>JAVJGJ010000047.1:73564697-73588254 GCA_035590215.1 Microhierax caerulescens | reverse complement strand
CCTCCCCCCCCCCCCCCCCCCCCGAGTTTCAGGAAATTTCTACATTCTATATTTAATTCTGTGGAAGGACAGTCCTTTAACTTTTGCTGTTTTCATATACTAATCAAAATCTAAGCAGCAAGGAGACATATAAAGAGTGGGAAGATACCTAATGCAGTGGTCAAACTGCAGAAATCCTGCCAGCACGATTATTTGCCACTTCCCTTCCCACATTGTCTTTTTCACAGTGGCATCTATCTTAGTTGAAGGCGGGAGTGGAGTTGCTGGTTTCAGTCTCCTCCCAGGCAGGTAGGATGGCGAGGAGGAGTGCTGGGGTCATCCTTCACCTGTTTTATAGCAGCTGGTTTGTGTACAAGATTTGGTGTGCCTTTATCACAGAGGCTTGATCTGTTGTAATGGCTGTGGGTATTTCAGAACTTCCTCCTAGGGATATATATGGCATTATGCATCTGGAGCCAGTGTGTTCATCATGATGATGGACTGTATTGATCTTAGGGCCTCTACTGAGTGGGAAAAGTGAGGTTTTGCACCAGGACCACAGATGAGTGGATTAGAGCTGTCTTTCTGAGCAGTACAGGCACTGAAGCTTTACAGCAGAACCTCTGATGGAAGTGACATGCCAAAAGCAGTACCTAAACTACTGTAGACTAGGGGTCATATAGCAGCGGCAGATCAGATTTCCAGTTAAATGTGTTTGCCACCCACTGGCTAGGCTACAGATTTGCCTGTTCCTGCAATGGGAATCTGCAGCTTGTAGTTACAGGTATTTACATATTAGGGATGGTTAGGATGTATAAAGCATAGTTTAATAGTAGAGTATATTTGAATATTTCTAAGCTTTGTTTACAATTTTCAATGTAATGACTCCAGAACTGAGCCGTGACAGGACCACACTAGTATCTTTAATTTGGGGTTCACATATGCAATCAAAAGCAATACTTTCCCAGTTCCTAGGTCATGCTGACTAAGAAGAGGGGGAGAGAGAAAGGCTGCCTAAATGACAGACTATATGCATGAGTAATCAAAGCTAAAAGAGTAATTTCATTTGGGCTGTGTATAAAACCTATCATAGAGGTAAACCAGGCATAAGTCAAAGTTGAACTAGTAGTTGAGACTGGGGTGAAGAAGCTGACCCAAATTGTTCCTTTTCCTCAAGCATCTGGTGTCAGAAGAAGAATCCAGTGTCAAAAGAAGAGAAGTGGAGGGGGAAGGCCAGAGGGCTTGGCTGAAAGCGTCTTCCCACATTATCTTTTACAAATATTTTAACAAATCCCACATAGTATTTGTTACTATACAGTTTTGGTTTTGGTCCTGCCTTTACCCAGAAACAGAACTGCATCATGAAGGTGGATGAGTCTGCCTCATCTCAAAAGCACTAGTAAAAGTTGGGCAGTGAAAAGAGAAAAATGTGCCCCAAGGCTACCAGGCCAGAAACAAATGACCTCTTTAAATTTTCTCACCATGAGTCAGATTGTTGTTTTTTCCCCTTTCCTCCCTCCCTACTTGACTGTAATTTTTCTATCACCTAGAAAATATAAGAAATGCTTGTTCAAAGATGTAATATAAAGAGTAATTCCCATGCTGCCCCTTTTGGATTTGAAAGCTGGTAAGAATTTATTGCTCAGTAAGTTAAACTTGATAATATGACATTTCTGAGGGCAATGGTTATGTAAATGCATCCTTATACTGTCTCTGGGGTGCCACTGCAAACAAAAAACATAATCCCCACAGGGTAATGATATCACCTTTATATTACTGAATACAGAAAATGGAAAACCATAAAAATAATCTTTTATGGACAGTTTCTCCTTTATTATGTCCTGCGAAAATGTGTATTGCTTCAAAAGGAAACAAAGCAGTGAAAGAGTGAGAAATTTAAGTAATTTTTCATGGTACCTTCAAATATTAAAAAGGGAGCACAGTAAAATACAGAGGAATTCAGAAATTAATTTCTGATTTCCCAGACATAATTAATTTTGCACTGTGAAGATGTCAGTGCAGAAACATTATCCATGTCAGAAAAGAAACAAGTCTTAAGAAAACATTAGTATCTTAAAGAAAAATCATAACCAAAGCTTGTACTGTAAGGCTTAGCCATTAGTGAAGTTATTTAATATAGCTGTTATATCATGCAGAAAAATTAAAACGGTAAGTTAACCATAATCATGACAGTTCTTCCTTGATTCAAGTATATTACTCTTATAGTCTGGTGGTTTTCCACCTTAGAATTCTGAACATTTGGTAAATTGGTCTAGAACCGCTGTATGGAGTCACAAGGTTTTTCATGCAAATGGAATTTCTAACCCTAAACAGACTGACTTTACCTGTCTAAATTTAAATATCTCCAGTAACTGGATGGAGAAAATAGTCCTCTAAGGAATATGAAAGAATATGAACATTGCAGGAGAATAAATATCTATTTGGTGCATGAGTGTGTGTTTATATATATATATTTGATGTAGTCAGAATATTAGTTACCACACCTATCCATTTAATATGAAACATGATTTTCTTGGGCAGATGCATGACAAAGGATTCAGGGACAAGGCACTACATGAAAAAAAATCAAACAAACACTGTCAAGATTGCAATAAAAAATACCAAGATCCCTCTGTTCCTTTCCATGTTATAAGGCACAGTACTGCACTCCCTATTCCTGTAGATGCCTATCTGTAAAAAAAGACAGACAATAAAAGCCAAAATTTGGCTTGAGTTTAGTAGTTTATTTTGTGCAGACTGTTCCCTAACTGAGAATGTTTCAAAGAAACCAGCACCAAGTATTAAAGGTAAGTTTCATACTTTCCAAGGCACGTTATGAGAACTTTTCCTATTGCTTGAAGAGCTAATGCATTTTTCAAGATTGCCACCCAGGTGATTACCTCTTTCTGCTGCTGGTGATAGACTAATAAATAGTATTGGGAAGACTTCCAGTACTGGGAAGGGCTCTGCACGGTTGCTCTCACTATTCTTCTGCCTTAGGCTACACTCTTTCTCTGCAGCCTGTTCTCAGCCATCCTGGGTGACTGGTGATCAGGTCGTATGTCCCAATTCACTCCCCAGACAATCTGATTTCAGTGCTTCACTGCCCTGCCTGTTCAGAAACACTTTCTTACTTCTAACCTAAATCTCTCTCAGTGACATATAAGCCTCTTATTTTTTGTCCTATCCAATATGAACACGACAAACAGATTTCTTCTGTGCAGCAGCAGCTTTTAACATGTTTGAAGCTTATTGCTGTCTCCCTTCTCAGTCTTCTTTTAGCTGTCAATCTTTCCAGACAGCTAATCATTCTTACTGTCCTCCTTTGGACCCTGTCCAGATAATCCAAATTTTTCTCAAAGTAACCGGAGTTGCCAGACATCCCTCATAATGTCAGATTTCCCATGTATAAGCCTCAAATCTCACATGCCTTATTAAAAACACGTGATATATTGCCTGATCTTATTTCCTCTTTATTTTAATAGGGGACATGGGTTTTGAGGTTGAAACATAGAAAATCCTGCAGCTGCTTTCCTGTTCTGTTCTTCAGGGCCACCATTGGTAGCACAGAGCCACAACTTAGTTGTGGCTGTGACAGAAGTGGAAGCCAGAGCATCCCTGAAGGAGCTGGGAAAGTCTGAAGGGCAATGCACACCCTGAAACACCAAGAGGGCGTATTGGTGTTTTAAAATTCAGAACCCACCAACTCTCATATGCTGCCCCACATCAGACATAATCCTTCTGCCAATGACTCATCAACATAATAAGAGAAGAAATATTCCTGTGTTTTGTAGGCAATGCCTTTGTTTATACAGCTCAGGAGATGACATTTTAGGTCCATGACTTATGTTCAACTGGAAATTCTCTGTGCTCTCTCCTTTGCAAAATGCTATCTAGCCAGTCATGCTCTGTCCTGCCTTTGTTCAGTCACTTATACCTGATTACCTAAGTACCATGTCTCTACTGAACTTCATATTTTTCTTGTCAGAACATTTTTTAATTTGTCAAGATCATTCTAACTTTCAGCCCTTTCCTCCATTTTTTGTTGTTTCTCCCAGCCTGGTGTAATTTGTAAATTTAGTAAGCCTAGTCTACTTTCAAGTACAGAAATTATAAAAAAAAAACCCCAAACAAACAAACTAGAACCAGATCTTGGAGAAATCTTTGAACTGTATCTGATTTATCTTTAATTTCAACAGAGAATTACATGCTCTGTTATTTGGAGCAAGTCAAGAGCAGAGCAGACTCTCCTCCACAGACACCATTTCCATGGATATGATTCGACACAGAGGCATAATTTTGCTTCTTCCACTTCCAGACGTATGGAATTACTGTGTTGCTTGTAGAAGCCAGTATTAGCTATTGCCTCTGGAAGAAAAGACCGGAGAAGCAGCCTGAGTGTCCTCAGCCCTCTCCGCTGCAGCAGAAGCACTGTGACATAAACATGAGTGCAGATCTAGCTGGAGCAGAAGATCAGATCAACCCAAGGGAAGAACTGTCTCCTCTTAGAGCTGAGAATGCCCTAACACTAATACTGTCCTCTGCAAAGTATCTACTTAAACAAATAGGAACGGTTTGTCTGGGTGTCCCGAGGCACCTTGATAACAGACAAGAGAAATTATAATTGCCTTTTGCAGCCTGTAAGATCTGTGACATTCAACTGCTGCAACATCCATCACTTCTGAAAATTTAAACCGTTTTTTGCTCTTACTGGCAGATCCCAACAGCATAAGAAGTATTTCCTTCAATATCATCAAAAGGCCTGGGATCTCTCACTTTATGAACAGTTTTAGAGGAATCTTTTAATAATTTTCTATGAATATGTATGAATCTTTCCAATCTAGGGCCTATCAGAGGAGTGGGACTTGGCATTTGGAAAAGATTTGAGCCTAGCTCACTTGATTTTTTCCCCCAGTACTCAGACTAATGACATTTCAGTGTAAAAGGAGGCTTTGCAGCTGGTGCAGCCACCCTTCTTATTGTTGTCAAGGAGACCTTGCAAGCAGCATCAAATTTTGCCATTCCACAAGGTGAAAAAGATACTGGTCATCCTTATCCAGTCTGGACATCTTGGCAGGACCAGAAATATACTTCTAGGTAATTCAGTCCTGATGCAAAGCTTCCAACGACCAAAGTGGGAAGAGGGGGAAGGAAAACAACCCAAATTAAGTTTTGAGTTAATTTCACTCACTTATGTTATTTCTAACCTGATTTCTAACTTAAATCAATCACCATTTTTTGCCAGACCATTAAAAAAAAATAAAATAATCCTGTTGAAAATTGAGAGGGTGGATTATACCATCCACCAGCCAATAGTGAGAACAGAGGTGGCTGGAAAGATATGAAATGTATAGCCTGTGCTGATAGAACATGGGCTCACAGGATGTATGTATATGCACTCAGGGACCACTTCCAGGACTGTTTTGTGCTTGTGTGGCCAGACATGTGAACGTCATGGGGTAGTTTTTCTTTGCAATGATGCAAGGAGGTAATAATTCCCACATTCTTCCCTCAGTGTCAGAAGGAAGGTAGCTTGAATAGCAGGAAGGCTGAGGATTGGGACCTCTAGTATCTCCAAGGTGATATTAAAAGATTCTTTAACTCCAGACACTTTGTATTACTAAGCTCCTTCAAGATTTATGACCTTTATGATGATCATTCTCCCCTGTGAAATTTCCCTTCTGCTTAAGTATTTACAGGAAGAAAAAGTTTTCCTTTCCCCCCCCCTCAAGTCAGCAAAGCTTACCCTGTGAGGATTTCTGAATGAAAGGGGAAGATTAGTGTTTCAGGAATATACCTTATATCACTTTAGAAGCATTTACTGGACTTCCTGCCATGCCTCCTGTCCAGCTGGCTGGGCAGCCACTCCCCTGCCTGCCTCTGTGCAAAGATCGTTGGCTTTGTTTTGTGGGAAGGATTGCGAAGAAAATCCACAAACAAGCTTTGAGATGCTTTACATCATAAAATCCCACTTGGGATGTGATTGTTTTTGACTAAAGGAGGGAGCTTCACTTAACAGGATTAAGGAAATTTCCAGCTGCTCAGAGCCTCCTATTCTCTGCCTCTCACTGACAGTGAAAAAAGTTTAATCATTGTAATTGTATTGCAGGATAATGCATCCAGTGGCTATTGACTCAGTGCTCGTGGCTACCACTGCCTGAACTATACAGAAGGGAGTCAGCTGCCCCCAGGCATTTTTACCAAGACCTGTTTCTCACCAAGACAGAGAATACTTTATTTTTGTCCTTAGATACACCTTGACATTTGCCTGAAATTAACAGCTCCTTTTTTTATGAAATACTGTTTTGCTGGGGATGTTTGGAAAGAAATGCAAATCATCTTCTTTTGTTGAACATTAGCCTCTCACAGATAGTCACTTCAAACTCATTTCCTTTCCTACTTTTAGTTTTGGAGTATGTTTCACTGTGACAGTGATGGATCTGCACAATGGGATCACAACACTATTTCGTTAGTACAAAGTTAGCTGTAGAAAGACAGGGAAACACATCAATACAGCTTAAAAATACTAAAAAACCTCATACCACTGCACAAGCTACCTACATGACATTTTTTAGATTAATACAGTATGTTTCAGAGCGCCAGGCATCTTTACCCTTTCACCCCACCCTACAAGTTTATCTGCCTTCATAGCTTTGTTTCCCTAAAATATTTAAAAGGAGTATTAAAAGGGGGTTATTAGGCTATTTTGAGATTGGGAACTACACTACCAGTATGCCGTTACTGGGCTTTTAAACATAAGTACTCTGTAGATGTAATTTTGGCATGTATATTTTGTTAGTGTAAGTATCTTGCAATCAGTGCATTGTTAGAAAAATAGCCCTATCCATAATGGTTTATAAAATAGAACAGGTCAAAGAGAAATTATGTACTATTTTAAAAAGCAGATCAGTACTTAATTATCTGTTGATACATGTGTAGCTATCTAAGTTTATATGCTGTTAAGACTATTATTGAACTTTTATGACGGGAAATTTAAGCTGTGCCCTAAGGTTGTGAAAGGTTGCATCAAAAGAAAAAGATGTGAGTGTTCCTTAGTAAGCTTTATTCCAGTTTGAGGCAGAGAAAATATGTAAGACGCTCTATGTACTTAGAACTTTTCTACTGTCCAAAATCTGTTTTACCTTTTCATTTCTCTATCAGAGTCTGTTGTGCAGACCCTTCTAAATGACTGTCCGCATGGAGGAGTAGAACTGGTAATGCTGATCATCCACCAGGATGCTAAACACACCCAGTGCCTGGCATGGGTGGGCATTGGGGTCCTCACCAGAGCAGCTCACTCTGTGTTTGAACCATCTCCACCATGGAGTCCTGGATGCCCCCTCACCTCTCCTTCATTTATGTGCCTCTATATAAATGTTCATGATTTCTGTGTATGTGTGTTTAATCTTTGCTGTTTAATTCAATTTGTATACAGACTAATGAAATAAAGTGGTTTTGATGAGTATATCAGATAATTTTTTTCTAGATGGACTTGCAGAAAACTGGATAAATTGTGCTTTTACTTTACACATTTTAATGGAAACTTCTATATTTTCAAAGGAAACATCAAACTTTCACAGACACTGTTTTGAACGATGTGAAGTATTTTCTTCTAAATAAATTTTCAATTTTCCTAGAGTCCAAAATGTTTGCCTTAGAAAGATGAAGAAAGTTGAAATTAATATTCTTTCATTTTGCTGCAAGACTTGCAGGAAGCCTCAGGGATTTTTATTAGAAGCCCTGGCACTTAATTGCATCATTTTTACGTAAATGAAGCTCTTGTTAAATGTTAAGTAAGGTTAAATTATGCTCTGCAGAGATTGCTAAGCAGCTTGACTTAAAATTGCTCTCTCCTCTTGATACCTGATTTTCTTATGAATTCATAATTTCACTACCTCTCCAGTTGCCATA
Source organism: Microhierax caerulescens (assembly GCA_035590215.1). Classification (NCBI taxonomy): domain Eukaryota; kingdom Metazoa; phylum Chordata; class Aves; order Falconiformes; family Falconidae; genus Microhierax; species Microhierax caerulescens. Next base: position 73,580,364 of record JAVJGJ010000047.1, on the reverse strand, counting down.
GAGTTTAAACAGCTTATTGAAATGAGCCAAAATTCTGAAATAAAACAAAAACTTCAGCAAAATAGAATAGTAATGTGAGGAGAAAAGGTCCTGACAGGGTAAGTAGAAACAAAGACCTTTTAGTGTATTCTTTAAAGTGTATCCCACTTGCACATCATTCTTTGAGTTAATCAATTCTGTAGGAATACCAAGAAAAATTAGCCAACCTCCACACTTCTTAAAAAAGATAGATATTATATTATATTACATTTCATGAAGAATTCATCTTCATGCTGGTCTGGTTCCTTGGTGCCTACATCACTTAAGCACACTTTTAATCCTAGTATCTCCCAAGTGTTTTGACATGAGACTTGGAAAAATCCCATTTTTGACCTCTCTGAAACCCTCCATGGATTATATGCTTCCCAAAGGAGGAGTTTTGTTATTTACTTCTTGCTAACCACTCTCAGCCAACAGGAAAATATATATCTGAACAACTTAGGTTATGTCCATATGGACAGGTTGAAAATGTCATTACATGTTGGACAGGATCATATCCAAAATGTTCAGTTTCCATGCCGCAGCAGGCTCGCACCCAGTTTCCCCAGAACACAAGGAAAGAAAAGATGCAACAGTAGCCTTTCACATGGAAATATACTTGGCAAATATACAAGCCTGCTGCAACATCCCTTAAGAGGCTAAACAAATTTAAACTTGTCTCACACAGAGTTCCTTTAAGATGTTATTTTCTCCCCTAAATAACATGTTGAAAATTTACTTTCAGCAAGTTTAAAAATTAAGTTATATTGCATTTTTGAAATGGAGAAAGAAATCTCTTAGAATAAATCAACCTTGAGAAGTACAGCTACAGGGCAACAGATACAGGCATTGCACCACTCAAAATTTTCAAAAAATAGTGTCTGAGCTTAATAAACCCAGCATCACCTGCAAGGCAGGTTAGTAAGAGGGTATGCTCTCCTGCCAAACTTGAGGGAAAGCTCATATTTTCAAGAGTTCATAACTCAGTTGTAAAATGTTAACAACTGTTTTCCAGACTTCTCTTTCGTGTACAAGATTCAGCCCAGAACTCCTTCCATTTCATCAAGTATGGTTCAGGTTAAGGGAAAAATACCCCAAATTTAAGTATATTTGCAGTGGTTTTTTAATAACACTAAAGTTCCACCAGGATGGGAACCATTGCAAGCCATAGAATACAAGTAGTTATTTTTATTTGTACAAATCGAATAAGCAATGTTAATTATATGAGCAACTAGTTTTCTGTAATACCTCTCACCAGTTGATTTCAAGTCAGATGTCACACCTCATGTTAATTAGATGAAGACCTAGTTTGGTGTAGTACTTTTTACCTGCGGTTGTCAAGAAGTCAGGTTTGAAGCCCCTGATCTCAACCAAAGAAATGAAGAAAAAGTTTAAATGACATATAAGCTAATCTTCTAGACTGGCAACGAAGCTAGGAAAGACAGCAGGATGTTCAGTCCTAACTGGACCTGCTCACCAGAAAGCAGGTTATGTGTGCAGTGAGGAGTATGATGCACTGTCTACACACATGAGCAGTGTATTAGTCAGGTCTGTAACACAGCCTGCTCACTTACACATGTCCAGTTGCAGGCATAGCCATGGCTTGCTGGGGCAGAACGTGATCAACAGCCCTACCCAGCTCCACGGAGGGTTTCATTTGCCTGCCAGGGGGACAGAGCATCTGTCATCCACGTGCTTGGGAGCATGCCATGCTGGTATTTCTCTTTAACAGTGACAGGATATAATTACTATACAGTTATGGTATCCTAAGAAACAGGTTTTAGATAGAACTTTTGCAATTGTCCTAAATACCTAGATATCTGGATATTAAACCTACAGTTTTTAGTGGTACAGAAATTCAGTTCCCATTTGTCCTCCTGAAAATCAAAGCAGGGAACAAAATTAACCAGTTTTATCCTTCCTCTGAACACTAATGGTAATAATTTTGCAAAACTGTCTTGTATAGTTTAAATTGAGTATAAGTATTGTGCACATCACACAGCAGTGTGTCATGTGTGAAATTGTCTTTTGTTACATTTTGTGTTTCTTAGTCTATGAAACACAAAAGAAGAATTAAGTTTCTAAAAAAATAAATAAATAAATGGTAGTGGTCTGATTCCTTGCTGCAATATAAAGCTGAAACTTCAGTCTTCAGTCACCTCTGTAAGCTTATGCATATCCCAGCCCAGGCATGCCTGTGACAGTACTATAAGAACATCTATCTGTACAGAGCACAGAATTATTACCCATTATGAAGACAGCAGTGGAACAGAGATATAATTAATTACAGTAAATTTAGCACCATGAATTGAAGGACTTGACTCCCATTAGCAAACAGGGGACAGAAGCTCAGCAGGCAGATAACATCTTTTATAGACAGGGATCATATAAATGCCTATGTCACACTTACTTAATCTAGCAAAAACACTATTAGGAAAAAAATAAAGTTGGTTCCTGAAGAGCAGATCAGCTATTTGCCAGCATTCAGGCACCCTCATACACAGTTTGTGTCCAGGAAAGCCCTGAGCATTCAGGACAGCCCATGATCCAAGCTGGCAGACCTGCTGGGACAGGTTGTAGCCCTAAGTGCCCCTATGGACAGATGCACAGCAGTGCTGCTGAGGGCACCCACCTCACCCCTCTGGCTGTGAGTTGAGGTAAGGACGCATCAGCATTCATGTTCTGCACCATGATCATCGTGTAGTATGCACAAGGGGCTGCCTGGGGCAAAGGGTGCCAGGTGGGACGAAGACAGGGTGCAGGGCCACACAGGCACACTCTGTATGGTTTAACATCTTCAATAAGGCTCTGCAATGTAAAACACTACAGTGTGTGATCCTTGGTGTGTTGCTATCCTCTGGAGATACCAGCAGCCACCGGAGTGGGTATGTTCTTGTGAAGATACCTGAAAATGAGACCACTGCATGTGGGGCCAAGAGTGTTATAACATATAATAATATTACAAATGCAGTCTTTACCCAGGACTCTTTCTGAACCACAGGCTGTATCAGAGAAAGCAAAGCAGGAAACACTCACACAGATGGAAAGGTCTGCTACATTCCTTAAAATATTGGCATCTAGTGCTGGAGCCTTTTTCCTCTAATAAGGTACAGGTGACGAGAACAGCACAGCCGTGAGACAGGTCTCCTGCACACTCTCTGCAACACTATTGTCAGGGAAGAACTGAGAAATGTGTAACTGCTGAGCCTTTGGTCCCAGACTGAGTAATTGGTACTGAGGATACTGGTAATGTCTGGAGCAGGCAGCAGTGCTCTGGTTTCATATAGTAATTTCTTTCATAGCCTGCACGTGCGAAAGCTTTACTTTAAATCTTATTGGTAAAATAAAATAGAAAAAAAGCTATTGACTTTATTGATTTTTTAATATGCAGGGTGTTTTTACAAATTATTTGGAACCTCTCCTTTACCTTCACAGATAGCTATATTTCTATTTTGCTTGTTAAAGAATAAAATTTAGGTGCAAAATGCTTCAGTTAGTTCCTCTCTGATACTATTAACTTTTTCTTACTTAAATCTGTAGTGTAAAATGATGATAAGCACTAGCAGTTGCAGAATTCTGCAATGTACTCTTTAGTTACTGGAAACACACCAACAGTTCTCCAAATTATTGCCAGTCTTATAAGCACCAGGTTACCTTCTAATCCTGTGTGGCACTGAAACTTGGGCACTGGGGATTTTGTCACAGGGTCTAAATGTTTGTTAAAAATGACAGAAGCAAACAAGACATGGAAAAAAGAGGTAAATTCAGAAAACTAAATTCTAAATTCAACACTTTATATTAGTCCCTTGAGACTTTACAACCATTGTTTCATTTGGTAGTTTTCCCAGGATATCAGTTAAAAGTCAGTATGAGTGTGCACTAACAAAGCCCACACCTTGATGTACTGCTATGTCAGAGCCTCAGCTCTTACCCAGGCAGTGCCAGGTGAGCATGTGAAATGGCTCTGGCTTTAGAGATGACACTGTCCTCCTGATCTTTCAGCCATGACCCCCTTGCCCAACCAGAAGGACCACCAGCCATACCAGTTCCTGGCCTGGGAAGTGCATTGTCCAGACCAAAATTTCTGAAAACCAATGCTGGGGACTAGAAGGAAAGAGCTCTTCCATGCAGCATCCCCAGAACTGGCCTTCGTGCTTTTCTGTATCTTCAAAGGGCTAAACAATGATCAGTGTCTGACTCTACCACTACTTTCATGGATGTTTTACAATTCAGACACAGTTCCCAAAGAACCCATCATATTGTGGTCATGGAAATGAGAAGATGTATCTAAAAGCCCGTTTCCTTATGAAGTGCTTAAAATCATGTCCTGTGCCCTCTATCTGCTTTCAGATACTTCCAGGACAAGGAAAACATATGTAGTAAAGCCAAACTAAGTATGCACAATCACCTGGAGTTTCTTCAGGCAAGGCCACCTCAGAGAAGCAAGAATAATATAGTCTAGGAAATATTTAAGACTTTTCTCGAGCCAACATACACAAATCTACAGTTACTTAGTTCCCAGGGACCAATTCTCCTGTACCACACCATGAACATTGTTGCTTAATTTGGCCTGAATTTTGGCATATGTTTAACACTGCTTCCTAATGTCACTGTTCATCTGAGGCTATTATAAAACATTACCTGATTACACCGACATATTCTTCATAGCACAGTTTTCTACAATTTAGGAGCCACCACCCTGATAAAGTAGACTGACAATCCAGTACAATCCCTTCCATCCTAGTAATCTGCATTTCTTTCTGCAGGGTTTCACCATCAGCTGTAGCCTTTGCAAATCTTACAGAACACTGTCGCATCTAGGGAGTGTTCTAAAATCAGATTTATACACATGTAATCTAGGGTCTTTTGCTTGGCTTTGCTGCAATTTCTGTCCTGTAGCAGAGACAGCATTTGTAGTTTTAACAGCTCTCAGAATTTATATCTTGTTTCAAGGCCATGCATTTGCAGAAGGATAAAAAGTATCTCTGTATTTGAATTACAGTGTTTGCAATGCCCCTTGGGGCAATGGCAAGTCAGTTTCATGTAATGACACTTTCCTCTAAAGGACATGACATTTTTATACCTATAGACCAACCTCTATTTATTTGAGTTAATTTCTGATAGCACCTCTGGCATACATACTGTCAACGTCCAGTTTTCACCCTACTGCTGTAGAGGGTCTGTGTTAATACAGTTTATTCAAGGCTACTTTAGCAATCTGGCTTTGCCCTTACCATTGTTAGTGAGTCCCAACAATTTCATCAAGCAGCAACCCCAGTTCTTCCAGTTCCTGTCATTTTGCCACATCATATCATCCTGCACGTTTTAAGGGACCCACCTTGAGTTTAAATCTCAAATTCATTGGCAAAGCTCTTACTACCTTCAGGGGCTCTGCATCAGGATCTAAATGGTTCAATTAATCAGGCAGCTAATATCAAGCAAGTCTGAAGGTAAGGATGAATAGGTGGGACCCCAGGGGGAGCAGCTACACAGGAAAGAATACAGCAGAGGCCACAGTGGGCTGAAGAAAGAGCTCCTGGTTGTAGGCTGTCTGCAGTTCCTGAAGCCCCAGCTTTTCATGCCTCTTGAAGAATTGCAGCTGCTCATACTGTCAAAAGGCCAGAAAAAAGGAGCAGCTGCAAGAGAGGGAGGAAAGAAGGACTGTGCAGGACCTCCTGACTTGACCTCACACTTCTGCAGTGTAAATTTTTCCTCCCTCTCCCTTGCCATACTTCACCCATAAAAAACTTCATTACTATGATTTTATGCAGGTGAAGTGAATTTTACTTTTAAGGCTTGAGAGTTGTTTCATTTTCAAACCCTAAGGGTTTATAGTAAGGGAGTGGGAAATGAACTCTGAGAGATCACGGGTGTGATTTTACATGTGTGGGTTTTTGGGGCACTGAGGCTCAGGAGCTGGGTTTTTAACATTCATGAAAGAACTCCAAGCTTAGGATTGCAAACTATCAGGTGAATGCCATAAAATGAAATGCAATCTTTGCAGGAGATGGTTTGTCTGTGTTAAATTTCACATCTGCCAGTCACAATAGCATCCTTGTAAATCTAAAAAATTTAATGTTCACGTTATTTTGTGTTTAAGTAGAAAACATCAATTAAAAACCTATTTTAAAGCCTGTCATTTATTGATTCATGTCTTACAGAATAAGCTATGAATCCTCAGCATATAGAGTGACTATAAAAGACCAACTGCAATTTCCCATGTAATTTTTCCTGGGATCTTATTGCTTATCTAATATAGTTTGGTCATCTAATTATTACATTTCCAAAGGAATGTGTTGTTTCAGTAACTGAGCTCTTTATTAGACATTTCTCTTGCAAAGCAATTCAGAGCTTTCTGTTCTATTTTTTTCCCTACAACACACAACTGCATAGACTGGGCATATAATTGGACATATTCATATTTTAGCAGATAAAAACCTGGATTTCATTTTTTTCTTCAATAAATGAGTGATTCTTTTTATTATTTAAAATATGTTAATCATATTTTTTGGCCAAATTTACAGCTGATTTAGAAATGCCTGTGAAAAGACCTGTAGCCCTTCATGACAGCATTATGCCTTGGTGACTCTGTGGGAGGCTTGGGAACAAGACCTGGTTGGGCTCAAGACTGTGGGCTACTGGGAGCACAGGGCTGTTCAGACAGACCTGGTTCCCAGCTGGGCCAAAGCACGGCCAAGTCTGTGAATGGCTCTTTCACACAGGAAGCCTACCAGCAGTATGAGAAGAGCCTGGTTTTGGTAACTAACATATGATCCAAGGCTACACCAGGAGAGATGGGTGTGTGACTGTGGAATTGGCTGGTGTGCTCCAACATGGGTTTCAATTTTCCTGCTTGCAAAAAACATGGTGTGCCACAGAAAAAAAGAGGACTGGTAGGACACAACACCCACAACTCAGACTGGTAAAACTTACCAGTTTGGATGCTGCAGGAACTTTTTCAAGTCTGATTGTTTAGATGTTGCCTATAGAGCTCTGCTGTTTCTTCCAAATTCCTCCTTTCCCCCTACATAAGCAAATTTCAATCAGTCCTTGAAAATAAATCCTGGAGATACTCACTCTAAGCCCTCCTGGGTGCAGCTCACATGGGATGGCCATTGCTCTCTGCCTTACTGATTCCTTATCTAGAGGGAAGCTGTCCTGAAAGCTCTCTGCTTAATAAAAACATGCCACCTATCAAACATTATAAAAATGAAATAGAGGGACAACAGACAACAAATATTAATACTCCCACAGACCTCCTGCCACTGTAAAAATAATTTATGGGGTTGGAGCTAGACTGGCACACTGTCCCTGATAATGTTCCCACTGGTTTACCAGCACCTATAGTTTCCTTGGCTGTAGAACAATCCCAGATCTACTGCCAGTTCAGTAAGTGACTTGACTTGGGCTCTGCTTTTACGGAAGTCTCAGATATGGCCAGCTCTCCCTTACTGAGCAGAAAACTGTGTTCAGCTGTATTACAATAGTTATAATTAAACTCATTTTAAGCATTGTGGCTTTTATAGAATAGTCTCAAAAGAAAAAGTCTAACTGCCACCATCTTATTTTTTCCCTCCTGAAATATCTCACACAAATTACTTCAGAACATCTAGGCAACAAAAATCCTTCTTACACAAGTAAGCCAAAACACAGCAAATAAAAACAGGCTATGCAAAAAATTGAACAGAAAACCTGATACTCCTCTATCCCAAAACCTGTAATTTTGTGAGATCATGTGTAAAACCCTCAGATTTCCATCTTTTCTCCTGCAGGTGGCATGTAATAGTACAGTTTTCAGTGGGAGCCATGTTTTTCTTGCCTTATGAGATCTTAATAACATTCTTATGACTCTCCCATTCGCAAGAATTTTTGTATTAAGAATGCTAATAATAGGTCCCTACAAAAGTTAAGCCTATAGGAGGAAACCTGAATGGAAAGAGCAAATAAGAGGTTCTTTCTGTTCTTTTCTGTTAAAACTTCTTCTAAGGAACAGCTCTGAGTCCAAATGAAAAAGCCTCAAGCACTAAGTAGGTAGAGGAGTGAGTCTGCATATACTGAGTCCTATGAAAGACACAGCTAGATGCAGTGCCAAAGAAATGTCTACTATTTTCTACCAGACATGGGAAAATTGATGACAAAGAATGACAGGGAGAAGAATGATACAGAAAGAAGGTGCTGGGGGCAGACTGGGACACCAGCAGAAGAATACGGGCTCTGCAGGCAGGGATTCAAAGCCATACAGCAGGATAACCACAAAGTGTATCAAATGTTTATGCTGAATTTCCTCTCTGCTGGTTTTTGAGACCACCATTGAAATAGCCTTTTTACTCCCATGTGGACACAAAATGCATCAAGGGATGTAAGAGCAAAAGGTCAACAGAAAGCACTTTTATACTTGAGTGATAAGTGCCTTATGCTATGACACAACTGAAAGGTAGTTCCCATATATAGCATAACATTGGGCTTTTATGAACATAAATCTGATGGATGAACAATGCAATGTTCATTACAAAATCTACATCATGTGAATTGGCTGCTTTTACTTGCTTGCTCTTTCCTAGCTGAGCACTTTTTGTTTCTCTGTTAAAACAGTGTATGGCTGCTCTGAGAAGCTGCACTGCTGAAATGAACTGCAGAGTGCATAATACCCACTGCTGTATCATTGCCCATTTTTCCAGCACTAGCAAGAGAATGCTAGAGTCTGAAAGGAATTTTGTTCCATTATAAACTCATAAACTTAGAAGCTCAATTTGTTCTTCACTCATTAAACCCCACTGCAAAAATAGGGTTGGATCCAGTATGCTTCGGACAGAGGGAGAAATGCATTGGAAACATCACTGCAGAGAGTGTTTGCTGCACCAGAACAGCCTGAGGTGGGAGGTGAGAACCACGCTATGTAAAGGATCTGGGGAGAGGGAAGTATTTTACAGAAGTCATAGAAGTTACAATTGGCAATCTGAATCCAAATCATAAAGGACCCATCTTCTCAGTAAAACCTCCTGTAATTAAAATCACCTAAGTTCAAAAGCAAAAAAGAATGTCTTACTACATTCTTAATGAAAGCAAGGATATTTGAGTGTAGTTACCTGAAAAAAGCAGGCTGAAATTTTGAAAGCCTCTAGTGTTAAATATAAAAGTCAGCTTGTAGTGAGCCAAGACCAGACTTTCTTGCTGATAATACATTTAAACAAAGTAATACTTATTTGATTAAGTGTGGCCTGGAATTTTTTTCTGTTTGCATCTCTTGAGTCACATAAAAATACACTGTAAGTTAAAAATCAGAATAATTACACTAATGGCTTTATTTATAAAGCCTGCCACTTCTTTTTCCAGGTCATTTTGAGTGTTCTGCAGCAAAATAAACATATGTTGAAAATATAAACACACTAACATGAAAACAGCCTCTTAACATTTAAACAAGGACCATTTGAGAAAAACACAAAACATAAAATAAAATAAACCATCATAAAAAGGGAGAAGACAGAGGACAGAGGCAAAAGATGATAAATCATGGATCAAATGTGACATAACTAACACAGCTCTGATGCAAAATGCAATGACAGCCAGAAATTCCCTCTAAGATGCAGTCTTATGCCAACGTGTAGGAGAGGGGTAAAGCAGTTACTGGGGCAATGGAGATGCCATCCAGTGCTACAACTCAAGAGAAAGAAACACCACAAACACCTCCTTGGGGTGTGTCACCTCTGTCATTCTGAAGATAAAGAAACGACAAAAGATGAAGGTTTTCTCCCTTGCAAAGTAAGCCCTAGCACCTGCTCTGCTCCCAGCCCACTAGCCTACCCTCCAGGGATGCATTACTGCCACAGCACATGGAAAAGCCATCTTCACAGGATGAACCAGTCCCATCTATGCCCTGTTTCCAAAGGAAAGAGATACTTCAAGAAAGGTGTCATTACCTGAAGGGGACTGTCGTGTCTCTTAGACTCATCCTACTTTCTGCCTTAACCTGTAAGCTGCAAAGGGACAGTCTAATCTAGGAAATGTCCAAATTCAAGACTGCAAGGGATTGAGACCTGGTGGCAACAAATAATAGTATTCCCAGCAGGTAGGAAGTCTCTGCAGCTCCTCAGGCTTCTGAGGCCCCTAAGACAAGGTCAAGCTACCAACCTGCATTGTAAATTAGCATTGTAAACTGCATGCAGAAAACCTCCTATGGCAGAGAGCTCCACCGATGGTGCACAGGAGCTAGCTACGCTTGAACTACTCCAGAAACTGCCTGAGATTTCCAGGTTCAGATGTCAGAGTTAAAACAAGAACAGAATCAAACCCAAACTAAACATGTATTTTCTCCTCTTATATAATTCTTTGGGTTTTACTCCATAACTTTAAGACTTCAAAATTAACCACAGAAAGTTCCTGTCCAGGAATAAGCCCTAAGCTCTTTCATGAAACTAAACACCCTCAGCACCACTCATTCTCCTTCCTTTAAAAGAGAAACAACCCTTACATGTCTCTTCAGTAGTTCTGTGAGGCCTGAGGCTCCCATCTCAAAAAATATTTAAGCACTTGCTTAACTTTAAGCATTTAAACTCAGGCAGGGCCCAGAGCAGTAACACGAAAATGAGTGTGCAGAGTGAAATGTAATGCTTTGTGCAGTATATAAAACCAAGGTATTGTTTTGGTGCAAACTTTGGCAAGGAACACATTTTTAAAAGGAAAGGAAAGAAAGACCAATAATTTGAAATTAAATCCAAATCTAAGCTTGATTCTGCATTCAGATACACACATAAAACTCCAACGAAGTGAACAACTGTCGTCAATGTGAGTGGAACACTGCAAATAAAAGACTATGTGGAGAACATTAACTGCCTCAGAAGAGAAATTGAGCAAGTGCTTTCTGGCTTTGCTTGTCAATGCAAGCATTGACTAAATACAGGTACAAAGTTATCCTCATCACGGTAATACCAAAGCACAATAAGGTGTTGAAAGACGTGTCTGAGCTAAGATAGAAAAGCCTGGTCAGTGGTATTTTTTAGAAGCCGTTCAAGCTCTGATTAGAAGAAACAGTGGGTACTGAGAGTACTGAGCAGAGTTTCTGGCTTCAGAAATTTAACTCTTCATAAAAAGTTAACAGCTCTCCTTTCATTGGCAAATACCTGAATGAAACCTTGGGTACCCTGAGGGTACTTAGAATAGCATGCAGTGTCAGAGACATCATTGTACTTTTTAAAAGCCTCACTAGTCTGGACACACAAATTAGGTTTTCTTCCACTTATACAATACCTGAAAGATTTGCTATTTAAATTTAACACAGTAAACCATCAATAAGGATCATTCTGGGAACATTTGATGTTCCATATTCTTGACTACCCTTACAATAGTTCTGCTTCAAAATAATGTCTACGTCTTAATCCCTCTCCCCCTCTTAGGATCACCTATTTAATATCCCTACGCCTTGTATGTAACTATGGTTACCACATACGAAGTTGAGAAATAGTGAACTATCAGGGAACCTGAGTGGGCTTTAGCTATGCATTGGCCCTGAGGGAGGGACAGGGGACACAGCTATGGGGCTGTATGGCCTCCTCCCAGATTCATGTGTCCCTGGCTCATGCTGTACCAGGAAAAGCACTCTCAGCTGCAGAGCTCCTGGTCACTGGAGCGGTACCTGACTTTGAGCTGTTCAGTTTTGAATAAAATCTCTGAAGAATGGTTAGGTGACTCCAAGAGATTGGCCTCTTCACGGTTTGACAGAAACAGCGACATGGACTATACAAAGAGATCCTAAAATCATGGGGCCAAATTTATTCTCAGTGTAGCTGTATTGGCACTGATGAAGTTACATCTGGGATGAATTTGGCCCTTAGCCTGCAAAAATGGAAACCTTACGAAAATCTGTTGCTGAGTTAATGACGATGCTGAGCAGTAAGTAATTTTCCAGTAGGTTCCAATACACAGTGGTAATAAATTGTTTTCCTTCTTTATTGGCAGCCACCTCTGTTTAATCAGACTGCTAGAAGGTGGGAAGCTTCCAGAAATCCTAGTTGCTCTTTGCTCCTCAAACACAGTATCTTTTAGGGCTAGAAAATCCAACTGTGGTGCACCAGCAAAGAAGCCTCCCCTGACAGGTCTGCTTTGCATAGCATCATCCAGCTTCAACCTCTGCCATTTCCAAAGGACCAGGGTTGGTGGAGAAAGCAAAACTGGTGTCCTGACAGAAGAGTGGAAAGGCATAGCTCCCCAATGCAGATTAGTTGAATGTGATATGGCTGGAGAACAATCCTCAGGAGAGAAGGGGAAAAGTCTGTAAGAAGAGAGTCCCACTGAAATATCATCACCTCTGCCCAAGATGGCAAAGCCTGGCAGAAAATCTCACCTCAGGAAGCAGGACAGGTGGAGAAATGCCTGTTCCTGGTGCAGTTCTATTTTACCCCACACTCTTGAGAGCAACAACAAATGCAGAACTGGATCTGCAGAAGGTCTGTGCTGTGTAAGGCACAGGTGTGTTCGCTATGTGTTCACGTCCCTGCCCCAAATTCTCAGCTCTGGCTGGACGAGGATGTGTTGCCATATCAGCAGACTTTGCTACTGAAATTAATTTTGTTCTGACTACTAGGATTCATTGTGTTGCTGTAAAAAATACCACGTGAAGAATAAAATACTTATTTTTAGAATTATATAATGTTACCAAATGTTCATAAACCCAGAATTTTAAAAAGAGAGAATGAAAAATAATCTACAGAAAAAAAGGTATTCTAATAGCCTTTGGGTTTTAATTTCTTTCCTACTACTGAAAACAGCAGCCTGTGCCTAGCATTTAACCTTTTTTGCACCTCCACAGAAACTTCAGCTGGAGCATTGAAAAGCTGTAGTATGTACAGTTGCTTCACACTAATTGTATATTGATTTGTGTCATAATAATGTATCTGATTCATAGCAGTCATCATACCTACAAAGAACTCCAATGGCAGTAAAACATCTCTAAAGACCTCAAATTATATAATGAATTATAAACCATTCTAGCTTTCCTTAATCAGACTGAAGCTCTCCAGGTGTTTTTTCACCCAATCACTTCAGCAGTGTCCAGGTTTTTCTATAATGTTCCCTTTGTTAGTGTCCTGTCCCTTGGCCTCTTTAAAATGTGAGATTCAAATCTGCTACTTCTTAATCTTCAGGAATCTCTTTCTGACCCTTGTGAACTTCTAGAAAATGCCAGATGTGCCTCTCTTAAAAACTTATGGATATACATTATCTGGACTTTAGGCTCCGTCTGCTTTTAGTGCATCTAGAATTTTTATAGCTGACACTGCTGTTATCTGTAATACTGGGGCAGACTCTCACCCTCCCTTTCTGCAGACAGCTACAAATGAGCTGTTTAAAAAATGTGCTGTTTCCTATCACCCAATATCTATTCCTCACTATCATTTTTCATTGACCCTATGATTATCCTTTGTCTGTTTTGTATATATGTAAGATCATTTAACATTTATCACACTAACCACATAGACATTTCAGAACTGGACAGTTGTAAGAGATTATTTTATGTGGAACCAAAGTCACTTATCTGAATGATTTGCAGATGTGATGGCAGAGCTGCCTTCTAGTGCAGCTGGAGGAACGGTTACTATGACCAACTGCCTTCCACTGCACACTGGAGGGTGAACACTGGTTGCAGTATTAGAGTCAACCTTGGCCTCAGCTCCTAAGTAGTACAATAATAAAGTTATGCAAAGTGGGCAAAAGGATCTTTTGATGATGTAAAAAGGAACACCTATTTTCAGTTCCTTTAGGAAAAGCAAATGAACTAATGCTTCTTCTTGGATGACTATACTCAGAAGCACATGGTGGGTTTGAGAACCTTCCATTGATGATGACTGCCACTTCACATTGTGGTTCTCCACATGATTTCTAGAGCACTCTGGAAGAGCTGACAGTGCCTTAATTGCTCAATAGATGATTCCAATGATGTCAGTGGCAATAGAGTTACTGTTTCTCTGCTTTTTAAAATGCCTGACATATTTTACTTTCCTCAACAGCTTCCCAGAATTCCACAGCCTGGGTTTCTACAGAAAATACAGTATATTTTATATTTACTAGCACCTTTTCTTGTTTATTCTCAATATTCTGCCTGTTCCATAACTGTAGTAATGTGACGTACAATGAGGATGGAGAAGGCAAAAAGTGATCGCGTAAGACTACTGCCACTTAGCGTATTCCTTATGTTGCTTAACAATACACGTATGCTGAAAGCTCCCTAAAATTTTGTCTATTTGTTTAAAGACACCTTGAGCTATAGTAAGTATACACTATAGGAACTAATTTAAAAAATGTGACTACAAGTAAAATCATTTCAGCTCATTGTGACATTCTTTGTAACAGCCAGCCCAAAACCACCCCCTGTAGTAGAACTACAAATCATTATCTTTAGGTAGGAATAAGCACCAAAAGCCAACATCTTTAAGTAAATGTAATGAATATGTATTTATTACTATACCTTCAGCAACAGATGCTAATTTGTGCAAACAAAGTAGAGATTGCCAGTATGAAAAGGACCAACTGATAGAGCTCGTGTACTGCTAAGCATCAGACACTAAGTAAACCACAAGGTTAATGCTATTCTCCTGAAATGACTGACATTTACAAGGAGAGTTTAGCCTTTAAATTTTCAGTATGAGTAAGGTAGGATGTCATCATGTCTTTTCATTTTTCCATATTTTTTTTTTCCGTACGGTTCTCCTTTGGGTTGCCCCTCTGTTGAATCTGTGTAATAACTTCTGAAGCGTAACAATCTGATGAGTGACCTAGTTTACACATTAAAGGAAAGTTTATTTTATAGAGATTAAAATGTAGTAAAGTCAACGGATTTTAAAAGAAGTTGTACCCCAATCTCGTTATTTGCTTTTCTTCAGCTTATCAAATTTTATATTCATGAAGTAAGCCGTGACGACTTCCACAGGGAAACAGAAAGGGAACGGGTCATTTTCTATCAGATAAACCCATTTCCCACCAGAAACACACACCAGTGACTTTGCCTCGAGATGGCAGCTCCTCCCTGACAAATGCCACCTTACGTTTCAACCGCTCAGAAACCCTCAGCTTATTTATAATGACAAACACGAACTGTGCTTCATAGCTAACATTTAAGCAAGAATAATTGGCGTTACTTCTCTGGATCAACTGGACACCCACTAGTTGCACTGCAGGGTTAGTGGACTATCGTTTTCGTTTTTTAAAATTACTGAGGTACTCACCGCCGCCAAGGCCAGGCAGACAGACACACGGCAGCGCTGAGGGTCCCTGGCCCCTGCGTCCCCTCACGCCCGGCGCTGACGGACGGCGCCGGCGCCGCAGGCCGCACCAGGAGCGGGTACGGCCGATGGGGGCTCCGGTGCCACCGACCGGTGGCGGGAGCTGGGCCCCGGGGCCTGCCCAGCTCGGCGGATGGCTGCAGGGGAGGCAGTCCTTAGGGTGAGCTAAGCCAGGTAATTGCAAAGGTTTATTAAGTACTGAACGACGACATTACAGAACTCAGTTCAAAGCCGCCGCTAGCACTCGAGCAGGCCATAGGCCCGCGGCCCGTGAGCGCCGCCCGGCCGGTAGCAGGGCCAGGCCGCCACTCCCTCACGGGGACAAACGCAGGCGCGACCCCGGCCCCGGCCGCGGGGGGGCGCTGCGCCACTGGCTACGG
>JAVJGJ010000047.1:73503827-73549365 GCA_035590215.1 Microhierax caerulescens | reverse complement strand
TATAAGGCTGTGGAGGCTCCACAGCTTTTATGCTTCTCTGTAGATGCTCTCTGGAGCCAGAAGAAGGTACAATGTGAAAGCATTTTCACAATGAAGTGTTCTCCTGGTGCGGAGTACAGTGGTCATTTTGCATTTCATTTTAAGTTTTGGGCATAGGCATATGCTCTTCCAGTTTTTGTGTGAATACTTCCCACTGGAGTATGTGGCTGGAGGCTCAGTGCAGCTAAACCACTGCCTCGGCCTGACAAAACAGTAAAATATATTTAGTCCCCCAGCCTGGGAGCCCTATCTGACACTACAACTAAGGGCAATGGAGAGGGGACCACAACTGGGTATGTTAATTTTTGTCTTGTGGTGAGTAACAGCATCGTGGAAAAGCTGAAGTGCTGAGGTACGCTTTCTTTTAACCAAAATCACCAGCCTCTGCTCCCCATCTGGAGAAGCTGTGGACAGATCTGCCCAAGCACCCTCACAGCTGTGCTGTTCACCAGAGAACCAACTGAGCAGAGAAGAGTTGCAAGAAGGAAGCGTTGTCCCCAAAACTTTGGGGGTTTTTTGGGCTTTAGTGTACTGGATGGAGAAATCACAGCAGCAGTCTCAAAATATTCAGAGAGTGTTTCATCACTCAGGTATATTGATCCTGTTGATGTATTGTGTTGTGTACCCCCATTAATGAAATAAAACCCACGGGTTTATTTTCTCTGAATGCAAGGGTAAAGCATAGCTTGTCAAGGGACCTTCAGGCAGATATTTAGCTTTTCCTGAGGTTGCAGGTAAGTCAATGAGCCTATCATATTTGTAAACGTTAAAACAAACCCCGTTGAAATGAAATAGCTGAACCAAGTAATTCCTGCTGTCATCAACACTGGGTATCTCCTAGATGTTGCCAAATGTGGAATCACATCATACCATTAACTTTTTCTTCACCCAGAAGCCCTCCTAAGGTGGTCAGTGTGTGGAATTGGCCTGATGCCCAGAGCTGGCCTCTGCTCCTTCACACTTTTGGTATAATGAGCCCTGAAAGGAAGCTTTAGAAGATGTGGCCACACTGAGTTTAATTCTTTTGTCCTGGAATAGTTACCACTAAGGCAATAGGATAAGAAGAGAAAACATGAAAACCTTTACATTTCTGTGACACCAAAGTTCATTCTTGAGAAGGCCTAGGAACAGAATTAAGGACATAGGAAAATGTGAAGACCTTCTGCTGAGGTGTGATGGGCATTTGAACTGCCACTGCAAGACATCTCACTGTGGAGCCTGCCATTTTGGTATGTGTGAGATACAGTAGCTGTCTTCCAAGGATAGTCTGAACTACTGATTCAATAATTCACAATTGAAAGGAAAACTCTGCATACACAGATGCAATAGGCAGGGATTATTCCATATTTTATGCCAACACAGAGATATCCTACAGAGTATTGTTTTTCTTTCTTCCCCCCACCCCTCTCTTTTTCTTTGGTCTGGTTTATATTTAGATTCTTATTGAAAACATGTGAAAGTATCACAAACATGAATTTGGATGCCAAAAGTTAGGTCCCTAAAACCATATGTAGGTATCTAGAGCGGATGATTTTCAGAGATGGGGGGCTCAGAGCATGGCACAGCAAGGTATTAATTTAGGTGCCTATATGCAAATACAGGTGTTGGTTTTGAGCAGTCGAATTGGAAAGAAATTGGCTAGTATGTTCAGGAAAGAAACATGAAAATCGTGAACTTCTGAGCATCTAACAATTTAAATGCTTAAATGACTAGCAGAACATGACAAGGCTGTAAACTTTCCAAGACATTCACTGGGAATCTCAAACAGAATAGTTGGAATTCCAGGCTTCTTTGAGTTCATTTGCTATTGTCAAGGGACCACATTTAGACTGACTATTAGCAAACCTAAGGCAGATTTAAAAGAAATTTAGGAGCCTCAGTTCAACAGAGCAATCTGTACTGCAATCTAGTTGGGAATGCTAGCCCATGGAGGTATCCAACCTTAGCAGTGCTTCTTCTACTGCTGCTTTCTCTAGATGCTCACACTTCACTGCACATACTCAGAAGTGTATCAGCATGAGCCCTTCATTGCCAGAGTTTTTGTAACTGGTGCAGAATAACTTAAAGTCTGTAGGAGGCCTGAAGCCACTGAGCCTACTCAGACTGTGCTGCACACTGACAGGCTAAAGAAAGGACCAAAGGAGAAAGGGACACTGCATGTGTAACAGCCTCTTGGCTACTGCAGTGAACCACAAAGCAGAGAAAGTGAATGCTGGACTTCATTCAACCTGTCAGGATCTGGATAACCATTTATTTTGCAGGAGAAGAGCATAACTGAGTGATGGACATGCCTGAGAAGACACATGTACTCTATCCCTCCCATGGCATTAACACCACTGGTGCAGAAAAGGATTCTGGACACCCAGGACCCACAGGAGAACAAGAGAGCTTCTGGCATTCAGTGAGAGAGGACCATCCTGGGGTGGGTAACAGCTCAAGCTTTGGGCCTGCTTGTGCATTTCGTAATACAAAAGATGCAAACCGCCCACTCCTATGAGCACAGACCATAACTTTCCAGTTGTAGATCAGTCCAATCGGTTGACTGCAGCCAGACCCTCCCACTCCCTCTCCCTCTCCCTGCAGCTCTGTGGTCCTGCTGAACCGTGGGCTGCTGTTGGCTGCAGCGCAGCCTCGAGCAGAGCAGACAATGCAGGGCTGAGATGGGCTCTGGCAGAGCCTCTGGCTGCTCTCCTCCCTCACCTTGCACACCAGCGCTCTCCTGGAAACGCAGACTTGGGACAGCACATCCTGGTGGCACACAGTGCCTCAGCTCTCAGCAAGTTTCCTCCTTGGCACCAGACTCAAGTGTTGCTGGATGGGCTCAAGGGAGTTCCTGGAGAGCAAACCCCCAGCTGTCACTTTCATTGGCTGTATAAGGCATTGGAGTAACTAGGAGTGATGCTCTGGATTGTCTTGATCAGCCAGATGACTTCTATTTAGGTATTAAGATGCCCAATTTAGGAATCCAGAATAGGAAGTCTGCTTATGGCCCTGGTGTGCTATGACCGTTGCTTATTATGCTGTTCATAATCATGTCATTGTTTCCATATGGTTCCTGTTTTATTATATCCATCTGCTGATCCATATTTTGTATTTGAAGTTCAGGCTTTCTGTGCCTCAAATTTGCTCTGTGCTTAGCACATAGTACAGGCATGACAACACACAAATTCTGCACTTCCCCCGCAGCCCCTGGTGGAAGCACTTAACAGTTAAATGAAACAGTTAAGACAGCAGATAGCACAGAAAAAATGCTTAATTTCTACGTAGAGCACCAGCATCTGAGTTGTTCGTCTGCTGGTGCCTGCTATCTGTGGTAGTAGAAATTCAGGACTTGGAGGGCAAATTAAGTGATTGATTGTTCTATCAGTCTTTTTAAGCTGTAGATATCATTGTCAGTATGCTGAGAAGAAAAGATAGTTTTCATGAAAGCTTTAGACATCACCATTATATCTGTGACACAAGCTGGCCAAATCAAGGAAATACAACATTAACACATGAGCTCCACTGCCACCCTCTTCTACTCACGGGGGTTTCACAGCAGCTTTGGATGCCAATATGAAGTGATCCTGCTAGGTTTAACAAAAATCTTGCCTGGGCCAAGATTTTCAAGACTGCTTTCAAGACTTCTGACTGCTCAGCTCCCAGGCAGGTCTGATTTTTCAGAGGGCACCCAGAGATTCAATGTCCCAGTCACTTCACCTTCACCCACTACTTATTTGAGTCAACACCCCAGCCTGGATGTTGCTCAGGGACATTAATTTTCTTTCTTCAAAATTCTCTTTGATGATCTGATTCATGGTTGGTTGTGTATTTGTACTCCCGTTCCGGGCTGTGCATCCCTTCAGTTACAGAGACAAAAAAGGCAATACTCTGGTGTGCAGTAGAGCAAAGGCAAGGCTCTACATTTCTAACTTGTTGTGGAAAAGCTCCCAAGTAATTTGTTGAGAAGCCCTAGAAATTACTTGTAATTCCTAGATAATTCTATCTTCAAAAGAAAAGCAAGCTGGATACCTTTGGTATCCATGGATCCAAAGTTGAAAAGAGAAGTATTTAATATTAATAGTTCTTTCTACCTGAATTGTTCTGCACAACAGCTTGGAAAACTATTATTTGTATGACATTTCAGTAGCTTTATAAATGACTAGATCGATGATAATGGAATAAGCAGGCTTTTTCAGCAGGCCTGAGATGAATAAATAGCTTAAATCACAGTGCCCACAACTACTTTCCTCATCAGTTTGGTTTTACATTATTTCACCAGTTCTAACTGGTGCCCCTAATATAGCAGGAATAAGCAGCTGAAAAATAACTTTATATGGTTTCACAGGTCTGTGGGGAAAGAAAGGGAGCAGTCACATTCTTCTCCAATACAGGCACTTGAACCTGCAGTAACTGCTCACCAGAGGCAGACGTTATTCGGCATTGATACAGCATTGCAAGTTTGCTTCAGCCTCAGAGGAATAGGAGAGACCTCGTTTCCACCTGAAGAGGTTATTATCTGCAGAATGTATCCGGCAATGCTCTTTGGTGGCCCCACTGTGGATGAGGATACAAGGGACAAAGTGCTTTGCCCAAAATTACGTGAAGTTTGTGGCCAAGCCAGGGAACAGACAGTGTTTGGCCAAGTTCATCCCAGGACCCAAGCACAAGGCCATCCCTTCCCTCCCAAGTCCCCGATGTAAGCTGGCAACCGCAGCCGCCCCAGAGGAAGCTGTAGGGCCTGGCATGGTGGCAGTAAGGCTGTTGATAAGGCTCCACGGTACATATGGCATGGGCAGCTCTGGAGGCTGGGCCTGTCTTAGCGGCCCAGAGCAACAGGCCGAGCTCAGCTGGGGGAAGGTCACCGGGAGAGGCTGTTTGGAGTGGCCGTCTGCAAGGAACAGGCCAGAACATTGGTTTAGGACATGGGGGATGAGCCCAGAGAGACGGAGCAAGAGATGTTACATGGAGTGATGAGAGAAGGCCAGAGAGAGGGTAAATCATCAAGAAGGTGCATGTGTGTGTGCAACAGCGGGATATGAGCAATTTGGGGGATGCTGTCCCTGATGTGCGCTTGGGTATCTGTGATGACAAGGCCTTTGCAAGCTGCCTCTCATATAGCTGCTCAGCAAACCTGCGAGCATCACATGGCTGCTACACCCTCTCTGACAAGACTGGGCTCTGCACAAGCTTCCCTGGGGAGGAGGTGAGGGGTAGCCACGGGGTGAGACCAGCCTTTGGGAGGCCTGTGGTGCCCAGCTGGGGCCCCATCATATCACAAGGCTGCTAAATTGGTGAAGTCAGGAGCAGGGGGTGACAGGGCTGTGGGGGATTTACAGCTGGGGGCACAGGGAGGAGGAAGGAGGGAGGGCACCCAGACCAAGACAGAGGAAAAGTGAGAGGGAAACAGGCAGGTCAAGCACAGAGCCCCTCAGTCCTCTGGCAGCCAAGACCCTCTCCATGCCGGGTCTGGGGCAATGCCATGCACTGGAGCCGGTCTGCACCTCTGCAGGCACTGTTCCTCAGTGGTGCTCACACCCCTCACTGCCACCTCCTCTCTTCCTGCAGACCTGCTCAGGAGGCCCCCTAATTGAGGGGGTGGTAGTTAAAAGCACACCAGCAATTTTCTGAGCATGCTTGAAAAAGACAGCTCACATTTTTTTCCTGTAGTTCATTCCCACCTTCCAGAAAAAGCATTTCTGAGAGAATAAAACCAGCTAAACGTGATCTATGTAAGATCAGTACATGCTTGGCACAGCACACCAACAGCAGGGATGACACTGAAGGGTCCACAACATGGTTTGCAAGATTTGCTTAAAGACATTGCAGTCAGTCAATGCGTTGGAAACCTAATGGCTTCACACAGATGTTGTTTGCTTAGAATGGCTGGAGGGTCAAATTCAGGCTTACTTTGTTCTACTAAATTACAGAACAAAGGCTTGGCTGGTTGCTTAGTGAAATAATCTGTAATAGATACCATAGGACTGACTTTTTGTGTATATATAGGCATTAGAAAAGTGGGGTAGAAACTAAATACCCCTTCCCCCCAAAATCAAGTAGAATATATTGTCATCAATCATATGGGAATTACTGAAGAGTTGCACGGGACAGGAGATATCCTCAGCTTTTTAAACAAGAAGCAGATGGAAAGATGACATTGATTCTCTGCGATTCAAACCAGTTGAGTATGCAGGGGCCAATGGAACAGATAATATTAAACAAGCAGCACCCAACAAAGCAGAGCAAGATGCTCCAGAGATCTTTGAGGCAAAGGGACTATGTCTGAAGGGCTGAGAACTGTTACAGTGTCAGGATTTTCCCCTTCTGTGAGCATAATGGCTCACTGCAGAGCATGGAGGATTCCCAGTCAGCTGCAGCTGTGGTTAGAGCAGCCTGACCAAGGGAAGGACATGGTCCTTCCCCCTTGGTCGGTATTCCTGCCTGATCTGTTAGCAAGTATCTTGTTACATTAAGCACAAATATCACTGTTAGTAATGTCTAAGTGCTTCATTAGTAACATATTAAATGTAGAATTAAAAAAAATAGTAAACTTCAAAATATCAAACAAAATATTAATTACAGACAAACTTAAATAGGATCACTGTCATCTTCACTACATCAATTAACTTTTCAATTCCATTGCTGATTTAGTTGTGCCTCCTTCATCTGTTAGCAAAGAATTACTTCAACTATTTAAAACTGTATATAAGGACTCAAGCTATCTGCATAGAGAAGCTTCTTAATGTATCTACCAACACTTGATAAATTTTTTAAAAAATACATAAATCCCACTTAAACCCCACTTTACGCTTCAGGTCTCCTGGGCAAGACAGGCATAGAAAGTTTCAACAAAAGATTTACATTTTCCTGGTTTGAAAAAAATGTCTTTCTATCACCTTTGGATACTACAGTGAAAAATGTCATTCAGCCTCAGCAAGTACTGAAGAGTCACTTTGAAACAGCAGTAAAGCCAGAGCTTTTAGCAGATGCTGGAACAAATTCAAATCTCATGTCTTTGCCACCTCCTTCCTTCTCTCAAAGTCAGCGAAGTGAATACAGCCCTTCATTTAAGAATAGAAGGATTCACAGATAACTCAATAGTCCTGTCACAGCTGCAGAGATATTTTTTCCTTTCATTATCTAATTACAAGGGAAGTGGTCTTCCCCAAACTCTGCATGAGCAATGAATCAGTTGGTCGTTGTGAAAAAAAAAATAATCACTGTAGTAGATCATTAGTCTTGTTATCTTCTGGGGTCACAACTTCTCATCTGCTGTAGCTGAGCCTTATTTCCAACCCATCCATCTTACTAAACAACTATTGTTCCTTATTTACTCTGTGGTAACATCCTTGTGTTTAAAAGTTTGATTTCTCCTCTAGAGCCTCCTAGCCATTCCATCTAATATACAGTTAACATAGCATCCTGCAGCCTCCTTAACTGCTTAATATTAAGTCCCTTGTGCCCAGCCACCTTGTGTTTATGCTCATACCTGTTATGCTTGAAGGGAAGGGTTTCCATGGTGTCATGTTCTCCTCTAGAAAAGCAAATCTTTCCTAATTTTAGGTACTGAGAAAATTCAGTCTTTGTCCTTCTCTACAGGAACGATTTTCTCTATCGTACTGAGTCAAGTTGTGGATGTCTCGTCCCACTGCACAGTTTAATGGTGCCATTTACCCATGCTCTTCCTGTTCTCATATACAGGGCATATAGCAGGGGATGGTAAGACTGTTGATCTTTGAAAAGAAAGTCTTCTGGTTTTCACATTACTTGGCATGGGAGTGTTTGTTATAAAAAAGCCATAACACCCCTGGAAGTCTCAGCAGACGCCTGAGATACCTCCTGATGCCTTTTCTGTGCCTAAAAATGAAAAAGTTAAGTTCAGATCTAAGCCTGGGTCTCCTGTGAGACTTCACTGTTAGTTTACATGTGTTTTCTTTTTCAGCTTTTACTATCCTCATTTAACTTTTCCTAAATGCTGTTAAAATATTAAAAACCAACAACAACAAAAAAATCAATAAGGCTATTTGAAGAGCCAAAAGCTATCATATATACTTCAAAATGTAAATTTTCTGTAAAGGATATGAGATTCATGGAAACTTTTTGCAACTTCAGAGATTATTTTCTGGTGCTGCTGGTCTAATGTGATAAATGGGCAGATTGCTTTTGCTGGGAAAATGTTAACCTTCATGACCAGGAGAGCATCAGAAGACAGACGTTTGTGCTTTTGCCATACACTTGATTTAATTGTCTTGCACAGGTATAAAATGTGCCCCTCCCCTCTTCAGCTTTGCTGTGGGGATTGCTCAGTATTTTGTCTTTACAGCAATGACAAAAGAGGGCACACTCTGGCCCCCCTCTTTCTCTGCCAGGAGAAATGGCAAATCTAAGGTTGGTATTTTGTATAATATGACTCTGAATACGAATTTGGGTAAACTGCTGAAAAGTAGGCTAGCCCCTGCAATGTACTGACCATTTCGCATAGCATCCTGAATTCTGCTCTGCTGCTGTTATCCTGAGCCTGCTTCTGAAAAAGCCATACTGACCGATGCAGTCCAGTTTTGGAAAGAGTTGCTGAAGTCTGCTTTACAAACCAGTACTGAAACAAAGAAATATAACAACCAAATGAAATGCGGTGCATCAGTTGAGCAACATGATGAAAACAAATCAAACCATCTGAAAAGTCAGTTGAACAATTACTTCCATTCTTTTTTTGTAGAAGTCACTGTGTACAGTAGGGTAGCATCTTGAATAGTTAAGCGCCCCTCAAATACAACATACAGGCGAAACAAGAACAGTCCTTCAACATTAAAAGCATTCCTGCTGTGTCACATCATGATGCCTGCATAAGCTAAAATCAAGACTTTTTATTGTCAAGAGGCACTACCATTACACTACATTTTAATATGGATCTTTGCCAAAAGTCATAAATAAAACACTCACTCATGAACAATTCCTAAAGGCAGAATGTCAGACGGTATTTCAATTAAAAAAAAAAAAAAGTGTACTACAATGTAGTGGAGTCCTGTAGGCTATGGCCAGTTGGGATTTTCCTTCCCCTGCATCTCTCTAGGTGTTTTGTCAGTTCCCAAAAGGCTTTTTAGTTAATGTATGCCATGCCTACCAGAAGATCTTTCTTGCTAATAGATGAAAAAAATCACACCTAAAAGGTAAAGAAAATCAGTGCCATTTTCAAGAGATGTCTAATGTGGGAAACCTGTAAAAGCTGTCAGGGCAAAAAAGTTGGAGAAGACAGAAAGGTTTGTAAATGAGTTACGGAATGGTGATAAGAAAAAAAATCCTGTGAACAATCTGGTGGTTAAATGAAAATTGTATTTGCTAAATACCCTTAAAGATTAAATCCATAAGTTACAACATAATCAAATGCACTGGTCCCCATTATGTAAATTCTAAAGTTTTAAAGTAAAGCAAAAACGTCACTTGACACTTGATCCTCTTAAAATGTCTGCTGCATGGATGAAGTAACTGGACAGCCTTTCTCAAATGCAGCAAGAAGGATGTGAAATAAAAGATGAATGACTGTTTACTAGACTGCTGTAGTGGTTATAGCAATAAAGAGTTTTAAAATGCTTTAATTTATGAAGTAACCTCCTGTTTTTTCTGCTCTCCAGATTACTGCTGTATCCTCAGCATTAGCAGCTCACTGCATACATTTGGAAGTATAAAGCTGTATTACTTTTACAGAGAGCTGCATTTAGTAACTCATTACAAGGCTGACATCACTCAAACAATGTAGGGCTGTGGCAGAGGTTATCATGCAGCGCATTACTAATATACTGGAGGGAAAGATTATGTCAACTGTCTGCTAGTGTCCACGACCAGGATGCAATCTCCCCAGGGGATAAACACTCTTGGCAAGCAATGACACCCAGAAATCTTCTTCACAAAGCTGTTTGCAATTTGCAGCCAAAGCTATCCACAAACGCTGGGACCCAAGACTACAATCCTTGACAGCACATGGCTCCAGACATTTCCATGGGGGAAGTTTAATCTACAAGGATGTAGAAATATAAAACAAAGTATTGCTCAAAGCAACTGTTTGTCAGATCATGTGCCTCTAATTTGGTTTTCAGTGACATTACACAGCTGCAGCCAATGGATTCCAGCCAGGCCCAGCAGTCAGCGATGTTCTTTTTGGTTTATATTTAGTATCCAAACATGTTTTGCCCATCATTAAAATGGAGAGTAATTGCTCAAAAGTGAACCATAGATGTTACAACTGCAAACAACTTACTAGGTCACCTAGTCCCATCCTCAGAGCAATGCAGGATTGAAAACACATTGGAACAAATACTGAGTGGAGCTGTGTTTGTTTTCATTTTTTCCCTATTCTTTTTTTCTTTATTGTAATCATTAATCAGTATATTAAAAAATTTAAAAAACAACCACAAATGCCAGTGTAAACATGCTTCAGATATGTAAGTAATATAAAGTATTGCACATACAAAAGTCCTATGTTCAGTATCTCCTTATGGTGTGATTTCATCAGAGCAGAGTTGTGCAGATGATGTGACTGCAATGAGCTACCTGATCTTATTTTGGAAGCTGCTATACATAACAATTAAATATTTACAAAAGCTAGAAGCTCACTGTCTTTTTTTTATGGGAAGATGATTTTGCCTGGAATGTACAGGATACCGAGGTGTGCAAATAGGGGACAGGCTTGCTTTGCTGTCCTATTTATCAGCTGATCTCTCTAATCTACAATGGGTCAGCTCAAACCTGTTTGGGGGAAGGGGTCTGTTAATGATTTTCTGCAGGACCAGGAAGTAGTCAGGCCTCCCCATCCTCAGAAAACGGAGGTGCTTCACCTCTGTTTTCTGAGGCATGTGTCTCCTCCTCTCATTAAGTCTCATGGGCACACTGCATCTGATAAGCTAAAGACTCCATAAAGGTCTTCTTGCAAATTTGTCTTACATAGGGAGATGGAACACACCTGCTCAGGTTTCTTAGTTTGTGCCTGAATTTCACAGGTCAGTCTGCATGCAAGGAATGGTAAAACTGTAAAATCTCCCATCAGACTGCCAGAAGTGACAGTATGTCATGGCTAGTCCTGTCCCAAAGTCTTAGGAAGCAGAAGGACAGTTACCTAAAAGGAGAAGTGGCAGAATGGATGAGGCCATTTACCAGTCAAGAAGCTGAGATAGACTGGAAAGAAAATGAGCTCAGAAGAAGGAAAGTGTGGTGTGTGTTTCAGAAAATGAACAATCCCTCCTGAAGTTTATACAGTATAGCTAATTTCACACTCAAAGGCAGCACTGGAAAATTCAAGCACAAATTTGGACAGATCAGAGCTTAAAGCCCTTTCAGAGATAAAGACCGTTTGCTGATAGAGGAGGAAGAATGAAGCCTCTCTTCTTCAGAATCCTGAACACAGAAAAAAAAATAAATTAAATGTATATTTTTACTCTTTACCTCAATCTCATTCCTTCTTTTTGTTCATGTTTGGCTGGCTGGCATCCTGTTCTTCTACATAAATACAAATCCTGCCCACCTTCCCTGCAAGATTTTGCCTAAGAAATAATTATCTTCAGCCCTAAACTTTGCTGAACTCAACATTTTAAATAAGCTGCCAACTCGTAGACTGTAAAATAATAATAATATTAATAGAAAAAGCAAAGATTTCTTTAGGTGAACAGTGTTAGGGTCTGACATAAATTTAACAGAAGACACAATGGCAGAAGACACTCCATTTTAAGAGGCCATTTCAACAAAGCAACAGGGCAATGGCAAAGAAAATGTCCTAGCCCAAAGCCCCCAAGCCTTCTCAAGATCACCAGTGTGGCTGTGATAATTTAAATCAGTGTTTTACAAATGACTGTATCCTGTGTCAGCTGTACAGGTGTCAGCCACCAGCAATGCAAGGAGAGGGTAACTCATCCCCTGCTCTATACTGTGCACGGATTTAGTTATCTGGGTGTGATACTGCCTGCTCTGGGTTGAAAGAGATACAGCATGTACTTGTTTGTCCTATGTCTCATCTTGTAAAATGTTGAATAACTCTCTTGCTTTGCAAAACACCTTGTATCCAAGAAAGATGTGTTCTGTGTGTACAATGGGCTTACTTTTCTATTTACATGCAAGGTAAGTACATTATTTCTACTTTTTTTACTTTATTCTCTCAAAATCTATGTTGATGATTATATCTGATACTTATCCTGAAAAGGTGGAAAAATAAATAATTGTGCCCCATCTATAAAGTTCTTTATAGACTACCTTTGTTTTTCAGAAGTACTTTCACAGTACTGATATATTGCTTGTCTCCCTGAGCCATAATTTCATAAAAGTTCTTATTCTTAGGGAGGTGTCAAAGGTATTCCACATGATACAGTAGTGTTCAGAAGTTTTGTCCTGGTCCATCTTCTAGACAATACAGCAATGCAGGTGTTCACTCCTTGGGAGATTTGAGCTTGTTCTGGAAGCATCTCAGTATACCACACGTGTTCAAAAGCATCTGCTGAAATGTAGACTGATTGGAATATGGGATAAACATTCTGTTCAGTGGTGAGTATGTTTGCAAGGCTGTAATAAAGCTGCTTTCTTTGGCAAGGATGGCTGTCATGTGGCATGTTCTCAGAACATTGCATAGATCAGATTACAACACCATGTCATTTGCAAGTACAAAGGAAGACTGGTGGAAGGAATCCTTCATTTAAACCTGATCATGTTTCTAGTCTCAGGCAGGATTCTGACTTGAGCTGTCACTCTCTTCCTCTATGCATCAGTAGTCTTGTTATTTGTCAGTTGTTCCCTGTCAGCCATGTCATCTTGAGGAGGTCTAGCTCTGTCAAAGAAGCCACACTGCAGGAAACAATCAACAGAAACAAAGGCGTCATGGTAAGACAACCACAGGAAGCTCAGCTGCGGTTTGATTCTTCAGTCAGTCAACCTGAAAGGTCGGATACAATCTGCGGCAGGCTGATAGACTTTTTTAAATTTCTATTCAAGTAATTTCCAATGAAAAATGGAAGTTCTAGGTGCAAGGCATTGACTTCCAAAGTATAGCTTTAAAAACTCAAATTATACAACAGATACCTTTGTAGGAGATGTAGAGTTGGTCTGAATGCTGACAGCAATGAGAAATCTGCTCATTTCAGTTCAGCGAGACAGTCGGAAAAGACACTTGGATTGACAAACAGTAATAATTACAGAGGTGGAATATGTGTTGGGAAATTGCACAGGACAGCGTTGTGACCTAGACTAAATATAACTGAAGCTGAGATTCCTCTCACCTAACTTTAACTGCCTAAAAGTTACCCTTTTGATCAAAAGGTTGAAAGTCATGTAGGCTTCATAATTGGTCAAAGGAGAGTACCACCAAAAGGTACTTCCTCTCATCTTCCCATGTTTCAGACAGGTTTTTTTGCTGTTGTTAATTGACTAGGAGAAACTGGAAATTTAGCATAGGCTGGACACCTAACACATAACCTTCAGGCAGCTAAAGGCAGGTAAGCCATATCCCAACTTAAGAAATTATTTTATTTTTTTTTTAAATTGGAATGGAAAGGATGACTGAAAGCTATGTAGGCTCCCTCTAATACAGCAGGTTATAGTAACTTGTTTTAAAACTTGTCAAGGGAGTGTAACAACCAACACAGAACTAGAAAACTTTAAAACCAGAAGATACGACATACTAATATAAAAGGAAATCTTCTAAACATTAATTCTCAAAGTTAGGAGTGTTGTTACATGCTAACAAAAACTGGAAATTCCTGAAGTATTCAGAGAAAACAAAGTTAGAGTCACTTCTTCTTGAACCTAAACATCCTGAAAAAGAGGATCATAGGTCTTGGGAAACAGACTCAAACTCTGTAGGCCCATTTATAACCAGACTTTAATAATAAAGGAGGACTTTGAAAACAGTTCCCTGCATAAAGGTCAGTGACACTAGCATGTCAGAAATGCCAAAACAAAAAAGACACATGTGCATTGTTGCTTTTGCTCCAAACTGTTAAAGATCACAAAATTCCAGCCTTTCTTTTTCTTATCTGTTAGTATCTTCCAGTAACTTTCCGGGCTTTTTTTAAGGCAACAGTAACAGTAATAATGCAACGTACCTTCCATAAAGCTAGGGTCAACAAAGCTAGTACCAACAGTCCGAGAAGTATTGCTAGTATTATAACCCATAAAGGGATCACAAAGGAGACATTTGGAGTGGACCAAATGACAGACGTTCTGATCTGAAATGAAAAGAATGCATTAAATGAGCAAAAATTAGGCAAGTAAAGCAAAACTGAGAGTAGAATACAGAGGTTATAAGCATTGACTTCAATAGCATTTTGCAGATTAGAAATACACATTGCTTTGAATTTTCCCATGTTAGCTTCATTTACTGCAAATTCCTTTCCACTTCTTCATGGTAATTACTAGAAAAGTGATTCACACATATAAAAAAGTCTTGTCATATCAGATACACAAATCATTTTGACTTAATGCAGAGTAGTATAAAAACACTTTTCTATGCAGATGCTTTAAGAAGATTCAAGGAGCAAAGTTCTACTCACACGCATGCTGGTACAGCTTAGGCCAGTATAACTGACTTATGCTGAATTACTCTGAAACAATGGCTGACTTCAGCCCAAATTCTTAATTCAAACCACAATAGACACCAGTCACATTATTCCTACTTTAATTTCTGCTGACACACCAGCATACATTTTTTCCTATGACTTGTGTTTCAGCTAAGCAGTCCAAAAATGAAACTCAAGCAGAGTGCACTGTCCTTCTGATAAAGCCTAATGCACAGTATGATGGTACACTCCTTAAAAGAAGCCAAGCACACAGACCATTACCTAAATGGGAAATAAGCATGAAACGCACTCTCTCACTGTCTGGGGCTCTAGAAAGCAGCAGGTGCATGTAACATGAGTTATCAAAGGTTTTAATTGACTTGGCAAACTTCTCTCTGTAGATCTTCATCTTGATCAAGAGTAATAATAATCCTTCTGTATTTCTTCTTCTGGGGCCCTCCACATAAGCAACCTCATCCTCCCTCTCTCTTCCATACTTTCTATCAATTTTATTCAGTGCTTTCAGACTCCTCTTAGAAGGCTTCTCATCAATGTCATTGAACACTTGCTCTCTCCCTGCTGCTTCCAAGTGGGAAGGAATGAGTTGGGGCTTTCCTTAGCTCCTCAGCCACAATTATGTCCCTTCAGTTGTTTTGTCAAACTTTCCTCTTTATAACAATAAAGAAAAAAATAAAGCCTAGGAAGTTATTTCTCTCAGGTTTCTGTTGGACCGCTCATTTGCTCCTAGTCTCCCTTAAACAGGCTAAGTATGCAAACAGATGGAAGTTATTTTCTTCATGACAAGATGAAATTTGTTTGCAAAGTGAAATGACTACACAGATTCTCAAATGATCTTCCTCTTCAGTGGTACAGTAGGAAACAGACTGTTCTTAGTGCGTTTCTTGGATATTGCCCAGTCCCTGATCTGCACTCATTGCAAGTTCCCTTTCTACTTGTTTTTCTGCTATTGTCTCACTGGTTGATGCACTGAAATATAGCACAATGTTCATTTTTGTTCATTCATGGAACAGCATCCTAAGTTTGAGGACTGGACACAATTCCAGTTCAAAATTAATTGCATTTCTGTGCCTCTCACTTCTCTCCTTGAAGATAGCAAATTTTAGTCTTTCTGCAACATCTAGCCTATTCTTCTCAGACTCCTTCTGATGATCAGCATACTTGCCTAGACTTTTCCTTCTGCAAGCACCAGCAGATCTCTCTCACAGCTACTGTCACACTTAATTGGAAGACACTTTGGATCCTGCTCAGACACAGCACTTAGAAAAACGGTACTCTGGTGAGGTTTACTGAGGCATATATATTTTTTATAGTATCCCTCACTGTTATGGAACAGAGATCATAGTTGAAATTAGGGATAAAATTTCTATGTGGGACACCACTTGCCTTCTACCAAAGCTTACACTGAGGGTTGTGCAGAAAATTCTGAGCTAAGCCTTTCTGGGGTTAGCACTTTAACATTGACCTGTACCCTAAAGACTAAGTGCTTCAGTGCTGGCCATACTGTCATTGACCTAACACATCCATTCAGCTAATACACTTCTCAGGTGCAGTCATAAATAGTTATTGCTCTAAAAAGACTTCAGAAAGATAGCATATACAAAGAATAAATGTATTCCAATTAAATTCCAATTAAATAATAATAAAAAAAATTAAAGAAAAAAATATTTCAAAGCAAACAGAATTAAGAAAAAAATCCCACCCCTGGGTTCCAACAGATGTCTTGCTGGTGTGATCAAGTGATTAACTATGCCACTACAGGGATGCCATTCCCCTCCTTAGACTCCTCTGAGTTGCTTTTTAATCACTGCAGAACTTTATAGGCTTTCTGTATCATTAAATTGATTAAGAGCAGTGCTCACTCAGTAAGGACAAAATGGTTTTGAATGGCTCTTCTTGTGTCTCAGAGTGGTACTGTATCTAGCATTAAAATGCAAGGGCAGAAAAAAATGAGAAAAAGGTCATCTGAACTGTCTGCAGAGATTCCTCCCAGCGAAAAGCCAGTTAGAAAAAGATGAATGCAAGTAAAAGGCTTATCTGACCAGGGAAATCAGAAGGGATGCAGTCATGATCGGCTACACGAAGCCTGCAGCAAGCAAGGAGCTCAGCTGTCCAAGGAAGAAAGTATCTCACTTCTACTGCTTTTTTTTTCATGAGAAATTCCTCATGAATGCTGCCCTGAGGCAAGCCTTGAAGACTTGATCACATATAGCACATATTGGGAAGTGCTGATGAAAACTCAATGGGCCTCAAGACAGCGAAAAGCGAGATTGACTAAAAAAAACAACTCTGTGCACCTCCTCTGTTGGAAGACTGTGGTACTACAGGCAAAAGTTATATTTTTTTAATTTATTATTTGAAAAGGATCTCTCATTATCAACATACAGCATACATACCTTAGTTACGTAAGGTTTGAGCTCCACTGCAGTTTCTGTTCTAACACTATCACTTGTCTGAGCATGATAAGTGATAGACCACTTACTACAATCATCTTAACAAATACTTGTAAACAGCAGTAAATAGCAAACCCAAGGTGCTTTTTGTCCTCTCAGCTTTGACAGAATGAGTGACTCCATTTTACACCAAGATCAAATCTAAGGGAAGAGCTATTTGCTTGCAAAAATTTGATCTAGCCATTTCTGGTATCGCTAGCCTGAGCCAAATTCCTTGGTGGCATAATGTGACTGAGATAAATGCAATAGAAATGGAGTCAGCATCGCTGCCATGGGCCAGACCGTACAACACCATCAGACCGGAACAAAAAGACTCTGCAAGCTGCTGGCCAGCTATGGATGGATTGGTAGAGGGACAGTCTACTGGAACTGTATGTCTTGAATATGGGAATTATCAGAGTGGGCAAGCACTTCTGTAGGAAGGATTTTTTGTTTACAGGATTTCTTAAGATAGTATCGACTGAATCACACCTGTCACCTTGGGCACCAAGGACATTTTCATCCAATCTAAGGCAACTACCTCAGCACCACAGGTGTTCTCAGACAGGGATAAACTAAGCTGCTGCCTGGCATTGTCTAGGATCTGAACAGCTCGTAGGGCTGCCTACTGATTGCACAGGAGCACAGCGACTAAACTCTTAATGTGCTCCAGTTCACCGTTCAAAATTAGGTGGGGTCAATCCAGACCCCAAGGCATGTTTGAGATCCTGCTGAAATCAGTGGGAACAGCCTATGTCATTAGGGATAGTGGATTTCATTAGACTTTGGATAAAGCTGATAGTAGTGTACTAAACTCCAAGTGCCTATGTAGCCATCTAATGCTTTCTGTTATGCATCTATTCCTAGATGTTTGCTGCATTCGCTTGTTGTGTTTTGTCTCCTCTTATTCTGTGAAAACAATAAAGCAACTTAGCTCCTCTTGTGATACCTACAAAACACCTATCAGCATGGATCCAGATAAGGACATCTGGGTCTTCCTGAGGACACACTGTAACTGAGTGGCGTAGTGGTGCTCAGCCTTGCTTGTACTGCACACAACCCCCTCTCCTTTCTTCCTTCTGTCATTCTGCCTTTACAGACAGTAGAGTGCAACTAACAATGTAATTTCAGTAGCTTGGCTGGAGCCTGACAAATGTTGAAATATAAACAAGAAACTGTAATCTTACAGAAGTGCAGAGCATCATGTTTATACTCCTTAGATTATCATCAATGAGTAAACCAGCAGGAATTAGGTCTATCCTGTATCAAGCAGAATGCTGCCACAAAGCTGCCACATTTCTTTTGTAGGAGTGAGGCCAATGGCTAATGAAATATTTCCTTGCTAAAATCTTAAAACCATCTTGTTGCATCCACACGCTTTTCCCATGAATCCTTCTGTATCTTAGGTTTTTGAAAGCAAGGGAAGTGTGCTTGAGATTTATTTTGTGAGCAGGGGATTATGTGTAGGCATCAGCCTCGCTCCTGCCTGTGTGCATTACCAGTGAATATAATGCCCCTGGGCTGCCTTTTATACTCTATACAAAGACTTGCAGGGCTACTCATGCAATTCCTCGCAAACAGTTTGGCACTGCAAGTCCTGAACACCCACAGAGCTGAGGCAGAAGCTGGAGGGGAAGAAAGAAACAAAGCATCCCTTTAGTTCTACCTGCCTCATTTCACCATTTCCACAGAAGACTGTCCCTCCTCCACCCCATGCTGTCCACAACAGTTTTACATATGATTTTGATTTAAGACAAGTTTGCATTATTTGGCTTGGATTTCTGTTCTTCTCCATGTGGTAGGTTTAGTGCTGCTGGATCAGAGCCAGGGAATGTTTTTGGGAGGATTTATCAGTTTTTATCTAAGGTGGCCAGTATGAAGAAATGGAATTTTTACTTGTTGCATGTTGGCACTGCATTTTAGATGCACGTTGGCTTTCCTCTCTATTCAGGACAAGACTTTCTTATATTGGACACTGAAAAAAATGGCTGCTTCTCTGTCAGGCTGGCAAAATACGCAGACCTGAGAGGAGCCATCTGACTTTTGGCCTTTCACATTGCTGAACATCTCATACCTTTTGTATACAGAGAAGTGACAAGGAATGCCATCTAGCTCAAACACTGAGATGAGAGTGAAGCCAACCAGAGTGTTATGGACAGAGCCTTTGTCTGCTACTGGAAATAAAATCCAAGCTTGTCTTAGCATAGATGCTATCTGATAGTCTTAACTTCAGAAATGCTGTTGTGATTCCATAGGGCAGCTTTTACTTTCCTTTTTAAAAATACGCCACAGTTAAGCACATTGAAAGTAGATAAAAGAAATATCGGGGGTTTTGCCATTATTTTTGCACAGTTTGGATTTTGCTCCTGATTTTGGTGCTACTCAGCGTGGCTTCAAAATTGTCTTTGATTCCACTGGAAGGCAGCACAATGCAGAGAGGAGTATATAAATTAAGCTGACTGCAGTTCATCAGCAGTCCCTTGTTGGATGGATGGGAATTAGGTTTTCCTAGTGCAAACGTTCAGCATCTGTGGTCAGAAGTCAGTGCCTGCTAGTGGGATACTCACAAAACTGTTTTTCCCCCTCTTGTTCTTTAAAGGACATACTTTAAAAATAAAAACAACCTCTCCATAATTTAATCTGCTACTTTAGGAAACAGTAGCTAAATTCATTATTAGTCTAATGCTAACAGTTTTTCTGCCCGTCATAACCTTTCTCTAATCCAGGGGTCCTCAAACTTTTTAACCAGGGGGGCGGCATGCGGATGAAGTGGCAGGCAGTCATCTGCGGCTGCTTGGTTTCCCACCCCAACCCCTGGCAGGGGGGGTCTGTAAATACCGGGGGACCGGATTGAGGACCCTGGGGGGCTGTATCCAGCCCGCGGGACATAGTTTAAGGACCCCTACTCTAATCTTTAGTCATTTTGCTTATAGAGACTAAGAAACAAGAGCTCTTTAGTACTCTTACATGTTCCCATCCAACCTCTGCAGCATGATGTTCTCTTATGCTCTGAAAAAAATGCTCAAAATAAAATGTAAAAGCTCCCTTGAGCTTGGAGTCATAATTAACATTAATATTTATGTTTACATTTTACAAGTGTTTGTGCAAATATATTTCATAAGGAAGAATACATGTGCATTTAAAATGCAAGTACTATCACCATGTATTAGCTAATAAAAAAAAAAAAAAAGTTATAAGCCTTAGTCTGAAACTAATTTTACTCACTATAGGACACTGGTCAAACAGTTTGGATAAAGGCATCCCCTCTGAAGATCCCATCAAACATTTAAGAAAAGCAATTATATCTTATTAAATTCCAAAACTGGTCCAAGAATTATACACTAAAATGATTTAATAAGCCTGCTTATTCTAACTGTACTTTTAGTAATAAAAAGTACTTTTACCTTGTACATGAAATTCATCAGGTAGGATCGTATTATTTACCATAATGATACTTGTAGGAAAAAATGAGAGGTTTATCTCGAGTGATAAAGCTGTTAGCAAGGAAATCCAACCAGATGTACAGTATATACCTGTAATTCCAAGCCTATCAGAATTAATAGAAATACTTTTATTGATGTCACTGGATTCTGGTTTAAGCTCCACTAAGTTCCAAGCTAATTTTCTGTTTGATGCTATTTTCACTCTAATGTTTTACTGCAAAAGATTCAGGTTTTCTTACATTTATACAACATTTCACACACCTATGTATCATGACCCTCTGTTCAAGATATAGACCTATATTCCATGATGATGGACATAAAGACCTCAGTGCTGCAAATATGACTACATGACTGTGTAGGTTACTGATGCATATGGGATTATTCATGCCATTAAATTTAAACACACCTATCAGCCTGCATAACTAGAATCCAGCACTGTATGAGTTAAATGAAGGACATATGATCTGTCCTTTTAGAATATATTGTCTTCACTATATAAACTGTAAAGAGTTAACTGATCATTAGATTTTACAATTAATTTTAAAATATTAAAATCTTTATTTACTCCCACCATTGCATTGTCTGAAAAAATACCATAAACCTTTAGAAACTTTTAAAACACAAGCGGTCTTTTTCAGAAAGAGCAAAAATATTAAGCATTGCCTAACTTCAAGGAAATATTTCTTCTTGCAAGTGGAGCATCAAAAGAGCTTGTGCATATAACACATCAAGCTGTAGAGCTGGCAAGCATCCACTGCCATGTCCAGATACGAAACGACATAAAAGCGCTATCATTTTTCAACATTTTACAGTTGCCATTACAGGCATTTTACTGTAAATCATCTGCAGCAAATAACAAGCATTATACTGGCTGGAGTAAGAGAATAAAATGCTTATCTGATCATTTGGTAGATCATCTGACACTTGTTGAGAACAGCAGACTATCACCTGGGTAAAGCACTTCAGTCCAGATGAAGGCACTACTATCAACAGAGTTCTGCACAACATGTGTTTCTGGTATGGAACACATGCTGCAAGAAAATAAAAAGAGTCTGAGTATATCTGTCAGCTTGGAGCCTTTGAACCTTTCTGGACATTTACTGCATCAAGCATCAAATCTCTCTGGTGAAATCATGGTTCTGAGTTTAGAGGCTGGAGTCACTGGGCATATAGGACCAAAATTTCATCTCATGTCTTCCCAGAGCAAGTATCAATCAACCACTCAATCTGTGCTTGTTCAAAACAAAACTTTATAGCATGTATCCTCTAAAATATATTCAAAGTAAGCTGTAAAGTGTATTGTTATGTTGGTTTTCCATATAAGAAAATACTCTATTCCCTGCTACTACATCTCAACAGACTGGTATGATGTATTTGCATCATGATTTCACTTGGAAAAGTTTGTACTGAGCACACCTTTTAAAAGAAGGACTGTAAATGATAAATCTTTATAAAGATGAGAACAATAAGCCTTCAAATTTCAGAGTACTCTTACACTAGAATCAAATTTTGCACTTGTATTTTACTTAGTTCTATGAGTAATGACAAAATAAGAGTGAATTTAAACCATGGCATTAGACATTGTAAGAAGCCAATTCCTTTAAAGTGCTCCCCAAAATCAGTGCTTTGGCACCAGCAAAAAACTGAATCAAACTTACACCTCAAAGATTATTTTTTCTTATAATAATCTAGGTTTATACAAACCTTGCTCTGCAAATAAGGCAAGTACTTTAGTATCTATCTATGACATCTGTAGGGATTACCAGGGCATTTCATATCTTGTACCTGATGTGCTGTGAGGTGGAAACCCTAGAAATGCATGCAAAACTTTCTGAAAATCAGGGTATCAAAGAAGTTTAATACAGATAAGAGAGAAGTTGCCATAGAAAATCCATATGCTTGTGTGAGACTGCTGACTGGGAAATCTCTAAACCTGACAAAACCAAGATTTTGCATTTTGCTCAAAAATTCCCTCCAGATTTCTCTTTACTACAAACAACACCATTAGACACTTGCTTTCACGGTTTTGTTGTTTTCTTCAGGTGACAAATCTGTCCTGATTGCAATAAAGCAGTCTGCACATTAATGCAGCAAGATGATCTTTAAAAAAATGGAGTTAGTATCATATATCATCAACTTCCACAGAAAGCAATAAAGGTATTTCCTTTAGGTATTATGTCAGGAATTTACACTAGAAACACAGGAAAGACTGATCTTAATATTTTCATCTATAAAATTTTTCACAGCTGGGATCAAAATGACCACATACATATGCTTCACACAAAGATATAATTTTTAGTTACTTACTGCTATGCTTCCCTTGGGAAGCTTTGCTGGTTGCACTTTATACGGCATGCTTTTAACTTCGAAGGACACATTGGAAGAAAGAGTATAGAGATCATTCTTTCTCTGAAATTATATAAAAGAAGATATAGTTAAAAAACCAATTACATTTAAAAGCATTATGAGAAACAATCAGGGAAAAAATACAGAGCACTGATTTCCTAAGGCAAACGTGGTTTCTTTTGGTAAAGGGTACAGCAATCTTAGGACCTGTACATGTCCACAAGGCAAATATATAATATAGCATAAAGCTGAAATACAAGGACCACATGTTTAAATGGGGAAGAAGAGTTAGATATGCAGAAAGATGCATACAGTTGTTTCTCATATTTCTTGCTGAAATAGGAGACTGGTGAGTTTGAAGCAGGGAGGAGGTTTATGAGGTGTCTATGTTTTAAAACCTTGCCTCTGCTCACCAAGCCCAACAACGTGAGTCTCTTGAGATTTCCAAGCCTATGTTGAGACCAGGCTGGTAGAGCTCCCCGATGGCATCAAAGGAATGGCTGTGCCTTTCCATCAAAGAACCACAATAGGACAAACATCTTTGCACTCCATTTAAGAGTGTGACTGATTTCCTATTGCAGTAGAGCTCAAAAAACCCAGAACAACTCACCTTGCTTTTTTACTACTTTGTGCAAATGCATCAGGAACGTATGGCAATCATTGTTTAACTGGCTGCCTAGTAAAATATTTATCTAATTCTCATTAAGCACTTCAACAAACCCAAAGATGTGCAGACAGAACAACACGTATCTTTCTGTCAGCTGTGTTTCACTTATACTTGCTTGTATTTATAAAATATTATTAGATTAGATCTGATGAGGAATTACCTGCCCTAGTTCAGAATGACTAAAAACTCTTAAATCACATAGCTCATGCTGTGACTTTTAATTAGTGCTTTCACCTCATTTGGACGCCAGGTAGGCACTGACACACTCCATCTGACCAATTGTGTGTCTCATTGTGCTGTTCTGACCTTGACAATAACATCCCACTCTATGCAAACTGCCTTGAAATGATAGTTAAGGGCTGGTATATCCACTGGAAAAATACCTACCTAATTCTGTTACGAACTGGCATAAGCGCCAACATGTGAAAGTGCATGTCCCTTAAAAGAATCTTAATGGCTGCAACATTTACTGCAAATGGATACAAATATTTTCCACGCACATATTTTGAATCCTGTTGAGCTCTTGGCAATCTAACTGGAGTTGGTTTTGAAGGCTAAGTACATCAGGTATCACGTAAATCTTTCAGTTCACTGAATCTGCCATGTTTCCATTTCACTGAATGTTATTTTGCTATAGACAGAAGATCCCGCACTTGAACAATGTCCTCTTTTTCCTTGTTTTTATCCCTAGGAAGGATGGCTGAGTGGTTATCTTGCTTTTCTGGAAGTCAACAAACCTGTTTCTAATTCCACCTCTGCACCTGATTTTTTGTTGACACCACATGCAACTTACCTTGTATAGACCATCCCATGTGAAGGTGGGCTAGCGGAGCAGTGATATGGATCTCCTTTAAAAGTGCTTTTATATGCTCTGAAAAGCATTAGGTAGCTAGAGTGCTAATATGCCCACTGGAATCCGGAGGGCTAGGAATTATGACTACCATTACATCCCTTTACATTAGACTCCTTGAGGTAAACAATTTTAATCTTTTGGATGAGAATATTTTTGAAGCCCTTCATTTTTGCTACCTGTCTCAAGTCTTTCTGATGACCAGAATTCAACACAGTATTTCACTACTGACTTACAGAAAGACAGAGCTTTGTAACAGCTTCTTACAGTCCAGTGTATTTGGAATGTTGCTGTCACTTCCTACATACCCTTCTGCAAAACTTTCTCCTTCCTTCTACTTCTCACACATTTAGGAGGTGTGCTCCATTGACAAGACTTGGTTCCTATGTGATTACTCAATGTCTTTTCCTCCCTGCCTAGGTGGCTGTCTTTCTCTGGCATTTACTGTTGCATCAAAGGCATAAATGCTCTCTAAGAATTGCTTCTTGCTTTTCAGCTATTTTTTGGAGCAAGGACTGAGCTAGGAAGACCCCTGATAATTTGGGCTACTGCTCATTTCCTTCATTGATGGAGAAAGGTTTGTGAAAATGACCTGAAATAACCATAACCAAAACCTGGGAGCCAACTTGAATACAGCTGGATGATGATGGCCCAACTCAAAGTTTTCACAGAACTGCTGAGGTTGGAGGGCACCTCTGGAGACTGTCTGCTCCAAGCACACGCTCAGAGCGGGGCCAACTACAGCAGTATGCTCAGGGCCATGTCCAGTTGGATTTTGAATATCTCCAAGGCTGGAGACTCCAAAATCTCTAGGAGCAACCTATTCTAACGTTTGACCATACTTACAGTAAAAAGTGTTTTCTTATGTTTAAATGGAATTTCCTGTATTTCAATTTGTGCTTCTTCCCCCTTGTCCTGTTACTGGGTATCACTGAGAAGAGCCTGCTCCATCTTCTTTACTCCCTCCTATCACATGTTTATACACACTGGTAACATCCCACCTGAGCTTTCTCTTCTCCAGACTGAACAATCCCATGTCTCAGCCTCTCCTTGTACATCAGATGCTCCAAGCCCTTATTAACGGTTGTGGCCCTTGGCTGGACTTGTTCCAGCATGTACATGCCTTACTTCTCCCAGAGAGCCCAGGGCTGGACACAGCACTCCAGATCTACCTCACCAGTGCTAAGCAGAGAGGAAGTCACCTCCCTTGACCTGCTGGCAATGCTTCTTCCTAATGCAGCCCAAGAGGCTGTCAACTTTCTTTGCTGCAAGGGCACACACAGCGGGCTCATGTTCCACTTGGTGTCTGCTGGGACCCTGAGATCCTTTACTAGAACTCTGCCTTCCAGCTGGTTGGCCCCCAGCCTGTACTGGTGCGTAGCGTTATTTCTCCTGTGGCATAGGACTTTGCATTTCCCTTTGTCACACTTCCTGAAATTCCTGCCAACCCGATTCTCCAGCCTGTCCAGGTCCTTCTGAAGGGCAGTACAGCCATCTGGTGTATCAACCACTCCTTCAACTACCATCTGCAAACTTGCAGAAAGTGTTTTCTGTTCCATTATCCAAGTCATTAACAATATTAAACAGTATTGACCTCTCTCCCGTATTGACCTCTGGGGTACACCACTAGTGACAAACCTCCAGCTGGACTTCATGCTGCTGATCATGTCGCAGCACTCACCAAACTAGCCAGCTGCAACAAGGTCTTTTACAATCTCATACCAATATACCCTTCATGCCAGTCCCTCTGCTGCCTTCTCCTTGTCTCTCCTCATCCAGGGCACCCATTCTCTCTCTCCTCTCTACTTCTTCCTCCTCCCTCTTCCTTGGCTGCCCAACCCCTTACCAGAATCAGCCACAGCTGCACCTTATCTACATCAGCCAACCCACCGCCCCTGAAGCCAGCCCACAGCTGTATGTTATCAATATTAGCTTCATTCCTCTACAATCACACACTTCAAGCCTGGTATTTCAGTCAGTTTCAAATCCACCTCTCCGCCTACCTACTTTCATTAATTTTGACAGTGTCTAAACCCCTGCTAAAGTTAAGATAAAAAACCCCAGAGACTACTTTCCCCTTGTCCACAAAGATGAACCTCATTTATCTCATTGCAGAAGGCTATCAGGATGGTCAAGCATAATTTCCTGTTCGTAAATTCACACTGGCAACTCCCAATCACCTTCTTGTCCTTCATATATTTGCAAATGGCTTGTGGTTTTTTTCCCTCCATCACCTTCTGAGGGACTGAAATGAGGCTGACTAGCCTTTAGTTGTCTGGATCCTCCTTGAAGATGGGTGTAACATTTGCTTTTTCAAGTCCTCAGGAATTTCCCCCAATCATCATGACCTTTCAAAGATGACTGAGAGGAGTCTTGCACTGACACTGGCCAGCTCCCTCAGCACTTGTAGCTGTATCCCATCAGGTCTGTTGGACTTTTGTATGTCCAACTTGTTTAAATGTTTCCCTAACCTGATATTCCTCCACTGAAGGTAAATGTTGATTGCTCCAGGTTTTCCCTCTGGTCCAGAGTTCTTGGATTACTGTATGCAGATTTTTTAAGTAAAGACCAAAGTGAAGGAGGCACTGAGTAACAGCCTTTTCCATGTCCCATTCAGAACAACACCTATATTTTGCCTAGTTTTCCTTTTGCTGCTGATATAGAAGCCTCCCTGATGCCCTTTAAGTCCTTTGCTAGGCTCAGCTCCTGGTGGGCTTTTACTTTCATAACTCTGTCCCTATGTGCTCAGACCACTGCCTCTTCCACATCTTTTAGGCTTCCTTTCTATGTTTGAGCTTTACTAGGAGCTCCTTGTTCATACATGCAGGCCTCCTGCCACCTTTCCTTGATTTCCTGCATGTCAGGATGGACAGTTCTTGAGATTAAAGGTGGTGATCCTGGAGAATCACTACTTCTCCTGGAGTCCTCTTTTCTCCAGGACCACCTCCCATTGAGTTCTTCCAAGGAGATCTCTGAAAAGGTTGAAAGCTACGCTCCTGAGGTCCAGGGTTGTTCTGGTATTTGCCTTGTTCAGTCTGTCTTCTTCTTAAAAAAACAGTTTTCTCTTCAAATATGTGACTGTTTACTGATGAAATGAAGCCAGCACTTTTATTGCCTTCTGGAACTCATTTGGCTATGCCATAATTTGGTTCTTTGAAAATATTGAGCAGCCAACCATTCAACCTCTCCTTGGGGCTTATATTAGGAATGAGCAATATGAAGAAAACTGCCTCAAATTACTACACAGGGACAGTCAAACCAGCTCCTTAACACAGAAGGCATCTAATGAAAGGGAACTACCTTTTCTATCAATAGTGTTTGAAATGAAAAATTTGATCGATTTTAAGATTTGACTTGGCAAAGAAGTATTTTTTATACAATTTAATAGCACTGAACACCTATGAGATGGTCTTCAGAAAAAATATTTTCCCTTATCACAGTAATTATTTTCCATTTTCAGACTCAAGCTATTCTTCACCTTTTATTCTAGAGCGCTTGCCTTCTCACAGAAGGTCCTAGAAGGTTTCTGTAGTTATGCAATGATTTGTATTCAGGAAAGAAGCCTGAAAAAAGCCTTACATTTTCAATTCTAAGCAAGTCATATTAAGCAGGATTCTGGATATGAATTATATGATTTATAAAAGTAATTTGTAATGGAGAGAGCAGAATATGTTGTATTATTAAGGAAGTAGACATTAGACATGCAGCCTGATTGGCTAAGGTACAGTAAAGGCATTAATTCTCTTGCAACATCATATAAAGCAAATGCAACACTCATGGAAAAATAAATCCTTTCA
Organism: Microhierax caerulescens; assembly: GCA_035590215.1. NCBI lineage: Eukaryota > Metazoa > Chordata > Aves > Falconiformes > Falconidae > Microhierax > Microhierax caerulescens. The sequence goes on along the minus strand of JAVJGJ010000047.1, from coordinate 73,521,266 downwards.
CCTACTATACATGGCTTATTTAATTTTCAGCTTAAATCAGCAATAACATCAGAGGAGGGTACTTCCTGTGGATTAACTCTTGGCTGGGGTTAATAACCTTGCGTTGTGCCCACGGCTATTAGCTCTCCTCGACCCTTCATTAGGCTCCTAGAAATGCTGCACACCTCTATTGCTTTACCAGAATGGAGAATGTAAAAGACTAGAGAATATTTTCCTGCATTCACAGAATTATGTGTTTGTGGCAAAGGGCTTTAAAACAATGACTGTGGTCAGCATCAGTTCCAAACAGGACTTTCAATTGCACCAACACCTTGGAGATACGGGCAGCTGTCTCTCCTAGCCTTCTTTATAATTCTCAAGTAATTTCTGAGAAACAACATTTCTTTACCATATAATTTCTTAAATAATGTATGTTTAAATAGTCAGTGTTTACTGGAAACAGCAGGATCTGTGGTTTCCAATTCAAACTGAGGACTTTGTTATGGCTCAGAGGAAGGAGAAGAAGGAATCTGGTGTTTGTGAATGTCAGTGCCTAATGACCAGCAGCAGGGTGCCCAGCCCTAGCTACATTAGCCTTTTGAGACTCCCTTTGATTTGAATAAGCAGAGCCTGCTCTTGTGTGCATTGCTGGGACAGTAGTTTGCCAGTATCCTGGTAAGTAAGCAAAACACGGCTATCCCCTGTGCTGCTTGGGTGGGAGATCCCTGCTGGTGTATTTATTAAGGCTTCTCTCTCTCTACACACTTTTGTTTTACAGATAGATTTTTGAACCGAAGCCTTTGTTTTCTTTAACAGTCGTGAGACACAGAAGCATCCAGAAATGAAGGAAAGTGTTCCCAATAAATACTCAGTGCAATGTTTCCCTAAGTACAATTGAGGCAAACAGAAATAATGTGGAAAGTGCTGGAAGATCTTGGACAATTTGAATGAGAGTTCTCCAGGTTCCAGTGGAATGTTGGTGATTTCTGCAGGAAGCTCAAGCAAAGACCTGAAGTCTCCCCAAAGCATGTTCAAGGCATGTGGCGGCATCCTATTGAGAGAGCAGACTAAAATGCAGGGACAAATCTGGCCCACAGGGAGCTGGACTGAGGGTAGGAGGAGCTAAACTTTTAGCGGCTTAAAGAACATTGAGAGGTCATTGTTCTTCTGCAGGTTTGAAGAGTTTAACTACTGGGGTGGCTCCCCAGAATTGCTTTGTTCCATAGCCTCTAGGGAGCATTGTTCAGCTGCTCTGAAATACTTTTTCTTCTGGTTAGATGTAGCCCAGTGGAGTCACGCTAAGTGAAGGGCATGCACTTTCTCTATTGCAAGCTACACACTGCGGTGGAATCTTACTCACAGAACCTGTCTGTTGCATATAGAGTTCAGTGCTATTATAACAGTCTTGACCCTGCTTGATTAAAATTTGTTTCTCTTTGTGTCTGCTGGAGTCCGGCACGTTTTAGAGACAAGGGGGTAAGCAATATGGTGTTACCTTTTAAATATATGCTTTGGGAATTCATTAGCTTGCTTTCTTTGACCCATTCCTCCGAAAACCTAAACTACTGCCAATAAATAGAGTAGCTTACATAAATGCAGAGAGCAGAGGTTATACAACTATTTGTTCTTGTATTAATTTGTTTAAAAATGTATGTATGACTCTGTACATGGCCAAAAAGTACTCGTGCTATTTGTATAGCACAAGTAACGAGGGGTATGTCCATCCCAATGTATCTGTGACCAAAGACAATACAACTCCTCTGAAAATTAACAACACATCCTCCTCTTTATCATTAAATCCTTACACTTCACATATATTTTACATTCATTTAAACAGACTATTTTAAATTAAAATAGAGGTAGATATTTTGTTGTGATTTCAGAACACTTTAATATACATATTTTAATGGTCATTAATTTAAGATGCTTATTTCTTCATATACCTAACATTACCTATATCGTACCTAGCAAGAGTCTCATGTTTTGCTTTTGTTATTATTTAGCACAATTTTAAATAACAATGAATGAAAATGAAACTGGCCCACACCCAAAGAAACTTCCAGCTAATTCAGCCCAATGTCAAGGTCTCTTTCTTTCTAGCCTTCATTCCACATAAACAACCAAATCCAGTATAATACAGTATTTTGACCACACACAGTTTTCTTTTTTACTTACTTTGTTTTTTTTCAAATAACAGCAGTTGTTCTACGTAAAGGCAAATTTCTTTGACTACTTCCTCCTTTTGTTATTATATGTGGCTTGAAGGGCAGTGCATCAAATTTATGGCTTTTAATTCTCATTCTGAAAATCATCTATTTAAACTTCCATATATGGCTTATATATGGCAATTAATGAGAGAACAAGATCTCTCTCTCTCTTAATTTTTCTGGTGTTTCTCCACTTCCAGCCACAGACGGCTGCAGAGCTATTCTTCGAAAACACTAAACAAGCTTCCCTTGACTGGGATGTTTTCCACTGGACACAGAAAGAGGTTCTGTGCTGGGGGATGCTAAGGATAGAAACTATTGTTCCTTGAAGTCATATCCCACCTACAGATAGAGTAACTGCTCCCATAGGAAAGAGAAGAGAGAGAAAAGTGATTGAATAAAGGCGCCTATGCAAGATCTGTATCTCTCACCTCTCTTGGACTGCCTCCACCAGTTCACCTCTGTTCTGACTTCCAAGCCTCTGCAGACACAGACACGTGGTCCATAGAGGACAGCCTGTGTGCTGTATCCTGCAGCCAGGATAACCTGTGCTGCGCTGGTTATCTGCATTCTGCCTCCAATAGCCTTTGCCCAGCTAAACTGAATCCTTGTCCCAAAAGCATTACCTGGCCTAGAGAATTTCTACCATACTACAAAATCTCTAAGTTCACCAGTAGTAAAATATGGAGAGTCTCAACAAAATTCCTCATGAAGGAAGTACACTTAGAGCATGCACTCTAACAGCATTGATAGCTCCAGGTGCCAGGCAGTGAAGGCAAAGGAGCATGACAGGACCGAGAGGACTTCTAGCTGATGCCCCAAAATAATAAGATACTACATCAGGCTCTTTCTCATTTTCTATACCCTTCCAGACCTCTCAGTTTCTTTTCATGTCCTTGTAAAAGGTGCAACTTTGGCAGATGGGAACACCATCATTCAATAAAGCAGGGATGTGGGGTTTCTCAAGCTGAGGAGGGAACTGAATTCACATCTTCCAGTCATGAATTCTCAACTAGACTGCCAGCTCTAGCTTCTGCCACTGAATATTGAATAAACTAAGTCCTCTTTAAGTCTTTCAACTAATGCTATAGGTACCTCCTAAGTAATTTTTGGATTCTGCCTTCTAAGAGGGCGGAAAGACTCCCACTTAATCCTGATTTGGGTGCCAATCCTCCTGATAAAGGGTAGCTAGCCCTCATGCACCGCCCTCATGCTTAGTGCAAGTCAATTTGTCTGAGGTACCTCATTGTCTCCATATGCTGCATAGGGAGCACAGGTATTTCGTTTCAGGTTTTGGATACCAGTCTGGGGCCAGGCACTTAAGATGTGGGTGTTGCAGCACTCGTCACCTTTATTATGTCAAGCATATATTTCCATTTCTAAGCATCTAAAAGGAAACAGGAACAGTGCATGTGAAATGCACACTGAAATAACAAGTATCTAACAGAGGAGTCAAAGCATGGCTTTGTGTGTACCAAGAGAGCATTTGATTACAGTGTAGCTCCCAAGGCTGCTGTTGCTTTTCAGCTTTCTTAGATTAAAACTAGATTTTTCTCCCTTCTAGCTATTAAAGTTCATGCAGTCAGTGATGCCAAATTTAAGTATCTAGATCTGTCTAAAAGTCAAGAGAGAAACAAAACAATTACATTCAATAACATTAAACTAAACTAAACTAAACTTCAAACCTCTTGGGAACCTCGCACACCCTCTGTGTTATTTTTTTCACATTACTACCTCCCAAAGCTCTCCCAGAAGGAGATTTTTATCATTGTGAGGAACTTTCAATACAGGCTGAAATAATAGTCAAGAATGAGCTGAGTTCTACTTCCCACAAGTGTCCAAAGAGCTTGAAACCTGGATGGATGTCACAGAACAGACAGATGGTACAGATTCATCACTTAGAAATATATTTTCAAAGCAGATGTTTTACTAGCCAAGTCCTGAGTCCTATATTAAAAAGTACCCATCAGCATTCAAAGAACATTGGACAAGCTCCCCTTGTATCTCCCTCTGATGACTCAGAAATACCATGATTAGACAAATGGGGACATAACAGAGCCCTAACAGAACACAACGTAACATAACCATGTAAGGTTGTTTCTCTTTTGCACGAATCAGGCTATTACTTGCTTGATCAGCAAGTCTGAATCCAAAAGTCAGCTTTACTAGAGGGCTCGTATTTACAGCCAGGCTTTGAAGTTAATCCAAAAAAGTCTTTGATCCTTCTTGGCCTTTGCACAATGTCTGTCTCTATCTTTGTTGGCCTATTGGGAAATTTGGGCTGCTTTATTTACTCAAACATGTCTAATCAGTGCATGTCATTTAACTGTTATTTGTTGCAGGAGTTTGGATTTTAAGGTGACAGATTACAACTATCAAGAGGCAAAGGGGTCAGCTGTTGTCAGTTAAACTAAGTGGAGTAGGAAGGAGTCACTCAATATGTGACTGATCCTTTGTGGACACAAAATATATAGGCTGATCCATATAACTTCAATGAGAAACATGAATTATTTAATTCTCTCATTAATCTATTGCTTTCAATCAAATTTTTCTTAGGTTTGCATTAACCTATGTATGAGAAGAAAATACATAATGACAGTGTGTTCTCAGCTTTAGTGAGCACAAACAATTTCTTCTGCGGATCATCATATCCTCATTTAGATTATAACACAGTTGAGGAATGTTGTATGTCACCATTATCCTGCTTTCTTTGGCATATGAAATTTTTGTACATTAACTGCATGTGCAAAAGAGTTTGGGATGTTGCTGTACAGACAACTTGTCCTCTTAAGTTTCTTTACAAAATCATGAGTGTGGGGTTCAGCCTAGCCCTTGAACAGTCCTTCCTGGTTCAGAATCACCACATCCTGATTATTTTGATTGTATTTTAATCCTCAGTTTGAATCTGCATATTTCACCCTATCAGTTGGGTTTTTTTTACCTTAGCTTACTTCTGGAATAACCTTAGGAACTAGAAGTTCCTAAGCAGATTATTATCTTGAAAATTAGAAGCAGATTATGCCTTTTTTAGGCAACTAATTATGCTCCAGTCTTTTATGGTGATGGCTGCATAACTGTTAATTTTAAAAGGGGCTGTAAAAAAATGAACTGTTTGGAGGTGATTGGGAGGACAGCAACTAGATTTCATCACAGAATTTGCTCTTTCCCTCTCCAATATCTAAGTCTGCATGTGAAGCAGGGGGCATGTTATTCTGGCAGCTTCTTAGTCATAAATGGGAGGATGCAACAGTTCTTGGGGGACTTTTTTCTTTTTTTCACTTAGAAAATGATCCTGTTGCTTTAAGTGGAGTTTCTGAACATTAACAAGGCTGGCAAGTTACTACTCAAAGGAAACAGAAACGTTTCCTAAGGATACAGATAAAAGGTAAAATCACAGCCCATAAAAAGCCTTGTTCGATGGCAAGGATATGTAATGACAGCAGAGTGAGCAGAAGATGCACATGTAGGAGTGTTTGCCATGAGGTCTCTCCACCCACGGAGTCTACAGGATGGCTCATCCTTGCCCCTGCCCACAGGCTGGCATAAGGTTCCATCTCTGCCTTGAGCCCACTAAGTGAAGGGAGGTGACGGCACAGTAAACAGGGTTTATTAAGGAGCATGGAGGAGCTAAAGGGACTGCAGCACTGGCATTGCCTGGTGTATTTGCACACACCTGTGTCCCAAGGCACAGCTTGGAACCTTATCCACCATCCAGATCAGAAGGATGGCAGAGAAGGTGTTGGTATGTAAACATCCTCTCAAGATATCTCTGTCTTGTTACTGGCTAACAGAGTTAGGCAACCAGCTTCATCATCTAACTTTCATCAGGTAAATTTACCTAAAAATTATATAAATTACCTACGATTAGGTAAGACGAGCCCACTGCTACTGCATTAAACATGCCACTGAATTTCATGCAGCTATCCTTGTTCTTAATCTAAGTCAGGCTAGCTAAGCTGACGGTCTAGAAAGATTCTGTCTTCATTAAGAGTTACTAAGAAAAGGAGGATTCATGTCTTCTGTAGGTAGTTTGTTCCAACTGTTACACATCCTCTGTCACAATCAAAAACTCAGAGGAACACTGTTTGTCGTTAGATTTGTTTAGCTTTAATCTTTTACAGTTATTTCTTGTTACATACTAAACTGGACTTAGAAAAGCTTTCATGATGCTAATTCCCACTGAAATAGCTGTACATAGCCTAGAAAATTGGCATCGAAGAATCTGCACAAGGTGTTTTACTTCTGTGTGTGTTTCTTCACAAGACCTTCGTTTTGGTCCTTACAAAGTAAATTAGATTTCACCAGCAGAATGATGAACAAAGACTTGATTGGATTTGGAATATGTCAGGTGCAGTTCCCAGTAAGATAGCCAGCTAAGGAAACTAAGCTTTATCTCCTGCTTGGTGAAGAAGATGGGGAAGGTTCACTGTGATACTGCTTGCACACTGAAGTGGTCAAAATTATCACAGATTGTTCCAGCTAAGGATAGTATCTCTGCCTCTGTCTGTCTATGTGTTAGGAACAGTGAACTAGCGCAGTTAAGAACTTAATTCCAATGAGACTATTTGGTGAATAGTTAAAAAAAAGTTAAGTTCTTAACTTCACTTAACAGGGACTAGCCAGTGTGCAAACACCAAATAGTCTCATTGGAATGAGAAAAAAATTTAATAAAACTCCCATCGTATTTCCCAATTTATAAGTTTTTCCTATGAGTGCAGAGATGCTTACATACGGGCATTTTCTGTGCAAGGTTTTGTAAGATGTTTGCAAAAGCTTGCATCAGAAGATGTCCATCCCAGTTACCCAGAGCTCAAAGGACAGAGACATACCTAAGGTGCCAAACTTTTGGGCTTAAATTTGAACTAGAGCCTGCTCTTTTTTCCTACTAGCTGATGACTCACTGAGCAAACCTAAATGAAATACATCTAGTCTAGTCTTTCACATAGGTTGCTAAATATACCTCCTCTTAAAAGCATTGTATTTGTGTTAAGGGAACTGAAGAAAGAATATGGAAGTTTCTTGGAACTGACTGTTAATAGAAAGAAAATGTACTAACAAATCAGGAATTAATTCACCTTGTATGTGAAATGATGTCCTTTGTTACTGACCTAGACAGAAATCACTTTCTCTCAAGCAAAGCCAGATAGTTCTATGCTCTCTTCAGTCATAACAGTGCTAACAGCTGTTGCAGAAGAAACACAGAATGTGACCTTAAGTCCTGACTGGTAGGTAGAAAAACTTTCCAAGTCATCCTTTTGGTAACCACTGCCATAGTCCTGTACACTAAGAGAGAGCCGTGACCCCCAGAGTATGCACCCATTGCGGATTTGGAGCCAAGACGGTTAGCTACTAAGCTGACATTCAACTTTCTGTAAATACTATCCCATCTGCTCTCTTGTTTCTCCAGGAAAGCAAGTTAAACAACACAGATTTTGTTTTACTTGCTCTCATATTTGAGGAAAGGGAGAAAATATCTTAAAAGATATGAAGAGCTTAATTTAAAGCTGCTGTTATAAGCTGAAGATCCTCAATTCTTCTCTGGCTAGGGTAAGAGTTACTGCGGGGATAAATAATTCTTTTCCTACAGCTATGGGGAACACAGGAAGGTTCTTGTGTTCCAGGTAGAAAGACTGGGGAATTCTAAATTCCTTGAAGAAGGAAGGTGATAATCAGTCATTAAGATCAAGATAGGATCTGCAGTTATTACCTAGTAACAGCAAAATGAATTATGAATTTCTTGATGTACTGCCCAGTGTTAAAGAAACGAGAACCACATAGTACTACAGACACATGGCCAGCTGTGAGGTAACAGGTCGTAGTGCAATCCCTCTGCCTTATGCAGCATTAATACAATTCTGAGAGCAGATGAAGTTGGAAATGCAAGAATTTACAAAGAGAAGTTCCTTTTTTCCACGGTCTGCACTGTCCCTCATTTTAGTGATAAGACACAGATTGTCATTGCATGAGTGTTGTATGTCATAGGAGTTTGATACATATTACTCTTCCTTAGATTAACAGAGAATGTATAACAATGAATTTTTAAGCTGGACATAGTGTACACCATATACTGTTTAGCTCCACGCAAAACCTTTCATTGGGACATGTGATGAATGCAGGGCACATCATAGAGACCTAAGGGATTATTGATTTGAACCAGTCCAAGAGAGCAGAAACAAAACCAGGAAAGATGTTTAAAAATAATCCTGGAATTTTCAGGTACGATTCAGGACATAAATTTGAGACAGAACAATAGTGAGAAAAAGAAAAGTAAGCAACAGGCATGTGACCTGAACTGGAATCAGTGAAATGTTATTTTCAAAGAAAGTGATAACAAAAAGGATTTGCATTTGGCCCATTTAGTTTAATCATTTGTACTCTTCAATATCTGGTCAAAGAAAAGATGCAGGGGTCTTTGTGTACAGAAAGAGATTTTTGCACGCATTACCTCCAGGAATGCTTGGGCCCATAGCCGGGACCTGACTTTTAGCGCTGCACTCTTCCCTCTTTCCAGTTGTCCCACAGAGCAGGAAATTAGGATACACTTCACATTTGTACAGTTCTGTGTACAAAATAAAGGTAAGTCACATCTATACTTTAAAAATGTATATAATCATTCTCAAATGCTATAAATTAGCATAATAAATCTACTTTCCCTTAAAGAGTTAAGTAGTCTGAAAGGAGTAATTTAATCTAATTATACATGAGATACTCCATGAGTAATTGTGAAAACTATAAACCAAGGGAAATTTTTTTTTTTTTTGCACCACCAATGAATACAATCACCTACCTGCAGTAATTAAGAATAATAATTTTCAGTAATATCTACTCCGAAGAACTCTTAAAATGTCCAGGTACTTATCAATCCTTTGACGCATGTGCTTTGTCTTCATCTTTCAGTTTCAGATTTCAACATTCTTTTTGCTTCTGTTCTTTATGCCTGAAGTCTTTATTTATGTCCCTAAACCTTTCCCCTCTTCTAACTTTCCTGGTTTTCTTGCTGATGTTTACATTATAACAGCCAGAACATTTGCTGAGATTCATTAGTTGCTATACTTGAAACTTGTTGACCATTAAATGTTCCTGATGAGCAGTGATTCTGGCTCATGCACTCGTTTGAAGACAAAAGCTAAGTAATGCAACTCAAAACTATACACTCTGTCAAAGTCTGCCAGAAGAATGTCACAAAAAAGGTTAAGAGCTGACTGGAAACCCCTGAAGGGAACGAGCAGAGTTTCATGGGGTAACCACAGAAATTATACAGTTGTTTGGGGTATAAAAAGGAAGAAAGACCTTATAGAAAAATGATTCAAAGCATGTGAAAAAATATGTATAGGTTTATATATACAGATGGGTTTTATCCGAAAAGTTTTGGTTTGATTCAGAAGGAAGACTGATGTTTTTCATATTTTTATAACAAAGCAGAGAATCCTTCCCTTACAGGTGCTTTATTGACACGACAGAAGGTCTTGTGACCTCAAAAGCAAAGCTAAGTTTTTACAAGTATATTCCCTCAGGGGAGTGAGAATGGCTGCATTACCAAAGCCTATACTTAAGCAAATGAGATGATGATTTATGTAACAGATGTGAAAACACCTTTAAGGAATCCTGTATCCTTATAGACAGCTTTCCCCCCAAACCTCTACCTTATCACAAGTTATTATATATATTATATATAGAAGCTATATGCTTAATCACTATTTTCTAAATGTGCTTGAAACTGAAACTGTAAACCCTGGAACGTGCAACTATAAACCTTTTCTTGAAATGAATATCTCAAACTATCTGTTTATTTGGTTTTTCATATTTAAACATCCTCCAACCAGATTTATTTATTTTGCAGGAAGGAGGAGAGCTGTTTTCATTAATCACAGCAGCCAAAAACACATATTAACTAAATAAATCATTAGTATGCATAAAAGCCTACTTTTGGCTGACATTTTAGGACCTGAACACATATTTCTATTTCTCTTGGTAATGCTTTTAGCCTGTAGTAATTTTCAGAACACTGTAACTTCAGAACTGATGGAAGAAAAACCAAATGTTTAAGAAACAGTATAAACAGAACAAGAGGTTCTCAGAACATTTTTCCTTTCTGTGAAAATGCTTTGATGAAAATAACTTAAAATTTCTGAGAAAAAAACCCCAAATTTTAACAAAGAATTACCTTTGCCCAATCAGTCATTTTCCAGAGCAACATTCACTTTCCATGTGTACTTCCAGTATGTCAAAAAAAAAATAGTAATATCTGGATCTGTATTATGCAATGCTGAAGGCACACAGAATTGGGACACCTTTCTAACCAAACAAATGATCTATTCCTTTTCTATGTACATCCTGGAAAAGTCCTGGTGTATAACTAGTGGTAAGCACTGTACCCAACGCTATCCTAATTTGTGCTTATCAAAAGCATATTGTACTAGAAGACTGTTTATCACAGTGCCAACTTTATATTATTAAGTATTCAGCTAAACATATCCGTTTACATCAAGCAGCTGATAAATCTCTGCTTTGTATTTTAAGATACAAACACAGCACAGAACTTTGTTAACCACTTTCAGTTGATGCAGTAATTTCTGTGTTGGCAGCACATGAGCCCAATCACTGAGAAAGATACCTGATAATTAAGGTATCGCTGAAGAATGGAATAAGCGTTCTGTGGTATTGACTGGTATGTCTTCGAAAGCCCAGGTATTTTTCCTTCAGCCCTGGTGGAATGAGATTCTTCCTAGGGTATTAGGTTGATGAAAGAATTACATAGTAATCAACAGTGATTATTGTTTAAAATGGGTTCATCTGTGATTTTGTTCTTAATAGCATTATGGTATTCATTACTTTCAGATTCTATCTTCTTCCTGTTACAAAAATTGCCAAACTAACTTTCAGAAGCAGCATACTTATGCTATTACTCCAGAATACTTAGGTCTGTGAGGTTCTTTTCCTCCTACCAAATTCTAGTGATATGAAGGAATTCAAACATGACCTTGCAGTAAACAGCTTCCTAAGAGACTGGATAGCATGAAAGAAACTCTGCCTAAGGTTCATCAAAGTAGATGGAAAGCACTGACTGCATGAATCCCATGCTGACCTCCAGGTCACCAAGTTTGAACACAGCCACTGGGCGAGGGGAGCTGACCCCTGCAATGCTGAAGTATGCTAAGGATGGCATAACACTCAACCTTCTGAAAATACAGCCAAGTCCAAATACTCAGGTACCAGACCGATCAGAACTGTTTTCCTGGGAAAGAAATCTTTGCTCTTGCTCCAGCACTGTCTATCCCATTTGCCTTGTTTGTTTTACTGTAAAGGGAAAGAGTCTTCCGTTTCCATGTGTACATAAGTACTTACTGGGGGAAATAAATATACTCCAATGTCAGAACTATTACTTTGCATGACAATGTTAATTTTAACTGCGAGCTACTCTTTATGAAAAAGCCAGAATGTTAGGAGCCAAGCTAACAAGCAGAGACCTATCTTTCAGAAGTCAGAATCTGAAATTTAATTTGTGGATGAGAGGCCCTTTCCCTAAATCTGTGCTGAAATTCCCCGTGGTAAGTGTGCCACTGCGTGACCACAGAGGCTTGTCTGCAAACAGCCAGGAGTAAGACATCCAAGAATTTGGCACTCATGATCTTTAATGTAAAAATCTGTCAAACAAAATCACTAACCTGTGGCATGGTGATATGCAATAGAGAGTATTTTAAACTGAGGGATTAAAAATCAGTTCAAAAATATTTTAAAATTGTAAATAAATTGCAGTCAAACCAACAGCCACCTTGATATACTACATGCATAGTTTTGGTTTATAGATTTTAGATAGCTCACCAATATTTTTGCAGAGTTTTTCCTGTGAGGTTCTGCCACTGTGACATCCCTTCTCCTGATGTAATGAGAAATCGTGGAATTATATAAAAAAGCAGCAAGTTCAGGAGTGTCTTGTGGAATAGCAAACTGCAAAGAGAAAAAATGTGAATGGTAATGTCATACTCAAGCAATGACTCTAACAGAATTGTTGCCTTCTCAGAGGTCTTGAATTCTGGATTAACACTGTTTTTGTGGTTTATACAGAACAGCCATGAGAATATACTGTCTTCAGCTAGAAGCATGATGAGTAATAGCACAGCAAGATATTGCCCGGTTATAGGAATTACAGTAGATGACATATTTTTCCACTTTTTACTGGTAACAATTTCATTGCTGTCCTTAATTTTGTTAGACTCTTTGGCCCATATTCTGATCTCTTTAACAGGATAAACTCAAAAGTTGCTGCATGGAAACCTGGTCATTAGTTCAGATCAGAATCTGCCTATTGAAATATAATGATTTTACAAGCTTTAGAAAGTAAAAGAAAAAAAAACCCAAAATCTGAATTCTAGCAACACAACTTCTGATCGTTATTTGTTACAGATTTCTTTTGGTAACAACCCAACTTTGTATAATGTAAGAGTTGGTTCATTTTTAATCTCAAATTAAAATGCATTCTTTTCAGCTTTACCTTCACAGACTTTTATTCTCTGATTAAATCCTATTTTCATTGTTGGCAGTTTGTCTTTGATTTCTACACAGAGCATTTATGGCTTTTCTGAAGAAGTCTCAGAGAATGTCTGGGCAATCAATCGCTATGAAGGGAAAGATAAATTCTAATTCCTGACAATCCAATCATGTAAAATCACAATAAAATATACGTGGAAGTTTGCAATCTCAAAAGGAACTCACTTAAACATAGGCAAGACTATTCATTAAGGGCCTCAGATTATGAAGAGCTACATCAGATCCATCTTATCAATTCCTTTAGCCTCTGAAATAAAAATATCTTAAATTCCTAAAGCAAACGTTTGTAACTGTATGAAATGTTGTAGCACTAAGGGAAGAGAATAGCTATAAACACATAAAACCTTCCACACACTAACGCTGTGTAGTACTAGATCTGGAAAATTTGTACCATTCATCTGATCAAGATTACGAGGCCAAAGAAGGAACTATTTTGACATTGTCTGAGATCTTCAGTCAAAAGCATCCTACAAAGTGAAAGATACTACAATTTATTAACTGATGAAAACCCCTTAAGCCAAAACAAGTCTTCCCCCCCCCCCCCCCAGTCGTTTAATTAGGTTAACATTGTCTTTTTGCAATAAAGGAAGTTAAATAGCTAGTAAATCTCTCCCTTTCAATGGGATAACATGTGGGAATTCTCTTTCCAGATTCTTTCACCATCATGTACACGCTTCTTTATTGATGACAAATTAAAAGAACCACAATATAATGACATTGAAGAAGCCCTCAATACATGATCATGGTACATATGTAGATCCATTAGGTGATTTTTATATTAACTTATTTTTTCATAGATCCCAGAGCATTAACACCGTCAGTAGTAAATTATTACAGCAAAGGTTTGAAAACAGCTCTCTGTTTAAGAGAAAACATACATGTCTCCTGCAACACTTTAAAAACAGGGTATATCCAGTGGCCTAGATGTTCAGGTTAAAGATACTATTTTATCCCTCTTGAACCAGCAGCGTGGAATTGTACAACTGTGTCTCTGTAGCTATTTCATATGCCACATATTTAGCACACCATACCTTACTTTAAATGCATTCCCACTCCCTCCCTTTAACTACAATGGACTGTCTCAGTTTCCCCACCAGGGAAAACTGTAGTGCTTTCTTTGCCTGAGCAGATTTTGAGATCAGTTCTTCACTTCTCATTTCAAAACCCAGTTTAGCTTTCCCCTTTTTCTAGGCAGGCAAACCCCTCTGCTGCAATGTGTAACTCCATCAGAAATGTTCTGGAAGAGGACTTTGTGTAAAAGCTGTTACACAAGAGATCTAAGTGACCATTCAAGAGCAATGCATTGTATGGTATTATTTTGGTATATCCAAATTTGGATATACCATTTTGGATATATGGTATATCCAGACCAGAACTTACATCACTAATAATGGCTCTACAGCATGAGGAGACACTGCCTCTGGAAGAGGTTAGTTCCTGCCAGTCATGTTGGTATATGTACCTTACCCATGTGGTGGATTTTAGCAGCTATTTCTCTGCTTGCCTGACAGATGCCCTACGGTACTACAGTGCTTAGCTGCTGAGAATGTGTCATGTGTGTCACCCTGTATTGTCTACCATAGTTGGAAACCACTGCCTATACCTCTGGTATTTACAGGCACAGGCTCCATAAAACTACTTTTTGCCATCAATCTGGGGGGGAAAAAACCCAACTTGCCAGGAATACTGGCTCAAGCCAAAAGTCCATCTAGCTGAGTCCTTTCTCATCAACACTGCCTTCAAGCAGGTGTGGAAAGAAGACTAACAACAGGGTGTGCATACACAATGCTCTCTCCTAATAAGTTTCAGCTTTCAAATGTTTTCAGCTCAGGGACCTCCTGATCTGCATGAAGTTATTGTTTATTCATTAATCTTTACTGGGCTTCTCTTTTGTGAATTGGTCCAGTTTCCTCTTAAAGCATGTAAACTTTTAATCCTGACTACTTCCTTTGGCAACAAGTTCCAGACATCAAATACCTGTCATTACGAACCACCACTTTCTTTTGCTTGTTTTGAATCTGGCTCTACAGGCTTCATTTGATGCTCCAATTCCTGTGCAGTGAACACACTGCATTCCTGTGCAGCAAGAGGCAGAGGGCAGTCAATCCCCACCCATGCTCCTTTTGCCACTTCTGATCTTGTGGACCATATTTGTGCATAAACACCTCCTTTCTAGATTGAAGCACCCTAGCAGATTAAGTTCTTCTTCAAGGGAATCCATTCCGTATCTTTGATAAGTCCTTTTGCTCGTCTTTACACCTTTTGCAAGATCCATAATTTTATTATCCTTTCATGTCCCTCACTATCTTCAGAGAAAGATAAGCTACTGAAAAGGAAAAATCCCTAAATAAGAGTCTTCCCATGTGTGCACAGGTTTGGTTTATCTTTGTGGAAGAACCAACAAAGCACAAAGGAAACCTTTCCACAAGAGAAGAAATTCAGCAATGGGGAGAAATATACTGCTTTGACTGAAACTGAACAATCCAAGTATTTTCAAAGGGGAAATGCCCAAGCACCCTAAGAGAGCTAGGTTCTGAAATCCACGAGGAGCCAGGCAGATATTGTCCTTAGCCTTATTTGGAAATCTGTGCCAGGCATCCAGCTGTTTAGACAAAACCTGAAGGAAGCTGTCTCTGTATCCTCTTCCTATCTGAAGCAATAGATAAGCATGACATATTTAAAACCTGATTTATGTATTCATGCTGTTCAGCGCTCTGAAAAACTGAAATAAGGAAAAAATGTTTGAAGCCTTGCAATAATGATTGTGCATCTAAAGCCATATTCTGCTAAGACAGATGGACCATTATTTCATTATTACAGGGAGACTTCTCACAAGTCTCACAGAATTTAGTCTTGTTAATGTAACAGATACAATCGTTATCAAGTAGGAGAAGGAAAAGCAAAATTAAAACCCTACAAAAATCATCAAAAAATACATTGCTTGAAAAAGTGCTTAAGAACTATGGCACTATTCTCCCCAGAGCTCTGCTTTCCTGATCGCTCAGGAGATGCTCCCATCTCAGCTTCTTAATTGAAACGTAGAACACAGTGGCTAGGGAGGGGGGATGCTAAATCTCCTTCTCATGTACTTTCAACCTGATCTGACCAGTGGCTTTGAGATGCTAGGCTTGCAAATACAAATGCAGCACATCAGCTTCTTTTTCCTCACCACTTTTGAAAAATAGGTAGAAATGAGGCAGAAAAGATTAATGGAAAAAATTCTCTGTTTCCAAACTTGCTGTGTTTTGGGTTCAAACTGGAAACATTTTTCTATCTTCAGTTCCCTATTACTCATGTCCTTTTTCTTCCTCTAGCAAAACTAAATAAAAGGGTGTAATCCTAACCCCTTTCTGGCTTCCTGGGTGAAACACAAAAATGTATTTTGTAGCCATATCAAATACATCCAAATACAAAATGTAGCCATAATGTATTTGGAATACATCAGCTTTTCTATATTCTTGTAAGTACATATTTTAGTTCTGCCTCTTTAAGCCAAAGACTTGCAGCCCCTGTGGTTGTGAGGAATAACCTTCACCAGCAAGATGCCTCTACTTTCATCCACTGTATAGAACTCGAACTCTTCCTAGTATGCAAAAGATATATAGCATTTTTAGCATTTGGAATGCAGCTCTCCCCACAAGATATTTAACAGGCTACTGTTTAAACTCGAGAAGTGTTGTTTATTCCAGAAGTGTCTGGAATCAGTTATGCTTAATAAATTGGATACCTTATTTTTGATGGGATAATATGTAGAGCTGTGTTTTGCTAAATCTTCTGACTTGTAGCCAAACCAAGCTCTTTTGAGGGGATCTGCCATCACAAACACAGATCTTGAAAGAGGCTTTTAGACACTGGAATAGCAACACTGTACTGAGAAGGCTGCTACTGTGCTTCCCCTTGTTACTGTTTCCTGCAAACTCTGAGATCTCCAGCTTTGCTATAAAAGAAACATGTCCATGGAAGGGGAAGAAATTTGGACGGGAAACAATACCTACGAATAACACTTACCAAAAAATTGGCAAGGGAATTTTCTTCCTTTTTGCTGGTATGATTTAAATAATTACAGCATAATTTCAAAGTAGAAAACCCAAAAGCCTGTCATGTTTTTTTATGAGTCAATATAGATTAAGCCATAGAATAATTGTAGACTATATGACTCCTTTTATCAAGTGGCACTACATGAAAACTTCTATTTCTGCAGTATATTCCATGCAGAATTCCTGTAGATAATTTCACTTTATAGGGTATTCAAAGTATGTTCTCTGAAAAATTAGAATAAGACATGTAAAAAATATATGATTCTAAAATTACTCCAATTTTACAGATTACAATTTCTCGTACTATGTTGAACTTAACCATAACATAAAATATAGCATATGGTATAAAAAAATATGGATCTTCTCATATACCTGGTGCAAGGAAATAGCCCCTAGCAGCAAAACATGCTGAGGACTGACAGGTTAAGAAGCAGCTATGCAGAAAAAGACCTGGCTTAAGCTGCACATGAGCCAGCAGTATGCCCTGTCAGAAGTGAGGGCCAGCAGCACCCTGGGCTGCATGAACAGCAGCAAAGGTTGCTGTTGAGGAAGTGATGGGGGAATGTGAAGCTCAAGGGCATCCTTGGCTGCAGTGACCATTAAACAGCAGACTTCAAGATCCTTAGGGCAGTGAGGAGGGCACACAGAAAGCTCACTGCCCTGGACTT
>JAVJGJ010000047.1:73471080-73496216 GCA_035590215.1 Microhierax caerulescens | reverse complement strand
GTGTTTGAGGTGCAGCCTCACCAGTGCCGAGTACAGGGGGACAGTCACTCCCCCAGCCCTGCTGGCCACACTGTTTCAGATACAAACCAAGATGCTGTTGGCCTTCTTGGCCACCTGGGCACACTGCTGGCTCATATAGTAATTATCACCTAATCGCATTTTATAGTTTCTGAAACCATGCTGTATGTGAAAACAGAGATAGAAAAGATCATCTTTGATTATATCCTGTGCTTTTTTAGCTTTGGTATCCCTTGTGTCAATAGACAGGCACCTGCTTCAGACAGGAATTTAAGAACCCTGCAGTTGTAGCTGGTTGACCTCTTGTCATAGCTCATTCCTTATTCATCCTTTCTCCAAATGCCTCACCCTGCTTCCTATTAGTATATGCCTGGCCACAACGTGTTTCATCATTCCAGCCATAAAAGCAGCAGCTTCTGCTTTGGAATTCAGAATGAAGTGCCTAAGTGGCTGCACAAGCAGACCTATGCATATGAACAGGCATTTTGTTCTAGAAACATCCATTCACAATTTGAATACCCAAATAAAATGTTGGCTCTATAACCGGTGTTACCACAATGTGGGATTCTACAGAGTGCTGCATTTGCAGAGACACTCAGTAAGTTTACTGGAGTCCTTGTGGGCAGCCCTGCCCTATATGCGCTCGTAAGTCCTTAGTGGCTCCGTCCTGCAAGGCTTGCAGGGGTAAGACTTGTGGGAATTCTCACGTGTTCTGGGTGGATAAGGCATTGCGAATTATAGTATGTTAAAAGATTCACTACATGGGGTTATTGTATGTGGAAAGATTCAATACAACCAAATAGTTATCGTTATGAACTGAAATGGTTGAATACTTACCCTCTGACCTGTACTTGAGCCACAGCACTGATGTTGATATGGAGGTTAACTAAATTGCTGGTGGGATTAATCTTGTTAGAACTGAAAGAGATATGTACAAGGGTTAAAAAACGTTATTTAGCAGAACTCTAGATTGTTACAGATACAGCACTGAATGCAAAGGCCTACAATTAGGAAGCTATGCCATTGGACATATTACAGCACGGGCTTGCAATTGCAGCTCTTCAGTCTTTCGAGTTCATCATGTGTTTAACAATATAATGAATTCAAACTTCCTTTAAAGAATCCTATGTGTGGATATGATAATACAAATTTATTTAGCTCAAAATATTATGTAAATTCCCTTGTTCAGCTTGGTTATCTGTCTGAATAGGACTACATTAATAGAATACAGTGGTGTTTCACGCATTGGAGGAAAGCAGTGTTAATGAACAAGATAGGCTTTCTTATAATAAAATTTGCATTTATGACTCTCCAAAATTGTAACAGTTTTTGAAAATAAAGAATCAAACTAAACTGTTTCTTTACCTTTCTTATTTTCTCCCCTCCCCTGTCCAGAGAGGGTTTACACTTAGTCCCACTTGATAGTGAAAACAGATCCCTATGTTTAAAGCCTAGTGCTGTCACTTATTTTACTGTCTTTTCTTATTGCAATTCCTTCATAATAAAAGCAGTTTCTCTTACTTCAAAAAGGCCATTCCTATGACTACAGCCCATTCATGTAAAGAAAGGTTTGTAGGTTCAAATGCATGAAGATAGTGAAAATAAATAATTACAGATTTAGGGTTTATTTAATTATGGGATTAATGATACTAAGTTTGGAGGCTTTTTTCAAGCAGTGTGGAAATACTTCCTTGCTTCATGGAGACAAAGTTTCTATTGCTGTCACAGTTTACTGTTATCACATCTGGGTAGCATCAGTCAAATGGAAACATTCAGAGGAGGCCAGCATCTCCAGCAACCAACTCCTGAGGAGTAAAGGGCAATAGTGCTTTGATCCAGGATTTCTGGTTACAGATTGCTAAAATTAGGAGCTCTAATTTGTTTGTAAACTGGTGCAGATTCCCCTCAAACACTATTTGTACTTTTGATGTAATTGTCTATGGCGATTGCTTTGAGTACAAAAGTACAAACATTGCTTAAGTATAAAAATGACTATACCACTAATTCATTAGAATAAGATACTCTCCAATTTGTAGAATGGTTCTACTTTCCATAGAGTTAAAATACAGATTTTGATCATATATATTTGGTATTCAAATACTGTTTGTGCTCTGTTATTTTGTAGAGAATAAAATAGTTTAAATAAAAGTGCCAGGACATCTCCCTCTCTAAGGGGTATAGAATTGCCTAGAAAATTCCACATCAGAAAAGGAATCAGATTTCAAGACACTACTCAGGCTCTTTTCTTATTTCCTATAAGTAATGAACTTCAGTCTTACAAACCAAAATATTTATTTTCCACTTGATGTTTTGAAGTAAATTAAAGGTCTCTCTTGAATAACTCAGACCAGGACACAAATTCAGATATGTTCTCCACTTTCCTTCCATTTAGGTAATTTTCTCTTTCTGCTTTATGCATTTTTGTTTCTTTTTTAAGATTGTTTTACCTGTTCACTAAGGACATAGACATGCTCAAACTGTAGTGCTGCTTGAGAATAAATGTACAAAGGAGTGAGTTTTAACTGTAAGGTACATTTCCTATGCAACAAGTTTTACTTTTTTCTTTCTCTCTTTTTTCTTTTTTCTTAAATAGCTGGGTGCTCTTCAGCATTTTGATACCAGTTGTCCTTTTTGGTAGTCCAGCAAATTTCCTCCCTTTACATTTTAGTGAGTCACACTCATGGAGAAAGCATCAGATGTTGCCATCTCCTAAAGTTCTGACTTATTCCTCAGTAAAGCCTTGTCACTTTTTCTATGGAAGTGACCTACCCTCAACTCTTATTACCTAGAAAGATCTAGCTACCCAAAAGGCTCTGAACCTCTCGAGTTTCACAGCATGAAAAGGATAGTGACAAGAGCCTCTGATACACATTGCTTTCATGAATGACCTGACAATAATAGCAGTATGGACAGGGGACCTACAAGCTAAGACGTTGTATCTTGTATCTGTCTCTGGAGGAGCCCATTCCCAGGCTTGCATGACCTCCAGCTCACCAGCCAGACTCCTGGAAGAGGGCTGAGGCCTGACCAGGCACCTCACCATCTTCTACGGTGTTGCTGTGCCCTTCCCAAGTTTCTGTATGCCCTTTACTTCAAGGGTTACATTATAGAAACATGACTTAAACATTTAAAATGTCTCAGTTATTTACCATAGCGAACAAGATCAAGGCCCTCATTAAAGGCCAGACATTAGCAATTAAATCTCTTTGTGTGGGGCCCCATCAGGAACTCCAGTGAGTGTTTGATAAGGACAGATGGAGCAGAAGCCCTGCCACCTACTGAAAAAGTCCCAGGTTTTTCTTGCTGTTATCCTAACCCAGCGTGTCTTATGGTTTTTTGTCCCTGTGGAGGAAGTACTGCTCTGCATAAAACAGAAGCTTCTCCAGCAGTAATATTTCAGCCCCACAAATGTGGAAGAAACTAATGGAAAAATGACAAAGGTTACCTGCATCAAACTGAAACAGTTTTCTCTCTTCATGCCAGTAAATCTGTTGAACAGATTTTAACTGCTCTTCTATTTTCTAAATATCATTAAGAAGTCACATGTCTTTTTTTCTCTCCAAAGCATGATATGTTTTTAAATACACAATTTTGTTACAAAGTGATCACATCATTAATTCTGAAGTGGAAAACAAAGCACAAATTTGACAGATCTGTAGAAGATCCTTGGATCACGGAGCCAAATAAGTTAATGAGAATTTTAACAAAATAAAATTCTCAGAACAACCCTAAGACTGATTTTGGGAAAAGCTAACAAGACTCCAACTCCACAAATCCTCCTGAAGAAAGCTACCATAGGAAAGCCCATGAAATAACTAGTCACGCTGAAGAGTGAGAGTGACTTCTTATATAATAAACTTCAGATATCAATAGGAATTCAGAATTTAAACAACCACTCTTTGTAAAACAACTAACCTTTTTATTTGCAGCTCAAAATTGATGCTGAAATCTGCATTTTCAAAATGCTGAACAGAAAATCGAATGCCTGTAGAGAACTGAGAAAGAAACAAAACAACGGGTTACTAAATATGGTTGATCTCTCCATATGAAAAAAGCAGTACTGTTCAACATTGCATTTCACAGATTTATATAGTATACTGTTGCTTTTTAAAATTTGTATGAAATAATGTCATCTAGTTGTTTTCAGGAAAAACTACTATCGTGCCTGTATGTGTTGCCAGATAGAAATCTTGGCTGGACAGAGGAAAGATCAAGAGAAACAAAGCAGCATACTCCCAAGAACACAGCAGTGGGCTCTTCATCCAGACAGTCTTTGCTTCACTTTGCCATGCCAAAAGAAAATAATAGCTGTCTGGCACCTCTCATCTGTGCCTCCATCTCTGCATGCCTTTGTCCAGGGCTTCCTGCTCCTCCTGTTGTCTCTGCAACTGTGACATATAAGCTGCATGCTTTAGGTGTTGCAGACCTGGCTGATCACCTGTGTTTCTTCTAGAGGCTAAATTAGCAGTAACTTGATGGTTTGATTTGCTTTGATTTTTTTCATTCAGTTCAGTTAAGAGGACTATTTGCAGTTCAGTTTGCCACAACTTGTAGTGTGTGACCAGTGAGAGAGAGAGTAAAACAGAGTTCCCAAAACTGAAGGACATAAGGGCTTCCACTGGTGCTCCCTTGTGTTTATGTAGTCCTTGCTCACTCCCTCTATTAATTTGCTTTGCAAGAAAGGCATGGGGTAAAGCAGAACAAGTTAATTCAGAAGAAAGAATGGAATTGCAGGGCTAACTAAAGAAGGCATATACAATAGCATTCAGTGGGGTCTCTGCAATCGTCTTGTTGGACATATTTACAGCCCCAGTATGTAAGTGGCAGGGGAACACGGGGGGACATACCATGTGCCCTCAACATTAAATTAATAAAATTGTACTGTAATGTTTAAAGTGATGGCTTTAATCACCTCAATTCAACTGCATGTGTTTTAAATCTGGTAATTTTTGCAAGGTGAATTTTGCAGTGAGACTGACAGCAACATCTACAGTCCATAATCTTGTACAACTTCTCACTCCTGTCTACATCCCCTATTGCCTGGTGGTAAAGCTTCCTGGCAGATAACTTGCTCACTGTGCTTTTATGTTTTCAAAAGGATGGTTACATGTGGATAAACAATCTTCCTGAGAAAGTCATCAAAAGGCATTAGGAAATGAGGACATTATTCCTTCACCTCTGCCAATATCTGACTAGATTACAGGGTGGGGGGAAAGAAAAAGAGCTGTCTGCTTGGCGTACTTCCATTAACATACTTGGGGTGGCATCCTCACAAGAGGACAGGATGCAACAATGTAGAGTGTTATTTTGGGACCTAGGTTCAACACCACTGAAGAGGAACCATTTTCCTCTGTGGGGTGGATGTAATTTCAGACATTTAAGCAGTTCCTTTTTTCCAAGCATTTATTTTTTTATTTTTTTTAAAAAATCATTCAATTCTCCTTCTTTCCTTACTTGCAGTGGTGTATCACTGAATCTTAATCCATCTCCAGAATAAGACTTAGCTAACATGTTTTGATTACTTCTTTCAGTTGTTCTATGCTGAAAGCAATATTGTCATCATGAAAGAAATGGCAAGTTCATATCTTTGAATTCTGACCATTTTAATGTCATACTTACAGCTAATCTCTCTTTTTGGAAGTAAAATCTTTTAAGATTAGAAGATAATAATAATTAAATTAAATAGAAGCTGAATATCTGACTTGGAATAAATGTGTAAGCTATTTTGAAGACCACTTTTTGGAGATGATTTTAACTACTGATATTTCATTCACCTTTAAAAATATAATGATTTTTTAAATTCTGATACAAAAAAACCCCAAATATTCAGTTTCACATTTATTTTACTGTTTTTACTAATCAGTCCATATAAATTTGTTTCCACTTCTAGCAGAAAAAAGGTTTGGTGAACCAAAGATAAAATGTTCCTTAGACAGAACTGATATGAACTACAGTTTTGATGATCTATTATACTCCTGAGGCTTAATACCTTACTTAATACTGAAAAACACTCCTACTGTACGAGTCTAATTTGCCTTTGTATGGTCACATTACTTTGTTAATGTCAAATAGATGTTGACATTGTTACTAATAATGGGGTAAAGATGCTCACATGCCCCTTGCTGAAAACTTGCTGAGGCCAAAGGAGTTGAATTTGCTTGAGCTTGTAACTTAGCAATCACTCAACCTCCTTATTTTAATAGGCCATTTGTTTTGTCAGAATAGTTTAATTTTATTTAAATTTTTCCAGGTGAACTTAGTTTCATTAAAATTGCATTTTCTTCCATGTTAGTAACACCACGCATCTTTGAAATACATGACATTTCTGCTATAACTGATAAGCTTTAATCTGCTATTACATTTGACAGTATCTAGGAGTATTCTGGGAGACAGCTAGCTTTTTTTGAAGTTTGTTAACAGTGCGTATGAAAGATAAAACCTCTGTGCTCTTGAAGAGTCAGTCTGGTACATACCAAGAAATAGGCACCATCTTCCAACCCTCCCAGTCTTCTACCCTTGTTTCTATTAATTTCTATTTACTTCCAAATTGTTTTACCAGAATTAATAATAAAACCTACATCTCACTTGCTAAGGTTGCTGAATAGGCATTAGGAAGCTAGTCAGTCCGATCCATTTCAGTGTCATAAATAAGTACTTCAAGCACTTTTTGCCAGTGAAGTGGTATCGCAGGCATCTAGTTTGCATTCTTGGCCATATAGTATCATGATTTTCCTTCCCATTTCTTTTTATCTTCTTTTTCACCTTTTCATCTTTTTTTAACCACAAAGATATTACTGGAAAGGTTAAGTAATTTTTGTGGCCAGTAAACAATTTTAAGGTCACTGATTTTCAAAAAGTCAGAGATATACCAATTTTGATGACAGTAACACATTTTGAAGATGTGAAGTGTCAGACAACTCTGTAGCCCGCTGCAGTAATATCCCATGGGTTATATCACAAAATCCTGACATAACCCTCATAGTCAGAAGCTGATCTTGAAGAGTTCAAGAATTCTAGGATTTCAGGGTGCTGAAAGGTTATTACAGTGACTCAATAGTTAAAGAGTTTTAGGAATGTCTGATTTTGGCCTAACCCTCCCTTCCCGCTCCCTCACAACTTCCACAAAGAGTCCCTTTCTGAACGAATATTTTGAGAATAACTGATCTCTTGCCAGAGCAGAATTGTTTTGCAAAACTGGAAATGGATCAGAGCAACCTTTCATGATTTATGCAATTTGTACAAAGGGCTGGTATTTTGCTTTTGGAAGTACATTTGCCATGATAAATACATTTGGATCGAAAAAGCCCAAGTCCTTTCACCTTTACTAAATTTCCAGGAGAGCTGGTTTCAAAGATAAAGTTAGGCTCCAAGCCTTCACTCACTATAACCAAACACTTTTGCCATCTGGCTTTGTAATGCTCTGTCTTCATATGCCTTAATTTTCAAAGGTTGGATTCTTTTGATACAAGCCAGACTATCCTTAAACATGTTATAAACTCTGCTGTTTTATTCTGTTATTTCTAAGCGTCTCTTTATGAAGTATTTTGCTTAGGAATATTTGGTAGCAGTGCATTTATGGCAGCTGTAGAGCTGATTCTGAAGAAAGACATGGTTTTTCTAGGCTGTGAGAATTCATAAGCAGACAGGTGAGAGCAGTACTGCTTTAGTGGCTACCAAATAGCATTCTTAAAGTCTTCGCACTGCTAGCATTTTGGATCAAGGATGATGTGGAAGTAGGGCTTTGGATTCAAAGGAGGAGTGTGAGGGGCTGTAGCCTAACACCTCCACACTCAGACCTTTCCATTGCTTATGTTTATGACAACATGCAAACCACAAAGAGTTGCTCCTAGCTTGGTATATACAATGTCTTCTGTGTTGACTCTTCCTTTCCTCTTCTAAATTCATGGGGGTTTATGCTCTTCTTAACCCAACACTGCATCCCAATCAAGATTCTTGTCTACTTCTGTCTGTATCTTGAGGATTTGCTTCTGCCATGACACTAACCAGGAGATCACTGACCAGGTATCTAAATTTGATGGTTTTCTGGAAATCATCTGCCTTGACTTGGAATTTTCCATCTAGTGCTTCAGCCTATCATTGTCTCCCATCATCCCATTATGAAAACTCCATTCTTTGGAAATATTTTCAATTACTCTTACTTTTTAGGAGTTTCATTTAGTTGAGTAAAATAAAAACTACAAAACCTTTTAGCTCTCTTCTTTATGTCCTTCCCAGAAAACACTTATAGTACCCCCTTCAGACTTCTAGTTCACAGTAGTTCTATAGAGAAAGATCCTCACCAGGCAGGTTCCTGCACCCAGTAGGTCCACCACCTAGAATTCATTTTCCAATGGTTTCTAGGTCCTTGTAATCCCAAAGAGTCTCTCTGGGACTGCTTGTGACCATGAAAGCCGATGACTGTACTAGATACCTGGTGTCACATTCACTTTCAAAAGTTCTATTACTGATCTGAAGCTAACCATAAGGTCCAAACAAGCTTGTTCTAGTCCCAGTCTCCCATTATATGACCCATTTGTTTTTTATCAAAGGTCAGACAAGAACTGCCTCAAGATCATAAGAGGCCAGGAAAACACCCCATTATAGAGAATCTGAAGACTGAAATATTGATCTTCCATAGGACAAACCTTAACTTGGTAGGGATTTTGAAAATACTATGGAGATTTGCTTTGATTTCTTTGCAAAGCCCCAGGTCCAATATGAAATGCAAACAGTGGTAATTTTCATTTAAAAACATCATATATGTTCATGCTGTTGATTGCTTTATTTTTATTAGGACAGTTTTTTTATCTAGCTATAAAAGCCTGGATTATTTTAGTTAAATATTCCTAGCATTTATGAATTTATAAGAAGTGCTAGAATTCCTCTGCAAGGTCATCCGTGGCCAAACATTCTGTTCAATAATTCTGGGATTGTCCTGAACTGTTTTGTCATGAAATAGGGAGAAGTGATGACAACTGTGGAATGGGTAGTACTTTTTTTAATCTCCAAACCTATGTTTAATCCTTATCTTCTGCCCATCATCAGTCATTGCTCAGTTCCACTTTTGCCTAGAAACCAGGCTATCAACGTTCCATCTAATGTGTAGTATGATTTATGAGTAGCTGTCTCAGGAAAATGTTTAGAATGACATTAATAACTTGAAAGAAAACTTGATTCCAATGACACATTCATGGATATAAAACATGATTTGAACTGAGAAGACAACCCTTAATCCACTCAAGATGAGAATCAGGCTAAAGAAGCTGTCATACTACGCATGACATACTACTAGTCATGTTACTACGCATACCTTAAG
Organism: Microhierax caerulescens; assembly: GCA_035590215.1. NCBI lineage: Eukaryota > Metazoa > Chordata > Aves > Falconiformes > Falconidae > Microhierax > Microhierax caerulescens. Next base: position 73,486,882 of record JAVJGJ010000047.1, on the reverse strand, counting down.
CAGAAAGATTACTAAAAGAGCTAAAGAAACAGATCACATTATGGATTGGGATTCTCAATATACTAGTGCAACTTCAGCAACTTAAATTGAGTCACTTTCATTTTCTTTACAGTAAAAGAAATAAAACACAGGCTCAAGCATCGTTAATCTTAGAAAAACAAATTGTTAGTTTTTCAGAAGCAAAACTCTGCCTCTTGTCATACCAACAATTTCCTGTCCAAGTCAATAATTTGGTTTATGTGCTTATTGGGACACTTTCTGCTAATTGAATAGGTTTCTGTTTGCTCCCCTTTAAAATTCAATTAGATAAAAATCAGTAAATGCATCTGGTTTTCCCTTACGTTTGCACCAGCCACCATGGGGTTCCCAAGATCACAAACAACCATTCTAGTTTCATTTTCCATCTTGTAATCACAGCTCAGTACACGCAGTGCCTGTAACAAAAGGAAACCAATATGGAGGTCAGAGATCACAGTGAAATGTATCCAGTTGGGAAAGTGATGCCTTGACTGTGGCATTTCTTTTCATTTTAGACACCTGCTCAGTGCACTATCAAAACATTTAATTGGTTATTGGCAGACAATGGGGGAAAACTGATGCCAGGGAAAAACAAACAGGAAAGTTTCCCAGTACCTTAAAAGCCATGGTCAATGAGATCACTCTTTTTTTTATGTTTTAACATACTGCTTTGCTGTTGTGAGCCATTCCTATAGCGATAATGACTCAACACAGGGGGGGGGAAAAAAAAAGTTGGCAAAACTGAATGAGGGGAACATGCTTCACATTAATTACAATAGTTGCATTATCCACCACTACAAGTCTCTACAGTGAATTTATGGCATTGCAGAACTTTGTTATGGACCAAATCTAGAACTTTCTTTTTCAACCTATAGTAAAGTACTTAGAACATGAAATACTTCTGTAAAAACACAAACTGTCACCTGTGTTTATAATTTAGCAACAAAGGAGATAAATTTTCACATTATCAGAAATTAAGGTTTCCATTGTTTATAGCAATAAATAAAATTTAACTGTTTTTTCCAGCAACTATTCATTCAAAGACCAGTTTGTACCTAACATTTTTCAGACACTTTTGTTTGGTAACTTTGAGGATACACTCATATAATTTCCCTCTAAAGCTCTTAATGTAAAATGTATCCTATGTTTTGGTGGGGGTTTTATCCCTTTAGTTTTTATCACTAGTTGTTAAAATCTGTAAAACCCCCAGACTTTGTAAAAGGAGGAACAGCTATAGAATAGTACAAGTTAAGAGATACAGAGTAAAACAAAGCAACCAAAATGATTTTTTTCTGTTTTCCTATCTGGAATACCCAACGAAAGAAAATACTTTCATATATGTGCAGAAATGAACCAGCTTTGTAAAAGCAGGAGGCAGCTACTTGTTGCTATAAGGTGCTCTCATTGTTTCCTCTCATTTGTGACTTTCATAGATTAAGCAATACACGCAAGGTCATGTTCTTTATATAAAAAGACCTGCGGAACCTCCAGACCACTGACTACCAGTTCATCCTGATCTGTAAAAGCCAGCATGGACATGCTGACCTTATCATTTGCTTAGATTAAAAGAAAAGAAAAGAAATGTCCTAAAAGGAGCCCGTGTGAACCATGCCCTCAGTACATACCTCATTGTATACTGACACTTTTACAATTTCCTAGGAGGAAACCAACTTTGTTATACAGCACGTCCAGTGCACTAATATAGTCTTTCCAAGCCTCTCTAGGGTTGAGAGTGGGAGAATTTTACACTCTTTCCAGCTGGTTAATTAGAGGTGGGAAGCAACACATGGGAGAAGAGGCTGTTAACACAGTTGAAACTAAGCTTGTCTGGAAAACTCTTCATTTTAGCTTGATGTCTAGGTTTATAGTTTTAATTTTGGTTAGGGGTGTGTGTTAAAATTTAGGTCAAAATATTAGAAGAGAAATATTCACCTATATTTGATATTTGACAGTTTCTTTATTAATGCTTTATTACAGACCAGCACAGGGTAAATCAGCCCTTACCACAAGTTTTTTGTCCTTCAAAGGCTGAGCAAAGAGGAGTTTTGTGAGTAGGCTTTCTGCAATTTGGAGGCTATGCTCGTAGACTGAAAATGATTAATGGCACAGAATTTATATAACCAGCATCACAAAAGCTAATATTTACAGCATAAGATGTGACAAAGGATCACCTGTTACAGCATGTCTTTGATACTGAGATATATTGCCTTTGTTTTCTCACTGATCACCTTTTTAAGGTGGGTAAGTACAAACCAGGAAAATTAAAACCAGGCAGGAAGCAAGCAAGAGCAGAGACTTACACACCTAGTATTGTCAGTATCGAGTTCATATGTAACTCAGCCAGACAGAAGGTTTAGCCACAAAACCCTTCTACCTGCCACTCGTAACAATTTATATTTTTATAGCAACACATTGACTTTTTGGCAGTCTTGAGCAGAAGCAAAACCCCAACAATTAACACATGTGCTCCCAGGGTCTATTTTAAATAGAAAATGATTAGATGCTTTAAGTAATCCAGGCAGCCCACAAACTTGAAACTCTTTCTGGTGGTCTTAGTGATGAATTACTAATTGATGCCAGAACAGTCAACAGGCTGCTGAATAGAACACCTCACCTCTTTCCTTGGTCTACACCTTTGAATTTTATTTTTTGAGGAAAAGTGGATGGATTAGGTACCAGTTGCCAGAATTCAGGTTCTCATCTAGCTGATGTATGAAGAACTAGCGTTTGACTTCACAAGGCTCAAATCACATCTCATCTAGCCAGCCAGCATGTGCTTATTCTAAGAATTTTCAGGTAAGACAACAAGGTTTCAGGTCTTTTTTCCTGTTTTAAGAGAGTGTCATGCTTTAGTTCAGAAAGCATGACAATAATGGCTCATAGCTTATCCACTGCAATATAAATCTGGTTGTGATCTGCAACAACTCTGCAGTTTCCAGCCTGAGCAGAGACAGTTATGCCAAAATACATAACGTTTTGGTATGGAATGAATACCTATTTGGGCATAGTATTTGCCTGCTGCACTTCTACTAATTATTCCATGAGAATTTGGGTTCCAGCCATTGCTACTAAGGTAGGATTGAGCAGTTCAACATGGGAAACTCCTTCACTGGACAAAGGATTATCACACAGTATTCAGGCAATGGCTTGGGGTTCAAACACACAATCATGCTACTGTAGTAAGAATGTACCATACAGAAAGTATATACTGGCTCTGGATCTACTGCTGGCCCTGGAAATGTAATATAATGTGGTTATACATTTTTGACTGCAGCTAATTGCAGTAACTCTACACCTAATGCATATGGACAGTTATTACAAGCTAATGGGTTTCCAGTAACTACTAAAGCTGTGATAATTTACTTATTTACCTGGTCTGTGAACCAGGTTTCCACAATAAAACTAATTAATAACACATTTGATTTCATTGTAAGTCACTGTATGTCATTAATCAGCTTTTGACTGAAGGAAGTCTATGTGCAAGAATCAATGAAACTTCATATCCTTGACCTCAAACTTTAAGATCACACACATTCACTCAGCTCTCCACTTGCATATGATCACATACATCTCTGCAAAATGCTACTCTTTTGATACACTTGCACGGTCTATGTACAATATGCTACAGAATCAGACCTGAGATAATAAGATAATGACAACTGAGGCAGGTCAAACATTTGTTCCATAACGCTGAAGGAATGAGGTAGAAGGCAAGTGAGTTTTCAGTTAAGTTGTTGCCTTTAACATTTTCTGAGTGTAATTCAAATGATATTGAATAATCCAATAAACTGTTAAAAAAAAATATCAGGTTGGACAGGAAGCACTTAAGGGATAAATCTGTTTCTCTATTAGACAGCCCAAATCCACAGTTGCCCCATAATAAAGTAGCCTAATATCCTCTATGAGTATAGTTACTCTGAAATGATGTCAGCATAATAGAATGATTTGATTCGAAAGATTTTTCACTTCCATCAGAAATGTATCAAGTGATTTATTCAGCTCATTACATTTCATTAATTTTGGTCTTGGTATACCTGTTTTTCTGGCTCTGAAGTGAGCATTCTCTCTCCTTAATACAAAGGATTATGCAGTCTGGAGAAAAACAGCTACCCAGAGGACTGTAAACACTGATACTTTTAAGATTCAGTGAAATCCTTAGATGCAGAGCTTTAAAATAATAATTCCAACAGGCCTTAGCATAAATCCACCCATATGCTGAAATTACTCTGTGCTAAATTAAGCACATTTCAGGAGCCATCACAGATGCCCCACTGGCTGGGTGCAGCACAACCATAAAAATAAGAAGTAAAATCCTGACTCCATTGCAACTGACAGAAAACATTTTCATCTATGGGCCATGACTCAAAGTACCCACAGACTGCGACACTTTTTCCATATACTTTGGTGTTTCCTGCATACCAGTGTGGTAATTCCTTCTGTGCTCTTGTCAAGTAGTTTAAATTGCCGTATTTTTTTTAAGCCCTATGGGTTGAATTAATTGAATTCCTCTTTAATTTATACTCATTTATACTATGATCCCTGAGAATTTGGTCATTCTGGTAACATATGAACCTCTGATCACTCTGGAGAAAAAACTAAAAAAACTGCTAATTCTTGTTTTGAGTGGTCAAATTACTTAATTCGTGCATTTAGACAGAACGAATTAAATAAGGAAACAGAACAGGAAGAATATAAAAGAATGTCTAAGATTTAAAATGTGGTTTTCCATTCTAAATTTTCTTTTTAAATTACAAAGATCATATATCCTCTGTCATGTTCACAGCAGTTTTAGGTGACATATGGCCATACAGAAAAGCAACTGAATGCACACAAGAGCTAACCTCCACCAAGAAAATGTTAGCTTTGTCTTTTTGAAGAAAATTATGATATCAATTTCTTTTCCAAATGCACTTAGAAGTGAAATTTTTAGTTTTTTTAATGGACCCATAATATCATGAAGACCATAGTTTAAAAAAATATGCATTTACAGTTTAAAAACATTAGAAAGAATAAACTTGCTTTCAGTATCGTATGTAATCCTCATGAAAACTGTCCTTGAAATGCAGAAGGGAAGACACTAAGAATGATGTAGATAGTAGGACTTATGTTTTGATCCTTCTCAGAAAGAACATAATGACATCTCTTTTAATGGAATAATTATGAAAAGTAAGAAATAAATAAATGAAATAAATTACATGTTGTAGTGAACTAAGTAAATGCAGGCAAAATGAAGGCAATTTTCTATAAATCCAGAAGCACTCAGAATTGGATTTGCCAAAACTGCATTTTATCTTCCATAAAATATGAAGAAAATTTTAAAAACTGCATGTTTCCTGGGCTTTTAAAAACTTGTTTTAAAAAGAAAAGAACATTAACATTCTTTCCCAAGCCATTCTAGCTTCTCCTTATTCTTCCAAAGCACCAGAATCTCCCACCTCTATTTTTCTTCCTTTACCCATGACTCTACCCTGCTGGCACTACAAAGTTCAGTTTTTCCTATAATAATGAAAAAAACCCAAGTGATTTCTCTCCAGCCCAAATGATAGATACATGGTAATATATGCTGTGAGTTTTGAAACAAGTCCCTCCGGTGACATACTTGGTAATGGCCAAAGGAACAGCCAAAGATTCCCAAAGAGCAACAAAGGACAAATACACCTGTGTGTAGTATAGCAAAGAGAACTTAAGTTCTGTAGATCACAGTCTGAAAAAACAGAGGTTATGCTAAAAGGACAAATAAAAAGAGGCTGGTGTATTTACTTATTTGTTTTGTGTACAAAGATATGCTCCTAAGAAGTAAGGTTGCAGACAAGTTCCATATTCTCATCTTCAGTGACATCGTTAATTCTTGTCATTTTTTCCCAACTGGGTTAAAAGTCCATTAATAAAAACACTGACAGAAGGAGAACAAGGAAATACCTTGCAAGTTACTTTTAACTTCCTTAAAAACATTTGCCTTTAGAAAGGAAATTAACTTGCTTTCTCCCACTCTCACCCTTGAGGCCCTTCTGAACATTCCAGGCACTGACAGAAAAAAGCAGGCTCATGTTGCAACAGCTTGGGAGATTTATGTGCAGATGAGGCAATTCAGACTTGCTGTCCAACAGAGAATACATGAATACTCTGCTTGTTTGCAGGACAGTGTTTTGTCTTTGCTCTTAAAAAACAAACAGACCCAGAAAGGAAACACTGTGTGTTCAGTACAGCTCAGCAGGACCTCAGTGATCAATGGAACATTTTACATTGTAACTGCCTTTTTGGCCTATCCACCAGATAAAATAATGGACTACAAAGGAAACCAATTTTGTCAAGTTTATATTACGGTTTATGTTCAACTATTCAGAGTATCACAGACTGGGATAGCCTTAATAATGGTAAAACACTGGTGTGCTGGGAGCATGAGACAGCCGTGGCCAGGTGTCCAGGGTTCAGCAGGGCTCATTAGCTCTGACAGAGCTGGTACCACAGGATCCAAGGCTGGAAGCGCTCAGGGGATTATGCACTATCACTCTCTGCTGCTGGTAGGGTTTACAGATTTTTCAAAATCTGAATGATGTGAATACCTCTAGCCCTAAGAGAAATGTGCCTGTGTTTGTGTGGTATTATAACTAAGTTAATAGCAAGGAGCTGGACCTCAGCTGGCTCTAACAGAATTGTCCTGTCCTTCCCATCCTCTGGTGACATGGTTAACTTTTAGCCCGGACTATGTGAGCAAAGACAGCTGAGAGTCAATGGGATCTCCCTTTCTAAAAGGCATGTCTCTACTTGTTGCTTTCAGCTAGTATAGTCTTTGTAGGTTAACCCTGCTCTCAGTTCTGCTTCATTATTGCTAACATTTTGATTTGCATTTACCTTGTTGTTGCGTTCAACCCCAGTGTAATCTGCTTCAGGTGGAATCTTTATATGTAGCTCAGCTTCATAGGCTCCTTCCCCATCATTCCTTGGATTTATTATGAGCATGATACAGTTTTCTCCTCCAATTATTAGCTGATCTTTATCTCTATATAGAACATACTAATTAGTCAGGAGTTAAGACATGCACAATCATGATTTACATAAGAATAAAGCAGAACATTTTGCTTTCGTAACATTTGTTCTGGAAATTATTCTGTGAACACAGAATAAAATGTTTTCCATAAAAAATGACCCCATGGAAAAGTACGCCAGCACCTGTGTAGGAAAGAGGTCAAGAGCAAACACCACAGACAGTCAAAGTAGACTACCACAGAACCTGAAAGTTAGTAGTATAAAATTTCAGAGCCTAACTGTTTTCTAACCAGAAAGAAGTATTTAGTAGAGGAATTACTTGCCACAGGGGTCCCATCAGCATTGTTTTCTGGAGGGCACAAAGGTGGTGGGATTCCAGTTTTCCCCTCACGCCCATTGTAAAATGAACAACGACAGAAGATCTCCTGAGACCTGCAACGGCACTGTGCCCTTTCCTTTCACAAAATCCTTGATTTTGATGGCACAGAGTCAGATAACTGTCAGAGGTTCCCCACTTGTACTGCATGGCATACTTCTCCCTCCACAGAAGGAATTGTTGCCATGTTTTGAAATTCTTTTATTCTGAGATTTCTTCACTGCATAATGAGTTCAGAAGAACTATGTCTCAGGTTCAAAATCACTGGTATTCTTAAGTAAAGAAATTTAAATTCTCCTTTGAACAACGATTTGTATTATCTCTTGGCATTCACAGAACTAGAATCAATCCTAACGAACACTTGCAAACTATACTTTCTGATAACCATTAAACACCATGAGTGTGTCTGATAAAGATACATTTTCAAGTGTATATTTCTCCATTTGTCTGTTTTCTAGATGGATGTGCAAATTAAAATTTGGAAGTAAGGTAAGAATGAGTAGCTACAGCAAACAACATAACTGTTTTCTACATATTCCATTAGGTTAAAGCAGTTAGAGGTATCTGGATTTTGTTACATACAGCATCATTTATCTCATTTAACTTACGGCATTGCAGAAAGCTGCAAGTCAGGAATGCACAAATTGTCCTCCCCACAGTCAACCAGAATGTAAGCCTGTATTGTCGCAAAATAATAATAAAAAATATATACTACAGTTACGACACACTTCAAAGTCCAAGTAACTGTATTATCACTAACAAAATGTCTTAAATATCACTAACATTGCCCTAGTGAATTAATCTTTCTTCTCTCTATAAGTTCCTTTCCACATGAGTAGTTGGAGACTGTCAACCATGTCCTTAGCACAACAATATTATCTTTCAGGCTCTTTCCCACACTAACTTGGCTTACATATTCTAGAATGCAATCAGAACTATGAATACAGCAAAGTTTTGGAAATGCTTTAAAGGCCTGCCTGGTTCTATATTTATATTCAGTTTACATTTTGAATTAATTAAATCCTTGTTGTGTAATTTCTGGGCATGATATTCTGTTTTAAGGAAGATGACACATGTAGTATTTGTAAATGCTTTCACGTTTACATACAGAAAACGTGGCATGCAAAATTCATACCTGTTCCGTTACTGAGCTTTTCTGGTAATAGTTTAGTATTGGCTTCACAGTCAGGCTGTCTTCAAAACCGGATTCATCCAAACTATAATTCAAGTTTATATTGATGGGAGATAATTTATCTCTAAATTCTGTTTCATCCTGTGAGTGACAATCACATAACAAAACCCAATAGTTTAATATAACTATTTCAGATTAGTATAGTATGGGAACGGGTTCAGGCTTTAGTCTTTATTGAAGGTAAAGATTTGTTTCTCTGGCAGATGCTGGCCAAATTCTGGCTGTATGTAATGCCATTAGGAAAGCAAAGTGACTCACCAGTAACTAGAATGCCCAGAACACATTACCTCCCCAGCCCCACATCTGGAAGAAGCTGGCTGAGCTGAGCAGACTCAGATTTTTTTCAAAGCATTAGCCTCAAATGAAGCTGTCTGAGAGAGATGCAGAACCAACTCCTATCAGCGACTGCCCACCTTCCTTTTGGAATGGAGGTAGGGCATGTGTGGATTTGTGGAAGTAATATTGTAGGTTTGTTTCATAACCAAGAATTTACATAGATTAGCAATGGTAAAACTTCACCACCTTTATTACCTAGATATTTCTTTACACACTGCTTGAGACTTCTCCATTTCACCTCCCACTGCATTTCTAGCACCAAACTTGAAATCTGCTTCAATTGCATGAGGTAATTCCAGCTCCAAGTGAGTAACTAATAACCCTTTCTCCCTCACAACTTCAGTTCTACAGTTTTAATTTTTCTAAAAACATCTTAAAATATCTTAAAAATATTGGTTTAAATATATGAATTTTAGGCCAATATTGCTGGTGACACTCCTTTAAAATATCTGTTGAAACTAAATTGGCATGACATTTAACATATTTAGTTGATTATCCCACTGTGGATACTATAGGGAGAGCAATCTTGTATTTTTGTATCAGGTGATGCAGTATTTAATCAGAATTTCCAGAAGAGCACAGAATGAATGTATTTGTACAGAGGAACTGTACACTCTTTAAAGGAAGTCTTTCTTTTATACTTACACTGACAAAAGATGAGCCAAAGATTCACATAGTAAATTTTGCCCAGATAGAAGAATGTTCTGGACACGCAGATGATGCCTTTCTTATCTCACATTTCTGTAATATTGGGGTCTAAGAACAATGGAAAGCTTTCTTCCTTTTCCAGTGGCTCTTTTTTTTATTATTATCTTTAAATCCCTGACACTGTTCAAATGATGATGGCAGTCCAAAATATTTTAAACAACTTACTCTGAGATAAACAAGAAAGTCCTGGCAATGGAGCTGTTTCTGTCTTTCTATCACAATGGAGAAGTAAAGATGTGACTGATGGTAATCAAAGAAGAGGGTCCTCTTAACAGCTCCTTTCTGTTTCAATGAATCTAACTGCAGTTCACCTTTCAGCACTAAAGGATAAAAGTAAATCAAATATTTATTTAACATGGAAAGAAAAAGTAGTAAACAATTCATGACATATTGTAGTTAATTGCTCTAACAAAGTCTTCCAAGCAAAACTAATTCTCCCTTTAAGTGCCTGTCTGTTTAGCAGCACACTAATTTTTTCTCCAAAGTATGGAATACATGTAATTTAAACTAATTTTATTCACAGATCATACGTGTACAGGACTTCTATCTCTTAATTTTTTTAAATACTTTTTTTCTTTTTCAAAACAGTACATTCTCCAACAGGGTACATTCTTGGTTTTATTTGGAAAATGGCTTAAACTGAATAAAAATTCCTTCAAGTGAATACTAAAAGCTTTGTGTTTTATATATATCTATATCTCTCTATATATCTTTTTAACTGTATTTTCTTGCCTTAGGAGGTTCTCACTCCTATCGTCTTTCAAGATGTAAGAAAAAAATACACCTGAAACTGAGTAGGCCAGAGTAATTTATAGCAATATAAAATATTTCTTACCTATCTCATCTGAAATACTTTGACCTTCGAAGTCTGCGCAGACTCTTACAGTAAAGCTACATATAAAAAAGTAGAATTATTAGCAGAAAGAGAGCTGATCCGGGAATCAGCAGTTCCCAAGTCATACCTTTTAAGTTTTCTTTTCCTTGTCTTAAAAAGATTCATTGAGATCATATTTAGCTACCTATGATATTCCCTAAGTTAGCAAGTCTGCTAGGCTCCACTAATAATCAAAGAAGACAAGGTCTGATCCTCTTCCTGGGAAAGGTATGCAGAAGTGTCTCTGTTCCCGCTAATTCTTGAGGCAGCCTACACCCCCCTAATGCGACTGGCAAAGCTGGCTTCCTTATGTTAAGCTTTGGCAAACCACCTTTGTACGAGGCTGTCTGCAGAAGCCCTTTCTGGTTCGTCATGGTCAAATAAATAAAACCCTTGAGCATGCAGTCAACACTCAAGCTGTTTTCCAGCAAATCAGAATACACAGAATGCCAATGTGTTTCACTGGCATTACTATAAGACTTTCATGATTCCAAGAGGCTACAATTCATTCCAAACATACCAAATGAATTGTTCAATCTTTGTGGCACAAGACTAACCAGAATGTATTGTACCTAATTTGCTAACTTTTGCAGAAGTTGGCAGGTACATGACCTAAATCAAAGCACAGAGAAATTAATTTTATTCATGTTATTTAGTACGCTAATGCAACACATTCTACACAATGCAACATACTCTAAGATAATTGTTTTTCATTCACCTGTTCAGAGTGTATAGCAAGCTTTTTTGAGCCTAGCAATATTCACATCACAATTATAACTGTATTATACAAATATCACCTCAGCCATAATTAGTTATTCTTCATAATAAACACTTATTTCCATTTCTTTGTAAGACAGGCAACAGATTTGCAGTTCTACTTAACAAGTGACAGGAGAAGCCTTTCACAGTTTTATTGGCTGATAGTTTCTAAGAAGGCTTACTATAAAAATTCAATTTTAAACCCTGAAAATTATAAATGCTTATATAAAAGTTTCAATTTGTAAGGCATCTGTGCAAATTATATAAATATTTAACTGAATCACATTTTAAAAAAGCTTTCACAAATTACTCTGGATGGCCAAGGAAAGTTATAATGATGCTTGTTGATGCTAATGCAGGGTGTGCTTCCCTGGTGCGTGCCAAAACAAGAAATCTGGCACTGGAAAGATGCTCTTGATTTTTTATTTTTGTTGTCACACCACACAAGGACTTAGTTTTCTACACCACTATTCCTAAAGAAGTCCTGCATAACTAACAAAATTGCTCAGGTGAAAGATTTAGGACTTTTTAGAATTTGCAATTGTCCCTAATTAAAAGTCATTCTTAAAGAGTATTTTCATGGCTTCAGAAAATACTTTGTTTTGTATAAGGACAACTCAGCTAAACATGGACTGCATTGGAAGATGTGAAACCAGCTTGAGTTAAATAAAAACATTTGCATTACCCATTGCTCTTAATCTTCTCACTGCTGTTATAGTACATACTAATTTCTCCATGCAGTGGATTCAAAACCAGTAATATAACCTTTAAAATAACCTGTAATCACATTCTAATTGCATGTTTGTTTCCTCTGAGAAATATAACTGTGCCGCATCTGGGATCCATGTCACTCCTGTGACCTTAAATACTTTCCTCTTGGGCAAAAAAATTGCCTTATGCCATTAAACTCTACTTAACTGCAGCCTTCAAATGACATTATGGTCCATGCAGAAATTGCAAATTCAGTCATACTCCTAATTCTTTACAATTATGAGTTAACACATGAAGAACCAATTATTTCCTAATATACAAGGACAAGAACAACAAAAATGAGAAAAGCTTGTGTAATCACATACATGCAATTTAGCGATCAGGCTTCACAAGTCAGTCTCACATGTCATAGCATAAGAGTGTATTTTCTCAAATGTAAACTCATGAACCACCGTCATGTATTAAATTTGGTGATCTCACTTTGGAGGTCTCACAGTTTTTGCACTGTCATGTCTTTCTAAAAAAAGCTTGAATTCAAACTCCAGCCTGAAATGCTTTACTTGTTAAACAGCACAATTTCAGTGTATGTTTAAGAGCCTACATTTAATCCTTCCACTCCAGGCAGAGCACATCAAAACAGGAATGGCAGTGCAAAAAAGCAAAAATTTGAGGTTTATTAGTCTTCTAGCCTCTGACCATGCAAGAGGCAAAACCACTATGGGTTTAGAAGAATTCTGCCACACACTTGTGATTCTATGGATATTTAATTCAGAAATGGTTCTAAAAACATCACAGATTTTGATCACAGACCCAGACAAATTTAAATATGCTCATCACTTTGACAAAAAGATGCTGTTAAGATGTTGAGGGATGCTTTATTCATGAGAAAAAGAAAAGCAGAGGGAAAGACAGACCACAAAAGAGGACAGGAGTCTAAAGGATTTATGAGATTTAAGATCTGGATCTTAGGTGCACTAAGAAATATAGCTGAGCTTTTGAGCTTGCTTGTAGGAGCAATCAACCAACCAACTGACAATGAAAGGAAGAAAACTTCAGCAGGTAAGAAACAACTATGAAACAGTCCATCATCCTAAAGCACATGAACTTTTATGTGCTGTCAGTCTTGCCTCTCTGGAGATCACACAGCATTTATTCTGCAGTGTCTGTCTTCTCTATAAGCTTATGGTTTGAATAGTATTTCATTGTAAATTCAGAATAGATAGCCTTAAAACTGAACATGCTAGCTTTGCCTGGTTATCTTGGGGCAACAAAGCAGTTTGAGATAATTGTATGTTCTTTGGATAGACTAATATTACTAGACATTTTAATATTATTAGAACAAGAAGCTTAAAAATATTCCTATTTCTTCAAAACTACTTATGGTATAGATGAGGGCAGTCTTTTTAGAAGTAAAACCAAATTACCTAACATTGCTCAAAATTGCAGACTGCAGTTTGTACCAGAAGGAATTTATTTTGGTCTAGTTATTCTAGTAGGTGAAAAAAAATAGGAAATTTAATTCAGGAAGTGAAGAGCAAGGAATTACTAGATCTAACCAGATGTCATTTGTTATTGTTAACAATCTCCCTAGCACACAGGATTGCACATGGAGAGCAAGAATGGACAATGCTTTAGCAGAAAGGCACTTTAAGCTCTGATGCTACAGCCTTCCATTCTGTGTGAGGCAGACACCAACCTGCAAGGTCCCAAACCTCTACAGAAGAATAGCAGAAGCCATTATCATCTATTGATGAATGACCTTTAAACGAGTTTTTTCATCTTTGAAGAATAATACGTAAAAGAAAATAAACATACTTCTGTTATGATGCTCTAATTCTTGGCCTGCTTTTAGATTTTCTTACGCCAAAGTCTAACCCAGTGACCCAATGGCCAACATGGAGCTTGAATGCTGTAGGCTTTTCATGGCTGGGCTACACCACGTGGCCAGGCTGTGGTAACAGAAAGGCTGCCAGATAACTCAAATGGCTGCCCTTTGAATGTCTCTAGAGCTACTAAAACCATCAAATTACCCAGCTGCATTCCTGGCACAGCAGAAGTCTGCAACACAATGATGGCTTCCTGGGTAGCAACTGTCACCACCTGACTACTTTCCTCCTGTCAGCCCCTGAGGTGTGAGGTAGGCATCTTCTGACTCTTGGCCATATGACTTTGTTATCTGATTTGTATTCAGGCTGGCCACCAGTCTATAGTAAATCTCACACAAATTCATCTCAACAAAGTACAAAGGCCCTTGGGTCCATATCCATGGGGCACTGATCACATCCAGTTTCGAATTAAGTCACTGGGAAAAGAAATTACTATCATCAGAAAAAAGCAAAATTTAAAAAAGTCCCAAATTTATGCAGTTAAGAAGGGTTGAAATATTATTATTTTGTATTTTATATATTTTGGTAGGAATTTTATATTCAGCTTTTTTTTAAGTGCCTGTAGAAAGATCTCATTTACTGAATCTAGCTGATGTAAGATTATAAATATCTTATTACCGTTTTAACAATAACAATACATTTGGAGATAAAGAATGACAAATTTTTTTCAAATTATTTTTTGATTTTTGATTAAATTTTTGAACCTGAATATCAGAAATTTTAAACAGCTTGCCTCTGGTTTAGTGGGCTTACAGAAGGTGGGTAGCTGGGTTCCCTGAAGAAGCCTACAAAGCACATCTCAGATTAGACATCTAAACCTGAAAAGCACTAACAAATAAAAAATATATTCTGCAAATTGACTTTTTATCATGATTGGACACTTTTGCACTTTTGCACTACATAAAATAGACCTCTTGATGGATGGAACCCAGTCTTGGACTTAATAAATCATATGATGAGGAAACAGCTTTTGAAAAATGTGAATGCTTTATTTACCCCTTTTTAAAGAAATTAACCTGCATCTTTCACACTTTCAAGGAAAAAAAAGTGGGTTTACCTTTTGTTCAACAGCTTCAAAGTTGCAGAATCTGTTACAAATTTGTTAGTTTTGGGAACTCATAAATAGCCATGTTTTAAACATAGAAGAGAAAGAATTATGTTTCTAGAAGTTCAGGACAATTCTCTTAGTACTGTGCGTAAAATTACTTTTTGTGCATGTTTCCTCTTTTGCTTCAGCTTTCCAATTCATATCAGAGCAAAAATAATATTTTCCTAATACTTGAAAATGTACAATAATCCACATTATTCATACACACACACAAGCCTTCTGAAATTTTTCTGGTAGGAGGTTTCCTTACATTCTAATTTTGCAGTGTCAGTCAGTAGACATTTTATACAAGTTGCACAGCTGGCTAAGAGATACAGAAATCTACCCCATGGGACTGCGGATTTCTTTGCCTTTTGGAGTTCCCCTACTAATTGTTTTCATATGCACAATACAAGCTTATATCAACTAAAGAGAAAAATTATGGCATGGAAAATAGCAGGTGCTCTTCAGTCATTTTGTAATATGAACTAAATCTTTAGGGAAGAGTATTTGAAAATAAAGCAGACAAATTAAATTATAGTCCTATTAAAGTCCTCTTGTAGATATGAACCAAACATGTAACGTAAAAATGAAAAGTAATGAAAAAACTACATGTTAAAGGAGCATACCTCGGGGGTTTTCCCCTTTTTTAAATAATATCTCACAGCAGGAATAATTTTTTAACAGAGAAGTTTTTATTTATTTCTCTTGTGAAAAAACGCACCCTTTTTCTTTTTACCAACAATACACTGTTGGCAAATGTTATGGGTTTTAAATCTTTACCATAACAGCATAAAGCATTCTTCAAAAGTCTTCTTCAACAGCTCTGAAGAAACATAATTTGGATCAATGAACGTCCTTGAGCCCA
>JAVJGJ010000047.1:73418997-73470980 GCA_035590215.1 Microhierax caerulescens | reverse complement strand
TAATAACACACCTACACAAAATGACACTTCTCCCAGTATTCACCGAGAGAAAGAAGGCCGTACAGTGGAGGGCCATAACCAGTACACAATGCATTCCTATTGCACCAACAAACAGCTAAACTACTGGGTATTTATTTTTCAATATGCACAATTGTTGGAGGAGAATGAAAATTATTCTTTGACACTCTGACGGAGACACAGAAAGCCCTGTGCTTCCCCTAGCTCCCATAGTCCTGACAAGAACCAACTCACAAATTCTAATAAATAGGAAATAGAAATAAATACTTTAACTATATGGCATAGGGTTTTGAATGGCTTTCTGAATCGGAAAGTGCTGCTCGTACATCTTCGTTATTTCCACACTCTGTAATGTTGGCTCTCCAAAAGTCAGAGACAAAGTGAGATAGATACTACAAGTATCACAGACACTACACTGGGAAACCAAGTATCAATGGTACATCCAGATTTATGGTAGGTGATGGCAGTAAAGTGAAAGCAAAACTGTTTGCACAGTCTGTATTGTTGCCCATTACTGTGTATTTGCCCTTTTTTCTTGCTTAGCTACAGCTGAAAGAATGGAAAATTGTACCTTATACACAGTATTAGGAGACGCTCCCTGATCGTAAGGTCAATCAGCCTAGTTTACCTGCTTGAGGTATTTATGGCACAATCACTCAGTGTCTTTAAGGAAAGGTTAGATACATTTATGGGAAAGGTATTTTGCAGAAGCTTTCCTGTTTCATAGAGGTCTTGGACAAAATGACCCAGGAGGCCCCTTCCAAGTCTATCAAATGCGGTTCCCTGATTGATGCTCTTTCCCCCCCAAGTCTTTTCGAAACACAAAGCACTGTTATAAAATTTAATATGATACACTATATAACTTTAACACAATGCCATTTCCTTATAGGAAATGGTTAGCTTGCAGCACAGGAGCCTCACACAAAAGGAAGAAAAGAAGAAAAAAGAAACTGCAGTGCCGTTTCTCTGCCAGGAGACATCGACTATAACATTTACACAGTTTCTTAGCATGGACCCTCATCTGTGCAGGGGGACACCGAGGCATGGAGGCATATAAGTAACCCAAACTGTAGTGTATATTTTTCCAGAAAAAACTAACAGGGCCTGAGGTAATTTTCTATACTGTACAATAAGCATTCCCTCAATGCCAGAAAGCAAATGGACACCCAGCTCTCCTTATAAATAACTGCCTGGTGCTGTGATCGGCTGGGCATAACGCAGAGCTGCCTGGAGGCAAGAAACAGGAGTGTCCAACCCCTCTCTGCACGCAAATGCAGGCAAGTTCTCTGCCTATGGCCTCAAACCCTTCTGTGGTTGCAAATGGCAAGAATGAAAACAACACAACAATGAGAAGAGGCTTGGAAAAGCCTGTTCTGTAATTAATCACCCTCTCTAAGATGGTTTTGTTCTAGCCTGCTACCGTTCATGCAGCCATCACGCAGCAGATGGGCAGGTGGGGCAAAACCCCAAAATCTACAAGCCCCAAAAGCTGCACTTCTAAAACCCTTTGCTGAGTGCAGCGAAACAACCGGGTAACGTGCTTGCCCTTTGACTGAAGACTGCAACAGAGCTTTGGCCACATTCTCCCTTATTTCAATACAAGGCGCTGCTTAAGAGCAAGTTCTGTTTCGTTAAGGAGTGGGCCAATTTGTATCACAGCACTGGAAGTTCTTGAAGCTGGTGATCCAGCTAGATGGAAGTGGTTAGCAAAGATGCGTTCACTGGGCCATCATTCGGGAACAAGTAGTGTGTGTCATATGTTCTTCAGACAGAATGCTCTCCAAGTCCTTTACTTTTTTTAGGTCCACCAAACCATTTAGTAAAATCATACAATATTTCTCATTTATTTTCTATTTTTTTTTTTTTTTTTTTTTTCAATTTGAGGAGAAACAGTTCTGCTGAATGTTTCCTAAATTGACGGTTTCTTTTTTCTTTCAAACTGTTAACATATTCAAAAGTTTAAGCCAACTTAATGACACTTCTAAAAACCAACCAACCAGATTCTCTGGGCCATTTCATTGAAATGCTGTGGTTGGCCTCCGTTGCTCTGCAGTAAGTTTTAATTTTAGGTCCTCACAGGAAAAAATACTCAGAACTTCATTGAAATGGGTTTACTCTCAGAAATGTTTTACACTAACCTTTTTATTTTCACTCCAGGTAGTTTCTTTAAAGGCCAAACTCCTCTTCCAAAAACCAGCCCCCTGCCCTCGTCTTCTTCGGACAGCTCTGGCAGGAAATAACAACATCCATATACACACACACTCCAAAAGCTTTTGAAGTCTCACAAATGTGAGCTGTTCCCTTTAGTAGGGCAGGCAGGGATTAACTCTTTCATTAACCTTCTAACCTCATCCATGAGAACGAAAAATAGCCAAACCCCTTTTTAAAAAAAAACATATATTTGGAAGCTTGCAGCTTTCTTTAGGTAAAACGTTTAAGTAAACATTTGTGAGCTCAAACACCCTCCAGATGGGAGAAAAATGAGGATCATTAATGGTGCTTTTCTGTGAGGATCTCCCTGAAGCCCTTTGGACTCTCCCTCCCGTTATGTTTTACTCTGTGTCAATCTCTGTCCCTAAAAGCTTGTGTTTTCACTTGAAAATATTTTCCCGTTACCATAAGGCTTGGGTCTCTCTTTTTGAAACATATTTGTGGGAACAAATAACAACTTTTTGGTCCTTTTCAACATGTCACATCAATGTATTTTCCCCATTCCTATCTCAAAAAAAGTGAGTTTTAGCAAAACAAAAAAATGGCATGGCTTTAATCCTGACAGTGCTACAATTGCTCATCCTTAGGTTCTCACTTCACCCTTGCAGCACAGTGCAGTGTGACACTCGCATCAAAATAGCTCTTCTCACTGGAGTCAAAATGGTAAAAATTAGCCTGAGTGACATGAACAGAAATTTCAAAGGCAGGAAAATCTATCTCCTGCTCTTTGTCTTACAGTATGGTGCATTTTAGTGGTTGGAAGATTTAGCTTCCAAGTATCCCATATATATAAATCCTAGCGGATGAGAGCTCTCCAGCTTCTTTTTTAGGGCAGTTAAGCTCAGCAGCTGGAATCTGCCAGGGAATAAGGGTCGAGATAAGGATGGAGAAAAACTTTCCTGTAGCCTTCAGGTGTTGGTCAAGGGTCAGTATCAGGAAACGGCCAAAGCAAAACAAAAATCACTCAGCTACCTCTCACTGTCTTACATGAGATCATGGCTATTTGGCATAAGGAACCTGATTTGGAGCCAGCTCTGTCTCTCCTCTGCTGTAGCTTAGACCATTAACTGCTTTGATGATACAGTCCCTCTTGAGGTTTCTTCTTTTGAAAGATTTATACTTGGTTTAAATCTAATACAAATGCTCCACTTTAGCTTTTAGGAGGCCAAGACACTTAAAAATCTCAGATGGACAGGACAAGCAAAGAAGGCAAAATATCTCTCCTCAAGTCCCTTGTAAAGGCGTTCAAATACCACTTTGATGAGAACTTTTCAGCTGCTTTGCTGGGTAAACAGACACATCACAGCTCTAATGCACAGGGATGCCCTTCATACCAACAGGCAGGGGGAAAATGGCAGTGGGAAGAGTAAAAGGTGCTTGAATTAAAAAGTCAGGATGGATCTTGATCTGGATCCTATTCCAGATAAGCCAAAGGTTTTTAAAACTCTGGGACTATATAGTTCTACTGAGTGCCTTCTGCATTGCTCTGTAGATGGGTGATTTTCTACACAGATGTAGAAATGAGGAACATTATGACAAATATGACAAGTTCCATAAGGTATAAAAGAATAGAGCAAAAGTGAAAATCTCGACAGCCCCATCCCAGATGCAGTGAAAGCCCACATGTTTAGTGGTTTTAAGTGTCTCAGACTTGAGTTCCTTTATGACTCTTAAATGAACTGCTTCTGGTCACGATTATTTTTTATGGTTCAATATTTACCAGTTTGTTCTAAAAACTGTTTTGCTGACTAACATTTGAGAGAATTTCTAGATTTATTTTAGCGTGGGGAATCCCTCTGACCACCTCTGGTTTAAAAGCAGTGCAAAATTTGTGCATTCATCTTATCTTCTGGAATCCTCCTTTCCACCTTGATATTCTTTCCATCCAGCACACACACTGGCAGGCTTTCTGCTTCTAATGTGTTTAAATAAAAAGGTATGACTTGTTTTCAGGTCTTAGAAATCTGTTCTTCACTGTCTCTCTGGCAGGACTTACTGGTATTTTATATTCGATTTGCAGGCATTTATGCTTTCTTTTGGTTTTAGTTTCCTCATTTGTTATGATTTCCACTTTTAAACAGTATCTTATATATCTGCAATAGCCTCTTCTATCAACTGTTCCTGGGGGCCTTTCTAAGTGACTTTTTTTTCTAGTGCAGTAAACGTGCCTTTAAATAGTATTATGTGCTATTAGAGGCCCTCCAACTGTCCTGCAAGCATTTCATATTCGCATCTGATCTTAAAGGGTTTTAATTAGCTTCAAATTTTTGAATGTACCTTTTATTTTCAAAGTTAAATGCTACTGTGGTGGAGGGTTTATCTTTTAAAGATACATGTAACATTGGCCTGTACGATGCACTAAAAAAAGCTTTCCTCTGACCAATGACAGCCAAAAACTTCCTGTGAACTGCTCTCAGAATGGCTAGCCAGGCATCTTTTCTCTTTCACAAAGGACTGAGATCTCTCTCTGTAACAGAAAATGGTGGGCCCACCAGCTCTTTACAGTACCTTCACTGTTACATTTTCTCAACAAAGATGTGTGTTTTGATGAATGAATATTTCTGTATTTTGTCTGTCTTAGCTGTTTCATGTTTCATTCACTCAAACACTGCCTATGAATTTGCAGCTTGATCCTAGGACAGACTGAGCATTCTCCTATGCAGAAAGAGACTCAGCATAACAAAGGATTTTAAGCTATTCCATTTTGAGAATCTGTGAAGTTCTAGAAGATATCAGAAAGAGCTCTGTTCTATATGGGTTGTTTTTTTTGTTGTGCTCATAGCATGTTTTAACATTATTTTTGAACTTTGAACATGTTCAACAAAAAAAAAGCAAGTAAAGTTAGGAATAGGAAGTTATTTGGGAAAGAAGATGAGGATTGTTTTTGTCTAATCATGAACTTACCAGGCCACTGAAAGCTGAGAGCCAGGGAGCTGACAAGTTTTGTTGTCTGGATTCACAATCATGGGGTTCAGAATGAGCTGAGCATTCACTGTCACAACAGGTCTGGCTCTGAGGGGCAGAAATAAGGTTCACAGCATTCAGAAGGAGCGCATTAGCACCCAAATTGCAGCAGAGAAAACACTTAACTGAGATGGCCACAAAGAAGCCATAAATGTAGGGTTACTGGGGAGAAAAAATTTCTATAATGTTGTGCCTACCCAAAAGAGCTTTTCTGATTACATCAGAAACTGTGGTACCCCCTATTATGACATTATGAAAGTTCTTCACAAAAAATCACAGGTTAACAGCATGACTATATCACGTATCCTATAGTCAACCGTCTGTGCTGGGACTAAGGGACATCAGACACATCTCATCACACTGGGTTTTCACAAAGGTACAGTCTGCCTTTTGGGACTTACATCAGTCCTTTGGCCATTATTTTGTACTATCAGATTTGGTTTATACTGTCTTCATTAACAGTGACATATTCAGACTTGCTATCTCTGTTAAGATTCTTAAAAAAATAAACCTAATTTGGTTAAAATAGCAGTTGATCTAGAATATCTTGAGCCAATAATAAAGTACACTCTGTCTTGAGACAATTGGCTTTGGAAACCAAGAGTAATCATCACAAAATTCTGCTGAGTATGTGAATATATAGCTGTGGTGATGGGAACCATCCCTTTGAATAACAATCTGTTATTAAGTAATGAGATAATTTATAACTGAGAGCAATTTAGAAGACAGATGAAAACAAGAAAGGGTCTAAATTCTGATTTTTTAAGACAGCAGTACTATTTTACAGTAACTTACATATTTCTGTCAAAGCCAGCCTATTACAAAATTACTTTCCTCATATTTCAATCCATAGCTGAGCTTTTATGATTACTTCCCTATATTACTTTGACAAGAAACTAAAAAAATAAAATTACTTTGGTTTTGTGCAACAGGGAAAACCTTTTTTTCTAGCAAATCTCAGTTAATAAAATTCCATTTCTCCAGTATGGCAAGTTGCATACTTGATACACTCTGGCCAGGAAATGGCCTGCTATTCACTTTCTTAAATTAAATAGAACACATTTTTTAATTGTTATCCAAAATACACACTGGATCTAATTCTCCAATATTTCACATCCTCTGCCATCATTTATGCCACTGTAAACTGATGTACTGCAAAGTATTTGCATGATTCTATCACAGGGCAGTAGGAAAATCAGGTCTACTCACTGAACCTACAGTGTCAGCTAAAATGAGCTAATATTCCTGTTTTACAAAATTCTTAGGCTTTGACAAACACTCAGTTGGGAAGCAGAACATGCCTTCTCAGTCAGGTAGTGCTGGGAATACATACAGCAAGAAGACAGAGAGGAATCCAGAAATATGACTACATTGTTGCAGGAACAGATGGTGAATATTTAAATGCAAGAACTGTGGGCACGGCTAGACTAAGAGAGCATCAGCAGTTTGTTTATGTATGTGGTAGTTTTAATTTATACCTCTAATAAAAAAGTGCATTTAGTGAAAGTCCGTAGTAAGCAACAACTCTGTGATTTGTAAAACAGGATCTCATACATTTTTTTCTAAACTGAGGCTATAGCAGCAGTCTTTATTTTCATTGCATAGTTCATGTCTTAACATACACAACCTCCACAAGAAACAGAATCACTTGAAAATTTTTTACTAGCACCATTCCCCCAGGAAAGAAATTAATTATCAATTCTATGCTTTTAAATTTTCTTATTTAAAATAAACTAAGGAGTTAAATATTCCAGAAGAAGTTTTTTGAGGTAATACTAAGCATGGAAATTTTCTTTGAAAATGACGAGTTTTGAGCATGGGAAAAATGCATTTGTTTCTCACAAGATGCTTGATTTATCATCTGTAAGGAACATCTTTTACACACTGTACTAGGGAAACACAGGAATATGAAATATGTTTATTTGCATATCTCCCACTATAGCTGGAAAATAAAAACATCCATTGTATTTGCCACGTACCTGTAAACAACTGCTTTTCCAGCTCCAAATGCACCTACAATTAAATCTGCAAAAACAAAACAACTTCAGAAGAAGTATACAGAGGCCTCTCATACATTTTTTTTCCAGCCTAAATTAGATTACTTATTTTAAAAATGCAATAACATAAAACAAATGTGGTAACTCCTTTCTAAATATTTTTTTCAAACATCTACCTGAACGAAAATATTTCACATTGTCAGAGGTGGCCTTGTAAATGTCTTGGTTGTATCTAGTAAGTGCCAAACTATTCAACACAAGGTCACCAGTGCCACAATCTCGCTTCTCTGCCACTTGTATTAAAGTGGAAAAAGGATTCCATTAGCCCCTATATATTTTATTCAAAAACATTGATTGTCCATTACACAAAGCAACTCAAACCACTTTTTTGTCACTCTCATACATGTCATAGAGAAAATGTATGGTCTTCCTTCCTGACAATTGTTCCCATCCTGCTTTGTGTTTTAAATAATTGTTTTTTAATTTAAGCATTACACATCTGCATACATAAATACAATGCACAGGTCAGGGGATGGCTGATTTTCATAATTTCTAATGTTTTCAGCATTGTAGCAGCTTGTGCTAAGGCTTACAATAGTTACCTGTCTGAAGCCCTCTTTTACCCCATCAGTCACCATTCTGAACAGACGGAGTCATTGCTGACGAGTGTTACACTGTGCCTTGGGCACATCTCTGTTACTGAACACCTGCCTGGGTTGGGAATCCGCAGGCCCAGATATTTCAGGTTTTTGCCTGAATTCCTCACACAGGGCTCTCTGGAAACATCCATACTGGCTTGCTGGACTACCCAGGCCTGCTGCAGAATGGCTTGAGCCAAGCAGTGAGGAAAAACAATCCACTTCCCTGCTGCCTTTAGCTGGAACACAGTTCAAGAAAAGGAGCAAGCTTTTTTCATTTTCAACCCCCCTAATACCCAACTGGGCACCCCTTTCACTCCACTGTTGTTATCCTAAGATTTATGCCCAATTCAGTAGACAAGAGTCTTACAACAGACCTTGCAGTGGTACAGGCTGGCAACCTAAACTGATCTAGATGAGTTAATGAAACCAGTTCTCAGTGTTATAAACAAACCCTTACTTGCTGCTTCCATAGTTTGAGCACTGGCTTGCTTAAGAAGCCCTGAAGTCATTAAGTGTGGTGCAAATACAAAGCTTTGATGCTAATGAGCTGGGTGGGCTTGGGCCAGGTCTGGCAGCGTGCTTTCCAGTGCTTGCTCTGCCTTTCAGATGGCAACAATTTCACAAGTTTAAACAAGTACTCCACGTAGGCAACAGCCTGCCCTACAATGAATTCCAGTGAATAATGTCCTAATACGAGCAGGCATGGACAGTTTATGGGTCTAATCCTCTTGTTGTACAACATTTACATTCTTCTACTTCCATTGGCCTTAGAGAGATATGCTTCAGGGTCAGGAACACTTTAAATAGCAATAGAAAATGAGTGTTGTTTCTATCTCCTTTTTGGGACATTTATAAGTCCTTTTCATTAGCAACTTTTATAGACAATTTGCACACATTACCAAAACCTAAAGATATTTTCCTTATAAATAAACAACTGACTGAAACACAGCCATCACCATAAAGGCTACACAACACACATGGCAGAACTTCTCCTGGCAGCTCTCTGATAGCAGTGCCCACAGTAACCGCCGCAAAAGATTTAATATTCTGTTGAATGGGGGTAGGGTGGGGGTGGGGTTGTATTGTTTTTTGATTTTTTTGTTAAGGAAAAAGAAACATGTTATGAACAGAAAGTGAGAGACAAGAAGAAAGGGGTTTCCATTCTGGACGCTCTTTATGAATTCTGCAACAGACTTAACTTAGGATATGTACTGTTTCAGACTAGACTTGATAACTCAAAGGCTTCATTACAGGCCTATGTTATGGTAGAGACAAAACAGATAGGTATCCAAGACTTATCCAGATCTTGGTCTTGTGATGATTTAATATTCTGATCTTTCATTAAAAAAATAAAGCACTCCAACCCTTCATGGCCACAAGGCTTGAATGCACAACTTCAGTAACTTAATAAAACATAGCCTGTTTGAGTTTGAAGGTAAAAAGAATTGAGTCTGTCAGATACAGTTTGCCTCATTAGTATGAGTGAACTCTTAATTTCGGTATCTACAGCTGTGTGGATTTAGGTCCCCATTATCTCAGCATTCCCAGTTTAATATTAGAGGAGATTTTGTACATCTGCTTAACAGTTAAATCCCGGTTTCTCTGGGACTGATTCCAATTTATTTGAAGACAGAGGGTAATGACTCTAGAGGAGCAGCAATGAGCCCCAGCCACTGAAAATATAGTTTTCTATGGGCAGTCTTCTGCATTACCACCTCAGCCAGGTTTGGAGACAAAGCAAAAAAGATGAGGACATTCAATCATGGCACCATCATAAAGGCCCTATTTGAGCATATCCCAAGGGCAGCCAGGACTGCGCTCATCTTTGTGCTCTCGTTTGGAAGCTCTGACTTTTCCCCTGGCATTTCCTTTATTCTCTGATCCAAGTCACACTTATTCTTGACCCAAAGAGCTTGAATGAAAGTACTCAGTAGGAAAAGTGGACTTCAGAATGAATGTGCAAACAATAAAACATACTTATACCTGCTAGTGACATCTATGATCTAACATAAGGGCTAAGTCATTATATATTCAAGTAGAGTATACACTGGAAGATCCATTAGGGATTTTGCTTTGTTCTACTTGGTCTGTTACAGAGCAGTAGTTTTATTCTTCTTTCTTCCATTGCCTTGTGGGGTTTAACTCCCATACCCATCATTGGAAAAAACCATTTTTGACATTATATGAATCCATGAGATTTAAATACACATCAAATCAGAGCACTTCTATAAGCAGTTTTGAATTTGTTATGTATTCTGCAGAAGAAAAGTTATAAATAATTTATATGAAAAAAATGCATGAGATTCCTATATTATCTGAAGTTTGGCAACTCTCCTCTCCTAAAAATAGAAAGAAGTTGTCTTTGTTCATTGCTTGTTAATGCTACACACGCAATGTCACTATTGCAAAGGTCACCAGCTGAAAAATAAGGGTTTAACACATAATTTGGAATTACATAGCAAAAAAACCCCAGCTTAACTATTTATAAACCTTCCAATTAGAGCCTCAATAAAAGTGTACAAAAACCTTTGTTCCTCTGCATTTGTAAGGGGTTTTTTTTCAAGCCCAGATTAAAATGTGTATAAAGTGAGAAAGAGAGATTCGCAAAGTCTCCTTCACTCCTTTTCTCATATTCCATGTTTTCAAGAGGATGAGGGACCTCACAGATTTAAGTAAAAGACCTCTTTGTCATATTGAGAAGATCCTTTATCAGCTGCTGCCCTTCAAAGAAGTAGACACCTGAAAGGGGGGCTGGTGGCAGCAGTCATGTGCTTCTGCCTCATTGCTGTTGTGGAACAAATGAGCTGTGGGATCACAACCACACTGCAAAAACTAAGAGAACAAGCACAGAGTGACTCCAAAGGAATTTTCAACTTTTAAACAGAGCTTGACGGTTGTATGCAGTAACATCCCAACTGGTGGATTCTGAAACAAGTGTCTTTGGCATGTATTTAACTGAAGTCAAGGGGCACTCTGCAAAGTTAAACAATCCTAATGTTTATTCCATTTTCTGAGATAAAATTATGATGAAAAGTTAAGGAAAGAGTATTCAGAGATGGCACTGAAAGGCATGCTGGAATTTATAAGTTGGTCTGTTCACCTGCATCTTCTGCCATGTGGCTGTGCCAGAACTGAAACACCGTGAAATAAAGCACAGAAACTTGCCACAATGCTGACTAAGCTTTCAACAAACTGGAGGAAGTAGGAAGATCAATAAAGTCCTACTTCCAGTCTCAACAAGATATATTCATTTATTAAGTTGAGCAAATTTTTTGATCCCCTGTGAGAGAAGCAGCCCCAGGGACTCTGAGCAAGGAGGAACATGTGGCACTCCACACTCGGTTCAAATCTGTCCAGCAATCCCAAGAGAAGTTGCCAGGGCACGGTATCTCACTTCAAGTTGGACAGTGGCCCAAACAGCAGCAAATGAAGGACTACATAAGTGACACACACTTGTGAAAAACACCAAAATGAAACAAACAGTAGATAGCCGGGTCACCTGCCCACTACAACTCCACCAGGATACAGGCAGGAAAGTGTTGATTTTATGGACACAGAATGATTTGCTGACATCTTTAAGCATCACTTTGCGTAGGTTAATTGCATAGTATAAATAGGGACTAGAAAACAATTAGAAACCTATCTGAGTGCATAAAAGAGAGCAGGAAAAAAAAAAAAAGCATAACTGGAGAGCTTGTTAAAAAAAGCCAAACCTGTGAGCATTTTTGGTTTTTATTTCCCTCAGTGGATCAGGGGATGAGGCCATGATCAGATTTCTATTTGTTTTCTAGGATTTCAGAGAGCACTACACTCCCAAATCTCAGTAGGAAAGGTCCAAAATAAGATCTCTTTTGAACAGCCAATACTTCAGGCTTGACCATAGTAAAGGACACAAGATTGTCCAGTTCTGCAAACTTTACTCAAGAAATTTATTTAAATACTACAACCAACCACCACCTAAAACAAGAGTCATTTTCTTTCAATCCTACCATTCTCAACTGCCTTGATATTTCCCTGTTTTTCAGCCATTCTGGTAGCAGGTCTGTTAAGGACAACACCTAAGGCTCATTCATATAAATGCTCTTCTTTTGTCTGAATGACTCCCTTTCATAAAACAATGTTATTACTCATCATATTACAAAGTTAATGTTCTATCACTTCAGTAGATCCCTGCGTACTGCGCTTAATTGCTATATGCTTATATTCCATTTGGCACAATACTGTAATTTCATTAAATATCTCAACGCATTTTTAAAAAGCATACATGTAAATCACCCAGATAATAATTTACCATAAAATTAACATATTTGTAGAAGATTCTTGGCCTGTCACTACACTTTTGATTGATTATTCACATGAAAACATAATCAGCTGGTAGACACACTACAGCTTTTCTGCATTTGCTGGCAGAACCCACACCCTTGTTCTGGCTCCCATGTACAGCAGTCCTCTTACCAGAGCAGATGTAGCTTCTCATTGATTTAATTTGTTTGTCTTCCACAAATCTCCTGGACTAACTTCATAATTTAATCATCACTAGATTATGATTTGTGATCTTGTTGGCACAATGCCTATTGTTCTCAAAAAAAAAAAATAATCATGAATGTAGAAGAACCCTTGCCTCTCAGAAACTTGAGGATTTTCTTCCTGCTGTTTGAGTTAATGTATTTAGCAGATGGAGCTGTTAAATACTCCTATTTTAATAAGATTAGATTACTAACGTTCTGAGGAAATTTTGTCTGATTACCACACTTCTTTCCTTCTTAAAATGTTTCTAGAGTAATTTGTTTATATTAATTACATGCTATTCTTAAGATAATAACTGAGTCCAAAATAACAAGGCGTGAAGATGACTTTGTATGTTTCCCTGTGCTGACAAAAGCTTGAGTAAAAAGAGTAACAAAAAGAACAGGCCAACAACTGTGTTTGTATAAAAGCAGAATACCTTGAAGATGAAGTTTCAGTGGCACTGACTCCACAGTGACTCTCTAAGTTAATAAGGAAGACATACAAGCCTTTAAACAGGCAGGGAGCAGAAACAATAGCACATACTTTATTTGAGCAATTAACTAATCAACAGTCTTTGAATAGTGAATTCAGCTAGAGCACTGCTCTGGATCCACTCTGTTAAAAGAAACTGGTTAAATTATCCTGGTTCACAAACATTTGAAGAAACCAGCATGCTGGAGGATATGCCACAAGAAGAAAGCAAGCTTAACAAATTGAGTAAGTTATTCATCATAAACTATTTGCTCAGCTATAATCAGCCATCAAGTGACTGAACGTATGCTGAAATGTGAGGGTGGAAACTTTACAGCCTTCATATGCCTGAGCCCTGCAGAGATAGATGAACCAGCTGGAAGTGCCACACCATCACCTAGATAATTACAGACTCCAAGTGCTCAGTGAGGACCAGCTTTGAACAGATGCCCAGAAGCCAAAAAGAAACAAACTTCTTTCCCATTTAACAGATTTATGAATTTCTTTTGTTCCTATGAAAACTGAGTTATGTTAATAGAAAAAAGAGAAATAAAATAAACTACATGTCAAAATACATGCCTAAGCTGAGGCTTCGTTCCCTGTTCCAGGCCTTGATGACACATAAAGCTCAGGATGGAGCAAAAGGGCCCTAAAAGCTCCAGATTTATTTATTTGGGAGTGCAGTGGAAGCTGTGTTGAAAGTTATTTTGTTGCTCAGATGTTCCAGTGTAGAAGACAGCCAGGGGGGGTTGTGCTGAGGCAAGGATTTCAGAAATTCTTCATGCAAACCTTGAAGACCTGCTATTACAGACTCCTTTGGCCATGTAAATTGTTACAGGCCTTGCCAGTACAGCCTCAGATGCAGCACAGTGCTGCTCTGCCATGTCTTACCCTCAGCACTGAAAAGCGCAGCATAGAATCTCGCACATAATTCCTTCCAACTACCACTGTATTTACACTTAGCCTGATGAAAAATGCCCATCTTTTCCACTTCCATTTACTGCTCCCTTACTTCATTTCTCTAAATCCCCTTTATTTTTTTTACATGACTATCAATCCAGAATAATGGTATCATCAGCATTTATTATAGCAGCCTAAGTGAGATCGGATCCCCTCCTTTGAATATGACCTTAGAACATGAGTTGTCAGAAAACTGTGAATGGATCATCTGCTGAAAGATGTTACAATTATGTCAGTGTTAGTAAATTAGTGCTAGAAGATGTGCCTGTGTGCTTTACCTGCACGGTCTGTGGTGGTACCATTACAATGGCCCTAAAGCTGTTGGCTCATGCCAATTATTAGTCTCCAAAAGAGAGCATTCAGCAACCCTGTTTTGGCAAGAACATGAGTTTGATAATATAGACAAGGACTTCCCAGTGACAGTTCAGAACCAAAGACAGCATATTTAATTTACTAGTGTGAGTGTAGCTTAGGAGGATTAATTGGTCTTTTCCTTCAAATACTGGGTACATATTGTGTACTGGAGAGATACTAAGTATCTCAGGTAAGTCTGGTACAAAGCTTGCAAGTGTTATGCTTGGAAGACTGGGAAAGCTGCAGGCTGGTTGTTCCCTGAAGAGTTAGACCAAAAAGTACAGAGCTGGCTTGGTACATTCAACCTACCTGACTGATGTGCTTAATCTGCTTCCTGTTACTGCTTCCCTCTCACTAGCCTTATCCAACTATAAAGTTTGGTCAGGCTTTGCCTAACTTTTACATGACTACAGAGAAAGAAGCATACATCCATTCATTACCACCATCACCACTGTTTGGCATTGCAATTCTTCTTCTAGATGAGTAACAGTGCTCTGTTCGAGGCTCAAGGTGATGAACACCACAACAGAGGGCAGCTGTGTGTCTTTAGAGCAACACAGCTGTTAGGATGATCAGCACAGTTTTCTGTCTTTGGTGCTTCCCTGGGTTGAATGTTTCCCACTACCTCCAAGCCTGCAAAGCAGAGACTACCATATCACCCCTGTCTATGTAGATAAAGGAACAGTTTTGGGCTCATCATATCTGGAGCGTCTCCAAGTATGACACAATTTACAGAAGTCCTTCACTGGAAAGCTGTGGAGATGTAAACCAAGGGTTGTTCTAGGTTTACATAACTAGGACTTCCCTGTTGAAAGGATAGAAAAATCCCTGTTTTTTTACAATGCTGAGAGTACAGGTCTGTTACTGTTACAGTGATAACATCTATGCCAGGGCAACTGAAGCCAGATGGTCATTACAGTGACAGGACCGCTAACGAGAAGGAAAAGCAGCCCTGTCTGCTTGCTGACCCTAATAGAGAAAGTTTCATTTTTAGGTGTGATGTTGAGTAGGTAGCCATTCAGCTGTCTGTGTCCTGTGCTTTGCACAAGTGAGCAGTTACACAAGTGAAATTAAAATAAAATCAGGGCACAAGCTTGAGCACTGCATTGTCCAGATTTTTACATTGTAGCACAGATTCTGGTCTGATTGTAGTACCTACAAGTTAGTACTCTTCCAGACTTGCCAGGAATGGTCTGGGAAATAGCCTAGGCCAAGGACCTTTCCCAAAAGGCAGTTTGGATATGACCAACCTGTTTCACTGGGCAGGAGGGTTTCACCTGATGATGGTGAGCTGTGCTAAGCTAGGTAGCCTCAAGGCCAGACCACAGTTCCTGGCTCACTTTATTTTCTTGCACAAACATAATCACTGATACCAACGAACAATACTTGGGATTATTGTTTGGCCATGTACTAATTCTGATTTTCTTCTCATTATGGAAGATACAGCTTTTTTTTATGTTGAATAAGTTTGAAACCCAGGTCAGTGGTAAAAATCTTTATCAGACGCAATGCTTTAGCTAGACGTAAGTCACACTTTACACATGCTCTTTACATAAAAAGAAGAAGAGGCAGCAGTGATGTCAAGACTGAACCATCATCTGGTACAGCAGGACTTGTGTGTCATTTGTCTCTGCACAAGGAACAATTAAGTAAATTAGGTTTTCTTCCATGGGCTAGCTAAAACATACAGCTGAGGGAGGGAAATACGGCAGAGGTCTGTAAAACAGGAGTGGACTAAAGAAGAATTGTTTATTGACTCTTCAGTACAAGAACAAGGGCACATCCAAAGAAACTGGTCCAGTGGAATGTTCAAGACCTGAATGGGATGCAGTGAAAAGGATTACTTCTTCACAAAACATGCAGTTAGGCCTCTTGACACAGGTTGCTGTGGGTGCCAAAAGTTCAAGAGTTCTACAACTGATTGGTCAAATTAATGGAAGAAAAGTCTGTCAAGGGCTTCAATATCTGAAGATGCCACCTCCAAGTCTGGGACACCTTGCTCCCCCAGTTGGTTAGAGCTGGGTGAATATTCTGGGAAATATCACATCAACTGTACAATTCCATGGATAATTGTTGTTGGACACTGCTGGAGAAATGCTATGGTGCCAGACAGGTCTTTCTTCTGTATCAGTATGGCTGTGTTATGTTATTTCCTGCCTGTTGTTTTCTCCCATATTTATTTTACTACTGGGGCTCTGGGGGACAAGAAAGTCTTCCTTGGCCTTTCCTAAATAAGACCAGAAAGCAGGAGGTGGTCTCTCTCCCTTTGCTGGCTGGGAGCTGCAGGAAGAGGAAGAAAGAGAAACCACTCCTCCATCCACAGGAAAGCTGGGGGATTTGAAGAGCACTGAGTATTAGGCAGCCTTTGTCTGCTTCCCATTTTCTTCTTTGTTCCTAAGTTTATACTGGCATTTGGACGAAGAGAGAAAGGTATCACTTTCTGGATCAAATGTCTGCTCTTCTCCAGAAGGCCGATAGGTAGATCTCAGCCTGAATGGAACATTCAACCAAGAGAGGATTTAACCTTTGTCCATTAGGAGAAAAATCTGACTGTGATTCACCTTCCATTTTTAGGAACTGTATTCCCGAACTTGTAGCTCAGTCTCTAAGAGCACTGCTTCCTGGGCTCAATACAGCAAGCCTAGAATGAAGTTCAGTGGTCTGTGATAAGAAACCACACAAACAGGTGGTATCTTCCAGCTTCCAGGTCTGCGACCTGCTCTAAAAACATTAATATGTGGCCTGACTTAAAGAAGGTGGCATGAAACAATAAAAGCTCAGAAAATGCTACAAAGTGTGTCAAAAAGAAAGTGGCAGAGTAACTCCCATCTCCCAGCCTCTCATTTCCAAGCAGGGACATGCCTGCCTCATGAACTATGTTAGGTACAAGAGCTTGTGTAAATCATGCATACAAGCACAGCTATAGTTTCATAAGTCCTCACAAACTGGTGTAAGTCCTGAACTACTTTGATCTCTTTTTGAGCTCATTTGTCTTCACACACACTTGAACTCTAGCCATGGAAGAGCTACTCGCTTGCAGAATCTCACCTTAGACTGTGGCAACACATGTTTATACCTGCAGCCAGATATTACAGCTGGCTGTCATTTCCCAGCCTATGGAACTGAACTTTTGAGTGATGAATCAGCATAATTTAGTCTTATTACTTTTTTCTTTTTATAAAATGGTTGATTTTATAATAGACACACTAAAACACTTAAATGATTTTTTTTTTAAGATTTTTTTCTAGTATTTCACAATCCTTTTTGAATCACAGTCATGACCAGTAGTTTGGGAAGCACTGAATGAAAGGGTAGTTTCCTAGACCTTCTATAGTCAGCAAATAGTCTACCTTTCAAGCTGACATCTAAAATAAAACTTCCTTCCTATTCCTTCAAAGTTCAGTACCTCTCTTCCTCCTTCTACAAGAGCTGCCCTTCAGCATTTCCGTCAGGAGGTGAAAAAGAAAAGCCCTTTGACTCAAGGAGGATTGCTTAATTCATTGCCTAATGTGTTTGTTCTAGACTTGTATTTCCCCATATCATTTCCTTTCTTTTTTTTTTTTTTACTTTTTCCCATAGGAAGGCATTCTATTTCTGTGCTAAAACTGTGCCATGGTTATGCTATTTTTACAACTCTGTTTTGGTGCTTCAGCTCTTTGAGAATTGAAGGAGAAGTGGTTCACTGACAGTAAGTTTTTTTATTTCTGTCATTTTCTGACAGATTCTCACCCGTACTTTGGACTGCTCATCCAGATATTCAACTGGGGGATGGAGGAAAGAGCTACTTATAGTAAATGCAGAGGGCTGGGTTTTTTTTGCTAAAATAAATAATTCATGTAATAAACCCAAACCATCTAACACACAGTGAGCTGATTATCAATGTGAAATTCTGCAAGTAGGATACATGTAGACAAGTAGAATAACTCCAAGAAATCTCTCTTACAACTGAGTTGACTATAGCAGTTCCTCAGTACACATTTGGAAAGACTGAGACCCACCACCCAAATTTTTCACAAATTAGCTCAAAAGATGCTTCACATAAAGTATGCTAATACACCAGTTAGACTTCTACTCTTCTTTCTTCCCCACGTGGCTCAAAGAAGACTGAACAAATCTCTCCCTTCCTCTCTATATCTTTTCAATCTTAGAAATGTCAGGAATGCAATATCCTGTTTTCTTTGGGTTTGCTGGGGGGGGCTTGCGGGTGCCTTAGGAAATGTTTAAATGCTGAAACTTTAATAAAGAGCTCCATTGTCCAAAAGAACCTCATTAGTCATGGACAATGAAAGACTATTATTAGCAGCATCCACAATATGCAAACAAAAAGTCAGAACAGTGTTTAAAAGCCCTTTCTTTTTTCAAATGCTGAAGACCATCTCAATGCAGTCTTGTGATAACCTCACTTTATTACTTTGCAGTCAGCTTCTCTGTTTGTATAACTGTAATTTCTATTGTAAACACCTCTTCCCAGATATTCTCTTCCACTTTTGGAAAAAGACACCTCAAAGTTTTTAGAATCCATCACAAAAGGTAAAAGAGATCCCACTTTTGTCCCTTTGAAAATTCTAATTGTAACTTTTGAAACAATACAGCTTCTAGTAACACTACCCTTGAAATAACCCAGGCTAACAAAAGTGATTTCATAGTAAGTTAGGGAAGTAAAGACTACTTTACTGTGGATGAACCTTTCACAATAAAAAAATGTGAAGTTTTACTGCACTTCCTTGCTAAGGCTTCTGAATTATGATGAAAAGAAACAGAACAGATTTCCTTCTAGAGGAGAGATAGAGTAAATACAACCACATTTAAAATAGCTTCAACATTCAGACTACTCAGGACACTAGGAACATGTCTCTTAAAAAAATAAATACCTCCCCAGCAAAACTCAACTAATGTTACAAACTTGATAAATCTGAATGCATGTCAGGTAAACACATAAGGAACAAACAAAGCTAACATAAAAAGGAAGAGTCTGTATAGCAAAATGAAAAAACAAAAGGGATGGAAAGGCCCAAATGAAATATCTGCCTTTAAGTAATGTCTTCACATTTTCTCTGCTTCAAATGCAAACAAATCCATTAAGAATCTATATATAGCTCAATGTCTCTTCAGAGAGCAAAAAAAGAACTTAGCAGTACAACCCAAGTCAATGCCGCCTTCTACAACACAACATGTTTTTAATTAAGAAAGAATGCCAGGATGAAGGAGACCTTACAAGCTCAACAAGCTGAAAGTGTTCAGCTTTTGGAAGTGGGGGGAAAGGGTTAAGCTTTTTATTATAAACTTCACATGGTTTATGTTAATGTGACTATTTAAGCCCTCTCTTGCCTTTCTGATCATGTCTTTTGACAGGAAAGGGAGTATTTATTTTGTCTGATTTTAACTCTCAGGAAAGCAAGCTAGAACTATACAAAAATTTATATTCTTTATTCTGACCTCTGCCCTCCAATAGGAACAGTTTAGGCATGATGCATTTTCCAGCAAATGGAAGTATGAAATTCCCTTTCTAATGGAAAAATCTTACCTGGGTAATCATTCTTGTCTACATCTGAGTCTCCTCTTAGAGTGAAGCCAAATCCCGAAGGCATGGACTGTGAGGCCCAGGCTCCACTGAGAACCTGGGAAGGGTTATTATTTAACCCATTACTGTATCCATTGTAAATGAGCACTTTCCCTCTTCTGTCCTCTCCTGCAAATGGTGCACCAATAGCAATGTCTGCAGTGTAATAAAATAATAAAAAGAAATGGACACAATTAATATAAAGCAAAAATTAAGTCCCTGTAAGAAAAGAGACACAAATGGCTTCTGCTACATTCATGCAAGAACTTCAATGTTCTATACTTCTGTATGGATTCTAGCTTTAAGGCAAATATACAAAAATATTTGTAGTGTCTTTTCTTGTCAAACTTTCATAACAAAAGCTTATAAAATCATTCTGTGAAGGGGTTGTTGCATTATACTAAATAGCCAGTCCACACTGGATTCCTTTACCATATTTCCAGGGCATTTAATAAGCTTTAATAAACTAAGATCTAATGAATACCTGCTCGACTTCCGTATTTTTAAACAGACAAAGAATTTCCTCAATTTCCTCTATCACCTAATTAATAAGGAATAGCTGTTAGATAAATCTTCTTTTTCCAGAGAAATTATTCAACAGACAAAAAACTCCATCTCCTCAAACATCCAGTGCTTTGGTATGCAAAAGAGCAGAATGGAATATAATGTTTTCCTCTATACCAAGCCAACATCTTATTGAGAAATGGGAATAGTACCCAGTCAGGAATTTAACAGAAAGCCTTGGGCATTATGCAGTTAAGCACTGCAATCTTCAGTAAATGAGGTGCCATACCCATAAGTGGGACTCAACAGTGCTCTTCTTAGGTCCTATGCATGGGATGTGGAGAGAATCAGGTGTCTAGACTGAGACTCAACAGCCGCATCAGCTGAGCTAAGTAATAGGAAACGCTAGAGCAGGACACAACCTAGAGCTCTTACTTTTAGGTTCTGATCTAGGAGCTGATGCTAGACTTATTTATTAACTTGAATTCAGCACCTGGAGTTTGTACCTTCACTATAAAAGCAGAAGTGCACCAAAGCTCTATGACTGGCACCTTCAGTTGTGAAGCAGAAGACTTTGGCTCTAGATCCTTCTTAGCCTTCTCTATACAGAGAAAAAAGCAGGAATTATCTCCTCCCTGCCTTATCAGAATGCTGGAGAGCAGGGATACCAATCTTCCCTGCCCAGAGAAGCTGAGGGCATCTGCTATTGCTCACAGGTAGAAAACGGGAAGTCTCCAGTGTGGGATCCAGCTAGGTCAAAATCCATGGTGGAATTCCAGGACAACTCAGTGAGGGTATTCTCAGCAGTCACAATCCAGTGGCTTCTACCACAGGATGACATTCAGAATTCGTGCACCCTGAACCACAATACAATCCTATGGCTCCTAACACAATTTATCACTTGCACAGGAGTCACACATGGGTGGCACGGCCCTAGCATCTAGTGGTTAGAGCACCATGAAAAACAGCCCTCAATGGAGCTAAGTCCATTAATTATTCCGTAGTGGACCAACTATCTTTAAGGCTACTATACAAAACACCTGCTCCATGAAAAACTCCTTGGGGTTTTAGATGCAGATGCCTGCTTTGCAGATCCTAACATCCTGGAAATAAGAAGTAAGGGAAAAAATGCAGGGAAAACCAAAGTGCTACTGACCATGTCTAGGTGGCTAATTAGCTCAAGGCATCCAGGCTACCTCAGATAATTAAACTGGTTTGTTTACTTGGACTGTTTTCTTGAATTTAGGCTCCCACTTAGTTTATATGAATGTTTTGTTGTGTGCATGTGCTATGGATAATTGAAAAAGGTCTCATGCACCTGTTTCTTTCAGTGCCTAAGTATCAATAGACATCCGACTTCAAAATCGTACATCTGTGTTTGTCCAGTTCTTTCATTGTGGGCAAAACGCTCCATTTACTGAGCTTCATTCAATTCTAAAACTCATCCAAGCATTTAAGGAGGGAAGGAGAACCCTGCTTTTTAACAAATGCTATAGCTTAAGTAAGTATTTAAATGTAATTATAGTCATAAAACAACAGATAGTATTTTTATTCAAATGAACACACCAATATTTAGTAAAAAATAGCACTGTAGTCAGTGACTTCTGTCCTACAGGTAAGCTTTTCACGGTTTGGCCCTCAATATCAATTTCATTAAGATTAGTGTAAATCCTTGTGACTTTCAAAAGCAGTTATGTGTAAAAAAACCTTTTTCAGCCACTGCACAGATACTTCATATTCACTGCTTAGCCATTTTTCATTTCAATGTTATACAGAGATAGATGTTATTACATTACATATAAATTACCATTATATCCATCTTGATTGAGATCTCCAAGGTGTGTGATTGCACTGCCAAATCTACCAAACACTTCAGTGCCTGTCAGAATTTGTGCATCTCGGAAGAGGAAAGCACTTTCTTGCAGGTATAGATAAACTTGCCCAACTTCTTTAGGCTTGCTCTCAAATTCTCGTTCCATAAAGAGAGGGGCGCCAACTAAGATATCATCTAAACTGGAACAGCGAAAACAAAAACCAGTGTCAGTGAGAGAGTGTAATCAACACAGCTCATGCATTTGTTAAACGGAAAGCTGATAATTATCATAGAGTCATAGACTAACTGAGGTAAGAAGGCACTTCTGGAGTTCTAGTTCAAACACTTGGTCAAAGCATAGCCAACTAAGGAAGGCTGCCCAGGACCATGCCCACTCCAGTTTTAAGTATCTCCACAGATGGAGACTCCACACCCTTCCAGTGTTTGATCACCCTCACAGCAAAAACACTTCTTCCTAGGTTTAAACAGAATTTCTTGCACTTCAGTTTATGCCCATAATAGACACTGAAAAGCCATACTTTGCAGTAGATGATCCACAACTCAGGAATTTAACTATGAGGGAATCTGTGTCACTACAACAAATTCTGCAGATCTATCCTGCTAACAGTGCTACTGAGAAACTTAACGTAAAATCTAGCTTTTTAAAATTGTATGTCAGTAACATATATGTAAGTGAACAACGGAACAAAAAATGCCACTTTCTAGCAGATTTTTGAAGAAAGATATATGAAACACAGGTAGAGCATCAATTAATAGAGAATGCCTCATCTCTAATTCAAATGGAAGCTGGGAGACAAAGCCAAAGCTTTATTTCTGAAAACACTTCTGGTTGAATATTAGGTACTTGAGTAGTTGCAGTGCTCAAGTCATTTGCTGTATTAAGTATTAAAGAGAAAGGACATCATAAACCCCACAAAAATATGAGGCTTAGAGGGAAAGTCCTTAGGTTCATTTTGCTGCTTTAAGAACAATAAGTAAAAGAAGACAGACTAATCAAAGGATATTTTTGCACGTTGTTCTAAATGGGGGTGGTTCAAAACAAGTTACCACTATTTAGTGGGGAGAAAAAGACTCTTTACTGGACAGTAAAGAATAAAATCAAGCAAGACTGATAGACACATAGCAAGCAGAAATATTCTTAGTATGTTGTTCTGAGATATGAAATAATAGGATCAGATTAATTTCTGAAGGTCTCTCAAGCCCATACAAATTGACAGGATAATTCACATCATATTCAGCTGACACTGGTTGGATAACCAATATTAACCATATTAAGGAACTCTGTTACTGCAAATAACTAGTGCTACTTGATCCCAAAACTCTTAATTTGGAAAACATTCTCTTCCTCTAATGTGAAACTTTGTTCAAAGTTTGTAAAACTTGTAGAAAAATTTCTAATCTCAATTCAGCATATTCCAAATACTGATGTTTTCAAAAAGGCTTTATCCGCTAGTAAACCAATACTAAAATTGTACTACATTGTTTTTCCTGATAGAAAAAAACCCTTATGATTTAGGTGTAGCTCACCTACTACTTTACCATAGAAAGACACTATGCTTCTAAGATACATAGAATAGAATTTAGTACAGAATATCTTATCTAGAAGCCTTTGGTCACATTATAAAACTTACACATTCGACAAATTGCGACAAAGTATGTCTAGAAATGTGATTTTCCTATTAAGTTTTATTGTATGTTTCCATAAAGGAAATTGTAATTCAGAATGTCAGGTCACTTTGGTACAGTTGTTCTGTTCTTTATATGTCAGATTTTACCCCACGGCACAAATAACTAAAAAAGGAAGGAAGCAGATGCTGACTTGACATCAAAGGTGGGATTTTCCTTTCACATTAAACATCAAAAGTTCTCTTCTACTAATGGAAGATGTTCCTGGCTGGGACAGAATGTCAGCTAAAATGGTTGCCATGAAACAACAGCAACAACAAATACAGATAGTGAATGCTCTTTTATACAAGTTATTTTACATATGCCACATACTAAAAGTGTTACACAGCAGCACTATCATCAATTACTGCTTTATTACATCACAGTCCAGATATTCCCAGTAAGACTGGGACCCCCATGGTGTTATGTGCTGTATAAACCATGAAGTAAAAGATAAGCTTGGCTCCAAAGAATATCTTACAAATGAAGAACTGTAGGACGAAGGGAAGATTTTTTTAGAAGTGGTTTCAGTAAGAAACCAAAGGATTCAGAGCCAGGAAACTCCCAGTACATCAACATGAAATAAGTAGATACTTCGATACCTTTAAACCTCTGGTCCATGAAGCAATATAGAGAGTGCCTAAAAAGGTGAAGAGGCAGGCTACCTATCATCTACAGTGGCCTAAAATTCTCTAAGCAGAAGCCTAACCCAGAATTCAAGATTCACCAGGTGAGACAGAAAGCAAGCAGACAGAAGCTGGAGTCTGTTATACAGGGATCACAGCATCTCAGCTGGAAGTGCATAGCACTGGGTTATTGTTCTAGGAAAATTTCTACTTTGTTAAAATAAATTACAACGATTGTATAAAATGCATGAATAGTTCAGGGAGTAGGAACCATAACCCAGTAGATGGTGGGAGGAATGCTGTCATCTAAATTACACTGACCTACTTCTAAACTGGTTACGGGCAGCAGAGCTACCTGGAACACCCACCACACTTAGTTTGCTATTCCTCCAGGTGTTGGCATTTCCCATCCACATCAAAGCCTTCCTTTTCTCACCCTCTTATTTTCCCCCTTCTCAGTCAGTGCAGAGATCTATAGGTCAAGGCAAGCTCTTTCAGCAAATCTTCTGCAAGAAGGAATTCTCCCTCAGGCAATTCTAGAGTTTGGGGCTCATTGTTTTGTTTTGGTTTTTTTCTGCATAGTCACAGCAGTGTTCTATACCCAAAGAAGGATTCTTCAGCTACCCTGCTCTCTCTGATCCTCATTTACTTATTCCTGGTTTCTCTCCAACTGGGTAATAAGCAAGCAATTGGTAGTTACCATGCTTTATAGTCAGTTTTAACTTCCAGCTCCTACAGTTTAAGCGTTTAGACATCAAACAGTCAAGGGGGGTCATTTACTGGGTTATAAGTACCTACATGATTAGAATGATACATTTTTGTTGATGGAGGCTGTTTCAAGTGTCTTTTACATTGTAGGAGTTTCTATTTACAAAATTGGAATTCTAAGCCTAATTCAGGTTGATGTGATCCCTTTTTTAAAAGCCCATAAGAGCAAAGCAAAACCAAAAGCCCCTGGACAATAATATGAAACCATAAAGTGCAGTGCAGTTTGCAGTGATATTCTGAACTGGTTCATTAGATTTTTTTCATTACTGCACTAAGATGTTGCAGTTAACATAAATTATTTTTTTTTTTTTGTTCCAGCAGAGAAAGGTAACCACCCAGTATTGCTTCCCTACTGATAAAAAAAAATAATTAATCTTTAAAAGGCACAAGCTGACCACCTGCTGAGACTGTATGCAGTTTCTTTGTATCCTGCTGAGCAATAAAAATCAGGAGTATGGGAAATGTCAAGAGGTCAAAGTATAACTATGGGAAGCTTTGATATAGGCCAAATAAAAGACCAGTAAACAGTTTATGCCACTATTTTTATTGGACTGTTTCAGTCTAAATTGAAAGCGTTCTCTCTTTTCCTCTTTACTAGGACTGTAGTCTGTAAGGTAATAGCAAAGCTTAATTTTTTTAAGTTTCATTGTGGATTTCTCAGTATAAGCAGTAGACAACTAAATGGTGATTCAAACAATATCCTCAGTTTCCTTGATCTGCCTACAATCCTGATGTGGTACAGATAAAACTGCAAGAGTCACCCTGGAACACCTGCAGAACTGCTGGAGCATAAGGTCTACAGAGCTTTTTTCCTAGGACAAGCCTAATCTTTGAGCCATGTCCTCAGTCTTATTACAGCAAAGCATCATTCCTATTAATCTTTTCTGCATATAACTTAAGGTTTGTCATACTGATAAGGTCATCACTACCACTTTCACCCTTAGCTGCACAAAAAAACCCAAGTGAATTTGAAGGTCATTTCCCTTTTGCTTTTTTTTTAATCCCTCTCTGTTTTACTCTCCCTTTCAGATCAGTATTTCTATCGACTTTATGTGCAAACCAGCAAAGACAGACTACATATCTAATCAGACATGTTTATCAAGCAGAGCTTTTTATGTTTTGTTTTCTGTGGGATGTTTGGATCTCAGAGTCATTAGATTTCTTTTAAGATATAGACTGGGAGACCACACAGGTCTCAACAGCAGTTTGATTATATTGTTGACATAAACTTTGGTCTTGGAGGTACACAGAAAATATAAAACCTGCCAAGTAACCCTACGGTTCACAGGAAATAACCTGCACAGGAAATAGTTTGGTTCAGTGAGAAGTTAAATAGCAAGTTCTCCAAAAAAGTCTAATGTGTCTTTTGTAACTTAGATTAATGTTTCTCTACCCTTTCACATTAGTAATGCATTATGGTATGACCAAATTAATCCTGACTCTGTATATCATAAAAATAGGAATTGTCAAAAGCTGTGGTACAATGCAAAAATCTGACCTCAGAATCTTTGAAAGATCTGAGTACTATGAAACCACTACAGAAACTGTTTATAGCTTTTTTGTTTGATTGTTTTGTTTTGTTTTGGAACTGCAATAACATTTTATCACCTTGTTACTTTTTTTCTTGTATGCCTTGCTCTTTAAAGGCTCGCTAGTCACTGAACAATGGAATGATTTAACCCAGCAACATTATTTAATGCATTATGTTTAAGCACCTAATAAGAAATAATCACAAGAAAAGAATACGAAGTAGACACATCTGAGACATTTTACAACAGGCAAGAGTACGCCACACTAAACATAATCCTGGCTTACCTTTGTGCATATTTCCAAGGCTCTGAGCTTCAGAGATCTTTATCTCCTTGCTAGAAAGCTAGTATCAATATTCATTTACTAAAGTCCTGATCTTCTAAAATATTTAATCAGACTTTCCGTGAGTTAGCAAGTGTTTTGTTCAACAGGGCCTGAAATCCCCAAGTGTCTTAGGCATGACTGTGGGAGCTGAGCATCATTCTTCCTCAGACAACCACAATGCTTGTCATGACAACCATGGGCCATAGACAGTTTTTGGTCTTCTGGATGATGAAAATGGATGGCCAACAAGCAGGTGCTGCAATGAGGAGCTGATGATATTGGAAAGCTTTTAAAACTGAGAAGTGAAGCTATAAATGGACCACAGGTACAGAAGACTTAGCCTGCTTTTGAGAAGGGGAGAATGAACTTTCGACTTCCACCTTTCTCTTCCCAGCAGTAGCTAGCACTGCTTATTCACTGTTCTTCTACATGGATCTATTTCCTAAGACTTTGGACATTCTCACTCTGCCACACTGCTTTGAATAAATACTCAGGAAGATGAACTCACCCAAACTAGTCCTGCAAATACTTGTGCCTACATGAACAATTAAAATTAGAAAAGCAGAGAAGCCAAGAGAAGCACTTTGAGGTACGAAGCACCTGAAAACCTATGTTTATTAATAAGTATCAGGCATTGCTTCTATGAATGTGCAGTGGAGCTGAATATATTTGGTAACCTACCCATCATTGTTAACATCAGATACTGCAACAGTGTACCCAAAATAAGACGCCATCTGGAAATAAAAAACAACAGATAGGCTTTCATATCAGGTATCAATTTTTAGTATCTTTTTAAACTGATAATCCTCTTTGTTTCTATGGTCATTAATAAAAAAAAATATTTTAGATATATTATTGAAACAATGTTAATGAAACTATACCTTCTAGAGATATAATATTTCATCACATAGTTGCTTGACATTACCTGTTCACCAGTGAAGTTCTGGATAAAGGTCAAGTCTGAAGAATTAATAATTGAAACCTGGTAACAGAAAAATATGGAAAGTTTCAGGCACACGTGGACATGCTACAGCATAACATCACTGCAAACCAACACACTGAAGGATGGTCCAAGTGGCCAAGAAAAAACAATTATTTGTCTCACCACAGCTTTCCTGTATGA
Source organism: Microhierax caerulescens (assembly GCA_035590215.1). Taxonomy (NCBI): domain Eukaryota; kingdom Metazoa; phylum Chordata; class Aves; order Falconiformes; family Falconidae; genus Microhierax; species Microhierax caerulescens. Next base: position 73,442,921 of record JAVJGJ010000047.1, on the reverse strand, counting down.
CCTTGAACATATCACTAAGATTTTATGAGTCTCAGGTCCCCCATGAATAAAATGGGGGAAAGACTATTTCCCTTCCTTACTGGGCACTGAACAGAAGCAGTTACAGACTATCAGTTAATCAGTGACTACATTATTAGGCATGAAAACATGAACTTAAAACAAAGAAAAATACACATACATATATACATGCATAAATATAAAACCATAAACATACACACTTTTCTTCTGAAAAAAGGTATGAATAAGCTCCAGAGACACAAGGAATTTTGGGTCCACAAAACTAGAGAATGTCTGTGGCTGGGATTTCCTGTTTCTCAATCAGGTTAGTTCTGAAACTTTTTTTTCCTATGAGGTAAAAGCTGTATCCACACACATACCATTTTCTCCCTTCAAACTGCATATCATGACTCTGCATCTGGTATTCAGTTTATATACTTAGAGCACTCAAAATAAACACTGGGTATGAATAATCTGAACTTGGACTTCTCCCCACCGGACACAGCATTGCACATTAAATATGCAAACCTATGGGTAAAAGCTTAGGTCTGAAAACACTCAGTGGGTATAGGGATACTAGTCATACTCAATGCATTCTTGTAATTGCCTATTGAAAACAGACTTCAGAAGGGACTAAGCACTTCACATTCAAAGGCCAAACCAGTAAGGCATTTCAAACCAGCCAGATAAGCCTGAGGGTGAAATCAGTGGCACTTTTCTCTGATTAGAAAGTTTAGGATCAAAGAGACAGAAAACAAAACGTAGCCTTTAACCTTCCAAATAGTCTAATTGCCTTCTCATTATAAAAAGGATAAAATGTGGGTCCAGTACATACATAGCCAAAGTTCTGTGCTCCCCTTGGGACTCCAGCAACCAGCTCTGAAAGGATAAATATCAACAGTGAACTGGTTATGCTGTCTGAGTCGTGCATGCAACATGCATTCCATGCCACTTAAATCTTCCTTGGTATATAACCCTTAGGATTTTGATTTGTTATCTGTATCAGAGACACCTGCAAATCACTTCAAGACATTAATTAATGAGATCTTAACATTCATCTCAGCCTAACATTACTTAACATAGCACAGGATAATAAAGGTCTCAGTAAAATTCAGCTTGTTACCTCACAGCTTTGGATTGACAGAACCAGAGTTAGTTGTGGCATCACACACTAGAGTACAGAAGTTGAACACAACCATCCTCACAAATACTTTTTTCTTTCTGGCTGCACAAAAGTTTGTCTCATCTATTATTTGGCTTGATGCCATGAAAGTGTTTGACAAGTTCTGCACAGACTATCTAAAAGCATCATAAGGAAATTTTTGTGAGTGGCATTGGTGGAATCCATTGAACAAGAACATGAAACACTGGACCTAGCTGCCTTCTAAGATGTAATTCTGCTCAATGGCTCCATGGGGAAGAAAGAAGAAAAGAGTAAAGTCACAGCCTGCAGTCTTATTGTCTAAACCTTCCCTCATTAGGATATTCCTGTCAGAAGAGAGCAGCAGGAACTTTGGATACCAGAGCACCTCAGACACCTGCCTGTACTAACCCGAGCATTCCTCTGCTCCTGTCTGGATTTATACACTCCCTTGTGGTCAAATGTGTTTTGGTCAAGGGACGATGGAATTAATGAAGGATTGAACAGGACACAGAACTGGGTCAGCCAACAAAGCAATTATTTGTGCCATCATTCACATGAATTACTGATTCAAAAATTATCCATCATAAAAATTTGAATATGAAATTAAAAATAAAGAAAAAAAGAAAAAAAGAAAAAAAGAAAAAAAGAAAAAAAGAAAAAAAGAAAAAAAAAAAGAAAAAAGAAAAAAAGAAAAAAAGAAAAAAGGAAAAAAAAGAAAAAAGGAAAAAAAAAGAAAGAAAAATATGGCTGCAGCCTTCTGCTACCAGGGACACATCCTTTTTACACATTAGTGTTTGGCTCAAAATTGTGTCTTTTGTTTGGTTTTTTTTGGAACCCATAGTGGCACAGGACAGGAAACTAATTTTACAGGGATTAAACAGCAGCAGTTCTGGGGGAGCTGGGCTGATTTGTAGAAATGTACTATGTCTCTATTGGCTTTGTGAGTCTGGACCACGGAGCTGTTCACCTCCTCAAGGTAGCTACCCCTTAGGTAATACTTTCTGACACACTGACAACCTTAAACAAGAAGCGTCGCTCTTGCAGTATGAAACGCCAGGGATCACAGGTATTTTCAGCTAACTATATGTTTTGAAATCCTGCACAATTTCACAACACCTGAAAATAGCTAAATCATGGACAAATTTCTATTTATAACTGATTATTTTTAACATACTCTACCAAACAGACAGCTGTTACAGAAGCTTTTCTTCTAAGCTGGATTCAACTTGCAGAGACACAGGAAAACTAGTATTCAATTTCTAATACACCCACAAAACTTACTTTGTGACTTAAAAATCAGACAAAATTTAGCTTGTTTTTAGTTCTCCTGCCACAGCACTTTGTGCTATGAGTTCAGAACATCAATTAAGTGACAATTAAGTAAGTTTTGTTCATTTTTAGTTAAAGCCTAAGTGGTGTTCCAGGAACTACTGCTGCTAAACCTGGCCTCTAGCAGGATGGATTGCTCTGACTGTGTCCTTAGAGAATTACAGAACTATGTTACTGAAGCTGCTGCCTTCCAGGGCAGTTTCCCCTGGACATGTGAAGCTAATAAATATCCTGTGTCACCTTTTGCCAGAGGGAACAACTTGAACCTTTGTGTTTGAGCTGAATTCTAAGTTATATAATGACATTCTGTACATTTAAAAAAAAAAAAATTATCCTGAAGTTTTGGTCAAAACTTGTTCCTCAGTGCACATTGCTCTACTTTATCAAATCATGAATGTAGAATCCTAGAAGGCGCTGTGTACAGATCATGAAACATTTCAGGTGAAGGTTTCACAGTGATGATGTTTTTAAGCAATGCTATTAAGTCTGGTTCTTTGTGGATGACAGTTGCTGCCTAAATGCAAATTATTGTAAATATTCCTGTATCAAACTTAATTGACCCGAGAACCTTTAAAAACTCTCAGGGATAATTCTATATTTGGAAATTTATAGTCATGTGCATTCAGCTTTTCCTAATTCATCTTCCTGTCAAATGTTTGCTCTCCCTCTAAGCCCAGGTTTCAATAAAAGGAATTAAAATCTTCTGTTTCCTGTTGTTAAAATATAAGGCTTGGGGTGGGAGGAAGAGCACAGAGAACTTGTTCTTACTGCATTATGCTTGTGCAGGAAAATATAGTGTATGAAAAGGATCAGCTAATAAACTGCCCCAGGTGCCCTATCCTTGGGGCACATGAACTGGAACTAGGGAAATTTACAGAGCCAAGAGCTGCTTTCACCAACAAGAGCTACCATGCCAGTGTAGACACGGTTTTTTGTCCAGAAGCAGCTGAATGTTGTCTCCTAGCCTGGGCTGCAATGTTTATGTGGTGGTCAGAAGTGTGCTTTCAGCATACACAGACATTTCCAAGCCATGTTACATCTGGTCAGCTGGACGCTGAGGTCCAGCAGCCTCTATGCAGGTGAGTAACTTAAGGATGGACTGGAAGACTGTTACTACTTGTCTACAAGTAACTACAAGACTGGAACATTTGTTACTACTGGTCACCAAACTGGCTAAATCAAGTGAGCCTGGATGTCTCCACCTACCATGTTGTCACAGCTATAACCGCTGAACAGATGCATTTGTACAATACCATAACAACAGATTCAGACTTTTGAGTTACTTAAATCCTGCTCTGTTATGCTATACCTTCTAAGGAAATATTTACCTCTGAGAATACTGGGTACAGACAGCTTAAGTCTCACCAGTGTTTCAAATGTATAAAAGGTACGTTCCTGCATGGAGACCCAAAATGAGGAATTTAATAGGTGAATGACCCTATGGTTTCCATTCAAGTACATAGCTTCTTACCTTGTTCAGAATCCCCAGTAAATTCCCCAGCAGCCACTGAGTATCCTGTTTAAAGATAAATTACAAGCAAAACACTTGATAAACCATTTCTTTCAAAAAATACACAAGACCAATCAGATTCATCTGTTCATCTGATCATCAGAATGCAAATTTTCTAACATTAGTATACTAAAACTGTGTGGAAAAAAAAAGAAAATTCTTTATCACTTTATTATGACTAAATTAACTGTAGGTCTGAATGTATAATAAATCTTATTATAAACTATATATATATATATATATATTATAAAAAATAATAAAAATCCCTTTTCTCCAAAAATGAGATTCTAAATTAGGTTTTCATTACTGTACCGTAATGTGTGACTACCCAGTTTTAGCTCTATATCGAGGACAGATTTCCAAAGACTAAGTTAAGCACCTCCTAGAGCTTTAGTAAACCTGTGAGATAATTGCTGTTGACACAATAAAGACTTTCAGATTTTACTGGGGCCTGAAATTTCAAACCTATGGGCAGAGATAAAAGGATGCATCTCTGTCTGCAAATTGCACTGAATCTTTTCCATGTGAAGAAAAACCTGTCCTACATGCAGAGACATATGACTATCACACAAATTCTTAAGAGATCAGTACTAACAAAAGGTAGAGAACCTTTTTTCCGTTTTTTACATATCTTCAAACAGACTTTTGTCACTTCCAGCTTCAATTTTACCTTTTAAATATCAGTGAGAATAAATTGGATATTTGTGCAGTACTGTACAAAATACTGCAGAATTGAACTTTCTTTTATCTACTGAAAATTGTCTTTACTTTAAACTCAATCCATCATCTTGAAATGAAAAAAGATATAGATGGGAAAATTTTGTATTTCTGCTTGATTATTTAAGACCAAATAATAGGAACCATAGTGAGACACTTAAGATCTCAACCCTCCAACCCTGCTGCTGTGCATAATTTTAAGAATATTCATAATCCCATTGAAGTAACAAGCAAACTACTGATTTGCTGTTGTGCTTAAGGCAAAACACATTCAAATCCTCTCACAATTGGGACATTAGTAATTTAGGGCATGTTTTCTCATTTATATAAGCCCCATGCTTTTAGAACACATTGCTAACTGACACAGAACTTAGCTTACCCATGTAATTGTCATCATATGAGGGTGGTGCCACTCCTGTTTGCTTCTCTCGTGCCAGTTTCCTCAGAATATCCTTGAAAGAATAATTTGCAATGATATCCGCAATACTGGCAGTGATCACCTGACCTGGATTCAAACAGCTTCATAAATGAAAGGGACATAAAGCAGAGCCAGTTTCTACAATATAGGGCTAGCAGAACATCAGAACAGAGCTAAAGGGAAAATACAGCACAGATGCAAAGAGTAGACATCTCTCAATCTCCATCATTACCCTGAAAATCTCAAGATTTTCACATAAATCAATACAAGGCATTGAGGCTCCATTGAAGCATCACAAAAACATCTCCAGACCCATTTCAAGGTGCTGATTCAAACTAAAGTATTTTCAGGCTCAGCTACCTTTTGATGCTGTATTGTACAAATGTAGTGTACCAGTGGAAGCAGTTTCTCGCTGGAGAATTCAAAGCTATGATTTCCCTATCATCAGAATCACCTAGATCTTCCTCCTTCAATGGCAATGCAAAACCACACATCGATAAGGCTGACAACAGGCAAGCTGGTAGGCAGAGTCTGGAAATCAGCTGTATCATATATGCCAAAACAGGTTAAAGCAAAACCATCCTTTTAACCCTGTACCAAAATCACTTCAGGTTTTATCTACATGAGAAACTACATCTTGGAAACTACAGCGATGCCAGAAATGAACTAAAAATATATGCAGATAGCAATAAAAATTTGTGTTCAGAAACAAACAGTGACAAAACCTTTCAAAATATTATATTTGCTGTACATTTATTAGCTATTTTAAAAATTGTAGTATTTCTGTGGAAAAAGTAAAACTCAGCTTATTAATTAAATGATGAATGAGCTAAAATGCCAACATAAAAATAGTTATTTCTACTTGTTTCACTTTCGATACAATCTACATCCTGAATTTTCCCTGACTTATTTTTATACTTAGTTGCTTGTTATGTGATTCTTCTGACTTATATTTCTTGAAAATAAGACCAGGGACTGGTTATCTTAAACTGAGAAAACAACAGAAATCTAAAACAACATTTTCCACAATGCTTTCTGCTTCACTTCTTAGATCAAGTTAACCAGCCAGATGAACATACCTTGCCAATAAAAACTACCAGGCCCGCCTACTATCAGGTCTCCATTCTACAAAAAGCAGAATTGAATAAAATTACACAACAAAAGAACACAACAAAATTAAGCATGCATGGGAAAAAACAATTCAAATAACCAAAAGAATATTAGAATCATGATAAAGGAGAATAGCCTTCAAATAAATGATGAAGATGCATGGATGTGCAGGAAAATCTACAGTTAAATAAAGTTCATATTCACCCTCTGCATCTTCACTTGAATGAAAGCCATGATTTTTTTAGCACTAACACAGCATTCTAAAAATTGCTGATTATTTGTAACAAAACAAAGTCAGTGTAAAAGAGGGTCTTCACATTCAATGAAGGAACAATAATGCTTTATAGAGAAGTATTCTTTTGTCTGCTCTACAATGAGGTCTTTACTCCTCAGCTATTAATAACATGAATAACGATGTAGCTGCAGAACGCTGAAAACAATGGCAGTGATCAAAGTCTAGTGAGGTCCTGGTGCTGTAATAATGGCAGAGACAATAACAACAGTTGCAAAGTCTATTCTTTGGCCCACAGTATTGTTTCTGGACCTTCTTGGCATATAAGTACAGCTAGTTATTTTCCTTATGCACTTTCATCTCCACAAAACAATGGTCTTAATGACTACCCTGACTCTAAAAGCATCCTTATACAGGCTATAGTAAGTTTTTAAAACTAGTTGGTGTCTGCCCATTATTTCCTGAAAGTCAGGCCTCTGGAAAGCATCGTAAGTGGGACAAACTGAGAAAGAACCACATACAATTTTTCACCCAGTTACTTATTCAGTCTAAGCAGAGTCAGACTGGAGTGCTGCAAAGAGATAAACAGGTGCTGATTGCAGTATTTCTTTTATTAGTGAAATCATAAAGTCTGGAGCTTGCAAAGGAGGAAAGAACTAGCAAGAACTTCACGAAACATTCTGTATGCAACAGCATGGGCATAAACTCTTGATCACTGAGATAGTGCTTGAACACTGGGAATATATCAGAATTACATTTGATCAAAGTATATCAGAAGCAGAATCTCACCTTGTAAAAATCTAAGCTGAAACCTGCTTGACAAAAGCCTTGTCCTTCGGGATCTGCATGGCCTGCAATCACAAAGGTAGATGCATTTTACTGATTTCACAGGGCATGTGGAAGACAGTTCACACACCCCTGGAGCTGTAAGGCTGTAAATGCAGAACTACCGAAATACATGAAAAGGCGTATATTCTTTTTTAAAAGAGACGGAGAAAATCAAGACTTCTACAGGATCCTGAACATGCGAAGATTTTTCAAAATAGAACCAGTTACTTGGGAATTTCTCCTCTCACTGCCAAGGAAGGACCTTGCAACAACTTCCAGGGATTCAGAATGTATTTGGCTGTAGATACAAAAGAGAGTCATTTAACAAGAAATCCTAGAATGGCCACCACAGTCTGCTCTGCCATAAACACAAAAATAAGTGTTTACTAAGACATCTCAAAAAATGCTGGCATAGTGGATGGGTCAGTATGAGTCAATGTTCAGACATCTTGGTTATCTGCACTATGGCAAGGGAAAGGGGCACATGCCCTTCACAGGGGCCAGTCCTTAAAGTGATGCACATTTGCTCAGTGAGGACTGAAGTGTAATATAATTTTGAATGCACATTTGTACATGCAAACATCCTTCTTGCTTTGTCCATTTTTATTTCTAATCTCCAAATTCTCATATAATTCTACAAAGTGTGTTGGCATGCATTTTAGGGCTTTCCTGTGAGTGCTGAAGTGCTGGAAGTCTGCAGGACTGGGAAACTGAGAGCAGGAATGGCTAATTGAACTCCCTCTTCAAATGGTATAAGCCTTTGGCAAAGGCCCCGTGAGACATCAGAAGTACATGAAGCCGACGTTATGGGTATAATTTCTTACAGATTCAGCTTCCTTTTGTACCTGTCCATCCAGGGACAAGAATTAGACTTGAAAAGAAAGACAGCGCAATTCAGTTTAGATCTATACTACAATGTGAGAAAAGCAAAGCCACAGAGTAGCACTGTATGTACATGCAAACATCTCACATTCCTCTAGGTGTGCAGATTTTCTGGTAGACCATGGAAAGCATTACTGGGCTACATTATCACACAGCTGTCAGATGACAGGAAAATTCAGCTACATGATACGATGCTGTCTCTACAGCCTCACAGGAAAGAGACCTTTTAATTATATGAAGTAAGTGTCTACTTTTTTTTTTTTGTAAAATGCCTATTACTTTCTTGGCAAAATAATCCATGAGAAACTCAAAGGCAGGAGCACAGTTTGCAGTAGAGAAACAGTTAAAAGTTGTGTTTTACAATCAGCACATGCATGTGGCAAGTACTCTAGCTGGAATAGCAGGATCTCTGTACGAGAGGTATTGTGACAAGGAACTACATTCACACTTGTCATGTTACTGGATAGCATATACAACTTGAAACAGCTACCCATCTCAGCAAAACTGAACATCATAGCTTTGCTGTGAGGGTTTCCCCTGGAAGGGATAGGTAAGCCCATCATATCTGCCATCTCACACACACTACCTTTAGAAAAATAGCTGAAAGAACAATTCTCTGATCTGTGAGTGCAGAAACTGCTGTAGACCTAGCCCAGTCCAAAGCACAGTAAAGTCACTGGACACTTCATATTGATTTTAATAATCTGAAGCACTAAGGAAATGAGGGTATTAATAATCATCACAAACACTTAGATGTAGGATGTTGAACAGGATGAATGACTGATACAATGTGTGGCATTTTCTGCAGACTTCTAGGTAACTGAACTTGGTTCTAAATATACATGCAGTTTTTCCCTATTCCCCAAGAAGTAAGGCCCAGAGGTGGCTACCATACCCACAGAATAGCACACAGAAGAGCATGGAACAGCACTGCTAATGTGCATGGCTTTCTTCCAGACTGGAAGTCCTCCACAAATGAGCTATTGTGGATGATACTGGCATAAATGGTGATAGAGGCTTGTGTGTTTCTGTGCAGGGTCTGGTCTTCAGACAGTGTTCTTGTGATGAGAGATTTATACTCAGCACAAGCATAAATAAGCAGTTTAAAATGCTGTCTGGTTCTTATCTAGATCCATTTGCTACATTTTAAAACCATTTAAATTGAACCAATTATATCTCATCACTATAACTGCATAAGCTTAATTTACTTAATTTCTCCTCTTTCAATTATACAATAAAGCATCCATTTGCAGGCATATAATTTAATGTTGATTTTTCTTTAAACCCTCATCCAATGCAATAATGTCATATAGTAATCTCCAGTCAACCAAGATGGTGTGAAGACTGAAAGGATGAAAAAATTAAGTGCTGTACCAGTTCCTCCAACACAGGATCGTTCCTGTTTATACTTACTGTTGCGACAAGGTGAATATTCAGCATAGGCACTGAAGTTCTGAATTGCTACGTAGCAGGTGCCAACAGGGTCCTTCTCAGGACTATCTTTAAGGGTTCTCCAATGATATAAGGGAGCACAAGCCTATCAAAACAGAAACAATGTTACATGTACCTTTGACACGCTCACACATCTGGCAAATGTAGTTTTTAATGAACAGTGTACAAGGATTCTCTCTGGTATTGCATCATTCATACAACAATGACCATAACATATTGACAGAAGAAAATGAAGGACCACTGCTTCTTGTAATTTCATTATAACCTGAAAAGCATAGACTCATCTTTCACTTACAGCCCTCAGCAGGTGAAATCTGTCAGGGACTACAACTCACATCCAAACATATGCTACAAATACCCTCCAAGCCTGCTTCACAAGTAGTATGTTTGCTCTATTACTGCTCATTGCACAGGACTTGATCCCATAGTTTAAGATGTGGATCACATACATGTGGCTGAAGACATTCCTACTTCTGTCCTGCTGTGTCTTAAGATAATGGGTGTTACAGCAGAACTGTGATGATTCTACCCTGCTTAGTTTTGTCTGGGTGTTGTGTCATATTATCTATCACAATCATCATTGTCTGCCTTCTTATAAACCCCTGGTTCAAATCTTTGCAGAGATGATACAACTATAATCCATTCAACAGTCTCTGAGCAAACAGATTTTTGCTAAGTAAGTTTTGGCTGGTCAACTAATATTTAATCTTCTGTGTTACAGTAGTGGTGTTACAAACATGACACTGTAAGGATAAAAGACACACAAGTTATGTAGAGAGAGACGTTACCATTTTCAAAAGTAATTCAGATAATTGGAAAAATAAAAAAGGTAAGCTTTCAGGTATGCAGGTCATTCTTCAGGGGTTCCTGTGCCCTGAAACTTTTCAACTGGCTGGAGGAAGAGGAGGAAGAAGGCACTACTCCCTACAGCCTTGCTGTACACATCCTTCATTCGTGTCCAACCTTATCTTACTTTTTCAATGAGAAACCTGTCTACCTCTGGCAAGGTATTGTTATTATTCACATTACTGCATAAGCCTTCGTTCTGCAATCGGTTCCAGCTGGATGAACCACTGTGCTACTCAGAGCTTACTATTAAAGTCATAGCTTCTGGAACAATGGTTTAAAGATCAGGGACTCTTAACATGCCCCTGCCTAGATGACCTTACAGATTAAAACAGAGAGCAAAACTAGAGTGTAGCAACAAGGAGTACATGTCCTATGAGGGTGATTTTAGGTACATTTGACATCAGGCAAAACAGATTGAAACAAGAACTCAATATAATCATAAACGTTGACCTAATGCAGCTTACTGTCACATTTGTAGCTTAAAAAAAAAAGTTTCTGACAGCCTGATGACATTTTCTTTTTCTTTCATTTACTGTCTTAAAAGACAGTTTTCTAGCTTTGTTGTTCACATTTTTGCCTGAAAACTGTTGACTGTATCTCTGTTTCAGAAAGCCTGAGAAGAGTTATCAGAACAAAACAAACTTTGATCAGTACAGACACAGTACATCAGTCAGTGATGAGGTTTTCTGCTCATTTCATTAAGATTCAGCAAACGATGGTAAAGAACTATTTTATTTCAGTGTGTGAACTGTTGTTCAGTAGAGTATATAAAATGAAAAACCTTCAGAAATTTTTAGTATTTTTTAGAATTTTTACATTTACTTAGCTCTGTAACAGAATAGGGTGATTTTTATTTATGTCAAAATCCTTCCCTACGTTAACCTCAAGGTATACCATACAAGGGAAAGCATTTTCTTTAGATACTTCTTCGCTTATGACTACTTAAGTAATAATTAAAAATTTTAAGCAAATACCAAGACAGAAATTATTGCTTTGCAATTGTAAAAAATAATAAAACTAACGACCAAACTAATTATTCTTATCACAATGATTTCAGTGACATTTTCAATTTATACTTCAGTGCATCAATCGTAAATATAAAATGGCTGTATAAGCAGAATCACCCCTACTTTACTAAGCAATAAAAGTACTTGCCCCCTGCTGGGATCCTCTATCAACACAGGTAAAATGTCCAGCAAAACTGGAAAACAGACACTGCACTTTGACAGCAAACTTTATTTAGAGCTGTTTTATTATGACTTTTTTGCAGCTGTTTTACCACTGTTCGAAGCAATGTAAATGTGATGAAAGAGGTCAGCACTTTCTCTTACTAATTGATCTTCAGGGCAGGTTCTTGGCTTCCATTACATTCTGCATTTAACATTCCAAATGAGACTTCATAATACAAAACACTTATAGCATATAGCTATCAGTTACTGTGTATCTCTAAAATGTTCATTATCCGTTTAAAAAAAAATCATCGTTCACTTCCATAACAATACGGTATTCTGCTCTTTTCATATGGCAGCAGCATCATCTTCACTTGATCAGTTCAACCTGATTTTATAGACTGCTTACATTTTCTGAGTTATATACATAATTTATTTCATAATTCATGCACAATCATAGAGTTGTTTCCATAATCTACATATAGAAAACTATTAAAGATATACATTTGAGAAAAATAAACATTATCTCCAAATGAATACCAAATCCATACGACTTACCACAACTTTTTCTTTATGAGCTTTGACTGTTGCACCAAACCACTGATTCGTCTTAAACTCAATAGGTTCCCTGGTGCCATTGACTTTAATTTTCCTGTTGTCTGACAAAGAAAGAAGCATTATGTTGACAGCTTATTTTAAAAAAGTACTACCCTGTGAATTACAGATACAAGTGAAGAGACTAACGGATATATTACATTGCATCCACTCTCATCATCCTACCAGCTTAAGAGGAAACGGACATTCTAGTATCATTTAAGATTTTCAGTGGTCAGTGGAAAACTGCTTAAATTCACATGTGAAAATTCACAGTAATAACAGTTATTAAACTTAAAAAACAAAAATACAATGGACTGGTAGAAGAAACTCCACGTTCCCTCCCACCAAAAAAAGTTTTCCTGTAATTTATGATGAAGAATGAACAAGAATCTACAAAAATAGGTGAAAAGCCCTTAAAAAAGTTTTCTCATATGTGGTAGAAACTGTCCATATAAAAAGCATGTTCAATAATTAGTTTTTGTCAAACAGATGACACTTCTCAGCATGCTTGTTCAAAGACCAACAGTACAGATAGCAAAGGACTCAGTTTTTAACAGAATTACATGTGTACACACTGTCACAAGAGACAGCTTCTTAATGTTGCTTTATACACACTCTTGCAGATGTCAGCTTAAGAGAAGCCATCTGGGCAAAGGCTCAGACCAATTATAATGCATTTCAGGTTTTAATAAAAAGCAGACATCCCTTCCTTCTCTGAAGTAAACTGATTTCACATATGCTCATAAGCTATGCTCTACCCTTACCAGTCATTCCTAATGAACTTCTCAATTTATACATAAGCAGGGCATTACTCTTTCCCCCTTGTATCTGCATTCCTGTTTGTTTCTGGTTCCTATCAGGAGAGATTTCACAAGAATCAATCCTTTTTATTCACTCTAAGTGAAAATAAAACCATATACTGCCTACCTTGGAATATAGAAAAAACGTAACATCAGATTATATTCTATGGATTTACCCACATTTTTTTAAAAAATGAGGAAAATGCAGCCAGTCCTTTAAAAAGCCAACAATTCAAAAAGCCAACACTTCCTGGGATTTGCCCAACAGGAATAGAGGAGATATCTGAATGCTTTTCTAGGATGTTGGATCACCAGTTACTTCAGATCGTGGTAACCTCGTAAATGTTACACATACAAACTGAATTAGAAACAAAAATTCATTACATTGGGATAACAAGGGTACTATATCTCTGTATTTTTTTCTAATAAACATGAAGGGAAATTGAATGAGAATGAATCTGTGAAAGTTTGAAAGTCTCTGAGAAAACATCTTCCCTCACACAAATATTTTTTTCTGTGCTGCACCATTTACAGGAGCTAGTATGGAAATCCATGCTTAGAGAGATAAGAGAGATAAATTTCAGGACTATTTAGACCTCAAAAGTTCAGGAAGTATAATTTAAAATCTCTCTAAAAGTATTAATTTTAAAAATATCTTTTATTTAAGTTAGGCCTAAACTTTAAGAGTGTGTGAGACAGTGACTTTGCCACACCGCATTGTAGGAGCTGCCAGCTTCTACTAGTTGGTGGCAACACCACTTTTGATTATTTGCTCCAGTGAAGTCAGACCATTTAAAACTTTAAAGTTTTTTTTTTTCTTTTTTTAATGCTCTGGCATATCTGACCATAATCAATGTCCACAGATGAGGTCCTGACAGAAACAAAGCTTTTGAAGCTTGAAAATCAGCCATGGTCAGCTTACAGCAGCCAATGCTAGCCTACCACTGAGGATACTCATGACCAGTATTCTAACTTAAAAAAAGCTTACATTTTCAATCAAAACAGCATACTTGTCTACTGGCAAAGTATACTAAAATATGAAAAGAAGTTAGGTTTTAAAACTAGGACAAGCGTTTGCAGGATTTATAAATCCACAACTAAATTTACCAGTAAATGTGCAAGAACTGTACACACACATACACCATCCTTGCTTAGTAGCATAACGTGTACTATGATACGAATCCTTCATCACATGGCATGGGATTTTCATTATAAAATAATCAGTAAAATATCACAGACACACAAATTAATAGGTCTTTTTTCCTAGATAAATCTCTTGACAGAAATTCTCTAATCACTTTTGTTCAGGATCCTTGCTAGAACTATAGAGTCATATTCCCAGTTTCTGATGTTGTGCCTTAAAATACAGTTTAGTCTTTTGTATGTAACAATCAATCAGTATTTCACATTGCTGTAAAACTGTTTAAAACAGTAAAGTAAAACAGTAAAGTTTTACTACTGTAAAACAGTAGTAAGCTACTGTTTCCCCTATAACTTTACCAAAATGAAGCTATACATAACTAACTTGTCTGAATACATGTGCGCTGTTATTACTGTGCCCTGATTGTATTTGATCAGACAACAAAGCTCTGAATGAAGCCACTGTAACTGTCTTCTGAGGTAGTCATCCACTTACAACCGAGGACATGATCTAGGGCACAGTTCTCCTCCTCCTAAAGCAAACATCTGAGAAGGTCAGAAGAACCATGGCCTAAAAGAAGTACTTTTTTTTTTTTTTTTTTAATCAACTGTAGACAGCCACAGATGACCAGCTTAGACCGGACTCAGTTAAAAACTATTCATTTACTCAGATAATTCCCAATCCAATTTTAAAAAAATACATTTCTGCCTTTGGTACATCCCTCAAAACTGTGCTATGTAAGCATTTAAAAAAAAAATATGTCTGTATCCTGACAACACCATTATATGACAAGGAAACATCTCTCCTAGTGTTATTTATGGGCATCTGCGGCCCCCAGGCTATGCCTATACTGTACCTTACCCACAGGCTAAGCCATATTTCTGTGAGGAGCAAGAATTTGGCTTTAATTCAGGCTACATTCAAATATCATCTTCTCTTCTGGAAAAGAATGCCTGGCCCCTTTTAGGAAGGAGTCCAGGCTATCTTATATCAAAATACGTGACACTAGTGCAAGATAGCTAGAATACAAGGCAGCAGCAGCTGGGCTGGGCACACAACGCCTGAGCCTGTCCACAGAGCAGTCCAGGGAGTGCCTGACTACCAGCTGGATTGCTTCAGAGCCAGCCCAGGAGCTGTTCCAGATGGTCAACAGTCTGGATGACTCGCAAATTTGGCTTGATACTCAGCCCTGGAATCACTCTTAATTGTACTGCCTAAGTCTGTATTGCAGACTAAGGTCCAGAAAATCAGGACTATGCAAAGAGCAGAGACGTGTGTAAGTATAAATTTAGGTGCAAGGGTATCCTTAAACTGCATTTCAGCAACCCAAAAGCATTTCTCATTTTCTATTACAGGAGCCAAGATTTCTATATACTGGTATACTACTCCACAATCGAGCAGCTCTAGGTGGCAAAACATGATTCTCAAAATCAGCATTCCCTCACCCAATCTTTTAGACTTGAGGTTCCTAGGGGCTACCAAAGGGGAAAAGGCCTCTTAAATTCGCAAAGCAGTAGCTGGACAAGTAGAAGAATTTGCATTCAGACAATAAAAAGCAAACCTATGTAAGAACAACAGTGCAGAGATTACTTTTCAGGAATTAAAGCCTGAACCTGGAGCAAGTGTTAATGCAAATCCATCATTTGCACACATTAGACTAGATTTGGCACTTTCTACAGGGATTGGTCCCTTCTCAGTCACTGAGTCAGCACATTATAAACTGTTTAACAGGCATGAATCCAACATTACTCTTCCAAATATTTCTTTGTTGTAATAACAAGGATATGCATAAGAAATAGATGTATTTGCTAACACTGATGGTGGCTCACTGTGATCCATTCAGCTCCTGAAAACCAGAAGTAAAAAATGCAGCATCTATTATAACTTGAAAATGCTCAAATGAACAAAAGCTAATCAAAATATTGTAATCAAACTTAACACAGGAAAACTGCTTCTAACCAAAGCAATAAATCCAGCTATGTAATATACCTACAACTCTTTCAGGTAAGTTCTCACTGTTCAGGGACTTTGAAAAGTATTATCCTTACTTGCTCTGTGCTTGTCTGCCTGTATGTACTGGATAAACACAGATGGCCATTAACCAGGCATCTGCAGCTGGCTCACTCTGCCCTCTAATCTTACCTACTCAAGACTATATCCAGGACGGCAAATCCCTTTCAAATACCTGTTCTGATATATGTGTGTGTGTGTGTGTGTGTGTGTGTGTATCTATGCATATTCATACATATAAATAAATATAAATAATATAATATATATATTTCATATATTTATATGTAATTATGTATACACACAGAGTAGAGGTGAATAATCACCTCAACCTATCTGTATTTATATAAAATGGGAATACAAACATATTGCAACCACAAACTTTTATATTTATATAGATATATATAGGTCAAGGAAAGTGAATACCCCCCTCAAATGGAGACACACCTGGAATGCTATGTCCAGTTTTGAGACACCAGGACAAGACTTGTGGGTGGTTAGCCCAAAGAAGAGAAAGCAAAGGAGGATCTATTTGCACTTTCTCCAATGTTCAATAGGCAGAGAGAACAGAAAGCCAAACTCCCATTTGAGGTATGCAGTAAAAGGAAAAGAGGCAACAGGCACAAGTTGCAGCAAGGAACTTCTGATTAGATATAAAGAAACCACTGT
The DNA here is from genome assembly GCA_035590215.1 of Microhierax caerulescens. Taxonomy (NCBI): domain Eukaryota; kingdom Metazoa; phylum Chordata; class Aves; order Falconiformes; family Falconidae; genus Microhierax; species Microhierax caerulescens. The sequence goes on along the minus strand of JAVJGJ010000047.1, from coordinate 73,426,070 downwards.
TCACAGTGAGCGTGATTAAGCACTGAACAGATTCCCCAGAGAGGCAATGGCACCTCCATCCTTGGGTAGTTTCAGAACTTGGCTATAGAAGGCTCCGAACAACCGAATTTAACTTTGAAATCAGCCCTGCTGCATCATTAAGGTACTGGCTTACAGAAGGGAAGAGGGAAGAGAGAGATGGAAGGGTCTGTACTGGTGTACATGGTCCTGTATTCTAGAAGTGAGGGAAGAGGGGCGATCTTACCAACCTCATTGCCATGGCAGAGTGGTGTCTTTTTGGTATCACTACCATAACAGACTCCAATGATACCACCCATTCAGTAATGCAAAGGTAAGTCAGTAACATTCACGGGGTCATTGATGTTAGAGGCCCTCAACAGAGAGACAGAATACAAGTGCAAAGCTAAAAAATATGATCTAGGGAATCAAGCAAAGCAATTGCTTTCAACATTAATGCTGGGGGAAAAAAGGACTTTATAGTGTTTAGAGACAGTAAGGATATGCAACCCCTTGCATGACGAGAATTGCTTCTATTTTTAGATTTATCTGAATCTGCAAACATCTATTTAATTTCTGTTTTTTATTGTGCCTTAGATGCTATTCATATGAGTTATTTTAATTTAATAGATCATATCTAGAGAGCTTTAGTTGGACTTTCATTCCATGAATCAAGGAAAAAAGAATTATGAAACCAAATAGGATTTTTTCCCTAAGTACCATCTGATCAAAAACAAATTAAGACCTCAGGGCCTGAACTAACATAGCTAAGGATATTTTCCCCCTTCTTTAGATAAGGCTGAGACTTATAAAAAAACTCAAGAGGGCTCAAGAGGGTCTATTACAAATCAGAATGCTACAAGTGAACCATGAGGCTCCATGTCTTACTGGCACAGTGGACTGAAATGTGTCAACAACAAAAGTACAATGAAGTTTTCCCTCAGCACTCACTCTTAAGATGCAAATTCTGTTTTATAACAGGATTCTAAGTATTCCCTAGAACCTTACCATTTCTACAGCTAATGATTTTTTCATGTAACTAAACCTCTTGAGTCTCACAATACATCCTTTCCTTATACAGTACCTGGGTTCTGTTACAATCAGCTCAACTGCTGGCCAGATTAGCTCATGTTTTTTATCAACTGCATGCTTGGCCAGAACTGATCTACATCCCCTTCCCCTGTTCCTCTTCAGAGGCTGTTCAAATTTTCTCCAGCTAGTGTAGAAAAATATAACCTATTTTACTAAAACTGGTAAAGTTAACTGATAGCAAAGACAACGCCCCAGTGAATTCTGGAAACTTAGGGGGAGTAGTATCTAAAATTCTGCCTTTAGGAGCTAATTTAAAACATAAGAGTGTGTTGCAGTCTGTGAAGTATTACAATTAAAAGTGACCATTATAATGAGTTTCTAAAATCTGAACTATTAGCTTTTTACCAGATTTCAAATGCAATAGTGCACTTCTGGGGGCATTTAAGTTTGCTTCTGGCTGCAAGATGCTTTGAGTGGTTCAGAAGTTCCCCAGTTAACGAGGCAGGGAGAAAGTTCTCTTCGTATTGCTCTCCTGCTACCTCTCCTGGCAGCTGAATGGAAAAGCACCCAGCTTAAACACAAGGTAAATCTACCTCAATGCTAAAGCAGAAATAATCATTGTAAACCTCATTTCCTAATGGAGAAACTGAGAAGGAGAATTCAGCTTTGTGTAGGTAAGCGAGGAAAGACAGATTACAGTTCTTTAATATAATGCCAGCGCTTGTTCCCCTCTCCTCTCATTGAGTTTCAAAGAGTATCACAGCCCTACGCCGCAATGCAACAGGACTGCTTTACAGAGCAGGGAAACAAGGGAGAAGAGTCTCTGCCCTTCAGGCCGTATCTCCTGGAGTAAGGGGATACTAAAAGCCCTTCCATTATACTTTATCTCAGTTCCCTACTGCAATGGAGCAGGTTAAAGCACCAGTTGTGCTCTCAGGGGCAGTGCTTTCAGCTTCTTCCCAGAGTCCTGGCCTTGGTGCCCAGCTTTATGGAGCTTTTAAGAACTGCAAATAGGGGACTGCAGTCAGGACTGTATCAACGGCAGGAAACACAGAGAGTTCCTGCTAAAGTCCCTTCTTGGCTGGAGGCCATATCACTGGCCAGCCAATATGGGAATGCCTGGTTACATGATTTGCTTATGGATGGGTCAGCTCAAATACTACAGCATGTCAAAATTTCATCCTCCTTCCCTCCTTTGCCCCCCGTCCCTTGTCAGGAACAGTATTTCATTAATAGGATTAATTATTGATGTTAGCTTGCAAGTAAATCATCTCAATGCTTTGGAAATCTCTGGATTAGGTACTAAGAAGAACAGAAACAGGTGACCTGAGAAATTATTGACAATCTGGGAGAATTGCCTGTAGAACAATTTCAGTTGGGTAGTATGACTTTTAGGAATGGGCTGCAGATACTCCTGCACCTCTATTAATACTAATTAAGCCATCATCTCAGCAGGGTAGTTTAGCCCACACACATTTCCACATTAAGACAAGTTATGCAGCTGCTCATAGCATTCAGACCAGCTTGGGCATCCTAACATATGCACGGTGCCACAGAGATTATTTCAGTAGTAGTCTTGCTTTTGAGTATCAGTTCTAGTAGTAAGGAGCCCAGTCCGTGTTTGACAGCTAGAATGTGACACTCAGAAGTAATGACACATTTTTTAAAGGTGTTTCCATATCTTTCACTGGGAATTGAGTAAATAAGGAGTGCTCCTGTTAAGTACACATCAGTAATCAATACAATATCCACTCCATCATGTGATCTTAGTTTCTGGGAAAAAGGAGCAGGACAACCTCACAAACCACAGGGATTTGTATTTTGTCATTTAAAGGTCACATGACACAAAAAATAGGATTTAGCCCTGAGTGTCACACCCTGTGTGGTGGCAGGGAGGTTAGCTGCACCTTGCCAGTGACTCTGGGTGCAACCCTTGCAATGTCAGATCTCTGATCCACTGCGGAACAGCACAGCTGTCTTACATCAGCGTCAGGATGTCAGGTCCAGTTAGGCTTAGCACTTTCATCTTCCCTTCAGGACTCTACGGTAGGATATAAAGTAACTTTCTTTAAACTAAAGTTTTAGTTATTTTACAAAATAGAAAGACATTACTCACAGAGAAAACCAAAAGTCTTCAACAAAACAGGCTTTACTGGACCAAAGACCATCCTGCCTCAGCTTTTACTATTGTAATATTAACCTAAGCAAGCCCAAGTTTTTCACCGAGGTGACTGTCACTTAGTTCCCGCAAATCACTTTTTGAACAAGTGCCCCCTCTAAGGCAATAAATGCTTGTGGAAAGAGATTATGTTCCTTTTTAGTTTGTTATACTTTACAGTCCCATAACAAGGCGTATCTGCCCTTTCATTAAGTAAACATCTAAACATCTGTAAAATACAGGATAACTATACATTAGTACAAAGCAGCTCCACATTTGTAACACCATGATATTTGAAAATGTCCAGAAACTTGACTGAAGCCATCACAGAATACTAGTCAGTGTCCTCACTGTTTCCATTTAGTAGGACCCAGATATCAATAGTGTTAATATAAATAACATAAAAGCATTTGCAAATGGAGAAACCCTTCTTGAAATTAGGTTTACTGTTCCCGTGGAAACAGTGAAATAATTTGTACAGTTACATACAAGTCTTACCAGTTAGGTGCTCACTTAGGCACTTGTGGCAGTGTAAATCCAAGTATCATCCACGTGCACTGCATGTTCCCTCCTCAACAGCAGAACATAACTTGCATTGAATGCAACATATCTGAGTTTCATTTGTGTACCCAGTCCTCAGAAATGGAAGACATGAGCCCTCATGCTCATATGATTTAAACAAGTGGTTTTCAACCACTTGGATTTGTTGATCTCTCAAATTTTTATGTTATGGTGGAAATTTCACAGTTTCTGAGACCTGCAGCAATTTCACGTATCTAACTTGGGACATAGTATATGTGAATCTGCTTTTCTTTTAAAAATTCTTTAAAAGTCCTTCATTGAACTCTTGTGGCTGAAAAATACTGATTTTGTAAATTCTTCATCTATTTGTTGGGTCACACTGCCTTTTAACTGTTACATTACACTCTTCCTTTCTTTCTAGTTCCACTTGATTTTTACTTCTGAACTTGATTAAAAATGCTTTCCATTATTCAGCAGGGTTTTTTTCTTTTATTGTGTTTAGTGAATCTAACTGAAAGAACTGATATTATTTGGTTAGAGTCAAGAAAAAAATACTTAGAAAAGGAAGCTTTGTATAAAAATGCATCAAAATGAAATCTTCCATCTTTGAAGTTCTGTAGTTCTTGTTTTGTTTCAGAAAACATTCCCAAAAGCTTCCAAGACTTAAAAAAAATCTCCTATGAGGCATGAAGCATTAATCTTTAAAATTAAAGCTGCCAGAGCTGAATTTCCAGTCTTCTAACAATTACTGGGTGGTTTTGGTTTGGAAGAAAGCACAATCTTGTGGTTAAGGAACTGGAGGAAGAATAAAAAATCCCAAGCCAACTACCAGTATCATCACCAGCTTCATGTATGATCTTTGACAATCCAGACTGACTTCTCTGTGTTTATTAGAATAAATGTAAAAATGAGAATATAAATATAAAATGGGAATAGCAGCATTTCTGACTGATGTCGTAGGAAGCAGGCACAGTGAGCTCAAGGTGCCTGTACAAGAAAGAGCCATAAACTCAAAACACCCCTCATACTTAATAAGGACTAAGTCCCACTAGGCATGCAATGGCCCAAGGCTTCAAAAGGAACTGTGTATAACAGACTATTCAAAGCAGCATCACCTAGGATACAGCTTCTGTGGACTACTCTGGAGGAATAGTGGAAAAGATGGAAAACTTGCTCCTGTGAGTAGCATATTTTGGAGATTAAAAACTGCCATGAAATTTACATTCATACTTCAGAAAAAAAATTACCTAAGGCCTATTGGAGTTGGCATTTATGCTGCTGGCAATGAAGAATAGATGTCGGCACAAGCTATGCAAATCCTCCTAGGATCTCAGTCTAGGGCAGTTGGCCATTGCTCAACTGTGTGAAATGACACCTTTGCTGCCCTTGGTGCCAGAATTAGACAGCTAACTCCTAAACCTGCCTATGCTGCAGTCCCTCCTTCCAAGTACAGTGCATCTACATCTACACAATGGGCTCTCTCTGGCTTAAGTTCAGCTGGCAGGCATCTACCCAGAGGACACAATTATCCACCTCGGGTAGACTGAATGAACTTTGGAGATTCCAAATCACACAAATAGTTGTGTGATACAGTCCTAAGCCTTAATATACTTACTTGTCAGCCTGTGGTTGTGCCTTTATTCAAAGCATAGTCTCTGCACAGGGACTCCACTGCCAAGAATACGGATTTGTCCCGAGTTTCCTACAGGAAAGCCAGATGCCCTTCTATGTTTCATCACTAGGTTTTCATTCATTTTTCAAAATGCCCCTTCAAAATGTGACAGAGTTTTTATTTGGTCTGAAAGCTTTCTAGTTAAACCTGAAATTAACCTCTATAGATAATATAATCCACTTCTGTCACTTGAACTACTTAATCATAAGAAGGAAATACATTAATATTCCCTAAACTGGTTTTATTTTAAAGATGTACACTCAGGATGTATTGAAATAAAAATACCGTCTATGTCTGTACATTCACATTTATATATATGCTGTACATGGTACTACATGCCCACGTAGCCATACACACATACAGGAACCATCTCTTACCCTGTTTTGAAGAACGCCCAGCATGATGGGAGAGTCATCCTGAGCACAGTTCCTCAACACTAACATAGTAATAGGATGTGTGGGTGGCTGGAGCTGGATGGGGTAAAGAACTGCACTGCTTACTTGCTACGTTTAAGTAAGCTCTTCTAATTTAATTTGTGCTTTTGGAAAAAAAAACCAACTGAATTGTATTGTGTCTGCACTTAAATAAACCACAAATGTTAAGATTAAATATAACTTATAGAGCTATAACTTTTGCTTAATGATTAAACTGTCAAAGTCTGCCTAAATAAAGGCTTCAGTTTTAAACTCCCTACAAACACTAGGTTTAAATTATTTTCAAGACCGATGAAGAGACAACAGAAAACATAAACAGCCTGAATTGTTTAAAACGTGCGTTCCCTCTAATTAAATAAGAAACATCTGTGTTGGGATTTTGGAAGTGGATATAATCTATCCACATTGTGCCTAAATCGGTTTGCATCTAGGTTCCAATATTCTGAAATAAAAATCTTGCTTTCTGAAAAGAATTAAATAAGCATGCCACATGAGGTACTTCATCCCTCTTAACAGACGGAAAACCCCTTGCTAAAAACAACAGCAAACACTAGCAATCCAGTGATTTCCAGGATTCAGAGAGGTGTGTGAGACATGGATTTGGGGGTTTTGCCTTCTAAGCACTCAGGGGAGAAAAAAGGTATTTTCAAAATGAGTTATCTGCCACAAACAGCTTTCGTTAAAGCATTAAAAAGAAAAAAAACATAAATAAGGCAGCTGCTAAGATGAACGATGCACACATCCTGAAGGTCATCCTCCCGTTATTTCTCTGGGGACCGTTAAGCCCTTCCCTGCAAACACGCTGACTCCCAGGAGCCGGATTTCCCAGCGCTGCAGATGCCCACATCAAAGCGACACAACCACGGCGAGCGCGGGGAACCCGCGCCGAGGAGCCCCGAGCAGCGCGACACGCGGGGCGCCGCGGGCTGTCACTCACTGGTGTTGTCGAAGGGTATCTGGCGGCAGCGGGCGGCGGGCCAGGCGCAGTGGTACACCGCTCCCCCCTCCACGATGTCCGGCTGCGTGGTGTTGGCTTTGGGAGCTCCCACCAGGACACTGACCCTGTAAACACACCGAGCAGTCACCGGCGCGATGCGGACCGGCAGCCGGCGGCCCTCACACGGCGGGCCAAGGGCTATCACCTCGGCCACCGGCCCGCGGGCGGCGGGCGGGACGGCGCCGTTTGTCCCCCGTCTTCCCCAAAGCCCCCGCCCAGTCCCCCCCAGTTACATACTGGGCACCAGGTCCCATGGTAGGG
>JAVJGJ010000047.1:73391365-73412328 GCA_035590215.1 Microhierax caerulescens | reverse complement strand
TGAAGCCCATGGTGAGGCAGCTGTGCCCCTCAGCCCAGGGAGGTCCAGGGTGGAGCAGGTATCACCTGCAGCCTGTGGACCCCACGCTGGAGCAGGTGGATGCCCAAAGGAGGCTGTGACCCCTGGGAAGCTGTGCTGGAGCAGGCTCCTGACGGGGCCTGTGGACCCATGGAGAGAGAGGAGCCCACACTGCAGCAGGTTTGCTGGTGGGACTTGTGACCATGTGGGGGACCCACACCAGAGCAGCCTGCTCCTGAAGGATGGCAGCCCATGGGAAGGACCCTCGCTGGAACAGTTTGCGCAGGACTGTAGCCCATGGGAAGGACTGTCTCCTGTGGGTGAGACCCCGTGCTGGAGCAAGGGAACAGTGTGAGAAGGAAGGAGCATCAGAGATGAAGTGCTATGAACTGACCACAACTCCCATTCTCCATCACCCTGCCCTGCTCAGTGGGGAGGAGGTAGAGGAGCTGGGACTGAAGTTGAGCCTGGGAAGAAGGGGGGCAAGGGAGAAGGTGTTAGTTTTTGTTTCTGTTTCTCACTATCTCTATTTTTAATAGGCAATAAATTAAATTACTTTAGAGTCTGTTCTGCCTGTGATGATAACTGGTGACTGATCCCCCTGTCTTCATCTCAACAAAGAGATAGGGAGCTTTTTCATCTGTTTTCTCCCCTTGCCTTGCTGAGGTAGGGGAGTGAGAGCGCAGCTGGGTGGGCACCTGGTGACCAGCCAAGGCCAACCCGCCACAGAACTACACTGTTCACCCAATCCCACCTGTAAACCTAACAGATACATTGTACAGTCTTGCAGAGGACATACTTGCAAATGTCACGCAAAGGATGTTCTCTTTCTACCACAACTACATGCTTTACAGTGCAAATTCTCCAACAAGGGCTTCTCCCCCACGCTACATACCTAATTTTTGACCAAATCAGTTTGTTTTCTTGCTTGAGGGTCATTCTAGACTCCTATTGTTACTTACACATGAAAATATATTTTTTTTTTAAATATGTAGTTCTGCATGCAAAATTCAGCCCTGCTGCAATCGCATAGTCTCTGCTATAACAGTTAAGATATAATAAATTGTTGTTTGTTTTGGTTTTGTTTTCTTTCCTGAGATGTGCTCAACTTGAAACCTGACATTTCTAAACCCACGGTCCCTTTTCATTATCTTTGAGAAGCAATAAATAAGTTCAATTAAAACCCAACTTAAAACAATACACCATGATTCAAGGAAAAGATTTTATTTTAGGGCTAACAAGTTGGTAATAAATAAAGGAATATAATAATGTAATAACAGATGTTCTCATGCACTTAACACATACAGTAACGCTGGCTTACACTGCTGCTTGGACAAATTGAGAAGAGGTATTTGGCAATATTGTAAGTTTGAATAGTTTAAAGATTATAGAACAAGAAATTATTTCTGCTGTTTTTACATTTCTTTTATACAAATTCAAATAAATATTAATACACCTATTTTTCCTCAGATTTTCTGTTCACTTTTAACATGCCTGGTAACTAAGCCACAGTAATATACAACTGCCAAGAAAGAGTATTTATGAATTATACTTATTAATATTCCTAAAAATGTCACATTGTGCAAGCTCTTTAGGTAAAATTAGATTTTAGGAAAAACTGCAGAAAATTTAAACTCATCAAAACATATCCAGTGCAAAGGCCAGTCTAGTCCACACATTATGGTACTGTAATGTAAGCCAATATAATTTAAATAATAAAACATGCCTATATGATTCAGAGGAAGCTGAGTATGTTTTATGTTTTGAAGATCTGACATCTAATATGCAGACTCTGCAGTATCAGACATTTTTCAAATCTTCATGAGATGGCAAAATAATGTTAAGAATTTATAAGTAGGCTTTTTTTTTTTTTAGGATAACTCACATTAACAGTACTACAGTGGCCAAAAAAGACAAACTATTATAATAGAAATCAATCTGATTAAAAAATTAAATATTCCAATTAACACTGAAAAAGTGTTTGTAATCACTATTTACAATTCCTCAATGATACCAGTGTATAACTCCACACAGTCAAAGTATACCACTTTCCAAGCAAATACCAATTTTTGCATCCCCGTTCAAGGATTCAACAGCAGTATGTTGTTTGTGTGCAACATATCAGTTTAAAGAAGGAGATCGATCTGTGGTCCAGAGTAATTCTATGTATGGCCATTTGGTTTGCAAGCAGCGTTTTACAGGTGTGTCATCAGTCTGTAGCATTGGTTCTTCAAAACCAGTAACAACTGCTGTGCCTTCTACATACATGACCTGTCAAAATAAACCTAATTATGTCAGCCTATGCTTGTTTAAAAACTGAGATTATTATTTTCACTGTGTTAAGAGAGGATTTGTTATGATACTTTTTTTTTTACCACAAAACCAAAATCCATTTACTTTTATATACTTTTTTTTTTTTTTTAATTTTAGTGAAATGAGGTATGAAATAAAAATTCCCGCTCTCTTAGACTCAAGTGCCTGAAAATCCTGATCAGGCCATATTCCTTTTGCTATTTACTTTACAATAGACTTCTACTACTGTTGCAGTTGCAAAGTTTGACATTATTTTAGAAAGACAGTGTTCTGTTCCTTCCACTTAACTTTATGGAATTAGTTTTCCATAAGGTGGAACTTCTGTGGCAAATCTGCTCTATTCATAAAACAATATTTAAAATGCTATAGGCAGAATCCTCTGCAAACAAAAATTTAAATTTTCTTGATTATGTATATACGTCCAATAGTAAAGATAGATGCATCTTTGAATGCCCTTGCCTTTTGGGATACGAAACTGCTAGAGGTTTCACAGTTAAGGACTTAACTCTAAGCTGAGTATATACATTTTCTCGAAGAGTCTTCTTACTTGAGGTCATTTTTGTTCCCTGAGCTATTAATGCCTTATGTTCTTCTACCATAAATGCTAATTCAGGAAATAACTTCAAAGCAGTCATGGTGTATCATGCATACCCCTCCTTCCAAGAAAGCTGAAAATGAAACAGGTAATTTTTGACCCCCATTATGTGGTTCCAAAAAATACTGATTTTTGATGCAAGTCTGGACTACTAAAATATTTCACAGAAAATTCCAAACATCTCAATTTAGATGTAGGGTTACTTAGAGAAGCTGCAGTTTTTCTGTGTTACATCTCCATTGTCTTTTACAGTTCAGAGCCCTCTTCTTAGCGTAAGTGCTCCATTCAAAATGCATAGCTCAAGAGATGCAATCTAGCGGATCCAGTATATCAGCTAAAATATAATCAGGAGCACAGAGCAGTTTCCAACTCCAAGGATAAAATTTTGGAAGAAAATTGCTGAAATAATAGTTTTGTAAAAAGTCTGTTTCAAGTTAAAGTAATTTGCCTGTAACTATAGTCAGTTTTGCATGCTAGTTATGAGGGCTAGATTTACATTTCTTACATCTTACCTTCTCATTATAATTGGATTGCTTTAGTCCGTTGTAATGGTAAACAGTGAATGACTCTGAAACCCTAGAGTCCTAGTAGAAAGAAGACAGTTAATTTCGTGTGACATATATATTGTGCCTTGACAGTCTCTTTAGAACTAGACAGATGCATTTAAACAGGAAGGCTCCAGGAAATTGTAAAAAAGCACGATTCTTTTTAGGTAAGACCATCTTAAAGATTTCGTTCATTAAACCTTTCTCATCAGAAATAAAAAACCAAAAGATGTCAGTAAATTAATGGGCAATGCCCCCAAGAGCAAGTCATGATTTTCTGTGTTCATCTGTACACTCTAAACTACAACTTCAGCACTGACCGTGTAAAAACTGTCCTAATTTTTCAAGTCAGACACCTTACATAGCAGCCACATTCATGGATATTTATGACTGTTTGGATGCTACAAAGTTAAGTATTTACTAAGGACCAGATTCGATCTCCAGCCCTCAATTTGACAGCTAAAAGCCAAACAGTGCTGCACAACCCTTATCAAAAGGAGTCTTAATGATGTCATTTAAAAAGAATTAGTTTCACATTTCCTTGGTTGTAAAAATTAAGCCATAATGTTTCAATGACATGTTAAGCTACCAAAGCCTCCAAAGAAGTACTCCTCACAGCCCTTCTCTTGCCTCCACCAGCCCATCTTTCTGTCCCTGGAGAAAGCCTCTCTCTTCTGCCAGTACAAGAATTGCACTGCCGTGGAACAGGCCTCCATAAACCTGCAAAGAGAGCTCCCATCCAGACCAGTAGCCTCTTCTGGTTTACTACCTAACTCTACAAAGCACATCCCGGTGGCATGTGGGAGGTAGCATGAGGGCAGGAAAATGTGACCCTGGGCAAAGGGAGAAGAGCACAGCACTGCTAGGTTAACACATGCTTCTCAGTGGTGCTGCTACCTTAATGAATATCTGGAACAGATTGAGAGTTTGAAAATGATTTTCCATTACCCTGGCAGATAGACTTCCACATATGCTAAACCTAACTCTACCATGGCTTTTTGTTAAATTGTCAAAAATCTTACATTATTAGAGATATATACAAAAAATAGTTTAAAATACGTTTGCAACCTTTTCCTGTTTGCTAGCAATTACAGCAGACATTTGTAATATTGGTAAAAACAGTATGGTCATTTACTCTCAGAAAAACCATACTCAGATGAACTTTCTGAGCAAGGAATCAGTTCAATTTCATATGCAAAACAATTATATATTTCCTGAAGTTAACTTCAGAACTTGTCGCTGCAATGGAGCTTCCTTCCAGCGTAAAGCTGACGAGATTATGGACACCTTATGCAAAACAAAGTCTACAGTTTGTTGTGTAATACAAGAAGTTATTGGCTGGTCAGCTGTTTCAATTGAATGCAATACTTCTTATTAGAAATAACTCTATATTGATGGAAGTGTTTACTGAATCTCAGAGACAAGAAGAATAGACAATGCTCTGCAGCACTAAAACCATATTGATTACCTGCTCAGGGAAAAATTCTTGCAGAAAGGGACCCAGTAATATGATGCCCAGTCCTTCTGGGTCTAATTTGGTCTTCATGAGGTTTACACTATGACAAAAACATTGAATAAAAAAGTATGAGTAAAACATTTCTATTCTTGCATGACTAAGTTATGCTGTGCTACCACAATACTGGCTGCCAAGTATAGCAATACTATCCTATTTTTAATCGTGACAAATGCACCAGAATGGCATGCAAGTTGCCAAAACACAGTTATTTTAAAATAAAAGTAATCTGTTATTTTAAATTAAATAAGTGATAATTCTGAAGGACTGCCATATTTGGTAAAATAATTTGAAACCCATATAATCTAAAACCAGGTTGACAGTCCAAAAGGCATTTTGCTGTTTTGTAAGCATTTTGAACTTAAGATACATAAACCAGTCATCTTTTAAATACAGCTCCATAACTGCCAAAGAACCTGTTTTCAAATGGAGGCTTGAAAAGCCTCCAAGATTTTCTGCATAGATTGTACACTGAAATAAAATCAAGTTTAGCAGATACATTTCTTATTTACATCACAACCCTGATATCAAGGAAGCCAAAATCAATACATAATGAAAATATTAACAATACCAAGCTGAAAGTCTTACTGCATGAACATGGTATAATTTCAGGTCTACACATGAATGTTGATTCTAGTATTTTTTTTTTTTTCCTATTTAAGCAATATATTTCTACAGGCATCAGACTGTTTACACATTTATTTGCATCTACCTATCCTTCTGCCAAAGTTACAACTTGTACTGTATACGAGAATGTCCCCATTGGGTCAAACAACAGAGCTCCTTGCTCAGTATCCTGTTTCTGACGCTGGTCAATAGTGGATGCTTAAGATGAAGTACAACATGGCAAACATACAGTGATACCCTTAGTTTACCCTCCCTACTTCCAGCAGTTTGCTACCCAAAGACATCTTTAGTGAGAGGCAGTATCTAAAATCAAACATAAATATATTTTCTTTCCATGAATGTGACTAATTTGCTTTGAACCCATACACTTGTGGCATTTAACAAACTCCACTCACAAAATCAAAATTAAACTATGGGTTCTGGGAATAAGTATTTCCTGTTTTGAACCTGTAACCTGATAATTCAGTTTGATGACACCTCATTTTTGTATTGTGAGAGGCAATTAATCATTGCCTATTTATTATGAAACTCTTGTTTTTAGAAACCTCTCTTACATGCCAATGGTGGTCTCTTGCCAAGGCTGAACAGTCCTGATCTAGTTCTTCCTTGTACTAATGCCATTCTGTACCTTCGCTTAGCCTTGCTTGGCTTCCCAATACCTTGCTATAATGTTCTTTTGTAAGATGGATCCTAACATCATGCATTATACAAGGGCATAATTCCTAGAAATCTCACTCCATACGTCTATCACTGAATATCCGTTTAAATCTAAGACATGTTTCCTGAATGGTAATATTTAGTTCACAGCCCAACAATGTATATACTTACTTTTCTGTTACCCATCTTCCAGTAATGTCTGCTGCTGTTCCATACCATTTTTTATATCTTGAATACTTTTGTATCAGCAGCAAACTATCGTATTAATCCCTACCTTGAAATCCTCACTGGTGCCATGCCAAACTTCACAGACCTAATACAAATTCCTGTAAAACTCCTCTAATGACCTTCCTCCATTAAGAAAAAAATTACATTTTTACCCTTTGATCCATTATTTACCTACAAGAAAACCTTCCTTATCTCGTGTTTACACGTGAAACATTTACATGTGATTTTTCCCCAGAATGGTCTTCAAATCCTTTTCTAAGTACTGCTGTTCATTTGTCACCTTCTCATTCTGGTACTGTGGTACCAGAATGGTTTACGGTGGTATGTAGCCTGAAATAGTTCAGCAATTTCTTTCTGATATTTTTCAGAATTTTGGTGGGTTTACTTATTTGGACACTTCAGATGCTTAAGTTGCTCTGACCATCCATAAAAAGGCTGAAGTGTGGAAACCTCCCAGGAACCTTCCCCAGTGAAGGTGAGAACGACTCCCTGGTGTCTTCCCCAGTGAATACAATGAAGATTTCACTACACTTTTCTTACTGACTTGGAAAACTTTTTAATATTGTGGATCATCTATCAGAACTACAGACTTCTTGCAAGTCTCCTGGTTCTGAGTGGCTTAAAGAAATACTATGAGCTTTCATTTTATAACTTTGCAGATTAGTCTTCAGTAGATTGTAACTCTGTCTTATTTTGTATTTACAGTTTATGTTCCATAAATGTAGATTCTTCTCTGTTTTTTTCATGTAGGCACTACATTTTCCTTTCAGAAGACACACTCTTAGCTTCCCATAGCTGCCTCTTTTACCACCTACACCTTTAAACACCTAGGTCTCTTTTGTCAGAGGCTGTGAGCAGAAGGTGTCTTTCTATGTTTTTTTTATTATTGTCACATGTAAGCATTTTATCAAAGGACAAATCAAAGTGGCTACCACTTATGTGTCTTCATTTTTAAGTAGCTTCCTTTCCTGGTCCCAACATTGTACTAGCAGTAAATTATTTGGCTTCCTTTTGTTTCTGCCTCAATACACACAGAATACGATATGCAATTCTTAAGGGAGTGACTCTGTTAAGGCCATTGGAAGAAGAATTTTAAAATTCATAAAACTGAATGTGATATCCTATAAACTGAGTTAATTTAATATTTAAGAAAATAATTCACTAAAGTGAAACTACAACTGAGGATTTGTAAGCTACCGGACTTCAATCCTGCTATTCCTCATTCTTACTGCTTTGAAGTACAAAATATAAGATAACTCAGTAGCTGTCTGAAACCTGCTCAAATTCTTGAAATGCTGTAACAGAGCTGTAAAATCACTGTGTTCTGTGTGAACAGAACCAAGGAAGATTAAAAGTAACGATAATTTTGAAAATGCATTTAAAAGTACGTAATAAAATTAAAGCAAGCTATATACTCAGTAATGAAATACAAGAACTGTTTAAAAATGCAGAGCCATAGAAAGTTTATCAGTATGGGCAGTGTACAAAATTAAATCAATTAACCTGGAGGGGAGATTTAATAAAATTTGATTCCCGTGTGTTTCAGCTGAGGCTTTTTCATTCAGCAAATAGCTAATGCCATTCCACGTTACCGATACTACAGAAGAGCGACCAAAACAAGTGTGTGTATGTGCTTCAGTCACTTCCATATGAAGTCTAGCATCTTAACTGAAGAGATTATGAATGTTGGGGTGATGATACTGATGGCCTTTGTACCATTAAAGCTGAGAACTGCATGGGAACAAAGGCCTTCAGCAGTGGTCAAACAGACAGATAGGATAAAATATTTTAAACAAAGCTACACTTAGATTGACAGATGTACTCAAACTGATGCCCTAAAGAGTATCAGATGGTTTTTAGAAACAGACCAAAGAGAGCTGGGTTCTCAGATGTATTTACTAAAAGACTAGAAGAATTTCCAAAAAACCACATGCGATGGCATTCAGTACTGGAATGGCTAACCCACCTAATTCACATCTGCTCTACAGAGTTTTCCCCTCTATAATTCTTCAACTTTGAGCAGGTCTGGCCATTATTCATCTTGAAATTCTGAGAAGCTTAAAGCCTTGGATTAGATTATCGCAAAGCATTTCCATTCAGCTCTTGAACTAAAAAATGTAAATAGTACACTTGGAACCTTTAGTTTTACTTAAAAACAAACAACCAACCAGAAAAGTCTGTATGGAATTTGAAATGTGTTATTTATACTTGTGTTCCACATAAAATAGACGGGACATCCAGAAGCAAAAAGAGTAGGTCCTCAAGACAGTAATATTAGACAAAATTTTTATTTAAGAGGAGATGATTCAAGACTAAATATTCCATGGTTTCATCATGGCTTTTCAATATAGCAGACCTTCTGACTAGTTCTTCCTACATCAATTTTTTGCTGTGCACAATAAAATAGGCCAGGGCTATGCCACAAACACCCTGAAGGCCAAACAGCCAAATGGAAAACCTGCTGAATGCAGAAAGAGGATTTTTGCAGATTTATTGAGGCAGCAGAACAAAAAGGCCAAAAGAAAGCTTCTCAGACCCATTAAACTAAGGCTTTTTTCTTTCCCTCCCTTTAAAAACTCTTTTCCAAATTTCACCACTTACTGACACAATATGAATGCTAGCTTTTTTTGTCTTGTATTTTCTTTTGGTTTAGTTTCCTGGGAGTCTTTTGATCTCATTTTTCACTCCTACTCTCCACAAAGAACAGCTCAGTGAACTTTGTTGTACCTTGCAACATTTGAAAGGACAGAAAATATCATCAATCAAATTTCAGATGGCTGTGGTAAGTAAACTTGCAGTCTCCATAGCCAGTCTACAGGAACAACCAATGTAGACCCTAAGAAACTAGACTGTATGTTTACGAACCATCTTTTGGAGATGTAAAAAAGTGCAAGCACGTAGCTCTCCTTTCTGGGTTAAGCATTTAGTGGCAAAACATGGTAAGTTTTGACACCAAAGTTTAATAGCTGCCATTGAATATTGGTCCTGTCTGTCCACCTAAGATCTAACATAAATTACCCTTTTCATTCAATAGTTTTAACTCTAATCCTAGGAACTAAGGTGTCATTTCTGGAAACAAGCGACAATTATAAACACTACACAGTACTGAGTGTTGGTGGAAACAAAAATGTAACTGAGGCAGTTTCAGTTTCAAATTCTGTAGATACGTCCTGTGGTGATTCAATGCTAATCCATTTCTACCTCATTGTTTGGCTTTTTTGTCACACAGTTTCACCCTTATTAACAAACAGAAATATATTCAGACTATCTCCTCAATATATAGTAATGCAGTGATTCTCAGGGTTTTTTTGGCTTCTAGCTAATACTACCAAAGCTAGAGACATTTTAATTTCAATTCCTCACATTTAAAGCTGAC
This sequence comes from Microhierax caerulescens, assembly GCA_035590215.1. Classification (NCBI taxonomy): domain Eukaryota; kingdom Metazoa; phylum Chordata; class Aves; order Falconiformes; family Falconidae; genus Microhierax; species Microhierax caerulescens. Next base: position 73,402,456 of record JAVJGJ010000047.1, on the reverse strand, counting down.
TTAAAACACTTCAAAGTAACATTCTGTGCCCAGAATGCAATCTAGAAAAAAATCCAGAAAAAAACCTAAATTATAATTGATATGTGGTCAACTGATACTTCTGTATGTATTTAAATTTTTATATACTTACTATTCAGGATCTGAAACAAGGTCCAGAGCCTTCATTACATCTTCTAGCAGAGTGTCAGGTATGAAACCATTATCTGAAGAAGTAGCAAAGCTTCATATTAGGAAAAGAAACAAAATGCTTTACAGGAGTACAAATTTTACTCAAAAATACAAATACTGCATAGCTTTATCTCTAACATTTGCAAACAAATGTTGGGGTTCTAGAAGGAATGTAGTTCTCTCCCACTTAATGAGGAGCGCAATACTGAAACTGCACACTTATCATTCATACACGTAGAAGCTTAATACTTGCTAAGAATTCAGTCTCTTTATAGCAATCTCCATCTCCACTACATACTTTGGGATAATAACTGTACATTTTTCTACTTTTGATTAGCTAAATAGTACCTGAATGTTAGACATCTTCTGTTTTCCAAAACATAAGAAAATGTCCTGTGTATGCCATATACATTAAAGAACAAAATTTCATGAAGCTTGTAATCATGGTGGATCAGTTATTTTATGAAAATGTAACATAAGAGAAATAAAATTATATTTAAGCTTTATGCTAATTAAAAAGAACATTAGAAGGTTATAAAGCTTATGCTCCAAGAACTCTACTTCCTAGTGCACAAAGTTGTACTTCCTTTATTACAGAATTCTCAGAAAATTTCTTCATGTCACTTGTAGATTAACTACTGGATTTAAAATTTCTTAAGTACTAAGTATTTAATTCTTCTCTTATTCAGCTAAGGTATAAACAGCATATTACCCTGGCATGGAAAGTGAAATGGATTTAAAAGTACAGTATTTGGAACAAATTTTAGAATATGATGGTCCTATTTTTTAAGATATGCCCTAAACAATGCAGTATTCATTATTATTTTGTCTCTACTGAATTAGTATGTTTCAATTAAAAAAAAAAATTATTTCAGCAAGAAGTACAGCCTTTACCCTCAGGGTCATATGTCTGGAAAACCCTTCTAGCTTGTTCTGAAGGCGCTTCAGGAGCAACAAGGGCCATATCCTTGGGGTAGGTGGGGCAGGGAGGAAAAAAAAAAAAAAGATCACTTTCAGAATATTCTTAATTCAGATACAGATTACTAAGGAAATATTTAGCCATACTACACAAGGGTGGACCTTAAATTAATGAAAATTTAAATACAATAGAAGAAAAATTCACTGTAATTTGGTAGTATTGCTGATGGTGATGTAAAACAATCAAGAAATATGTTAAAGATTATTCCACAAACTTCTAGATAAATTTTACGTTAAGTCTTTTCATTAAGATGTTGTGGCACAAAAGCTAATTGGGAGACTACAGGTATTATGTGGAGATTTAGATTTATAGCATCATTCTTTAATAAACACACATACATGTACCAGTGAAATTTATTGTGTAGTATGCATACATTGAAATTATTTAGATAGAAAGCTGTGAGAGAATGTTTTGAAGTCCATGTCATGGACTGGCAGAAAATAAATGTGTTAGCTGCATGAAAAAGTACCATTTCAATGGTTGTTATTGTAATGCTTTTATATGTCTGTGACTTCTTTAATCTCAAATACAATCATGATTCCCAAAACACATATGAAGGCACCTGTCTATCTCCTGTTGTAAAACCAGCAAAACAAAGCACAGCCCTCTGGTTTTAAGTCAAAAAAGTCACTATGAAAAAAGTGAAACTGATAAAGTTATTAATGAGAAATACAAGGTGGCATAAAGGCTAAGAAATGCATCTGTTTAAGACACCCTTTTGTTTAAAAAGATACAAAGACTTACTGTTCAAACAGAACATGACACTCCAAAACAGAGCTCCAAAACCTGCTTGTTAGGAGTACTTAAAATCCTACATCTCCTCTTGCAAATTTGCAAATTCGCAAACACCTATCTGTTTTTTCTCACATAGAAAGTAAAATGGAAAACTTGCTCAGCAGGAAACACTGCATTTAATGATATTCCCTTCATAGTTTTTCTTGCTATCAAAGTGAAAACCTGATGTTACCTTCTATGCTATGAACAATAAACACAAAATCCCAGAAATAGCAGCATTGACATTACTCTGGATAACATTAAACCTTGGGAAACTTGCTTGTTTTCATGTTATGTTAAGTAAATTGATTTGTTACAAATCAAAAAGTTACCTTAAACTGTTTTATAAAGTATACATTATATTTTTATTTCCAGTTCAGCTCAACTTTGCTTTCTGAAGATGACAGATTTTTCTTGTAAGAGAAAAATCACAACATCCTCTCATTACACCTGCATGTGCTAACAGTGAACTTTGGTCTAAACTGGCAAGTCTGTAGTACTTTATTTTAAGGAGGGCACAGAAAAGACATCAGAAAATGCAGAACTGAAAGATGCATAATGACCTACTGTTCTTTTAACAGATTAAGAGAACTGCTTCAGGGAAAGAACAGAAGCAAATCATACATTTGACCAGAATTCCACTCCTACTTCTCCTAATGTCTAACTCAAAATCAGCCAAGGATTTTAAATATACACCTAATGGCATCCAGTATATACTTAAAACCTTTTCTGAATTCAAGCCAGCTGCTTAGGACACACCAATAGGGATAACACGGAACACAATATATACCTAAAAATAACAGGCAACAGTTTTACTTTGAACACATGAATGATGCAGCTGTTACGGGTTACAGAGCTCCCCTCATTTCCACATATGGGAGAGACAAAAAAGTGGTACTACACAGGATTATATGAGGAGACACCTGTGAGGTCTTCCAAAGCTCTAGATCACCAGCCTGTCATATACCTGCACTCCTAAGGGCTACTCCATTGCTACTTGAGCACAATGCAAACTTCTACATCACGAAGCGATGCCGTGCATGGAGGGAAGGAGCAGGGTTCAACTTGCTGTGGTGTATTAAAGAGTATCCACATCACATCTTTCCTGGCAATGAAGTTTGTGCCAAACATCAATCCTAGATGCACACTATGCAAGAGCAGAGGCAGTTGCTGGAAGCCCTTCCGCCCACATTGCAGGTAGAACACTAAATTGCATGCAGCAGGATTCCAAGTCTAGGTGCAACACAAATTTGCACCAAAAAGAAGCTCTCCAACATGCTAAATCACTAATATAGGAGGATCTATTGAATTATGTCTGCTAGAATTCTCCCAGTTCCTGGGATGTGATAGACTTAGGAGGACTAAATTACTTCTGGCTCCAGCCCACTGCCTCTCTTGCAGCACAGGTGCTACCTTTCACTGTAACTGGACTGCAGAGCCCATCTTCAGGTCCAGAAGCAGGCTTGCCTGCAGGTAAACTTCTCCAATCGTCCTGTACCCGATAGCTTCACGTGAGAAAGCTTACAGAATTCCCTTTGTCTTTCTAGTCTCTTAGTGAGAAGAACTTGTAAATTGCTTGCTTAATATACTGGAAATATAACCCCCAGATTTTTAATTAAGTCAGCACTGTTAAAATGTAACTTTAAGGATCCATAAATATGACTAATTTGGAAAAACCTCACTTAATTAATGAAAAATATTCCCATGATTTTAGAAGTTAATAACTCGAATACTTACAGAAAAGCAATACTTCAACAATGTATCTTTATGTTTATGTGTGTTCTAAACTTTGTTTAAAAATACTTTGCAGATAGAGACCACACTGCCTTAATGACATCTACAGCTCAACACATTGAGTTTCATGATGAAGTTGTGCAGTTGTTGATTATATACTCTTATAGCACAAAAGGGTCATACACACACTGTAAAATTTGATGGTATGTGACCAACTCTTAAATAATTTGGAATACTCCAGAATTGGAAAAGTTTCATTTGGAGGGGGTCAGTGTTACAAAACATACTAGAGTAAGAGTAGATTGCATTATCAATGAACTACAGTAAACTACTGCAAGTAGTTCTCAGTTTAAAATCAATGATGCCAGAGCATATAGAGCTTATTAACAGCAAAATGATCAGTGATTTCAATATTCAGGATTTACCTCTAAAGAGGGGATATTTTTATGGTAGGTTCTTATTAGCAAATAAGCACCTCATGGAGCCAGTGTAACAAGGAAGAACTCTAAAAATTTCTACAGTATGGAAGGATATAATCAAACTAACTTCCAGCTGCACAGACATATTATTTCAAATGCAAGCTACATAGCTCTACTTTGGTTTACAATTATGCAGTTCTTTTCATAAGATCTGAACATAATCCAAGAATAAAGACATTGTTTCTGTTGTCCTCCCTCCCTGAAAAATTGTCTTGTTAATGTAGCACTTTCCAGTTTCATGTGACACAAAACAGGTTTTTTGAAGTAAATCTCCTGTAATACCAACAAATACTTTTTTTGATAGTCCAATTGCAAACAGTGTGTATTTCTGTTGGCATTTTAATTTTCCAGATCCTTAGTTACTTCAGTGCATGTTTACATGAGAAGAACTCAAAGAATAAGTCACCGAATGCATTACCCAATACTGAGAATTCTCCATGTCTTTCAACTGAAATGCTAAATATGGTAAAGCCTCCCAATAATTACATATTAATGCTTTTTATTCATTAAATGTGATTTACTGATGCTCTAAGCAAGTAATTTCAGGAATAAACTTAGAAAAGTTATCTGCCTTGGAGAAGTGACCAAAAAAGCCACCTCTCAACTTCAAAATAATTCAAAGTTTTCAATAAGACTGTTGTCCTATAAATAGTTAAACATTCAAGATTTTAATCAGGTATCTGTAAATCACATGCATCCTCTAGCGTTACATGTCATTCACTTCCAGTACACAGAAAACTTTAAAAGTTCACCTAGTCCATATATTTGTATCTAGGGGAAAAAAAACCCCAACATACCTCCTTCACACAGCAAAGCTGAAAACGTGACAAACATCTAGCAAAAACATACTTCAGCTGCCCAAGCTGGTATTTTATTACATGTGCCAAAACATATCCTGCACCCCAGCCTCGTGAATTGCATTTTGATGTATCCCATACACTGAAAGTTCCATATAAGGGAATCCCATCAACAGTTAATTATAATAATTATTTGCAATACTAAGTACATGTCCCAAAAATGTTTCACTTGTTGGCTCTTGTGATACACAAACAAGTCATTTTATATTACTCTGAAAAGTTATTCTCATCAGTAATACCAGTTATTTTAAGATCCCATGTTTATCCTCAGAACAAAAAATACACTTCATAAGTTTTAATCAAAACATTCCAGAAGTTTTCATTCTACAAATCAAAAGCGGAACATAATGGCTAAGCCACACTGAAATTCTGGCTATGAATTTTTACAAAGATCCCACCCTGAAAGACCTGTTGCCCTTGAAAATGAAACCTATTCACACACGGACTGCTTTACAGTTCTACACTACTGCTGTTGAGAGGTACGTTTAACAATTACGTATTGTAGTACTAACTTCTTAAAAATTTGCCCAAAACCAATATAGAAACACTGATAATTTACCAACTATTTAAATTGCTAGAGTACAATCAGATCTGCGAGAATCATGATTATTTAATCAAGACTTGCATTACAGAGGAAAGCGTGTATTTTGCAAGGCTATGATCAGTGGCTTTCAAGCCTGTGACTTTTCCAAAATGGTTTCCTAAGAAAATAACATTGATGGGATCTCTGGAACTGATTCCCTATCTCTCCAGCTCACTTCTGAATCCATTGCTCAATTTCAGCTTTATTCAGAGGGAACAGAGTCTTACAACTGGTTGTTGAAACTGGAAATCACACAGGGAGGAAACGCGCAGGTCTGTGTGCCCACCGAGAGGGAAGGCAGAACCCTGCTGTGGCAGCCGACCACTCCAACTGCTGCCACAAGCCCAGGCTCCTCGGGACCGCATCCCTAGCTGTTGTTGGATGGACCACTGCTGGAGACAAGCGGTGGGATACCAGTGCAGGTATTTGTGTGGGGGGCAGAGGGTGAAAGAGAGCTGCAAGACAGAGATGGAAAGGGAAGGAGTATAAAAGCAGTTAAGAAAAGGCGTAGGAGACAAGCTGCTGGAAGACAGGCTTCAGATGGTCTGCTCTCACAGAACACCCTTTGACTTACAAACGCTTCCATTTGTAGTTTTAAATTAACATGACTTAAAGTAGTTGTACTCTTCACTAACCACCCAAGAGAGCAACATCAGATTTCTTTTAAGAACATTATTAAAGTTCACATCAGTCTTGGGGGCTTCAGAGATGGCAAACCATTTGGGGAAGGTACAGACAGTTCTGACAGGTGTTAAGGAGGGAGGTGGCAGAGAGACCAAACCAGAAAGCCAAAAATCATTTGGTAAAAGCACAGGTCCAATAAAGAATAGAATAATAGACTGACTTAGTATAGACTTTCGTTTCTCTCTTCACTCAACTGAAGTCGACAATTGAAAATAATTGCAGTTGATGTGGAAGGAACAGATTGCTGGGCAAGCTAAGATGAATTTTTGCTCTACCTAGGATGGTGGAAAAGCGTGTATTACACATTCCTATCATTTATGCTGGAAAGGAACAGAAATCCTCATCCAGTGACAGCCATCCACAATCCACAGCGTTGTGAAGATTTGTTGAGTTTGGAGGAATCAGCTAGTTCAATCACTGTTCCTGGCCCAGATGTAATGGCAGGGACTCTGGTCAACTTACAGAGGCCCTGGTAACAAAACTGCCCCAGGCATGTCAAAACCACTGGGGTCCTGTTCTGTTTTACTCTGGCTGGGACTCAAGATGCAAGTTAAACTGGGTGAAGTACAACATCTGCCTCTTCAACCATGCATGCCATCAGAAACACAACTAAGAAAGAAGTCTCAGTTTTTATGAGTATGGGAAGTAAAAAGATAAACTCAGACCACTCCTAACACTGTGAGACTACCCAAGCAACACTTGATGCATGGTGTAGAGGGGCAAAAATGTCATCCACTTAATTTCCCTGTAGAGTTGATTAAAAAAGAAATTTTATTTTAAATGTCTGTAAGGTTCTTTTAGAGATTATGTTTTGAAAGAGAAAAGACACTTCATCCAATCCTACTGATGTACTATGTAACTGTATCATCATTTGGATGCATGGGTCTTCCACACATGACCAGAATGGGTTTCAAACTGGATGGTGCTCTAAAATAAGAATGTGAAGCTTCAGTTCCTCCTGTGGCTGTAATCCATTTGCAATGAATCTCCAGATCCATGAGAGCCACATCCAATATCAGTACCCCAGAGGACACAGACACACAGAGAAGGTTTCTTCTTCAAATGGTGAAGGGATCCTGCTACCAAAGGCAGAACTAATGAAGTGCTCTTTACAGCCTGAGAAATAAAACCCCACTTAGCTGAGGGAGAACACACTGAATGCAGCTTTATTTGGAGGCAGGGGAAAGTGTTATACATATCACCACATATACAAATGAAGTTGTGTGTCCTAAAGGTGGCAAGATACCATTTGACTTGCAGAGACCGGCTAGAAAGTGAACCAAAGAATAAAATTTAACATAGACTGGTATCAGTTCACAAGTAGGAAAGCCATTATCAATACAAAAGTAAAAATAGGTTCAAAATCTTGCAGTGATATAAAATGTAGTTGTTGATTCTCATTGAGTTTAAGAAGACTGAACTGAACCTGGACATTGCTTGAAATTAAGTAACAGTTTTCTAGCTTTCTGTACGTCTTCCTAGGAGCTAGTTTTCAAATCAAGGAAAGGGGGAGTCCTTAAGATCTGAAATGTGAGGCTGTTATTACTGTCACACAATGAACTGAACAGGTTGCAGATGGTGCAAACCATCTTGTTTCCTCTTAGGCACCACCGAACAGATGTTGAGAGTGCTGAGGTATGCAGTTACTGTTCCTAAAAATACTCACCAACATAGCATCTACTGTCAATTTAGGCAGACTATTGTGGAGGGTCCTAGAAAAGGGACAGAGTTGGAGAACTACGCTGTGGCAACAAATCAAATCCTAGAGCCCTTACCTGTAAAGTCCATACTAAAGCATGGTTTGATATAAAGTTTGATATAAACGTAGTTTGAAAGACTACCAGTCTGGATCTGAACAACGAGATGGCTAATGAAGATTAATTAGTTCAAGGCTCCCATTTGTGTTCAGGGACATTATGTGCACCAGTAGTTTGGAAGGGCCACTGCCCACAGGTGTTGCAGTGATGGAAGTATCCTCCTCAGACTGTTTACAATGTGCTGGCTGGTGGAATATGAGATGCTCTGTGTTATATTATCTTCTATTGCAGAAGGCATTAAAAAGTGTCAAACAACTGGAAAATATCCACAAAATACTTGGAGCAAAAGATTTTCCTGCTTGAAGGCTGTATACAAAGGAACTGAAGGAAAGGTCCCTGACTTAGCCATCACTATACAACAGCTCTGCAGCCACAATTGTTTCCACTTTAGAATGGCAGGTGTAAGAGATCATATACTGTATCATCAGCCTTGAAGTGGGGTTTGGTCTATCTGGGATTCAGAAAAAGCCAAAAGAAGATCCTTTCCTTGAATGAGAGCTAGAAGAGACACAAAAGGAAGCATGCCACCCCTAAGCTAGCAGAGTTCTGAATGGGTCAGAAAATAAAATACAGGTCTTCTAATTCAGATGACAGTTTATCTGAAAGTGTTCATCAAAGGGTGGAGGCGGTGGAGAAACATTCATGGTAAGCTATGTTTCAACACCTTGCTGGTACTGCAAACAGAAGAGAGTTCTCAATAGGGCAGAATGAAAAGCTACATATTGACTATTTATTCAAATCCTTTATCACTTTCACCCATATTACCCAGACAGAAAGGAAGCCTACTTGATCCAAGGGCAAGGTAAGGCTGTGGAGGAAAAGCAAACACAAACCAAAGAGCAAGAATTAATAACAGAAAAATCTACAGTGAGCACACTGTCAGCCTATCCATCTGGAAAGCAGAGCTTTTAACATGCACTCAAGCAAGTTACGGAAACCACAATATATGCCCCATTCCTGAGACAGGATGGTTTCATGAGATGGCCAACAAAAAAGCCACAGCATTGCAGTTTTTCAAATAAGAGAAACTCAAACTCAAGCGAATAAATGTTTAACAGTTGCATTGCCACAGATGTTTGTGTTTTAGTTCAAAACATTACAAGGCAGCAACAATTCACTTGTTCACATGTAAAAAAAAAAAACCCAAACCTCTTCACCGTGCTCCCTGCTTTGATGGGCAGATTACAAGAGATTACTGTAAACCAATGAAGATTAGCTATATAGTCTTTTTTTTTTTTAAAAAAAAAAATCAGTTACTAACTTGTTTTGCTCATCATCACAGAACAAAATCTTTGTTTTGAAAACAAAAATACGTTACTGGAATTATAGACCAGGAGTCAGCAAATTTGAGTTTACTGGAATTTTTATCTAATTAGTAAATTACATATTACTCTCCAGTCACAAGATGTAATTTGAACAGCTGCCCTTTCATGTTACTCTTGTCTGCCATATTTGGATATTTTATTTTTGAGGACAGAATACAGTGCTATACAAACCCCAAACCTTATTCGTAAGAGGAACCAAACTGGAAGTGGGCAAATTCCATGGTTTATGACTTCCAAAAGCTTCACAATATAAGTCAATCATGATGAACAAACGGTAGCTTCTATAATCATGCTGCTACTTTTATACTTAAAAGTAGTATCTGTATTAGATACTATTTCTGTATCTAATACTATTTCAGCCTATAGACATGAAATGTTTGCCCTACAGCCCATAGTGAGCATTAACATACCAACTCTATTTGGCAATTACAAATCATGAGGTGGGAAATGAATGACAGGAATATTTGGTAGCAGAGTTGAAAGCCAGTGAAGGTGCACTGCAGAAATTAAAATCTTCCTAAATAGAATTCTCACAGTACTGAAAGCTGTACTCAATGTTGGAAACCAGCTTCAAATGTCCAGTTTCCCACTTAAACCATACAATTCTCTCTTGGGATGATGAAAAACCCTCTGGTTTGCTTCAAACCAGAATGATGAAATGCTTTTGAAAATGGACCAGATTATTTTATAAACTCAAATATGACAATAATGTTTCTAAAGGACAATTACTAGCCTAGTTAATTATTCTAACAATAATATTTTCAGGCTTTACATGTGAGAAGCATGAGCTTTACGAAGTAATTAAGAAAATTTATTAATAATGCCAAGTAATCCACTTATTCTGTACTGGTAAGTAGTATTTTAGGGAATCTTAATACACACGTGTTGATACACGCATGCAGAAAATATTAAATATTCACAAACTTTACACATTTTCACATATTATAAAAATAGTGTTTCTTTTCATGTTCACATTTGAATTTGGTATTTCAGGTAGCTAATTCCAGTAGTAGCAGAATAGAGCAAACAGCCTCTAAGAAACACATTATGTTTATTCCTTTAATTAATATAAAACTTGTGATATTTTTCTCCTTAAAGCTGTCTTATACGGTAAAGCCCATCCTCAATTCACACTGATCACATTAGTTTCCTTAACTATGCATAGGCAGTCATCAACTTTGTACTTGTAAAGGATGACATCAGATGCTGTATACAGAGTCACTCGAATGTTCCCAGGTATTCAACAGCTGCCACATGCATTAAGGTTCTGTGGATCAAACAACAGCTAAAACCTAAACTGATTTCAATGAGGTTCCTGACAATTTATAAAATTACCTGAAGTCTCCTGGAAACATATAGAATCTCTACACAAGTTCAGTCTCTCATGTCACTCATTTATTAGGTAGTCAGGGGTTTTGCAAAAATCTGAGTTTGGCATAAATTTCCAGAACAGCACTATGACAGTTACTATTTTAGAGAATATTTTCATTATTGAAACATATGTTGTCATGCTGACAGTCTTGTTCAGTGTTTCTAGTTCCTTTCTAGTTCCCTTCATCTATCTCAGTAGGGTCTGGGAACATGGGAATAAAGCAGGCTGAACACAGAATAATAATAAAATAAAAACTAATCTTTCCCTTCCCAAGGATACACAGTGACCTGCTCAGAAAGAACATCTGGCCTTCAGACAT
>JAVJGJ010000047.1:73372969-73391341 GCA_035590215.1 Microhierax caerulescens | reverse complement strand
GAATGCAGAGACAGAAAATGGCCACAAAATTTCTTTGTTGGTTAGCCTAAGAACACTTCACTTTTAAATCTCTTTAATAGGCATTCAATAACCATACTGAATGCCAGGCCAGGCTGGGTGGGGCTTTAAGCAACCTGGTGCAGTGGAAATTGTTCCTGCTTGTGGCAGGGGTACTGGAACTAGATGATCTTTAAGGTCCCTTCCAATCCAAACCATTCTATGGTTCTATACTTAAAAATCTCTATTTCAGAAGCTCTGTAAATACATTTATGACTTCAGGACATATTTCTTTCCAGGAAGAGAAATTCTAAAGGGGAAGAAAGAATGTGAGGAACCAGTCTAGAATATGTATTTTTAACAGGTGACCACTGATTAACAGCCATTCATAGAGATTCATTTTCTTAAACAGAAGACGTGATGTGCATACCTAATATGCTAATCCTGGAACTGTCATTCAGTCAAACAGTGAATATTAGATTTCCAATTTTAAGTCTCACTAAAAACGGGTAAAATAATAGTCCCAATATCATTACCTAGTAAATGATTTCTGCAGTTAGTAGGCTGTAATTAGATGATAAGATAAAATTAAAAGGAAGGTGGCTTGTAAAGAATGGATGGCATGAGCCTGGCATTATCACAGTTTATGATTTCTACCTATTACCCCATATAAGGATACATGGAATATGGGGAGAAGTTGTTCATTCTAGTTCCCTATCAGGGCTGTTCATTATGATACTACAACCACACTGAATTCCGTATTTTGGAAGACTATGGGTTAGATTTTGGGACTAAAAAAATTCTGTGTGGAAATAAGTCAATAAAATTTATCCTTTAAAATTCCATTTCTGGAGTGATTTCATGAAGACAACCCCTGACCATGAATATACTATTTTCTGTCCCAAATTCGTTTATTTACTGACCCATCTTGGTTTAGAAACTTTGACAATCATGCATATATACTTGTTGAAAAAGCACAGAAACCAAATGCAGCTTTTGTCCCCATTCATGTGCTGAGGCTGCACCTTATGACTAGAACAGCATCTTTTACCACTGCCTCATCTGCCGCAGAAATACACAGTAATGCCAAAGCCTGATGTGAACACTGGACCATACCACTGCATTTCTATACTTTCTGGAAAGGAGTATTCTACTGCATGAAACTAACACCCTGCTATTCCATTCTTGACTTGATGAACTATTAAGAAAGCTAATATTGTCTTACCTAGTTGTTTGCATACTATTCAATGATCTGTACACTAGCAGGAAATTTAAGTGCACTAAATGTACTGAAGTCAAACCTTTTGGGCTAAGACTTTAGAAGGTCTTTAAGGAACTGAAGAAGTTTATGTCTCTCCCCTCTATCTACTCACAAATACTGAATGAACTACAAATTGGTTAGGGTGTAATAATACCTGCTCCACTATCAAGAGTGTTCAAATAAAAAGGATAGAGGTATTATTTTTGAGAAAAATGAAAAATATCCAAATAAATGCAGAAAGCTAAAGTGAAAAATCATTTTGAACACTAAAAAGCTAAGGTATAAACATCAAAATGAGAAAAGGGCTTTTGAAGCAGTATTGTATTTTTCAGGCCAAAATCTACTGTGAGCTAACTGTTAATGCATACACAACTTGGAAGCCATCAGACACTCGAAGAATTCTAAGTTATGTTGTATAATATTCAGTAGCAATAACCCAACAGCAGGAAGGTGTCTGTAAATCAATTAGGCAAAGACATATATATAAACAATACCTAATTTCAGAACATTACCAGCAGCCTGGAATAGCTGCAAACATAGCATGTGCCAAATGAAGAATCAAGGCAGCAACTGGTAAACGTTAATGCACTGAGTGAGGTGGGTATGCTTTGTGACCAGCAGACATAAATGAATAAATAATTAAAAAAAGGATGGTAGCATAAAAGAGCACATTATAGTAAAAAAGGTGTGTTTAAAAAAACTTCAGATCAGTACTCACTGATAACTGTATCCTATTGCATTGCTATCCGGGCAATAGCATGAACAATACTTAGCTAATTAATATAGCTGAAAACAGATTAATTGTGGCAGAACTGGTCAGGACTTGGACCTGAAAAGGCCAGCACACCTGACTAGTGGAAGCAGCAAATGATGGGGGAAAAAAGGCATCAGCATTTTGTCACTTGATTTGGAATTAGAAGTAACTTTTTTATGCAACACATTTCTCTAAATATCAACTTGATTGATATTTAAAAACTGCAATACTATTAAAAAAAATATATGGATTTATCCATCATATTTTAACAATGAGCCAGGATGCCTATTCCTCCAAATTTGAAAAACAGAATATCTACCCGTCATGTGATGACTCAGGCCCAATGTCTTCTCTATTGTATCAAATATAGCTGGACCCAACATTGGTTTCACACCTAAAAGGGATACAGAATGATACAATGATGTTCTCAGCCTTTGTTTCTATGCAGTATGTTGACTTTCAGAATTTGATACAGTGACTTATTATAAAATAACTGCATTAGCAATGTGTTTAATGCATTTACTATTTGCAAGCCACTCTGAATATACTACCAAAAAAGAAAGAAAAACCTAAATTGTGTTTCTTTAAAAATCAGCCTTTCATTTGATAGGTTAACATACATACAAACTAGATGTTGCTTATATCCTCCTTCCTGAAACAGGAGGCTATAATTCCTTCTAGATGCTAATAAGTACTCTTAATGGGGTAGGACACAACCCATTATCTTCCAGTCCCCAATTTCAGTTCACTTATGAAAGTTATTCATTGTAATATGAGGAAAAGGAAGAAGTAATCCTCAGGATGGCTCTGCCAATAAAGGGACAGTAAATGACTCACCATTTCTATACTGCTTTGTGCATTTTTCACAGCAGTTGCTTTACACGTTCACCACTACAATCTATTCCACTAAATGTACAACCAGCAAACTTTCAGAAACAATGTATCATTTAAGTCATAGTCAAAATATTGTTTCATGGAGATGACTGCACATTAGTCTCAAGTACGTACCCATAGCCTACTGCTAATCTTTAAAAAATCACACAGAAGTTTGATTCTTAACCAACTGAAATGCAAACTCAGCAAAGTAAACAGAGCATACACTTTGAAGCTGAAGTTGGAAAACTGAACAGATGACTTCTAGAATCACTTTTCTTCCTAATTTATTTAAAATATACTTGAAATGATAAGGTTAATGTGATTTTCATGGTAATTACTTAAGCATATTTTCTTTGCGCATTTTCCAATTCACAAGTGTGCCTACTATATATTACATCGAGAGCTTAGCAGTTCAGGGGAAATTTCTTCATTTTTCATTTGTGGATGTAGAAAAAATTGTTTGTTGTGCTGGCTTCCTTTCCTTCCTTCTTTCATCCCTCCTTCCTTCATTTCAAAGGGCATCTCACACAACAAGTGCTACTGTTTTATTTTGCATTTGTAGATATAAATTTTGCTGGATCAAAAATCCTACTGAAACTGCTAGGACTACTCCTTGCACCCCTTTCACAGGTTTTTATCTAGGCTTGGAAACAGTTTGCAAAGTCATTCTCTCATTTACTTCAACAAAAAACAGTATAAAAATGTGTAACATTTCAGGAGAAAGAATTCAGTGACACAAAAATTGGACAACTGGCACACAAAAAGTAGTATCATCTAAGCAGCCCTACTCTCAACTACTTCATACATAAAAGTCTCCCCCTCTGAAAGAAAACAGATGGATGAGAAGTCTTTTCCCAAAAGGAAGTGATTCACTTATTTGCTTAGCGGCATAAACAACTACATTTCATGGTCTGTATCAGCCAAACATGAACAATATCCTTAAATGATCATTGTGAAAGCTGTATATAATGGAATGAATGTTTAAAATTTTCTAAAACTTTAGAGAACATATAGATATGACTAAATGGCAGAAACTAGGCAGAGAATTGGGGTGAACACAGCAAATTCATATTTACAGTCCTAAAATAATTGTAACAATTGGTTAGATTAACATTCAGTCTTATGTTTCTCATTTTAATGATCTCTACATTACAATTTCTATGTCTCAACTCTAAGAGCAAATAATGCAAAGCCTATTGACTGACTTACCTCTTTATAATGTGAGGAATAAATCCTCATAATTGCTACTCATTTTTATGGGATGCACAGCACTTCTAACAAGAGCCACACAAGCATTACAGGACCTTTACATAATTCCTAAATGTTGTCACTTCAGAGTTTTCCCCATAAATTGTCAAAATGCCTACCACTGCCCAAAGATTCATTTCACCAGTGTTCAAAGACATCAACTTCTTTACCACGCAACTTCATGAACTGGAAGACCACCAGAATGCTCTGTAATACTTTTCACATGCGATTTCCTCAGCATACATGGGTGTATTATTGTACTCCAGTCTTGACAGAAGTCAGTCATGGGACCTTAGATTCCATGGCTATGGCTTTCTCTTCCTAGCTCAACATCTTTAGTTACTATGTTAGGCTAAAAAAAATATACAGTCTGTATAGCTGGATCTTCACTTCAAGGTCTCTTTGTTAACTGTATGGCAGGGACTCAGATCGCACTCCATCCTTCTAATAACACCTGGGAAACCCCCAAATCCTGAGGAACTAGAGTTCTACCCGACTTTGAAAGATGGAGTGATGAACCTGTATCACCAACCCTAAAAGCAGAAAATCCAAGCCAGGCGCCCTAGAATCCTGAAAACTATACTAAAGTTTCTTAGCTGTTTTTTATTTAGGATGTCATAACCTATATCATAATCACAGTGTTTCCAGTCTACCACATTAGACTATGATTTGGCCTCTGTAACATCTATTACTGGATTTCTTAAGTCACAATGATCTATGAGCCCTAACCTTCTAGCTCTGCAGATCAGCCTCACCTGCCTACCACTGACACATACACCTCAGTCTTCCCACTCAACTTTTCTATTATTCTTTGCATCTCTCTGCTCCTCTTGGAAGTCCGGAGTTCTCCAAAACATTTAGTGGGCCTGAAAGGATGTCAGGGAGGTGGAAAAAACAGATTTAGTTCTTTATGTCTTGCACTGGAGAGGGCATACCTGACTTCTTTACAGCCTTTTCTTCTTTCCCAAACCTTGGGCAAGACATGAAAAAGAACACGTTCTGTAGAAAGCTGATATAGCCACTTGGAGGAGCTCTGGTTTCTCCACTACAGTTCTTTCAGTATAGCTGAAGTGCAGACCATCAGAGAATAAGATACAGACAGATACGATTTTGCTTGCAGCTATCACAGCTGGCTGCTCATTCCAGCAATGTGGGAAACGGGAAAATAAAAGGAGACAGAAATGTTTCTCCTGACCTAAGCCAAAAATTGTATGATAGCTAAAGTTTCTCATGAAAGCTACCTCTACTTCAAGCCAAAACTATATTCCCGATGAAAAATGAGAAACAAATACAGGCACTTTGTAAATGCAGTGTTCCAGACTTGTCATCTTTAGAGAAAATAAAGCCTTTGGGTAAATTGGTGTCATTAACTTGTTTCATTACAAATATACCACCACACACTGTTGCATCACATATAGTTTCCTTTACTACAATGAAAAGTTTATAGACAATTTCTAGAAGTTACTTTGATAAATGCTGGTGTGAAAATCACTTACAGGAATGAAAAAAGCCCAAGTTTTCCCACAGAAAACCTCCCGAACAAACAATAAACAGAGAAACTGCCTAGACTGCCTTTTCAGAGAGAGAAACACACCTCTATAGGAGGAATAAATTCATCCGCAAGTAGAATTTGAGCAGACCCACAAAGAACAGAATAAGGTTTCACATCTATGCTCTGCAATCTTGCAAGGCTAGAATAGGATAGATAACCTTACAGAAGCATTTGATTTTGAGGTGCTCCCTGCCAATTATGACACCTTAGAGTTGGTCTTTCTGCTAGGGAACGGAGCCTTTGGAATTGCTGTGTTATTCAGAACAAGTTAAATTCACTTAGCAATAGCATTTACACTATGAAGCTTAAACCAATTAGTAAAGTAACTTCAGAACTCTTTGGGGGCCAACAGATCCCATAGGAAACACCCTGTTCTAACATTCATTTTAAAAAGGGGTCTCCCTGCAGAAAGGAGCTCTTAAATTAGCAGCTAACAGAAGTATTTGTAGATTCACTGCTGATGTAGCCAGGTCAGCGTTATTAAGAACAGATCAGCATTTGTCTCCCTGCTCTTAATCAGCACACAAAAACCGTAAACCTACTTTAGCTCAGAAATTTATTTCTGCAATTGCCTCACACATCTATACTCTATTAGACATCCAGACTGTCCCAACCAGAACCGATTCCACTTACTCATGGAAACTAAAGACTCTGAAAACACGGGCTCTGTAACCATTTCCTGAAGTGGAATTCTTCAAAATCCAGTTTTGATTTCTTCTTCAAAAAAGACTTTTTAAAATTTGATTACCTGCATTGACCTGTCACAGTAGCAAAAGCAAAAGGAAGGGCACAGAAATTTTGTACTACCTTCCCAAAGTAGAGGAATTCCTAAGTTAAAGAATAAGTATAATTTATTTGGATATATGTAGGTTACTTTTACAGAGACCAGAGTTGTTAACACATACTAGTAATGGCTGGATTTCTACAATTGCATCTCATTTTCTTTCACAGCCATTGACATTCTCTGTTGGTGTTCTGAGATTAAACACTGTACCAAGTAACACACCCCCTTAGCCCAGTTCTGGTAAACACCACTGACCCAAATTCAGGATCTCCTATAGCACTGTCAGTGTTTGCTCAGGCGACCCTCTGTTGAACTTTAATGAAAAAGATTGTTAGGAAGAGACGTGAATGCTCTTTATTCTGAGAGACAATACTATCAAGGATGCTGAAGAAAAGCCTTGAGAATATGTAGAACAGGTTACACTGATCAAAGTTACAAAAATAAAAAAAATGTAATCTGAAACCATAAGTACAGTCCCAACACAGCAGAACAGGCACATTTTCCTTGAAAAGCAGTAATTTGTAACGTATTCAGATGTCTTGGCCAGGAGTTTCCTCTGCTTACCTGATTCTTCAAGCCTAGAAATACTACAATGCTGTAACTGAAAATGGATAGCCAATTCTGTTGTGGCCTGTGCGCTCCAAGACCTGGGAACAAACTAAGGGCATATTTTAAAAACTTATACAGCTCTGAAGAGTCCCCATAGACAGTTTCAATCACCTGAAGTCAGTCACCAGACAGACACTCATTCCATGCTGTCTTTTCACTTTCAAAGAGTCTGAATTCAAACTTCCGGACCATGTGAATTTGCACGCCAGCAGACAGTATTTAGAAAGTAGCTATTAACCTGCTGTCGCTCTTCCTGTGGCTTGCGCTGACACATCTTCTTGTTATATTTCAACCCGTTGGTATTATTTTATACATTGTCTGACCATGGTCTGACATTCTTAAAAGTTCTGAATAGTCTCACCTTGCCATAACTTCCTATGTTATGAGTATCATAAAAATAACCAAGAACTGACCACACAGCATTTGATCCAAAGCATCACAGCTTTATCCCTACATTAAGTAATTTAGAGCTGCCTTACATCTCTCTCTCTCTTTTCCCTACAATAAAAAAACAAAACTGAGTGTAACGATGAAGTTGGTATTTTAGAGGACATTTACAATACTGTCTGCCTTAGCACCACCTGTCAGAGCATGCTGGGGTACTTAGTGTGGCAGATGAAAGCTTCCTTGTTTGCTCCCGTTATCACTGAAAGGGAGGGGAGGGAAAGGTCTAAATGACAGCTGCTTGGATTTAGTTGCCTATGAAAAACCCATACTTTTTCAGGGAAAAATCTACCTTACTGCACTTGCAGAGTCTGTGACAACTAGGAGTAACAGCCACCCTTATTCTTTCAGTATATGTTAAATTTGGACTGCTGAGCATTAAGCAACTTTCTGGCCTTATACACACACAGTTTGTAATTGAAAGAAAGAAAATATGTTGGTATTAATTATTCCCTGCTAACATTTGTCCCCCCTTCCCAACTATTCACAAGTTTTTTCAGCTCTATTATGATACACCTAAGTATCAGAGTTCTGAAGAACTATTTTGGTAATACAGATGTTCGTATGCTCTTTCCACCTTCATTACATACTCATCTGCAGAACAAGCTGTAGTGTTTTTGCTCAATACAGTCTCCCATAGAAATTAAAATATGGGAGATGTGAGGTGAAGCTTCATTTCAGAAGATTCTACTTTCTTTTGTCTAGAAAGAACACTTCCACCGGAGTGGGCGATAGTGGATCAAAACATTGTAATGAGTATTCTCACGTTTCCATGTTTTGCATAGATTATCCACTGCATTTCAACTTGTTGTGTCTGCACAGTTGCCTTCAAAATATCTAACTGTAAGTAATTGTTCAGCTGGTGACAGGTCCGTTAAGTCCCAGGAAGAAAAAATACTGATATTCTCTTCAATAAAATATGCTTCAACCAAAAATGCTGTTTTAAGGAAGAAATTATTTCTTCGGTTATTTCCTTCTATGTCCAACTCCTTGTAGTAAAATGCAGCTAATCGTATTTCCGTACATACCAAATGAGTTTTGACAATCAAGATGTGGAGGTGAAGACCATGCAGACAGAATAAAATTTCTATTATTTTAGTAATGGGGAAACTGCTGACCCACTGGCAGACTTCTGTTAAAATTAGGAACTGACTCAGCTGTCACTGTTTAAGGCTATTTCATGCAGCAGCAGTTACAAGAGAATTTAAGCCCAATTACACACTTCAGTTAGTTTTTATATTTTCACTTTAAGATATAAGTGTGATCTTCAGCCCAAAGATGCTGTGCTGCATTTGCTCATTCATTACAAGCTACCTAAAAAGTAGCAAGTTTTAGAATGGCAGCTATGGACAGATTTATCTATTTTAGAAAGTACGACTGAAAAACATTTCTCAAAGTCACAGCTACAGCAGAATGGTTCACATTTACAGTAATGCAAATATATTCTGGCAGACAGTAATAAATGTCTGTAGTGTTTAATTCAAAATGTTCTGAGATAGATAAGCAAGGTGGATGGATTGTTCATTCCACATTTAAGAAAGGAACATTTATTACTGTACTCCGCATCAAATGTAAAAATATGAGCGAAGCGCGTAAGTACTAAAGAACAGCAGCAGCCAACTTTGAGTAGGGTCGTATGCAAAACTTTTGCTTGCCAAAAACGTATGCAAAGCAATACTTTTGCTTGCCAAACCTCTGTGGTCAAGAAGAGTTTCCAAGATGGCAATGAAGATTCTGTCCCATTCCCTAATTTCACCATGCTACCTGTCTATCATGACAGTAATTAGCCTAGGAAGATTGCTTTCTTCCTAGATTTCTAGGCCCAGTTACTCAGCTAATGACAAAAGTGACTACTATTCTGCTCCATAATCGCCTAAGGTTCTGTTTAAACATAAAAGGTTTAGGCTCCTGTAAGTCATATGCATCTTGAAATAATTAAAGCTGTATTTGTTTTTTGTTTTGGTTTGGTTTTTTTCCCCCAACTTAATCTGTGCTGCTTTTGGCTCCACAGTCCATTTTCCTCTTTCCATTCTGAAGATTTTGTTCTCATGTAATTGAACTCGCTACCAAGTCAGAAGTTACATCCTCAGTATCAAGCACCATCTAGAAAACTACACACACTACTTTAACAACTGCATGACTAAACACTGGCAATGAATTCAAGTTTCTTTCTGCAGTTTTTGGCATGTAGCTTCAACTGACAAAATAATGGACTGTTGACACAACTCATATTTCCACTGTGGCTGACATCTCTGCTCCACCTAAAATGTTCACGAACCTTTAGTTTAGGAAAGGGTGAGGTCAGCCATGCAAATTCACGATTCTCAGAACTTTTACACACCTTCAGCTCCTTCCCCTTTTTAATAAAAAATGTCTAGGAAATGCTTTGCCAATCCCATGTTGCTTCCTCTTCCTGCTTTTTAATTCCTAAGATATTGATCACAAGCTGCAGCTTTCCATAGCCTAAGTGGGGTTCAGTGAAGAAAGAGGAACCAAACTGTATTGAAGGCATCAGTGCTGATGCGTGGTTACTTTAAACCCAGCAAATAGCCCTCAATACTCTAAAAGAAACAGCATTAGAAATGGATTTCTACATGAAAATGGTCACTGTACACACAACAGATTAGAAGGTGTAATAATTCTGGACAGGTACACTTGATTTGAGTAACAGTGATAATGCCTATTTGCATCAGACTGCTATCTATACAAGGTACTGACTTCAATGGTCTAATTAAAAATTATGGATAAAGTTTCAAAATTGAAATAAAAAAACTACTGGAAAAGACTGTGGAGAGAGTAAGGCAGAAAAACATTCACTGGTGAATAAGGACTTTTCTATTATTATGGAATAGGGAAGAAAGAGCACTTATCAGACACAAGGGATTCAGGGAAATTCGAATGTACAGCATTTGCAAGAGAGTCTGCAAAAAATATTCAATGCACAACACAGACTAATTAAAAGGATTTTTAAAATTTAAGTTTAAAGGTAAAGAAATACTGCTACACAAATTCCCAATGTATTGTGGGGGTTTGTTCTTATAAGAAGAATCTTAGGTTTTGTGTCTTCTTTTTAAAGATTAGGCCAATTTTTCCTAAAGGAAATTAAGCCACTCAAGAAATTATGCCTTTAACTTCGTCATACATTCTGGTACTTTTTTTTCAAGATTTATACCTAAAATATTCATTCATTTATAAGATATTACATAAAGTTAATTCCTAGTAAGTACTAATAAACTAGTAAGTATATTTAAAGTTTCAATAAATATTTGTAATCAGAAACAAGTGTTTCTATAGAAATAAAAAGAAAACAACTTACAATCTTCAACTAAACAGAAATTCTTGCCTCAGAAAATTTGATCTAAGATTTTAAACTGAGAACTCCTCTCAAAAGCATTCTGTATGTTTCACAGATTACAGTACATATCTATAAGAATAAATAAAAGGAATTATCATAACAGACCTGATATCTATTTTAATTGTGAAAATACTGTCAGGGAGATTAAACTACTTACAGGCACCTACACATAACTATTTCCTTTTTTTTTTTTCTCTCTTGCACTACAGAAATTTAAGACAGTACTTGTCCCAGTTATGGTGTTCTAATGCATACCCTTCCCCCAGCCCAATAAATCTAGCTAGAACCAAAAGACTTCACTAAAATTTATGAGATACCATGACACCATGTAAAAATTCTGCCTTCAAGGGAAGGCTTAATTAAAAAGTTTGGTGACTACAAGTTTACATTAAAGCCACATGAAATTCACATTATAGCAAGATCTGAACTTTGAATCTATGTGGTTTATTTATCTGTCTGAGGTTACCAAAAATCACATCTAACATACCTTGGCAAAAAAGACTGTGAGGTGTGTTTCACTGCCAAGTATCCAAATGGGAAATTTTGGAGATTTCAAATAGGAGCCAACCTAAAAAGGCACAACAAAATCAAAACAACAAAGCAAAACCAGAAAACTCATGTAGTTAGTGATCAAATTAATGATAATTCAGTTAGTAGAGTCCCAAGTGCTCTTAAAACTAATATAAAATGTTCAATAAAACAACAACAGTGTAAAATACTTAGATGGCAATTTTGATCATTGATTCGTGTCTGACTTGGGCAAGCAACGCAGCTTATGATAATTAACTGAAATAAAAATCAGTGATTGTGGTATCTTACTTCAACCCTGGAGACATGCTTCTAACACCGCAAATGAGTAAGTATTTCTATGCTTAATGATACTATAATTGGACACTAAATGAGATAGAACTCCACTGGACTTACTAGCTTGTTCTGGAGGAATCAATTCAGAACTGACATTTGTTTAATAAATGAAGGGCCAGTTAGTCACAGTCAATACACCAACATCCTGCACACTACATAATCCTCTTTAACTCTGAGCTAAGTTAAAAAAATTCAGTAAAGACTGAGAAGAAAGCAAAGAACAACCAAAAAACCTTTTGAGATTAAGAGTATTAATGCTGCTTCAAAAGTAGTATTTGGAAAGCATACAATTTCTCAAATAGAAACCTTAAATAAAGAAATTTTATGTCACAACAGAGAAAAAACAATATAGACTAGGGTGCACCTCAGTTACTTTCAGATGTTCACAAATAAATACATAAAGAAACTTTTAGGTCTTGAGTATGCTATATTCAGAATACATTTACATAATACTATTTTTAACTTTTTTACTTATAATAAGTGGAAGACAGTGATAGCATAACGAGGAATACTGCAACATTCAAAATAGCAAGCTGCTCTGGGACTTCACAGTTTTATAACCATATACGTAACTTGCATTAAGGATTATTTTACTAAAAACATAAGCTTCTAACTAGCTATATTAAATTGGTCCAATAAAGGTCTAATTTAAATAGCATCAAATAACGCTTACTCAGTAAGATGCATTTAACAATTTTATGATATACCTGTTCTAATATGGTATTTTCATTTTTAATTTGAGCATACTTTAAAAGTTCTTCAGTATCTCCAATTGTACATAGTAAAGCTTTTAGTAATAGTGCCAAAGAAGCCCACAACATCTTAATGGAAGAAAAAATTTAAATTATGTAGAAAACTGCTTACCTTACAATACCTTAGAGATTCCATCAATGTCAAAAACCCTACTGTTGCCTGTTTATGTATACCAAGGAGTTCTGTTGAAAAGAAAACACAGAATTTATTCAAGAAAAATCTGCAGAGCCTATTTTAAGCCATTTTTTCTAACTTTCAAAATTGGTCAAATAACTACAATTTTAAGAGTCATGCAGTTTTAGCAGCAATGGCAAATTATCAAGGTATAGTCAAAAAAACATAAAGGTTTAGGAATTTCCCACTCTATAAAATAAGAAGGGCTAAATGGATGGTTTTAGACGTTTACTGTTGACACCCTGTTTTCAAAAGTTGTCGGATTTAGTAAACGAGTACTTGTAACTTATACCAAAATTAATTCTCAGAAAAAATTCAGAAAAACAGCCATCTTGAAGGAGAACCCCCCCACATATATATTACACAGAGACCCCTCTTAAATTTTTTCTTAAAGAGTTCCCTGGCCATATTTATCTTAGTAATTGCACACTCTGAATAATAAAACATAATTTTGCAAATAATAGTTTTGTTAGTAGGAAAGAAAGCATTCACTCAATTTGATTTCTGTACTGACTGCCAATTACTGCATCGCACAGCTCTCCAGCAAACACAGTTGTCAGGAATAGCTGAAATATTTACGTACTACTGATTGGAAGAGCACTTATAGAGCCTTATTTGGAGCTCTCTAATGAAGAATGAGTAAGTACTTCAATATTCAAGCTTAGAAACTAGTTATATGGATTTGAAGACACTCTGGGCTTACATATGCATGAACTTAACAGTGCAAGTACCATTTACTTGAACCAGCTCTGCTAAGTCCCCAAACACTGCCTAAACAAAGAGAAGCACATACCTGATCCTGCAAATATACATGGGAACATACACCATGATCAATTTAACAAGATCTGTATTTCCTTTTTTCAGAGAACACTGACTTTTGTATTTAAAAGTTCCCTCTAAAACACTGTGTCTCAACTATACTTTTTAACATTGATCATTCATGTACAACAGCATAAAACTATGACATCTTTATCCATGGGTTAAAGCCTTCAGGACCATAGCAAGTGAAAGAAACTGCTAAATTTCAAACATTTCTGGACTTCCAGAAATGAACTCTGCATTTCATTGTAACTCACAGCACTAGGCATGGGGGCATGCTCTCTTTACCAACTTCAAGCTTACCTCAGGGAATTTTGCAACAGTGCACAACAGTTACTATAGCAAAGGTTTTACTTTTTCCTATACTGTTAAGCAAAACAAAACAAAACCCAACTCCAAACCCCCGAAAACTTAAAAACACTAGCTTGTTCACTACGTTTGTGGCCTTAAGCCTTCCTTAAGAGTTGTCAGCCATACATATTTAAAAGGCTCTTTCTGCAGTGCAAAATTCTTTGATCTTGAATCTGTACTTTCAAGGATTATCTTCAAACTTGCTTGGAATTAAAACATTTGGGGATACACAAGTAATATTGTGCAAAACCCTATTATCTCACTGACTTATAGCTATGCTGGTATAAACAGCCATGTGCTGAAACAATCTTTGAGCAGAGGGCAAGAGAGCTAGTCCAATTAAAAAAAACCAAACTAGTGAAGATCTTTCAAACTAGGGAATAGATATTGTTCAGAAATAGCACATTCGTATGTGCAATGAAAGGAAATAAATGTAACAGAAGCAATCAATAGCACATTAAAGAAATAATTTTGACACACCACACATTTTAAAAAAATCATTAACAAAAGTCAGCGTAAAGTTCAGTTTGCTAAACAAAAACTTCAGATTAGGAGTTGATGCTTACAACAGAAAAGCAAAGTCATATATAAGTAATATTTACTATTCAGAAAATGATTCAGAATAAAAAAACCAAAACAGACTTAAGTTTTGTTCCCCTGACAGACAACTAGATGAGAACTCTGACTGATAACTAGGAAGCTGGGTTCCTGGCTAAGACAGTAGCTGCAGCCTGTGAATATCCTGAATTGCTAATAGGCAAGCTACATGCATCATTCATCTAAAAACTATTAGGTTAACTTTAGCCTGTAGTCACGGGTCTATCCATACCTCCTTCAGAATTAGTCAAAAGAGAAGACAGACTCAAAATCATCCTCGGGTGGCTTACGAGGAAACAAAGGGAGACTAGCTGCACTAAATCATAGTTAATCCTTGTGAATATCCTCATCCCACAGAAAGAAAAAGCAGGCCTGGAAGAGATCTCATAACATCAAAGATCACCTAAGAAAGTGAATATGTATGTCTCTTTCCAGAAAGTTAGTTTCTCCTTTTTTGAAAATTACTTTTGCAAAGTACTCAAATTTCTAGAAAGGGAGAAAAAACGGAGCCTTTAAAAAAAACCAAAAGTCAGGCCCAAACTAACGATGGTTTTTAACCGTGATGACATTGCTACAAACTGTAGCAGGACAGCACCACCTAGCGACAGCATGAAGCACCACCAATTCTCAGCACTAAGAAAAAGCAATTGCAGCATTACCTGTATTCATATGAAATTGCTACACTTCACGTAAGAACGACAGTCTTTAAAATGGGAGAAAAAAAATCTACTTCCCCATATCTTCCTACTGTGGATAACTGTGGCAAGAGAAGAGACTAGAACAAGGAGAAAGGTTTAAAAAGGAATATACCTCTTCTTTTGACTATCTACAAAATTTCACTGGTATTTATACCAGTGGTGGTCAAGAACAATTCCAGTTAATAACTCCTACCCTATTTGAAAAATATGCAATATTTTAAGAGACAGAGCTCTGACTGTAACCTGCAAACTACCTGGTAATTCTTCAAGTTTGTAATTCAGTTCTTTGTCACTGATAAAGTTACTGATAGTATCTTTGAAATAGTTTTAAAATAATTTTCAAGATTTACTTATTAATTAAAAATTTCTTACCTAAACAGCTGAACAAGAGGTAAACTGGCTTTGCATAACTTCTGAATAAAAATGTCAGGCAAGTGCCATTTTGAACATTCAAGTTAGTAAACGTATTTACTTTTGATAATAGCATCACCTATCTAGTATTTTTTCCTGTTCCTGCATTGAGGCTGAATCTTCTCACTGTTGCTGCATTGCTGCCCCTGCAAATATGCCGTGAACCACATCACATCCATTGCTTTCTGCAGTTCTATGGCACCACCATTCCCGCATGCCCAGGGATACCTTTCCTGTCTCTCAGTTTCAGAAATTCACCTACTGATTACAGCTACTCACGGAAGTACCTGATATTTCTATTCCATCCAACATAAATTTCTTTATGTTTACACATGGGAAAAATCAAGCAGCACTGCAATCAGCTGTGTGCAATACTAACGTTAAGCCTTCAAACTTGTAGTTGCTTGGCCAGGGGGATTTAAGGCAAGTGACCAGCAATCAAACCACAAAAACACATAAAGCCAACTTCAGAAAATAGTCCACAAATGCATTCAGTTCTTGTTATTTTGACACCTGCAATCCTTCTACACGAGAAACAAAGCGTTGGCAGAAAGGGAGCTGAATGCTACCAAAGACAGTCAAAATACAGGAGAAATGACTGAAGGAGAAAAGACAAAGAGGATTGATAAACAGAGGAAATATGACAATGTATCCAAAATTCAGTCTTGCCTAAGAAGTTGTGAACAGAACAGGCTGTTCTTTGTCCTTTTTGACAGGCTACACAAATCACTTTGTAATAGACACCGATTACAGACTTATGACAGTGAATAAACTAGTTTTGACTGTAACTATCCCAAGGACTTGAAGAAAATGGAGGGCTCCCAACAGTAGTTAAGTCCAACTACTTGACTGGTAAAAAAACCTAACAGGATACACAATACCAGATCCTTAAGATGTACTAAAAATTATTTACTGCTCCTCACCTCCCTGAACAAGAGACACGTTTCTATGGGAGTTCTGGTTCTGAAGTTCTAGGGCAGAACTGACTGAGAACCTAAACGTAGATTACTGTATGCAAAGACAGTCCAGTATTCTCAGAAAAAAAAAAAATCCAGCTTGGATAACTAATGAATGAGGTCTACCAGAAAGATAATCTGGAAAACAAATGGAATACGCTGCAAGATTTCAAAAAAAGATACACTAAATTGCAGAATACCAAATTATCCCCACGTAAAGGAAAGTTGCATGAAAAATTCAGATTGAGTGATCATAGTCTAACAATTCAGTTTGATAGTTCATAATCTAAGAATTAAAAAGAGAAAATTAAAAATACCAAAGAGAACATACGGATAAAACCAGTAAGACCAATTATAACAAATTTCAGTTAGAAAGGGGGAGGGGATAAATGACAACAATGTTCTATATATGCAGAATGAATCTAGGTAGGAATTGACTGATAAAATACAAAATGACTAAAGTATTCAAAGCAGTCTTTGCTTTCATTTGCAAAAAGGTAAATGATGTCATATACTTATGATTAACAATGAGATAATGGTGTCGGCCACAAAACCGTAACAAAATTGGCTAAAAATCTGTAAAACAGACATGTTCAAGCTTAAGGATCCTAATTAAATTTATTATATAAACTTAAGTAGGTAGACAAAATAAGTCTCTGAACCATTAATAATTGCTTTATGTATCAAAGATAAAGGAAGTGTCAGCAGACCAGAAAAGGGAAAACAAGGTACTTACCCTTACAAAAACAACAAAAAAAGCTAGAGGAAAAACCCAGAAGAAAGGATGATTTTAACCTCCAAAGGGTCCTCAAACAAATTACTAATCAATTTGCATGCACAAGGAAGGACAAAAAAAAAGGAAAAAAAGCAGCCCATATAGGCTCATCAATAATAGACTGAAATAATCCAATCTAAAGGCCCTGATAATCTAACAAATAGGGGTGAGAAGACTTAGATACAATATCCAAATGAAATTCTGATAAGTCTGATTTTGAAGTATAGCCCATATGGAAACATAATCAAGTGGAAGGCTAAAATGTCTCAGAGATTTTACTACTTGTTCATTTTCAAACCAGAGTACTTTGATTCACGTCTTGCATGGATCTGTCTTGAACCTCAGTTCAAGTCAGTATTTTCAGTGATGATTTAGATGGTGGAAAATCCTTGTAAAAAATGTGCTGATGAACCTGAGGTGGACTATAGCAGTGGGAGAGAGGATGTGAATACTTCCAGAATTCAAAGTGTTCCTGCTTTCAGATCAGCTTCTCTGTAAGATGAAATGCAAAAAATCCAAAATCATCTCAACGGGCCCCTACCAGACTCCATCCACTATATTGATGTCTCCCCCGTACTGGGGGAGCCCAAAACCGGGCACAACACACCAGAGGTGGTGCCACAGGTGCCAGACAGAAGGAAAGAGCCATCACCCCCCTCTGCCTGCTGGCTATCCTCCTAATGTATCCCACAATGCAGCTGGCCTTCTTTGCCAGAAGGACACACTGATGACTCACATGCAACTCCCTGCACATGAGGACCTCAGGTCCTCATCTACAAAGCTGCTTCCTAGACAGCCAGTGCTGCCCTGTGCTGTTGCACAGGCTTACTCCATCCCAGATGTAGGACTTCAGTGAATTTCACAAGGTTTGTCTCAGCCCATTTCTCTAGCCTGATGTACCTGCTCTGAATAGTGATCCTGTCTCCAGTGTATCAGCTGCACTCCCTTCCATCACCCAGGTCATCAGATACCTTGTAATTTCAAGGTGTAGCTGACAACCTTGTATTCACTGATATTAGCATCAGAGATTCTGTGCAAGTGTGGTTTATATCCCTTTGAGGCCTGCTTAAATCAAAAGACAGTAAACAAGGAGA
>JAVJGJ010000047.1:73359271-73372869 GCA_035590215.1 Microhierax caerulescens | reverse complement strand
AGACTATCAAAACAGAAATAGAGCAAATTGCAAATCAGCACCTTACACTATGTAAAATTATGAACAAGTATAAACTAGAATCAACTTACTCATTCCTGAACATTCTCTGTCTCCATCCCACACATTAGAAACAGCATGCCCCGTTAACAGGAGGTTAATCAAACTTTGGCTATATAACAGAAAGAAATAGCTTATTAAAAGGGACATATATTTTATTTCTAAAAACCAGTTAATCTCTAACAAATTAAAAAGTTTTGTATCACCTGAACAGCTAAGCAGACACTGTCTAACTATATTCCTTTAATTAGCATGTATTTGTAATTCAACGATGCTAGTATGATCTCTATAGTCTTTCAACCAACAACTTGATACAAGAATGTAGCCCTGAATTTGAGAATTATTTCTGAAAATTCAGCAGTAACAAGCATTTTCTCAGAACTGATACACTAAATGGAGTAAGCAGTGGAAAAGGCATGCTATGTTGTGTTGCTTTTAGCTATTTTAGTTATAATATAAAATTGACATTATGACAAAGATTGTAAGTTACAGAATTAAAATTATTACCCCACTAATATAAGTGGTAGGAACCATATTTTGCAGCTTACCTTCCATGACCATAAACAGGGTCTATCAATGGCTCAGCTGCATCTTCAATTTCATTTTTAATGTTTTCAATACCCTGCAGAAAAATAATGTTTTTGCTCTCTTAAAGAATTAATTGTAACACTTACAGCAACAGAATGCAATAGTAAAACATTAAGAGGCTGATGTTAAATGAACTGATACCTAAACACACTTTCTTCATTTGATAAGAGATGTTAGGGATATACAGGGAAGGATGTTTCTAAAATCTGTAATTGTCCCAGATTGGGGGGTGGGGTGGGAAGATGATACCATTCCATCTATCTAGATTTGACTTAGTTTGTCGGTTTAGTGTTCACCTTTTACAGAAAAAGGATTACATGATCAAGCTTTCTCTTAAATAAACAAAACACACACAAAAAGTCAAACAGCCCACAAACCTTTGTCAGTATTACAGAATACAAAAAGAGCAATACTCCAAATCTGTTTGTCCACACTGAATATTGATCCCAAACTGCATCCTTCAGTTCAGGGAAGCTTTTGAATGCTTGTTTGCTAAACAAAAACAAAACAAAAACAAACAAACCCAACAGAAAGGGGGAATGTATTTAGATGAAGCATTAGAATAGTATCACAAACTACAAACAAGAACTACTAATACCTAACATGAAAATGTCCAACTAAAAGCAGAGTAAATCTGGTGTTAAATACAGAATGACATAGCAGCTGTTCTGGAGCTACTATAACTGCCACAGAGCCATTAGTATTTACCCATCAGAAGAAGATAAATAATTCTGGAGCAATGTGCAAAAACGAACATAGTTCTTATATACAGACACTAACCATAAAATTCCATACACTTGTGAAAGAGTTGAGTGGCTTGAACAAAACACTGTTCACTGTTTCTACAAAACACTGTTACTGAAATTGCAAATAGACTGTATGTCACAAAAACGTTTGAATTACGTAGCGTTCCGAAAGACACTCAGTCTATGAACAGCAGAGAAAAAAAGCTTCCACTTAACCAGGTAAGACTACCATTCAGGTTTTCATTTCATTCAATGTAATTATGACATTTCTCAGAAGTACTTGATTTTGTTGACACTAGCAAAATGTTCACAATCACGAGTGGTGCATTAACATTTGGGAAACTATCTGGTTGTATAATGGGGTTGCTGCCTGGACAGTATGATAACGCCAGGGATACGTTTAAAAATAAAAAAGTAAAATAAAAACAGAGGAAAGAGATCCATCAAGATTCCAGTGAAGTAACACCTGTTTGACTGCTTGAGATATCTAGAGCTAGCTTTACTTCTAATAGTATATTAGTACAGAGATATTTAGTTCTGCTTTTCAGAACACAAACATTAATTTTTATTGAGTAATTCAAACTAGATCACACTTTCTGCTTAAACTTAGGTTTATTTTCTTTTTGATTTCTTGCACACTTTATAGTAACTCTTGTTTAAATAAGAAACAAAACATCTGCAAAAACATATCCATAGCTGAGTTTACTCTGGCTAACACGTGAGTTTTTTAAACGACCTTCCATTATCAATAAAGTATACATGGCATACAAGGTATGCAAGGCAAATTCAGTTCTGAAATCCATCAATCAGCTTGCTCTAAAGGTATATGCCAGAGCATTCATTTACAGTGAGAAAGACAGAAAAACTGGAATTTATACCACGAGTCCAAAGATGGAGGTGGTGAGCTGGAGGGAAGGGAAGGGAAGGTCAGGAAATTAGTGTTTTGATCAAATAAGCTTACAAAAATTTTATATTCTCCTTTTTCTTCTTTCCTCATATGACAATGGGTTTAAAAAGCAAACTATAATTACTACTGATAGAACAAGCAGTAGTTATTTCTGTTCTAATTAGCAACATTTTCCATCTCAAGTGTTTTTTGCAATTTTGTTGCTCTTTATATCCTCTTTGGGAGTTTATCTATTTAACGATTACAACTGTTCACTGTGAAAATAAAAGGCTGTCTTATTTTTTTTAATCTTTATTTTATTTTATTTATCTTTAACGATAAACTCACTGGAACTGTAAGCTCTGTATTTACACCCCAGCAAGAGAACAATGTTTAAAAGTATGAAACAAAAAATCAGCCTTGTATACGAAACATTTTTATAGATGTTTCTTACAATGTCTCAAATCAGGAAAAATGACTAGTTTACTTGTTTTTCCAGTAGATGTGTTGCAAGTATTTCAGATAGAATCACCTCTAAAGACCTCTAACATTTAACTGAAATGTGAATCTTAATTAGCTGTGTTCATATACTTGAAATACAAAATTTATTTGGCCAATTTTGCACATTACATTGCTCCAGTTTTATTTGAAAGCCTAATGCTTATGTTCAAAATAACATTCTATTTTAAATGGTAAAATGCAAAGAAAAGCCACCAAAATCCCCAAACCAGAACTTGAAACCCAAGTTTAACCTGATGTGTAACACACAAAGTTCCTCAACATACCCTTTCAGGGCTGTGAAGATTAGTGTAACTTCAAAATACTGTATTTTAAATGTTCCAACATATTACTTACTGAATTAATGCATGAAATCGCTCAAAGCCAAGCTCTTCGACAGCCAAGGCAGCTATACACAAGAGACACTTTTCAGCACTACACATGGCAAAAAAATGACACAAGATACACACAGCAAGCTAGTATACTTTCAAGCTTTACTTATTTTTTTGATTTTTAATCCTCCCTTGGCATTTAGATTTTTTAACTGATTAGTATAAACTAATTTACCACAACATTAAGAATCCACTACACCAATTAGTGAAAACTTTTCTGTTTGGACTAATCAATTTATTAAAAGCACAAAGCCTCTGGAGTGTGTAGCCTTGAAAATATTTTGTCAAATACTAAGCTGTTGATTTTGTACCAAATGCGGCTATCACAAAGTCATCAGGCATATGCATACTCTAGATATAATTTTGCAGGTCAACAAGTAGTAGTATTTCCTAGAAAAGCAAGCAGGATTATTTGATCACTTTATCACCATAGGTAAGCTGTATTTTTTCTTCAAATATACGTTTCTGTTACTGAAATTTTGGGGGTTCATGTCATCCCCCACCCACACCCACCCCCGCTTATTTATTACAAACAAACGAGTAGAATTATTCTACAGTATTACACATTCTGTTTTCAAATAAATTCTCTCTCAGTTGTCCTTTAATAATGGATAAACAGCCTTTCAAATAAGTGTCACATCCAAGACAGAAAAAAAATACAGCATTAGTGTCTTCCCAAGTTCAACGCAGGCTTTATACCTTTGTTCCCTGCACAACATTTCCTAATCAAGAAGATGAAATGAACTTAATAAAATCAATTTTTCTTTTACCAGTTGTGTACACAACTTGCCAGTTGTGTAATTATCAAATTCCATAGGCATTCAAATATTAAAACTGTAGCAGTTTTAAGTGCCATCTATGTTCATAAATACTTTATCTTTCTGCTAGTAGAATAATAAAACAAATGCAAACCAGAAAGATTTGCTTTCTGATAAGGGCCATTTAATACTGAATATTTAAATAATGTCTGATCATCTAGCTACCAAGTTTGCCTCCACATAATCAAAGACTTGAAGCCATTAGGGCTAATACTGCTGATCATTCTTCCCACAAGAATTCCAGAAAGGACTTTTTATGCCCTGTCTGATTATATTTTGGAAGATGCACTGGATTTGCCTACATGCAAATACAGATGATTCCCATCAATAGAATACTTTCATTTTTAACTTCAGAAATATGACAGCAGTAGTCTTAAGAGCATTAGTTTTCATCTTTTGAAAAACTACAAGGAATTGCTAAAACTACGTTACCAAGAGCAAAACTAGACTTAAGAAAATTTATTTTTAAGAAATTTTTAAAAAATATCAAACAATTAACCTAAATTGCAGAAAATGCTACAGGAACTAACTCTACTCCAAGAACGTATATTTTTGTAAGCAGAAAGTTAGAGGGACTAAATCATATAAAGCAATCTTTGAACGTGGGAACTTCCACTACTACAGCCAATGCATGGCCAACAACAAGTCACTGGTATACACCGCAAAAGCAGATGAAAAATGCTATTGCATTCAGTAAGTGTGCTCGAATCCACCTTTTGTTCACACAACAGGATGATAAGCAGTTTCATTCTGTTACTACAGGACAGAGTGAAATACTAAGAGAACTACTATTTGAAACAAAGGGAAAGAAGTAGAAGTCCTAAAGAGAAGTGTAGCTATACACAAACCAAACATGGCTAAACAAAGACAGTGCTTAGTGGAGAGGAAAAGAACAAACAGCAATAGAGCATGAGCTGTATGAGAAATACAATTCTATAGAAACTCTTTAAAATTATACTCTCAGCGTGCTGTGTCTAATAGTATTTCATGGTTTTAAAACAAATATATTCCCATACTCAGTTCCCAAATAGCAGCAGCCTGCCACATGGAATTGTATCTGTAATACTCCTCCACACACATATCTTATCACACGTATCCTACCAACTATGACAATGACTGTTTCTATTTTTGATTACAGCAACCAAGCAAGAAATGTATTCCTTTGCCCTTGCAGTAACAGAACACTGCATTATTGACAATAACTTCTCCTCATCTTTGCCCCAAGCCTAACCAGGCAAGAAACTGGTCTATAGTTAAATAGCAGGACAGAAAAAACCCAAACCAAACCAACCCAAAAACCAACAAATATGCCTTCAATCAGGAAGTGTATTGCATTATACTTACAAGGTAAAATACTGTTTGAACTATAGAGTGCATACAAGAGGTATATTCAGTGTCTAGCAGGGAATGTATAATACGAACAATGAAAGAGAGTGATGTTGAACAATCTGCTTTTGTCATGAGCATGGTAAATGTATCCTGCTCTTCTTAAGCGCTTTCCATGTTATTAAGGACAAGTCAGGCAGAACTTGTAGGTTTGTACAGAAATATGAAAAGCGTAGATACATAACAGAATGGATTAGTTCATGAAGTGTCAGTGTTCGAGAGTAATTATTGAGCGTGTGTTTAAAAAGACTTTCTGCTGAACATTTTCTACAATTAAAAGTTCTTTAGAATAAGGCAATATTAATAAACAACGTAGTAAAAGCCTATTGATAGCTAGGTTCTGCTTTACTTTTTCTTCAAAGGACCTGTCATAATATTAGCAAGAGCTTCAGAGACTACTGAAAAATCCACAGAAATTAGGAATTTCAGAGGTTAAAACTGCCTTATCTTGTAAAGGAAGACAGGGGCTTTATTATTTTTTTAAACAGAAATGTTGTAAATAAAACTTTCTGGACAATATCTTTTCTAAATTAAAAGAAAAAATGCTTCCTTTGGAACTCATATGTAGTGACATTCTGTTTTTTCAGTTAAGTAACTAATTATTATTGTTTGAGCCTTCTAAAGCACACGGAGCATATTGATAGAAGCAGATGAAGATGGCTTGTATCAAAGAGCTCCAGCACTACTAATTGCTACAGCAAGCTGCGCATGTATAAAAATCTACTTGTACAATTCTTACTTTGTAGTTATCCCACAAACTGCCGAATAACATATTCCTTCCATCAAAAGATGGCACCTTTATAAGCATGTTCTCATGTGAAGAGTTTTTCATACTTCTTAAGGGACACATTGGGAAGAAAAAACTAAAAGAAAGAGAAGCTTATCTTTGAACAAGTTAGATATCTCCCATTAAAAGATTAGTAAATACACATCTCTATAATCATGTATGCACAGATAAACTTCCCACGTCACTGACTCCACAGCAGTTAGGTATGACTGGATGCAGTATTTTAGTGCAACAATGATGTTGACCAGATCTTTGATGTCAGTAACTACTGAAAGAATCAAGAAATTTGCAGAAAGCAGGTAACCAAAAAATTCTAACCTACAAAAAAATTCTGATCTACTATAAGTTAATTTGATTAAGTTGCTTTGGTACTGCATAGAATCAAAAAAAAGAGAAAAAGGCTACTTGTCTATAACAGGGGATCCAGAATATTTTACAACAGATAAATCATTGCAGAACTTCCTACAAAAGCTCTTCTGAAATACAGCAACAAGTGACAAGTTAAAATACTCCTCCAGCATTAGGAAGCATGTGGATTTTTCAAAATTAAAGACACAGCAGGTTCTAATAAACTACAAAATAAAATTGGAAAGATTATGGAAGTTGCTCAGATTCAAGAGTAACACGTATGTTAGAACTCCAGTGATAGACAGCACATTCAACAAAAAGGATCAATACCTCTAATTGCAACAGACAAAACCCCATCTGTTGCTAACAGAATCAAAGGCAAAAATCACAACCATATAATAATAAAAAGCAGTGGCCCCTCAAAAAAAACCTATGCAATACTTCACTAAGTGATGAGTAATTTAGTACAGAAATACATCTTACAAGGTTGTTCCTCTTGGCGACTAGATTCTGCAGGACCTTCAGAAATACTAGCTGTTTCTTCAGTTGTTTTTCCTCTTATCCATGTTGCCAGAGAGTATGACTCAGAATTATCAGAACAAGCCATTTCCAAAATATCACATAATGTATGACAGAGAAGGTTCTTCTGCTCTTCCTCTGAAAGATCAGAAACCTACATGAGTTCAACTGCTGCTAATTAGTATCTTACATAAGCTACTAGTATCTTTTTTTATACATTAATGTTATCTAAATAATTGAGTTTATTACTTTTATTAATTATTAATGCTAATTGCTGTTTGACTATACTGGACCAAATAATTATAAAGCTGTCTTTAGAAAAATGCATTTTAATATTATTTCCAATCCATTCTGTTTCCCAATACTAGATTTCAATATTTATAAAACACAGAACTATATACAGACATAGACCTCACAAATGGGAGTTTAGAGACATGTAGTACACACACTGTATGCTTCATGAAATGGCACGCTAGCACACTTAAACAAAAAGAAAGTGTAAAATACTTCACAGTCTTTGTACCAGGATACGCTTTACAAATTACTAGAACAGAAAAAATAGAGAAAAGATGTCTCAGTACCTGGACAGTGTCTCCAAGTAGACTTTTCGCTGGTAAAAAGCCTCTTCAAAAGGAATGCCTTTGTTATCAAAGCATAAAATAACATTAAAATACAAAGCAATGTTAACTTTTACATTAACAGAGTCACAAGCTCTATGTCAAAGCATTTTTGCATGTTATTAGAAGGGTTTCAAGCTGCTCATCATTCAATAGGAGACCCTGAGCCTGCACTGTTTACTGACTTTTCCCATTCAAACTAACTACAAAGATGACCTCATATACCTATGTTCACCATTATTGAATTTGAACCTTAAGTACTCTTCAAATGCACAGGCTGCATATTTACATAAACATCTCCAAACTCACAGGACTACAGCAGAGGCACAAATATTTTGCAATGTAACTGAAGAGTAGTACAAGACAACTCCAGTCCTGCAGAGCAACTCCTGTAGTAGTTAAAAAGCCCACCTTCTCTTAACCACTGCAAGTCATAATTTGCAGATCAGATTGAAGAAAACCCACGTGTCTCCTTATCTTTGTTTTGTTTTCCATTAACACTAATATGGCAATTAAAAAAAAAAAAAAGGTATGTTTTAAGTCAACAATCTTTGGGAAGCAGACTCCTGGTCTTTCTAATTACTCTATTAGATGCTGTTCCAGGCATTTGCAGCACCTTAAAAACAGCTGCTTCAACTTTTACTTCTTCCTTGACAGACTCACCCTGTTCTCTCACCACATATCTTTTGCACACCTTTTAGTAATTCACAGCAGCACTAGGCACTGCAAGGTCTCCTTGATCCCTTCCTCCTTCCCTACCTGGGGCTCAGCTCACCTTTAAACATGTTTTAACTACTTAATTTCAAAGAAGTTGAGCTACATATAAAACTGGAAAACCACTGTCTAGAAGAACATTTCATACGGTAAAGACTTGGTACTGCCTTTAAGGAGCTGGCTGGTCTTGTTCTTTACTCTCTCCATTCCCTTCAAATAAAAGACTTGTAATTCTAACATCAGAGACCAGACACTCTACATCTGGTTTTAAGACCACACAACTAAACAGAACTATGTTACAGAGTGTAATTAATAATAAAATATTTTTCTATTGATTGTTTACAACCTAAACAAGTGGCGCTCCTTCCTGTGGTACAAGTCTTTTGGTGGGAACAGATTTTAGAGTGTCTTGAAATAACCATAACAGAGGTTTTATGACTGCCACATTAGACACACCAGAGATGCAAACAATTCCGCAATGTCACTTGTCTGACCCAGTTACCTTCCAGTTCATGGTCAGATTAACTCTGCTATGTAACTTTAGCAGGTACTCTATCAGTGGGCAAAGCCTCAACTCATACCTAGGCATATCTGCAGAACTTGATCTGTGTGTAAGAGAAGTCAAGAGCAGTTTAGCAGAAAAAGTAATGTCTGTGACTCAATGTCTGCCTGCCTCTACAGGGTGCTACTAAGAGAATGAAAAGCACTTGCAAATCGAACAAACTGCTGTAGTGGAACAGATGCAGCCTACAGGTCATGCATCTAGGCAGCAGTCAGCATGGCTCCAGAAAAGTATTTCAAAGAGCATGCACATAGCCTACAAGATACAATGGAGTAAGAAAACAAAACAAAACAAAAAAATCACAATCACACTTGGTTGAGTGTATCCAAAGCACAAGTGAAATCCTAAGCACATATCCAGAATAAAATATGGTTACTTGACATACTTTAATTATTCTGCTAACTAGGACTTTGAAAATGTAATGTTTCTCCTTTTCTTAGCAAACCTTGTTAGGTTTGAAAATTGATTACTTCAAATATTTCTAATACAGTTAGCTAAAGCAGCTATTGTGACACAGATATTACACTTCTCAAGGACAGAGAATTTGAGAGACATGAAAGGATTATGATTACATTTATATCTGATCTTTCAGTTCTCTCCTTTATTCTGCATTCCCCACTTTAAAGTTACCTCTGCTTGGATCAACATTCTGCATTTAAACAAATCTACTTCTGTAAAATTACAGGTCAAAATCAGCCCATCTCTGTGTTTTTACTGGGGTTTTTTCTCTCCTCCACACTAAAATTTTGAAATCAAAATACAACTGATCTGCAAATTTTTTTAATATTTTAGTTTCCACATATATAGACAAAAGAACAAAATCTGGGCTTACTAATTTTGAACCATTACTGTAAGAAATGCATCTTACCTGTACAGGTGCAATCACTGCACAAGGGCCACCTTCAAATTGTTCTAATGCAGTCGATTCAGATTCACTAAAGACAAATCCTGTCAAATGAAAAAGCACTGTATTTACTGAAATATGTAAACAAGCACATGTTTATGTATACTCCTTCCCTAACAGAAATGACACTATTTATTCACCTTTAAAGAGTAGATAAGTTTAAGATTTTTTTCATCTGATAACGCAACAGAATGTACTTAAACTATCTGAAGAAAAAAACAGTCATGAATACAGGTGAAAGCACAGAAATGAATTATTTAGCTCAGCAATGAAATCATGACCAAAAAAGGCCAACAGCTGGGGTTTTAAAGGATTTTTAACAGTAAAACTGTCACTAGAGCACATGGCTGCATATTTAAACCACAGTTTTTATTTTATTTTCATTTATTTCTTACAAATCAATTAAATCTCATGTCTAAGTGATAATATTTTGTCTCACATATCCAAAAAAAAAAATCTTTGAGTCTTCGCTGAACATGCATAATACATTTTAATTTCCTCTGCCTCCCACTGATCTCATTTTTGGTCTTATCAGTGCTTACTATTAAGCCTGAAATATGCTGAATAACTCAAATATTCACTTGTAACCACTGAAGCAAGCCTCTTAATGGCGTTCTTTCACAGAAGATACACTATATTTACTGAGATGCAAGATCAACTATTTTCTCCTTCCATCTTTAATGTATTTGTATTTCAGAATTACACGTAATACAGCAAATGCTGGAACAATTACTGTAGAATTGTTACTACCTCGCCCTTAAAGTTGTCTTCAAGATATGATCATTCACAGATTGCACTTCTCATGGATAAATGCATATAAATGGACAATTAGCTCGATGAAGCTGACACATGGTAGGTTACTCACAGTGATATTTTGCATTATTTTTTTAAGTGCTGGGAAGATTGTGCTAAAGTGACTCTAGTTCAACGTAATCTAGAAACCACACAACTGTAGTCAGCAACCAACCAGCAAGCACAAGCAAGTGGGGGCAGGGAAAAAGGGGATACATGCATATTGTCACAGCCGCGTCAGTCTCAGCAGAAAAAAAAATATTCAATGCTTCTTGCCCACAATTTCTCCTTTTCTGAACTCTGTATCATTACATGCTGCCATATCAAAGGCATCAGTAACTCCTGGATGTGAATTTGAACTGGGGAAATGCATCCCCCCGGTGCAGACTTCCACACTACTGCATGACAGGTACATCACCCCAAGCGGCACAACAGAGGACTACCACATGTTTTGTAGGCCATATTTCATCACACAAAGTTGCTCAACAACAGCGTGAAGATTTTTTTCTTAAGATGGATCAATGTAGCCATGTGGCAGCACTCTCCAAACTATCAGGCTTCCTCCTTCTCTTTGATCCCAACAGCTCACCTTTACTGGTGTCTGATCTAGACCCCCAGGCTCTTCCCGCCTATCTCAATGTGATCTGGATCGCAGGCTGTCCCCATCTGTCTCTGCTACGTTGGGCACTGCCATCACTGTTTAAAACTTCAAACATCCCCCAGCACAGCCATCACCACTGTTGCTGCTCATTACACTCAGTCTCATCATCTGAAGGGCCTCACAGGGGGCACCAATTGTCACTGCACTCTCCAAACTAGCCAGCTGCAACAAGATCTTACCATCTCATACCAGCACACTCCTCATGCCAGTCCCTCTGCTGCCTTCTTGTCTCTCCTCACCCCAGGTATGCATTCTCTCTCTCTCCTCTCTGCTTCTTGCTCCCTTCTCTTCCTTGGCTGCCCAACCCCTTAACAGGCCAACCCACCACCCCTGAAGCCAACCCACAGCTGTATATGTTCAATGTTAATTAATGCAGCTTCATTCCTCTACACAGCCATATTTCTTAAAAAAACCCTGGGGTTTCCCATTTCTGACAGAAGGCTCCAGCTGTGTGGTTTTTTAACTGAACGCGCAAAAGTGCATTACAAAGATGTATTTTATATCCAAAACCCAGATGAACATCAAGCCTACATACTTGGATCCAGCATCACCAAATGAAGCTCTATTAATCCATATTTCAACCAGTTTGTCCTAGTGTCATTTCATTCCCCTGTTAACATGCCCTAATAAGAAGTATCACCAGTCCTTTAAACTTTCAGAATTAGTTCATGCAGGTTTATCATATTAAAACGTAAGTCTTCCTCTACTATGAAGTGTTACTGCATGCCATCTAAGCACATGGCAACAACAGGGTTTTTTTAGTAGTTTTAATGATTTAGCCACTGCTGATAAACAACATACTTGGATGTGGTACCATTAAACCACACTTAAGAAATCTTGAATTTGTTTCGAATTCTTCAGTCTTCTCACAGAAAGCATGAACTGTCTCAGCTTAAGCCTGCCCTATTTTTCAAAATTGCTTCCTAAAAATAAAGAAAATTGAGTGTGATCCACCAGAGTGGATAAAATTTGAGACAGACAATGCAAAATTGCTATTACACAGAATTTGACAGAACACAACCATAGGAAAAAACATACAGCGTACCTAAAGGAACACTTAATTTCTTTTCACCTGAATACTGCTTAATGCTTAATAAACATTATGATTCTAGAAGCTGTTAAGCAAAAAACTGGGCTTTAGGGTTTTTGGTCTTGCTCTCTTTTTTACTCCTTATCAAAATCTGAAATCAGCTCAGGTACAACTTCAGAAACCAGAAGTCTGAAGTCCATCTGGGTTCAAGTCTACCTCAGCCTGCAATCAACACCTACTTACCTTTTTTGCTGTCCACAACAACCACATCTTGGGCAATATCTATAAACCATCAACCCCACGCTCTTCCTTATGACTAACAGTAGTGGCCTGGCCACCCTTTAAGTTACCAGCTAAGGCCAGCATCTCTGATCCAAACTAATTTCTACTTACTCTCACTCTTAACAAATCATATCTACCATGCAGGGTTTTTTTCAGTCAAGATAAAATTTCAGAAGTAAATTAGATGTAAAGCAGCCAAAATAATATTTTTTAATTAACCTGCCTGCCTTTTATCCATGAGTATAATTATCATCACTTACCTATATGAAACATAAAATAGTATCATTATCATTCATCTTCCTTGTCATTTATAACCCTATTAAATGCTCCATTGACCTAATTTTTCCAACATCACTACTGTTGTACTGCTTTAACCTTTTGAGAGACGAGGAATGGATCTAGATTCCTGTTGGTAGTGTATTGTCCAATATTTTGAGTTATAGTGACTAAGATATTTCCAAATCTGTCTTTATATCCTTTGTCCACTATTAATCACACAACACAAAGTTTTGTTCTCCTTATTTCTCCAAAACCTAGCATTTACCAAGGCCCACACTTCTTTTCTTACACCTAATTCTTAACTCTTCTATATAGTTTGCCAAAATGCATTTATGACTTGGTTAGTGACTCTTGCTGTTCATTTAATACTCCACATCATGTTCCAAAGCACTACAAAAATCCATTCATTCTTCTATTAAGACCATCCCCACCCCCTTCCTGCATCTGTATTTCTAAAAAAAAATAATGTCATTTTGTTCACATCCAAGACACTTCAGACATAAGTAACACTGTCATTTTACAAATGCAAGAACCAGTTCTAGCTGAATGAGGGAGACAAGGGTGTATGTGGGGTGTGTGTGTGTGCCTAAAGAGCATGCAACATTAACCACATCAGAAAAAAAACCTTGCTCTCTCCCTGGTCCAAACTAGCTACAAAGATGCTGCGCTATTCATTTTTTTTGTACTGTTCTCTGCTGAGCTGGTCTCTCACCATGGAACTGTACTTTTTTC
>JAVJGJ010000047.1:73336015-73353163 GCA_035590215.1 Microhierax caerulescens | reverse complement strand
AATCAAGGGCACCGGCCTTTCTGTGGTAGAAGGGATTCGGTACCGAGGTCCAAGCCTGCACGTTAGGAGCCCCGGGGGGGCGCGGCCGGCTCCTCCAGCTGGCAGCAGCCCTTGCTGGCGTCTGGCCCTGCCGCGGCCGCCCTGGGCCCCGCTCGGTGCGGGCCGCCCCAGGGGCTGCTTTAAACTGTTAAGCGGGACAGAGCGGCGCTGCGAGGAGATAGCGGTGTTAGAGAAAGTGGCCTTCAAGCCTTAGTGTGCAGCACGCAGCAGTCTGTGCGAAGAC
This sequence comes from Microhierax caerulescens, assembly GCA_035590215.1. NCBI lineage: Eukaryota > Metazoa > Chordata > Aves > Falconiformes > Falconidae > Microhierax > Microhierax caerulescens. The sequence goes on along the minus strand of JAVJGJ010000047.1, from coordinate 73,352,880 downwards.
TCCTGATGCTGCATCTGGGCTGGATAGAGCGGGGTATCCCAGGAATTCATAATCATAACAGTACAAGTATTTAGTGACTTGATGTATTGGATGCATAGCGTCTTGTAGAAGCACCAGCCTAATGTGAAGAGTAGTGCTCGCATCTATGCACATAATATCGTTACTGTTCTGGAAACAGCTCTTTTATGTGGCAGTGCCTGTATTCATACAGTAGGCTGGAACAAAGAATGAAAGGTAGCTGCATGGTTGACATCCCCGCAAACTTGTAAGGATTCAGATTTAGAAAATAAATTTGGTTTACCTAATTTAGGTGGGGTTTGGTTTTTTTTTTCCAGTAGAGAGTTTAGAAATAGAGACTGAATCTCTTATCAAAGATTATTGCCATTTTTTTCTAAAATATAATTGTCATTCAAATGGGAGCTCTTCATGGAGGTTTTGTGGTCAGTGTCATGCAGATTAACGTAGACTTTAACAAAATTTGTCAGAAGGGTAGTAATCCTTACCATTGACAAAACTGGATTAAGGATGTTCTCTTAGAAAAAACATTTAAATCTAAAAGTTTTCTAGGTGAAACTATTGCCTATGCTACTTGGAATTCTACATGTGGTGTGCAGATGAAACAGCTGTGACATTTAGTCCACCCACTTCATCATACGCTTAACTACTTTTTTGGAGATGGAGCACATATTGAAACTGTTACATGTGCAGTCATTCTGAATTATGTATGAAAATAGCCAATATCAGAGTCTATAAGCTTTCTGACATGTCATACCACAAATAGCTAAGAAGATGGTGTGGTTGTACTTTTGATTTTTAAGAATTTTGAAGTACTTGCACAACTAAGCATTTTCTGAATAATTTTTGACAAGCCATCAGTTATCTTCAGTATTCATTAACAGAATGGATTCTGGATTTACTTAAGTAATGCTTATAATGGACACTTCTTGATTTTTAGCATAAAGAATAACTCCAAGTGGAAATAACTTCATTAGAAGTAATTTGTTGTTATGATGCCTTTAATGTTCTTTACCTACTGTAATAAAGGCCATCATGTTAATTTTTTTGTGTTTTGAATCAATTGTGCAGTAAAATGCAAATCTTCCAGATGCAGTACTTTGAGTTTGATACTAGATATAGCAGGTTTGAAATTGTAAACATCCCATGAGCAGGAGGAAACTATCAAAATATATATACTTTAAAGTGTATTGATTATACATTTGAAATACCTCAGACAAGTGTTTATATCAAAATGATGTGATGATGCAAGCATAAGCCAACTAGCTCAACAGAGTTCAGATTATGCATCGATAGGAAGGCTTTATGAGGAGGAGGACAGAAAGCTGCTGGGCTTAAACAAACATTATGGATGCTTGGGTGCAATCGGAAAAACAATTCAGTGAACAACTGGAGAATTGAGGGGAGAATGCACTGTAAAATACGGATGCTGAACCTAAAACTGGACTATGGCCATTGCTGTATGGAAGAGGAGTTGGATGGCACCACCCAGAGGCACCAGAAGGCTGGAAAAGCTCCTTCTCCACCTACCTCCATTTGCCTGTTGTCAAAAGGAAGTTAATTAGAAGGAGAGTGCCCATTGATTTCATGGGTGCAAACAGGTATTTACACTGAAATGAGTATAAGGAAAAGCTCAGCCACAACCTCAGGAGTCGTGAGCCAGAAATGCTGCAGTTTTGTGTGCTCTAAATAACCGCAACAGGTTTACTTTCTCATTGCGGAGTGGAAGAATGCTTATCGGCCATGGCATCTGTGATTACAGACCCACAGGTGAGCTAACAGCTAGTACTCCTGTAAAGTCTGTCATGGTTTAACCTGAGTCAGTAACCTAAGTATTATGCAGCCACCTGCTCACCCAGAGGGGTGGGGAGGAGAATCAGGAAGGAATGTAAAGCTCAAGTATTGAGGTAAGAACAATTTAATAAGTAAAATAAAATAAAATAGGGAAACCCCACAATAATAATAACAATTATAATGAAAAGGAAGGAGAAGGGGAGAGGAATGAAATCCAAAGGGAAGAGAGAAAAAAATCCAAGTGATGGACAACACAATTGCTCACCACCTGCTAACTGATGCCCCACCAGTCCCCCAGCAGTGATTGGCAGGCCCTGATCAACTGCCCCCACTTTATATACTGAGCATGACATGCTACGGTATGAGTATCCCTTTGGCCAGATCAGGCAGGTGTCCTAGCTACGTCCTCTCCCAGTTTCTTGTGCCCCTCCAGCGCTCTCGCTGGCAAGGCCTGAGAAACTGAGAAGTCCTTGACTTTATTTATAAAGATTATCCTGCAACAATTAAAAACCTCTGTTACCAACATTATACTCAAACCAAATCCGGGTCATAGCACTGCACCAGCTACTAAGGAAATTAACTGTCTCAGCTGAATCCAAGAGAAGTCACAACAGCAAGTCAAATTGAATCGGTATTTCTAGCCTGCCTTAGAATGACAAATAGTCACATTTTGGTGAGGCTTTAGGCTAATGCCCTCTGTTGTGTAAAAATGATTTAAAAATGTTTTGCCAACTACTGGCTGTTGTATACCTCTGATATTACTAATTTGCTCTGTATAATTTGAATGCAGATATGAGGAAACATGTCTTCAGTGTTACTCACTACTGACAAGAGCAAAGACAGTAACGAGAGACACAAGATGTGATGCAGTTTGACCCATCTTGATTTGGTTGGCATACAGCACACCGACTCCAATAGAGACATATAAAAATCAATGAATCTGGGAACAGGGGAGCAATTTTGGGCATATGTGCCAACTGGAACAATCTGCCACGTGCTGGTTAGGAAAAGCATTAGGAAAATACCACTTAAATCATTAGCCTCACTAATACAAATCATAAAAGGCAAACTATATAGTCAGCTGTAGCAAACAACACTGAATACAAGCGAATGAGACTGAATGTCAACAATTATGACTTTAGATTTCTCACTGATCATCTTTTAAGTTTTGGGTTCATAAGCCAGTGATATATTGCATATGCATACCAAAGATAGTGTGAATTTATGTAGGTAGCTGGGTTGCAGTTAGTGAGGAAGAAACTAAAGAGGAGGATTAGGAGAGAAGCATATGAAAAAAACAGTACTTTGGACTTAGGATTGTACCAGGCCTTCTTGTTTTTCAGGTTGCTGGATTTGTTCATGGGTTTGTTCACTAAAGGAAAAACTTAGAGCTCCTTTGGGTCTAATACCAGGTTGACTTGTATATACTGTATTTCAGAAACAGAACATATGTGGATTGGAGTTTGAACTCAGAACAAAGAATGTGCAAATCAGCACACTAATACATGGAAATAGTATTTTCTAAAATTATGAACAGTGGTATTTAAATCATGTTTCTGTGGACTTTGGCATGTATGAACTGTACTGTAAAGTCACACTTTAATGGAAGATAAGGAACAGACTTCTCTGCCTGTTGGGACTTTACCTCCTTAAAATGTTTAGAGGTATGCAAATCAAGGACGATTAAAAATCACTGCTCTACAGCATTGCTTGGGTATGTTCTGAGTAGTATACACAGAGCTGAACTATTCAAAATAGTTTCTATTAAATGCACGTTTCCCCCCTTTTATAATGTTGGACTGCCATCATGTGGTTAGTTTGGTGACTTAACATGCACTTTTAAAGTGCAAGTTTTCTTTTTTCCTCTTAAATAATATGCACTGTTCGCTTCTTTTTCTTTGTGAAATGCTGTTAATTCCCTGTGTGGGGTAGTTTGGTAGTTTTGGGCTTTTTTAGGAAAACGTAGCAACTACCTTTCTCTCCTTTCTATCTCTAATCCAAACTCACTTTGTTTACCTCGATTTTGTTGGTTTCAGTGTGTAACATCTTAGAATAGTTCTCCACTTACACAGAAGAAGGTAAAGACCATAAATATACGCTATAAGTGTGCAACCCCTTTTGGTTTACTTACTGTATTTTTTAAGAATTAAGCCTACTCATGAAAGTTTTTGGATTAATTGAGAGTTTATGGGTTTACTGCTATGAACTATTGACAGACAGCAATACAAGTTACAGACATTGCACATTTTTGCCAGACAAATCTCAGTAAAGTTCATCTACACTGAAAGGGCTTTGTTTTACTTGTCTTTAAAATGCATTGTCTGGCTTGATGGTAGGAAAAGCAAGTATATTGATAAATGCCAAGCTACTCTAGTGCATTCAGCACCAAAGGGAATCATGGTTGTGTCTAACTAAATCGTTCTGACTTTAGTGAGGAGGTAAAATTGAGTATTACAATAAAGTTTTCTCAGTTCCCTGTTCTGTTGACTCCCTTTTAATTACCTCCACTACCCCACCACCCTCCAGCCAACAAAACAAAAATCACAGCATCAGGTCTATATATAAAAACATGTTACCAGAAACTTGAAACGTGCTGGGCTAGACAAGGCCATTGAACCAAATCACAAAAGGTTTTAGTTGTCTAGCTGTTGTTTGGATACCTAATGTCCTACTGATACAAATGTCTGGACTAGTAAAGAGAAAATGGACAATTTCTTGATAGATATTTGCTCTCAGAATCTGCAAATGAGAAAAAACAAGCTACTGTTTGCCCTGAGTGTGTTAATATTTGGGATTGATATCCTTGTGGAATGGAAAGGAATTCCTGGAGAATCATACCTTTCTGTGATAGCTAATACAGCAAGTTAAATGTGACTTCTTTCTTGTGTTTATGCTGTATGGATTATCTTAATGCTATAGACAATAGTTTAGTTTTAGTAAGCTGTTAAAAGCTGCTGGAGCTATAACTCCATCATTTGCAGAAACACGGATGAGTGAATACCCCTAGATTCATAGTACAAACTACATCAGAACAAAATGATTTTACTCACTGTTGTATTTCATTTAAGATGTTTAAGTGTGGAAAAAAGTATGACAGAAAATGGGCTATTTTAAAAACAGTCATCTATTCACTTTTTGCAAGTTATCATGGCATTTTCCCATTGCTTAAAGAGTCTTTTTCTCCCTCCCTAAGCATGCTGAGATTTTCTATTATTTTCAGATAAAATGATCTTACAGGTGAAATTTACACATCCATTATCCTTGTATGGCCACTCAGTGTATGGCTCACTGCAAATGGCTTTGGATTATGGACCGCAATTTTGGGGGGAGAAAAAGGAAAAAATTGCCATTGTAATTGGCACGAAAAAGTCTGTAATTATTAAGCTTTTAGGGATATAATTAAATTAAGAATGTCAACATAACAATAACTACACAGTGATGCTAATATCGTATCTCTGGCATTATTAGTTAATGAGTGGCTCAGACAAGCTTAGTGCGGCATGAATGGGCTAATAACTTGCTGTGCGGTCACTGCCCTCTGCTTAAATGCAGAGTTTACTTTGCAGTGACAATGCACAGAAGAAAAAATAAAAAGAGCTATTAATGCAGTTACATTTTTAAAAGGCATATACAGTCATCAATTTCAGTAATGTGAACTACATTTTGAACTGAAAATTTATTTGAACAAAAGGCTGAATTCACTGTTTTCAATAAGCTGAATTGTAATATATTAACATATTAATACAATTATATATATATTAAATATATGATATATAATTATAATATATTAATATAATATAATGTGTCAATACAATAAAAGTTAATGTATTGTATTGAAATAGTAAAAGAATTAAATACATGTGATTTATTCAAAATTGTATGGGAAAGTTCCAGTTTTGCAAAAGGATTGGTTTCCTGTAGATAATTTCATCAAAGTATTTAGATTAGTTTTACTTTTTGTCTTGGAGAGATTGGGGAAGAAGTTAGTTTTACTGGGGACGTTTTGTTTTGAAGCAGATGATGTGTTGGAAGAATGCAGAATGAAGAAGTGCTTAGATTGCTGATAGGAAAAAATGAGGATACTCAGCAAGTGGTCTGTACTAAAGGGACAGGAGCCTTATTCTATTAAAACCATTTGCCCATTTAAGTGTCTTGCTCTCTAAATTCCTTTTCTTACTTTCTTAGGTTTTCTGTTTCAAATTCTTCTTTTCTAAAAGCCTGACACAGTGGTTTGCCTCTTTGTGTTCTCATCTCCTTTTCATCTACCGTACTTATGTTTAGTGACACTTGCCTTTTGTTTAATATTCTGTCCTTAACCATTATTTTTTCTCCTTAAGTATTAATATAAATGTTATTGCTTTTTTATTCTTGGAATGATCTATTTCTTCCTTTATGCAATTTTGTCCTTCAGACCTGTTATGAAAATCCATTATTTCATCTCTTTTCACAGAGGTAGCTAAAATCCCATCTACTTTCATATTGATGCCATTTCCACAAGAGTCTGGGAGTTCCTTGGGCCTGTGACATATCTGTCTGCAATGCATCTGCAAAAGTATCACATACTCGTGACATTTTAAGAATATAGAAGGAAGAATGCAAGGACAAGAGGTTCACAGGGAGCCACCATGTTGGGAAAGATCATTTGTTCAGAGGAGACGCTGGGCAGTACTGAGAAAAGCACCCATCAGATGAGAAACCTTAGGGAAGGGAAGGCTGTGAGCAAGTTGATGTAACTTCAGAACTGGTTTGAGATGGGTCTTTTCTTTCATCAGAAGATGAATTCCTACTTCCCCCGTACAGAATGTTATCATCACACCAAAATAATTCACAGGATTTTATACATCATTATGGCTTATATATAGCTTATTGTATAGACCGTAAATGTGCAAGTCACGCACTAAAGCTCAATGTTTTGAAGAATGCAACCAGTGGTTGCTTCAGATCACGGACATTAATTGGTTTACCGTATTTGAATAAAAATTCTTTGCCCACTAGAGGGTACAGCAGCTCTTAGAATAGCTAGAATAGTGCTACTTCGTTTAACTAAATTTAGTGCAACAAAAACCTTGGCACAATCCTATGGTTAAGAAATTAAGGGTCAGGCAGCTTTGCTGATTTATAACAGCTGAACATCTGCTTTGAAACACACAGAGTGAAGGATTTCAAATTTATGGTTTCCCACAACAACCATGACTTGTCCCTGTTTTACATAGTGCTGGCATTTTTACTGGCAACTTTTATTCTTGAACATGTAAACCCCTTTGTTCTTTTTTTTTTTTTAAAAAAAAATTCTCCATGTACAAAACTGTGCTGAAATTTCTGTTTACTCCCCCTTTCTTACTTTCTTTATAAAAAAATAATAAATACTAATAAAATCTAATGCCCTTTCTCCTGTCATTCTAAGTAGTAATCGATAGGCATCAGAGCTTCAAGAGATGATTGTGATCTAGAAATGTCTAAATGACTTAGGAACATATCCTCAATACAACATTCATCTCTTAGTTAAAAACTGTGTAGATTAATAGGAGCGTTTCCTCAATACTACATTCCCAAGGTTAAAGGCTTTGAATGATTCATGGTCCTTACAGACCATAACTGCAAGTATTAGAAAGGGTTTTCTTTAACATTTTGCCATTAGATGGAAAGCATTGTTTCCCTGTTATGTACAAATTCAGTTTTCTTTGGGTTTTGTGAAATTATCAATTCCAGAAAGGTCTGAACTATTAAGAGGTGGGGTGGATTTTTTCTCTTCTTACTTCCCTTTTGCCCTTTTGAAATACACTAAATAGCTTTAGGAATTACATGCTCTTAGAAAAATATATGAACTCCTGAAAAGTAAGGCAAGGAAGAAAACTGCTCATTCAGCACAGCAGTGGGACTACTGCTAACACTGCTGTTAAGGAAAAATAATCAGCAGATAAATGTGGAGTATTATGGCAACTCTCATCTTAAGATGGCTGGCTGTGGAAAACAGGAAACAGTCTGATATTCCAGCATCTTGTTGAATCACTTGAAATGGTTGAAGTTTAAATGCTTGTTATTCAATTGTATGAAACTGGTAGTGTCAGAGCCTGTTCTGCAATTTGACATATGGTACATCCTTGCATAGAGTTATACAAAACTTAGCATTACATGAAGTGCGTATGGATGAGTTTCAAAATCCATTTGTCTCTACTATCACCTCACCAATTTTTCTGTTTTAAAAATCATCATGAGTAGTTAGCATTAGTATACTTCCAGTGGCATGTACAGAGAAATCCTAGGGCAGCATTCCTCTCTTGTTTTGATAGCCTCATTCTGGAGCAGTGCAACTGAAAGCAAAACTCAAGAGATTGTCAGGAGCTGTGAATGTGAGTCTGTGCTACCATGAATCACATGACGACAGAGGAACATTTTGGGCTTGGCACCTTTTTCACAGGACATTGAAAAGAAAAATCGATATGTAGCTCAATGTGGCGAAAATTTTAACAAGCTATGTGTATTTCAGTGAAGAAATCTGTTCATTTTGGGCAATTAGTGATGAGGATGTATACCCTAAATCTTGCAGCTCTTTCAGTGTTGTTGAATTTGCATGAGAAGTTGTTACACTGACAGAGCAAATGAAAATCCTGACTCCTTTTTCTGAATTTCAGAGAGCATCATGCTTGCAGTGAGCAGAACCCTTTCGGAACAAAATGCCAGGCCAACAGGGAACTGGTTATGGCTTCCCAGATTTCTGGATATATATTTTTTTTTTCTAGTTTGCACCAGTTGGTGAGCAACTGGTTCCTGTGCACTCTAGCCACTCATCTGTAATAAGCTTTCTTTAGATTACCTATATATCCTCTGTGCCATGTGGTCTGGGAGGAACTGCCTTCCATTCTGTGACGAAATAACTAGCTGAGCAGGTAGGGAAGAGCTGTGGATGTTGTATACCTTGAATTTAACAAGGGTTTTAACAGTCTACGTAGTGTTCTAACAGCCGAACCGGTGAGCTATGGACTGCAAAAATAGTAAGGAAAATTATCTAAACCACTGAGCACTAAGTGTGGTGGTCAGGGGTACAAAGCTTGCCTGGCAGCTGGCTATGAGTGCCTCAGGGACTGATGCCAGCCATGCTTGTTTTCAGTAACAGCTTGGATGACTGGATAGACAGCATCCTCTGCAAGTTTGCAGATTTTATGTAACTTCTGATTCCCAGAGTAATTGTATTAATTATTATCATGGTTCTGTGTATTCCTGCTGCTGAGAAAAGTTTATTAGTATTTTTTGAAGGCTCATCTTCAGTGCAGATGTAAAGTCATTTTACTGAAGCTAAACTGTCTTGGGTCAGCAACTGTGTACAGAGATAGTGTAATATATATATTGAGTGCTTTGATTAACAGCTTAGCAGTTTCATACTTGAATTGAAGTCTCTTGGTGTCTTCCCACCCCATTACTAGCTAGAAAATTAACAGGCTTTGAGATTTCCTCCTCTGACAGCCCAGTATTTGAAAGCTTAAGAAAGAAAGGTTTGTATGTAGGTGGTAATCAGTTACAGGGTCATCTTTGATCCCTCAGGCTAATGCTCCAGAGAGGAACAGCACCAAGACAAAACCAGTGAGCAACGTATATTCAAGTCTAAAGTCTGATTTCAGATAGGTTGACTATTGCACATTGATAATTGATCTGTTTCTAGCCTTTGTTTTCTCTCTTGTATTATTCCCTCCCCCCCCCCAATGTTTATATATTTCTTGTATCAAATAATTTTATTCAGAAATAAATGTTATAGAGACATTATAGTCTCACTATGGGATTAAATACAGACAGTTCTGGGTGAAGATGTATAAATCATAACAGTGTACTCCATCAACTTCCATTTTTATAACCATAAGATGAGGCATAAAGTACAGTTTTTACCTTATAAAATGAAGAAAAGGAAACAGTAAGAATTTATTGCACCCAATAAACAAAAGGAAAGAAAGGGAATAGAATTTAAGAAATAATGTGCTAACTCAAAACAATCCAGAGATGAATATAAAATATATACGCTATATATCTAAAGCTATTCATTGTAATAAATAACATGGAAAACCCATTGTAAATCACGGGACCTAGTTTAGTTTCCATGCATTGTTGTTTTATGCAAGATCCACCAGGCCTTACAGGAAACTACAAAGCATTTCTTTACAATGCACTCCTTTGAACTGGGTTTGTGTAGGTAACGACTGTGAAATAATAATGTGCCAAATGTTTCCCATATTACCAAATGTTACAGCTACCTTGCTCTTTGCCTATAGATCTTGCTATAACTGGGTCTTTAACTCCCTTTGAGCTTCTTAATAGGCATGTACTGCAGTATTTGATTTTCCAGCTTGACTCTTAAATTTTGATGTGTCAAAATTAATCTTTTAGAATACTGAACGGAATTAGGATTCAGTGCAAAAATTTGTTACTGATTTGTTGCAAATTAGGTCGGGTCTGGAAGTATCATCTCCTGCAGTATGTTTTTGGAGTATTTTTCAAGTAAAATTTAAAAAACATTTAAAAAGCATTTTCAATAAACACCTTACTAACTCTATTGCCGGTAAGGTTTTCACAAGCATGAAAAATACATTATCGTCTTATATCTAATTATATTCTAAAGAAATACAGTAGTGCCAATCTGTGTAATCAGAATCTTAAGTTGAGAGAGGCCTAAAGCTGGACAGATTTTCAACAAATGGTTTTGAAGGGCTGCCATTTTTCTGTACTTACCTATGACTTGTCAACAAAACTGTGTTGTAGAGTATTTTTTGAGGATCAAAGCAAAACAGTTATCACTTGGGGGGAATTTTTAAATTAGGTCCTATATATTCACTTTTTATAACAGTCGCACAAATACGAGCAGTATTTCCCTAGACAGAAGACGGTCTTTTTCCTGTTTTAGAATAAACGGTATAAAAAGCTTGTTCAAGTTGGTGTTGGAAATGTTTTGATGTTAAATGTCAAGTACATCATAAAAGTTGTTTTCGATGCTTGTCCGAATTTCTGTTAGTGTGAAACTCAGCAGTAATGCCACTGCCAGACCTTCAACCTTGTGACACCTTAAGAATCTGGCGGAAACTTGCCAGATGCTCTTCCAGCAGCTCACCTGGAAGACCAAAGGCGATAGAAACTCTACTTGTTTTTTTGAAATATAAATCGCTTTCCCAGTAAGTCAGCACGGATTCCCAGTGTTGAATGCTGTCTTCATCTATGGAAGTTTTGGATACAAATGCTTCTTCAGAAACGTCAACAGCCAAACAAGGAGAGATCTGCTTTATTTTGCATCTTAAGCTAACTGGGAAGCTTTACCGAAATAATTGCCTGCATGATAACTTCAGCTCCAATAGAGTGTCTGAAAGCTTCTCAAAGCCGTACTGTTATAGTACACCTAAAAGGAAAAGCCTGAAGATCAATCACTCAAGACACATAATCACCCTGAAATGGTTAATAACTACCAATATCTGGTTTTAAGCTGGAGAAAGTAATAACCTACACAACACTAGCTTCTTTATAGATTTGTAGCATGTATGTTTCTAATGCAAAAACTGATGAAAAGTGTATGGTGCACTGAAAAAGCCATTCCTCATTACACCTAATTTTTCTAAGTTCTTTACTAGGTGTAAGAGAATTGTGAAAAGGAAAAAACCCCACCTTTATTCTAACTTAAAGGTAGCAACATTTTTTCACATTGAAGGAGAGAATAGAATTAAGTTGGTCAAAAGAGACTGATTCCATCAAAGCAAAAAATAGCTGTAAGACTTAAGGTACCTCCAAAATCGGGGAAAGAAATGCATGAAACCTGAAAGCCTCATGAGCACCTTGTTAGGAGAAAAGTAGGTTACTAATGTAAAGGCAAACTAAAGTAAAGGTAGTGCTGTGGGCTGACCCTGGCTGAACACCAGGTGCCCACCAAAGTCACTCTGTCACTTCCCTCCTCAACTAGTCAGGGAGAGAAAATATAATGGAAGGCTCTTGAGTTGAGATAAGGACAGGGAGATCACTCAGCAGTTACTGTTATGTGCAAAACAGACTCAGCTTAGGGAAATTTGTTTAATTTACTAACATACAAATCAGAGTAGTATAATGGGAACTAAAAATCAAAACTTAAGAACCTTCCCCTCACCCCTCCCTTCTTCCCAGGCTCAACTTCAATTTCTCTGCCTCCTCCCCCCAAGTGGTGCAGGGGAAGGAGGAATGGGGGTTACGGTCAGTTCATCACATGCTGTCTCTGCTGCTCCTTCCGCCTAACACTCTTCCCCTTTTCCAATATGGGGTCCCTCCCATGGGAGACAGTTCTCCATGAATTTCTCCAATGTGAGTCCTTCCCATGGGCTGCAGTTCATGAACTACTCCAGCCTGGGTCCCTTCCACAAGCTGCAGCCCCTCAGGCACAGGCTGTTCCAGCATGTGTCCCCTGCAGGGTCACAAGTCCTGCCAGCAAACCTGCTCCAGCACAGCTTCCCAGAGGTCACAGCCTCCTTTGGGCATTCACTTGCTCCAGAGTTGGGTCCTCCACAGGTTGCAGGTGATACCTGCTCCACCATGGACCTCCCTGGGCTGAGGGGCACAGCTGCCTCACCGTGGGCTTCACCAGGGGCTGCAGGGGAATCTGCTCCAGCACCTGGAGCTGCTCCTGCCTCCTTCTACACTGACCTGTGTGTCTGCAGAGCTGTTGCTCTCACATGTTCTCACTCCTCTCTTTTTTGCACAGTTAACTTTTTCCCTTCCTTAAATATGTTATCAAAGAGACAAGCACCGTTGCTGATGGGCTCAGCCTTGGCCAGCAGTGGGTCATCTTGGAGCTGGCTGGAATTGGCTCTATTGGACATAGTGGAATCTTCCAGCAGCTTCTTACAGAAACTGTAGCACAAACCCTCTACACCCACTCCCCAGCCCCCAGCCCCCCAATCTTGCCATGCAAACCCAATACAAATAGTTATATTGTATTCTGTAAATGTTTTTAACTGTATTATTTGTTCCAGTCACAAGACATTTTTTGCACTTTTTTTTCAACCTGTTTTAAGTGTGATTTAAGGTTAACAAAACATTTCTCACCCAAGCCTCTAAAGTATCTGTGAAGCACAGCCATTTGACATATTAACAAGTGCCCTATGTGCCCAGCACATCCTCCACAGTGCCTAAAGTTTGCAGACTTGTTCCCCCTGCAGCGAACAGGCAGAGAGCAAGAACCACAAATGTCAGGGGAGGCAGAAGTCTTTTCCAGTGACTGCTGGTGACACTGAAGGGTCTCCAACATGCCATAAGGTACTGTTGTGCAAGCCAAAAAGGTAAAGATCATAGGTGTGTCTTTTTATCACCTTCGTTTCACTTGAATTCCTAAAGAAACATAATATATGCAATTAGTCTTTTGATCTGTCTGCATGTCTTTCCTTCCAACTATCCCTAAAAAATTTTGAATCCTGGAAATGAATTTCAAACAATACATTCAGGGTGGATCTGAGGTTTCAAAGATCATGAATTTTGAGAAGTTTTGTGAAAACTGGTATATGAATAGAGATTTCCTTCACTGACGAAAAGACAAAGAGGACTTAAATGCATAAGTACACGTGGAACTGCTACATGTGCAGAAACAGAAACTGGCTAGTTGGTCACCGTGTGTGATGCCAGCCAGCCACTGCACCTTTTGCCCAAATAAGCATAAGCTGTAGCAGGCAGCTTATCTTAGGGGTGTATTAGGTAACCTGCTAGGAGAAAAGGGTTCATCAATTCTGTTGTTCATGAAAAAATATTTGTTATATAATTGTTATTAAATTTCAATGTTAAATTTTATGATTATAGTTGAAAATATTGATATAACAGACTAATAGATTTATTCCTTGTTTTGCAACTAACTTTAACTACTAAATTGTAGTTATACATATATTTTTATTTTAAATAACTTTTTAAAAATATGATGCTTACAGTGGGGTCCTGGCCTAGTCAGATAAGCACTTTTAATAAAACAGAAAGGCAACTGTTTTTTGTTGTTCACAAGTCATATGATATCTTCCCTAAGAAAGCCATATGCTTTTTTAAAAGTGCATTTTTTTCTGGACAGCTTGATTATTTTTTTTTTAATCACTGCAAACACTGTGACTTATTTCAAATATGACTACAGTTCTGTTTTGTATAAAGATACAGAAACTTTAATCAGGAGAAGGTAGATGATTTAGTTTTGTCACCTGCAGAACTATAAACTATGTAATGCTATACTCTAGAACTTTGGTGGATATACAATACAGGCTTTAGGGATAGCTTGCAGAATGTATTTGTCTAGGATAAAGTTGAACTATGGAGAAGTTAATGCAATCTATTTGTAACTTTTCTTACTATTAAAAAAAAAGAAGAACAAAACCAAGATGTTCTGCTATCGCTATTAAAGTGATTAAGTAATTTACACTGCAGAGATCCATTGCCAAACTTAAGTCCTCAAACAAAACCATTGTTTTTCAACACTGGGAGAGTACATACAGCTCCTGGCTTCATTCTGTTTTGATGAAATATGTCATTGATAAAAGAGAGTTCAAGCTTCCCTAAACCAATTAAAATGTTTTTGCCTCAGGTGGTAAATAAAAGCACATGATAGAACTAAAGCAGACTGGGAGAGTGGTAATCAGTACAGTAGTTCAGTATTGAACAATATTGAACACTGTAACAATAACACATAATAAATCATTTTGAAAGGTACATTGGATATATTTTTTTCAAGGACAAATAAAGTATACTCACAAGGATCAAAAGGACACCTTAGTTATTTTTATGTTCTATTTTAGAAATTATTGACAGTTCCTCTTTAAGGTAGCTTTAGCTTGCTTGACTGCAAAATATTTATGAGAATACTTTTGGGTATGGGTCAGTTAGATGTAAATATGTTTTATTGAAAGCTTTTTCCTTCAAAACATTATGCGACTAATTTTTCATTTTTAAGAGCACTATCTTGATTTTTATAAATCAAATATCTTGATCTTATAAATGTGAGATGTATTCAACCCACTTAAAAGGTTGTATCATGCAAGCCAATAATAGAGTTCAGCTTGTGTTGTTGCTGTGCCATCTTTTCCTTTATACAATTAATTCATTAAAGGAAAAATCATAATGTTTAGGAGAAAATTTTACTAAATACTAACCATATTCCTGGCAATTCCAGAAGACTCAGTATTTCACCCAGAAGGATCAACAGGGATCCAGACAGACTGTTATTTCCATTTTTTCTGTAGGATCCTATATGAGGGGTCAGTTCAATGCAGTTCATTCACTCAAGTCCATGAAAGATAATGGTTAACAAACAGAACGGCAAAGTATGCTGAAAAACAAATATTATATGTTTAGAATAGGAATTATTTAAGCAATGAGGCAAAGTAAAATTTGTAGTATGACTTTCGTGTTCTGACCTTGAAACCAAACTTTACTTTTTTTTGTATTGATTAAATTACTTTTTTATTTACATCATGTTCTCAAATATAACTTCCTTTAATTAGATTATGTCCTAATTTGGAATAATTATTGTCCATTTTCAATAAGAACTCATCCATTTTTGAGAACTGTTTGCATCTGCTGGTGAGGTGTACCCATTTAAGAAAATGAGCTTACGTTGTTTTCCCTTGAGCTGTCAAAATTTCCTTATTTGAATACAAGAGTATTCAAGAAATACTCAGAGACCACGAGCACAAACCTTTACAGACATTAGCTTTACCCCAACCTCTGCAGTGGGACTGAGCTCTCCAGTTTTAAAGCAAACAAGTCTTTTACTTATTTCTTGCTTGCCTAATCACTAAAACTGTGCTTTGTTTTCTTGTAAGCACTTCTGGAAGTTCTGCCATTGTCTCTCTTCCCCAGAGATTGTGGAGGGTTTTTTGGATAATAAATTTTTACTGTGACAAACCAAAGCTGACATTCTAGTCTAGATTTTGTGTGTCAGTAGATAATTTTTAGAACTATAAAATTCTAAAACATACAGGAAACATTATAAGCATTTTCTTGTAAAGCTGCAGTTCTCTGTGAATGTATGACTTAATGAATGATTGGAATATTGCATGGTTTTACCTTCAACTTTTTATGAGCTACATTTTTGTCCCTTTTGCCAAAGAAATTTTTGAGATGAGGTGTAGGAAAGAGGTGAAAAGTTGCATAGATGAGAAAGCTCACCCAAAGTGTATTTTATTCACAGTTTAGTAGCACTGGATGTTAGTGACTGTCTGCTGAGTAGAAAACAAGCTACACGTCATCACAAGCACCATCAGTTGCTCCTAAGAATACTCTTCCACATTTGAGGATATCCTCCAGAGGTTTCTGAGACTGTTTTTATTGAGGTTTAATCTGGTGCAAATACTGTCCATGTGTCCATTCATACATAACTCACTGTCGAGCTATATAAGCAATGCTATCCACAGTGTTTCTATTTAAAAAGAAGCTAGAATGGGATGAAAAGCACCTTTCCTATTGGAAATTTTTCTTTTAAGCCAAATGAATTTAATATTTCTTTACTGTCCAAAATTTAATATAAAATGCCAGGCTCTCCACATTAAAATATAACTGGGATGCTGAAGATAAAATCTGGAGGACCCCAGATTAGCTAAAATTTTTTTGAAGTTGACATGGAGTTACTTACTGTGGCAGCATACCTAGAGTCCCTGTGGGAAATGCCTTAGATTTGGATTAAGCTCTCAGTGGGCAGAAGTCTTCATCAGAAGGCGATGCACATGCTGAAAATGTAAGTGAAAGTGAGTTTGATTAGCTTTTGCTACTGCTTAGGAAAGCTAAGATTGAATTTTCTCTGTTTCCCAAAGGACAGTCAAGGATAATAAATATCCTTTGAGAAGGGAGTTTGAAGAAGTTCTTGGTGCAACACTGTACTGTGTGGGATGCCCTGCTTCTATTATGTGTTAGTTGACCACTCAAGATAAATATTTGCTTTCACAGGAAGAAAAAAACAGCAACAAAAATATAATATTCATCATTTACAGCTCTAAAAAGTGCAAGATAATACCCTTTCTTGGGGCGGGGGGGGGGGGGGGGGGGGGGGGGGGGGGGGGGGGGGGGGGGGGGGGGGGGGGGGGGTGGGGGGGGGGGGG
>JAVJGJ010000047.1:73315494-73328830 GCA_035590215.1 Microhierax caerulescens | reverse complement strand
GTCAACAACCACTAAAAACATCAGTGTGCTATCAACATTATTCTCATACCAAATCCAGAACACAGCACTGCACCAGCTGCCAAGAAGACAATTAACTCTATCCCAGCCAAAATGAAGACACTACTCAAATATAATTTCATGGTGGGGTCTTTCTGCCTCAAGTCATACTCTCAGGAGAGAAATAACCTGAATTAACTCTGCAATGAAGGCTAATAGCCTGCTTGAATAGAACCTGCGGCCCTTGAATTTTATTACAGAGCTTTTATTTCTAGGCTTTTCTACCTCACTTTTTTCATAGAGTAATGTTATTTTTTCAGGTGGAGGGGAATGAGAAGAAAAATATTAAACATTGTTAACATGTTTTCTTCATCCACTTTTAATCCCATGCTCCACAAACTCAAGGAACAATAGGAATATCTCTCTGGCTTTAACTAGTAATTTTTGATCTAAATCCAACCATCATTTACATAAGCACAACTCTTACTCCTCTGTAGGAAAAAAGGATAATGAATGTAGCACTGGACTCAAGTGCTGCATACAAGCTTTGTTTAAAGAAATGTGCAACAGCTTAAGCACAAACAGTAGCAACAAAAACACCTAGAAGAAATGGAAGAAATATGGCTATGCCATTCTCCAGAATTTACAGAAATTGACTCGTTTTTATCATGTACCAGGAATGCCTGGAGTATTAAATATCACGAGATTTTTGGAACAAAGAAAATGGATGAGATTGTTGTGTATGTCTGGTAACAACAGTAACACAGAACTATGCTATTTCCAATTAACAGTAGAATGATACTGAAATATATTTCATTAATACACAGGTAAAGGGGTTTTACTGCTAATCAGAATAAATTGCTGCATTCAACACAGAGCTGCCACAGGTCTTTAAATTGCTTTTGCCTTGCTGTATGGATATAGCTGAACATAGCTTAATACATTTTTTACATGATGTAATTTCGTCTAGCTCATACAATGTCAGGGTAATAATAATGATATTCTAATATTAATGCAAGCACAAGATATACATATTGATGAATAATGGTCATATGTTTTTGGATCTCCTTGCCAAGTCCTATTAAAGTGACAAATAATTGCCATTGCTTCAGACAAATGGTACAGGCTCTGTAGTCAAAAAGCACATTAGGGACCCACAGCGTCCATTTGTTATCCTTTGTCAGGAAAACATGGTTCTTTAATGAAAGTGAATGAAAGGACACTGATTGAGGACAGTGACACTAAACCTCTTTCTCAACAGGAGCCATGACATGAGTATTAATAAGCAGATTGAAAGGTTAAGACTCAGGTTTGAAACTCTGGAAGCACAGTAGAATCTGAAATAACTACCCCCTCATAATATCGGGAAAATCGCAGTGTAAAATGCATTGTATAAGCCTTCTGGCCACAGGAGGATAGAGCGAATGGAAATTGGTTCCCAGACAATTCAGGCAAATGCCATTTAAAATCTTAACCCAAATATATTTTTGTTAAAGTCTTGCTTTTAATTCTGTCTTGATAAATGATCCCTTTCCTTCTCATTATCCCCTCCCTCTTTGCTCCCAATGCTATAAAAATGTTAAGAAAATCAACCCAGGCCTTTCCTGAGCATTAGTGAGAGTAGTTGAGAAAGCAAGGGCACAAAGATGCAGCTTGAGTTAAGTGTAAAACAGTGACCTAAGCAATACCTTTAGTAAAAATTCAGCATTTATGTTATTCGGAGAATAAAGAAATATCAGTATAAGAACAAGATTTTTGAATGCATAACACATTATGGTGATCATTTATTAATTACTGAGAACCTAGAAGAGCTAGTCATGGTCATGTAAGTCTGAAACAAGCAGTCTCTGATCCTGCTGAGCTCTGTACACATGTGTGGTCCCCACTGGAGTCAGTGGTGCAAGCAAGGGGGCAATGCAAATTTGTGTGTCTGCACGATAGTGGCTGGAGCTGCTGTGTCTCCGTTGATAAGGTTTTGCCCCTCTGAAACTCTGTATGATCTGCACAAATTCCGTATGATCACAGTCTCTGACCACCTTTTGCCGGTTTATGTTCTTGCTATAGTCCCACTTTTCTATGCACAGAAGATACCTTCCAGGAATTTGATGGTTTTGGTGTTATAGGAAGAAGCCCTATAATGCTAAAATATCATTCTCTCCATGCCAACAGCAAAGCTGGGCAAAATGTCCAAAGTTTAGAGGTGTTTGAATGCAGAGACTGAGTCTGTTCATCACAGAGGTGAAGTGAGCTGTGATGTTCACAATCAGATTTCAGTATATTCAAACAAAGTTAGAAGAGTCTAACTGAATGTCTTCTGAAGATCTGAAAAAATGGCAGACCATTGCACACGTTGAAGAAATGCATTTAAATATAGATTTAAATATATTTAAGTGGTTGTAATAATTCCAAATTAGTTTGAAATATTTGGTTTCCCTTTAGGCACTGCTAATAATTGTGTGGGCCAAGGCTACACCAGCAAATTAAGAGGCCCTAGGACTATTTTCTGATGTAGAAGCCAACAGCAGGGCATAACCCATGTCCATATTATTAAATACTTCAAACAGGTTGCCTCCATGTGTGCTGCTGATTGAGACTGCTTGCCAGCTTGTGGTAACTCCTAAACTGTGCTTAGGAGTTGACTGAGACAGCTAGTTGAAAAAGCACAAAATTACATCATGGGCTTTTCTAATAATTGCATGATTGAAGAGTTCCATTCTTCACTGTTGATGTTTTGTTTAATGGTGTATCTGTAGGTAACAGATGGATTTCTTCCGTAAAGAGTCACTGAATCAATACAAGTTGATGTTATTTCATATTCAATGTAGGGAAAGAGTGGAGATTTTAAGGTTGAAATGGCCCCAGAAAATAACCTAAGCAGTCACTGTGAGATGATTCAATTTAAATTAAATATAAAGAAAATGTAAAAGTAATTTGCATTGGACTGATCAATGGAGAGCAATAGCAACATTTTCTATCAAGCAAGGGGCCACCATCTGTTGGGAACAACCAGGGGAAAAAAGAGTAAATATGCGTGTACTAGTGAAATTATGGAAATCCTCAGCTCACTCTGGGTCTTCTCCTAATAAGCTACACTTCATACACTTGGATCCTGAAGCTTTCTCTTGGACCTCACCATTAATTCCTTCCCAGTGGAAAACCAGGTGTGTTATTAGCTGGAAGGTATAGTTCACTCTAGGAACTGCTTTGTCTATACAGATAGGGAGAGCTCAGGCATGTTTAATTTCCTTTGCCCTCTGCAGCCATCAACCTTGTTTCAGAAAATCCAGTATGTCTTATATATCACACATGTCCGAACAGTGTCCTTGGTCTGACATTACTCTGGCATACTGCAATTCAGTTTCCCTTTTATGTTGGCTACCTTAACTGGAAAGCCACAAGAGAATCTGTATTAATTCTTTGGCCCACAGGAGTATCATGCAGGCACCACATGGGACCCAGATTAAGTGCTGTGTGATTTAGACATAGTTGGTGCTCACTAGAAAAAGGGCTGCATGTCCCAAGCAGTGGCAGGCATGGGTAATTCTGCACCATTTGTTGCTGTGTCCTGTAGTAGGTACCTTAAGCAATGTGGACACAGTCTTAAGTCAGTGTGAAGGGTAACTGAAATCAGCTGGATGCAGTTGATTGTGAGTGTTAAGTAAGCAGTGGTAGTATCTATCAGGTGAAATGTTTCTAAGAAAGAAGGAAATGTGAATGCTATTTTATAAGGTCCCAGTGAAATCTCATCTGGAGTACTGATAAAATTCTGCTCACTAATCTACAGTAAAGCTGAAATCAAGTGCAAACAATTGCAAAGAAAAGTTGCTTGGGTGACCAAGGAGCTGGAAATCACAACAGGGTTTTGTTAACCTTGCAAAAAGTTAGCTGGAAGAGGATGTGATTGCTTTAATTACATCAAGTGGTGGGCAGAAGGTAGATATGAGGGACTGAGAATTGCCTAAACTCAAGGGCATTTTAACTCAAAACAAAGGAGTACAGATGAGTAAACATATGAATAAATAAATTTAGGCTAAAATGTAAAGAGACATTGCAACCTTTAGGAGATACAGCTTGTGAAAATTTTGTGTGTGGGCTGTGGAAACAAAACACCTAGTTTTTCAGATGGAGCTTGATGAATATAGGAAACCACAAGGCTGAAGGTCAAAAGATTGTTGCATGATTCTCTATTTCATCTGTCCCAAATATTGTAGAAATCTTGTTCATATAAAGCATTCCAGTGTTACAGTTTGCTAGCTGTTCTTTTAACCTTAAGAATTTAAATAATTTTCATTGAAATAATTTCTTATTTTTACATTGAACAAAGTACCCATGTGATTTCAGTGCCTAGATCTATCAAGTCCAGGGTAAAATACAAATACCTTAAATGAGAAACTGAATGAATACATTCCGAAATGCCTCCCTAACATATGTATGCATTGTGTATTTTCATTTAATAGGGTCATGCAATTTGAACTTTGCAATTTTAAAAAAAATTAGCCCATGATGTGTGGGTTGTTTGAATAGAGTATCTTCTGCCTGAGGTTTTTCTTTTGTTTTGCTTCATTTCTGATCTGCAGTGAGGCTTGTTCTGGCAATGACAGGAGGGACAAATTGTTCATAGATCTTGTGTGCCGTTCCTGATACAGTATATTTGCAGTATTGTAGTTCTCATGTGCAGTGTTAGAAGTAGTTGAATGAAGAGACAGAATGCCAATATCTTGGTAAATAATGGACTTATTTTTCTTGCTGATAGTCTGATTTTTCTGGGGGTCCCTCCCAGAATCCCAGGCCCTAATGAGGCTGGCCTCCATGATCCAATAATGGGCTTGCATTGTGACTAGCTGTATTTTTTCATGGGGGGAGTCAGTTTTGGGAAATTTAAGAAATCAAAGTGGAGGATCTGAGGCTCGTTATATTGCACTGGAATTCACTGCAAAATGCTTTTTACATTATTATACTATAACAGTATATATACTTTTACAATTTTCCTTTAAAAAACACGGGTTATCTTTATGGCTGTGAGGTGAACTCATACAATGGTGAATTCAATTCAAGAAATATTCTGAGTCTTTAAATACACCATAGCAGTCACAAAAGACATTCACAATACTGGTTTCATATCAGTTTTATATTTACAGGATAGTACAAATGCAAAATGTGTATGTAAATGTGGTTTTTATTTATTTGATGCAAACAGCATCAAAAATTACAGTTATGGAAAGCAATTAGAAATGTATCCATGATTCCCTTTTCATACCCGAGAACATAAAAAATACTCTTTTCCCTGGTTAGGCAGTCAGTTAGGCTTTTAACCAGTGTTTAACAACACCACAGCTCCCCTTTGTGCTTATGGCCCTTTGTGTACTCAGTGCCTGCTATTATATTTAACCTAAATAGCAGCCTCACTTGTGATAGTTGTGTTCAGACATTTATTATTCACAGCTTATTAGAGTGGGAGTTAAAGACAGATTGCTGTAGTTTTCCATTTTTCATGGAGGTTAGGCAAAAATATTTCCTAGCATAACCAACACAGAGTCCCACTATGGGAGATAACCATCACTTTGTAAACTGTGGGTCCTGTAACTAGACAGTGCTTTTACTTCATTGCAGCTCGGGAAATTCTCCATCGGTTGAAAATATAAGAGCATACACATAACCATACACTGTTTTTCATCTTGGATATCATCTCCAGTGATGACTGTAAAAGTTTCTTGCCCCAGAAAAGCAGGAATAGAAAAGCTATGGGCAGAGCCTATCCTTGACAGCACTGCTAGCTTCCATGGAATTTTGTGGATGTACAGTACTTTGTCCCCAAGGCACCATCTTTATGAACTTTATAACAAATTAGTAACGTGAGCCTTTATCTGAATTGTGTTACTCCTGCAGCAGAGAGCTAATGAAACTTACTGTATGATTAGATACAAAAAAATTTCAATTTGTAAATAAGCAAATAATTAATTCTTAAAAAAACTATTTCCCGATGCTATTTTAATGGTTTAATTTTTGCACTCACTAGACAATCAGGTTTAAAATTCATGTAAAGGTAGCATTTTAATGCAAAAAAATAGTGTCAAAATCAAGACTCAGTATATTTGAATACAGAATCATAATATTTTTCTAATAAAATTTCCTAATTAACCACATAAATTCATTAAAATATAAATTTGTTTCACCTCTCTTTATTGGAGAAGCCCAGTTCAACAGTTGCTGAATAATGCCCAGCTTCTCAGAAAGATTAAGGCGTCTAAATACCTTTGAAGTTTGGGCAATAAATGCCTTAGTTTAAATGTGCAAAGAACTGAACAGTCTTAATTTTGTCCATGTTTACCATCATCTGCTTTAATCTTGCCATGTCTGAAATGAGGCTGCTTACGTGCATAAAGTAAAGCCTGTACCTAGATGATATCCTTGCTTGAATTGGGATCAGAATCTTGAATTTTTATTTGAAGTCAAATGCTTTCAGTGTCCCATCTTGTTCCTACCTAAGATGTTTTTTCCTGTGATTTCTGAAGGAATACAATCAAACATAGATATTCTTCACTGAGTTGAAATAATTTATACAAAAAGCATTAATTCAAGTCTATAACTGGGACAAACACAGTGATTTTTTTGAGTGGATTTTGAGTGGATGGAGAAGTCAACAACTGTCTCTACTTGCCAATGAAAAAGAATCCCTTGAGCTCATCTGCAGAACCTGCTCCTGTACATGTAATCTTTGCTCCAAGTCGGAGGGTGCTCTGCATGGGAAGATAATGAAGGTGCCAGCCAGGCTGGATGGAACTGAATAATTAAAGAAGCTTGTAAAATATGTTGCCATCAAGTGCTGGAGGATATGGTCCCGCTGCAGGAAAAGAACTGGCTTTTATGTATCTGAGACATTTTTCAGAAGATATTAAGAATGAATATTGGATGCATAATTAAGTTTTTTTGAAGGTATGTTAGTACATTAGAGGCAGATCATGCAATAATTACTCTTATCCTACATTAACTATACTTTGATTGAGCAGTTATATTATTGCTTGTATTTCTGAATATCTAGTTGATGTTTTTCTAGAATAAATGTATTTTAGAAAATGGAAGATTATAACCGCTCTCTACATGCAGCATGATTTTTTTTTATTCTTTCTTTTTGTTTTATTCCCTTTGCATATTCTTTCCCCCTTGAATTTAATGGGAACCATACACAGAAGCCAGGCAGATAAATGTACTGAAACCTTGTTAGCATTTAATCTCTTTTTAGATAAATGCAAATATTGCTGTTGATGGTACTGAGGCCTTGTCCAGCAGTCATCTGAGGAACTTGCTCATCCATTTTTCACAGTGTGTCCATTACTATCAGTTGTTGAAGATTGTGATCCAGAATATTCGTTCTTGATGAAAACAATAGAATTAAGCACAGGGCTTCAGAAAATTGCTTTCATATTCAAGCAGTGCTACACATATACAGACACCTTGCTGATGATTTTCCTACCCTGAAGAAAATATATTGCTGCTGCCACAAACCTGTCTTTTGGCACTTTGTCACTTACAAGTGATGATAAAATTGCAACAAAGAGACTTCTTTTTAATCTCATAGGTCATCGTTTGTACTCTGGACAGTCCTACCTTTGTCCTCTCATTTAGTTTAGATAAGGTGGAAAAAATCCTCTTAGTTTCCTCTAAACTTCTCTTAAAAATACAAAATCCAAAGAGTCAGCCCCAATGTACCCTCAAATTTTTAACCTGACAACTTTTTTCTTCATGTTTCTTTAGATCAAAAGCTTTGTGTGGATTTTAAATATTTTCTAGGCAGCTGAATTGCAGGCAGCCTTTTTTGATTTATAGATTTGCATCAAACTGTAAACCTTAAGAGAGACATTTAATCCCTTTCATTTTGCGAGAACCCTAGAATCATGTGATAATTGCATTGCTGAAATTCTGGCTATTATAATCACCATTTCTTAACATAATTTTTTAAATTCAGTTACCAGATTCAGCAATTCAAGGTTGCAAAAAACTTATGACTGATAGAAAGACAGAAATATTCTGAATAAATCCATGTATGTGTTGAATATTTCAGAGATAGATGGTATGAAGATTTCATAACATTTGTACAAACAGCAATTTATCTGGCTACGTTAGTTTTGAATTTTTTTCTGTGATATTTTTCTCATCTTTTGTCAGCTTCTTCTTCAGCTTTGTACCTGTCTATGATATAAAAAGTCTACTGCCATGGGATTTTGATGCAGCAAATGCAGTAATTTTTCTCCTGTCTATGCTCTTCCAGTTTGAGTCTCTTCCACTTTGAAGTGTGGAAAGACCAAAGAAGAAAAAGAGGCTTAAAATCTCCTGAAAATGGCAGCAGAAGAAGGTACACTTGCAGTATGCTTTCCTCTGTCCATGTTGCACATCAGGCTTGTCTGTTCTTGTCCTGTACACCTGACTGCTGGTATCCAGGAACAAGATAGGGTAGGAATGAGGGGGAACCAAAACTGGTGTCACGCTTTTTATGTTGGGGTTAAACATATTGTTTAAAAAACCTCAGGGGTGTTATCAATACCTAGGACAGATTCCCTACATTTTCTCTCTTATTTTGGCCCCCCAATTACTGCCAAGCAGAGGCTGTGGAAGCATCACATGTTCCCTAGGATGAAAGAGTCAGCTCCCGATATTCCCATTGCACACAAGGGGCGTGAAGAGCGTGTGAAAAGGAAGAGAGAGACAGACCCAGAAATTCAAAGTTTACTGATATGAGTACAAGCTCCGGAAGCCTAGGATGTTCACAGTTCCTCCTATGAGAAAGCTAAGCATTAAGAAATACAGAACTGGACACTGAGGTGACTAAATAACCATTAAAGGCCAAACCCTCTGTAAGTGTCCAAGGGGAACAAACCTCATCATTCTGGATGAAGGGTTCCTTGTGAGCAAACCAATCACTAATGAGGATAATAAACAGATTACTTGTTTACCTGGATTTGGCCCCTAGGAATAGAAATGTCCTGGGCCTCCTGCCAGTGTTACCTTTCCTCATCCTCTAAATCACTGTGGATTCACCAATATAAATGGCAAAAGCAGAATGAGCCACAATAAGCATTCTTGCTTCTTTGTGGGACTCTTCACAACATGGGTTGAACTTGAGAATAATGAACCAAAGTTATCTGGTTTAATTATACTGCTAGAAAACCTTCACAATAAGTAAAGATGCATGGCTAAATAGCTAAGTTAATAAAATTATTTTTTCATTAGGTAAATTGCCCTTTTAGAGTTACTAATTATTCTTTTTCATGCTTATATTTGCCTTATTAATTTTAATTTTCTACTAGGTGTTTATAGAATTAATACATCCAGACACCCTTTCCTTGTTCAGGACTTACCCTATAGTAACCTTCAAAACTAGTAGCTTAAAAAAAAAGATTTATAATGGACACAGATTTCTATGATATCCTGAATAACTGCAAGATTTAAGAATACTGATGCAGAAGTATCCAACCTAAGTTTCACAACCAAAGAAACAATCTACAGTGGAGAACAATATTTTAAAGGAATTATTAGGCCTGAGATGTTTGGACTGAAGATATCAAAAACAATTCCTCAAAAAAAAGTGTAGATGTTGCTATTCAAAGTAATTTCTCAGTATAATTATGTCACAAATAATTATATAAGTGATAGGATGTTTCTCTCAAATTCTTTTATTACATAAGTCACCTCTTCCTAACCTTATACTGATCACATAAGATTTTGCAAGGGTATCATAAAAATGTATGTTCTTCCATGTCAAAAATGAATTTAAAAAGGCAAGAGCAAGAGGATTTCCTCAACTATAAACTATAAAATAGAAGCAGAAAATTATTGAAAAAAAACTCGCCAAAATGATGAAAAGCATGGGCAGTTTTAAGGCTCTGATTGATGGAATTTTCTCAAAATTTTAGGAGGCTTTTGGTGTTAGTGCATTTCACAGCAACCACTGGTAGCTTCTGAAATCATATTTTAAAGCTGTATTTATACTATGGGCTCAATTCTGAACTCAGATACAAGCTATTTTACCCTTGTGTATGTAATAAAATTAGTCATACTCTTGCTATGCTTATACAGGGCTGCTCATGTGCCCATGGCAAACTCAGCAGCATGGCTTCATGCCTGCACTCTGATGTTCATCCCTGTTACATGTGTGAGACATGTTACACTGTCTCACACAGACCTCCTGTGCCAAAAAGGGACAATGCACAGCAGCTGTCCTGATTCAAATGGTATCTTATACTCAAACATCAAATTAATACTTGGCATTTTGCCTGTATGTAGTTGCTAATGTTTTTATTCAGTTATTTTTATTTCTGCAGCAATCCTCTAATATTTAATAATGTCTCTCTCTATTTTGTTATTTTCCTGTTTAGTGAAGCAAAGCTTCTCTATTACAGTCCTGAATTTCCACACTTGGGATCCCTGTGGTAACCCTGGCAACCTGGTTAGCAGGGTGAGCTACAGCTTCAGCATCAGCACCTCTTGCTGAACAAAGCAGAGCCCTTTCCTCCAAGCTGCAGCACAGCAGCAGCAAGCCACCACCTGAGCTGGAGCATATCACTGTGCTGAAATGTCACCTGGGCTTTTGGCTGAGGCTGCAAGGCTGATGCCTGCAGGCAGCTTTGCATTTGGTTTTGCATGATCACATAGTCCACTTTTCTAAAAAAACACTATTTAGATTAAGCCTGTAATGTCATAAGGTGCTACCACATGGTTCTTCATCAAGATAGGTGTCAGGGCTGAGCCCAAACACACTTTTGAGATTCTGTTATTATTAGTCATACTGAAAACTGTAAGGCAAACTCTTCTTAAATTCTTTTTCAATCCACTAATTGAATTCTAAACACTAAACAATTCTGTGTTTGCTATAGACAAAAAGTTTTAAAAAAGGAGGTATTTTCTATCCTATTCTGTAAGTTTCTCAAGCACTCACCCTGTTAGCACAATCCATAATTTATTTACATAATATATATTATATTCTTCAGTATCCTCTATTAAATTAGACATCCATAACAACATGTGAAATTAATATGCACCATAGAAATCTTACCTGATTTTTTTTAACAAGTATTTCCCAATACTTTCTGCCCATTTCATATATGTATACTTATAAAAACATTATTAGGAAGGAAATTTTGGACTGATGGACATAAAATATGAGTTGTCCCTCACTTGAGGGAAGTCAACAGTTGCAGTGGCTTCAAGAGAGAATGCTTTACATAGTTAAAATTCCTTCAAACTACTGTAAATTTTTAAAGCATAAGTTCTCACTGCAGTCCTGTTGTTCAGACAATCCTGCTAAGTGTTCCACAACTTATCTCCAGTGTCTTTCCATTTTGTAGGTTGCTTCAGTTTTGTTGCTTTCCAGGATGCTAACTTTAGTATGTTCACATTTCTGAGAGTCAGTATAGTTACCTTTTTCCTCTAGATCTAGTATTTCACAGAAGATACTCCTCCAAGAAGGTTCCAGAAACAACAGAGCATTCAAAAGAATAAATGTTGTTTACAGAATGTCTGAAAATTTTGAAACAGATCACTCTGTTTTTATGTATGTTAGTGACTTAATTTACTCTTCATTAAAATCCCAGGGGAGAGAAGTTTGCTTTTACTTTTACTCTTCAAAATTCAGCATGTGAAATACATTGATTTATTGATATTAGTTTAACCAAGCCAAGAACTTGCTCAAGTATTGGAGCTTTCTGTGACAATTGAATTGAAATTGATTTATGACATAAGATTAATGAATAATTTCTTCTTGATCTATTGTTGTGGATGGGAAAGGCTGAAGTGATAGGCTTACTGTTAAAATTCCAATGTCGCACAAGCTTAGGACAAAACTGGAATGAGAAAGAGACAAGAAGAATTAGCCTCAGGGTTGTAGTTGGAATTAGGGTTGAGACTGGGACTGAGGCCTGTGTTGGTAGTTTTACTCCTTGATCCACTGAGACCTTGTTTTGGTTTAAGAGATAGGTAAGCGTTGCTGGCTATAGCAGTTATCTATAGGGTTGTGGACAGTGTTAAGGTTTCTTATATTTGCTTAATATTTGGATTCTGCTTATCTGCTACACTGAGAATGAGGGCTGGGACTCATGGTGTCTTACATTTTATGTACTTGTTGAGTATGGACTTTTGTCACAAAGTCATGTTAAAGATAGGGTTAGATGTAGGTCAGTAATGGAAAGGAGTTGCACCTTAGTTTATTTGGACACATGGAGTATGCAAGTGTGGCATGCTTCCTCATTCTTGTAGATTTTTAACAAATTATCACTAATTAATGCTGTTCCAAGGGTCAGCAAGCTGCAGTTTAGGCAGCCTGCACTCCAGGCCAGCTTGGATACCATGTCACTGGTAGCTGTGAAGGGGCCCTTCCAGAAAGGTCTGCAAAGGAACCTCAGCCATGGATTGTTTGTGGACAGAGAGGGACTTGGGGGTGATGTGATGGTCAGAGGCCATCTTGGGCACAGTGATCATAAACTGAGTTTTTAGTTCTCAGAGAAGTAAGGAGATGGCCAGCAGAACCACTGACTTGGAATTCCAGAGGACAGACTTTGGCTTGTTACTGGAGTCCCATGGGAGGCAGTCCTGAAGGGCCAAGGAAGGCTGGGTGTTGTTCAAAAAGGAAGTCTTAATGGCACAGGAGTAGGCTGTTCCCCTTGTACTGAAAGATAAGCCAGCAGGGAGGAAGGCCACCCTGGCTGAACAGAGCTTTGGCTGGAATGCAGGAAAAAAGGGCAAGTTTATGACCTTTGGAAGAAGGGGCAGGCAGCTCAGGAGGACTACACAAGACTGTAGTAAGGTTACACAGGTAGAAAATTAGAAGGGCCAAAGCCCAACTAGGACTTACTCTGGCTACTGCCATAGAAGACATTTCTAAGAAGACAAAAGATATTTCTATAAATACATTATCAACAGAAGGAGGGCTGAGGAGAATCTCCATCCTTTATTAGGTGCAGAGGGAAGCACAGTGACAAAGGATGAGGAAAAGGCTGACAAAACATGACAGCCATCTACAAGAAGGGCAGGAAGGAGTATCTGGGGAACTACAGGCCCGGCAGCCTGACCTCAATGCAAGTCAGCAGGTTTTGGAGCAGGTCCTCCTGAGTGCCATCAGGTGGCACATGTGGACAACTGGGGGGATCAGGCCCAGCCACCAGGGGGTTTTGAATGGCAGGTCCTGCTTGACAAACCTGATCTCCTACAACAAGATGACCCACCTAGTGGGTGAGGGGAAAGGCTGTGAATGTTGTCTGCCTGGACCTTAGTAAAGCCTTTGACACCATGTCCCACAGCATTCTGCTGGAGAAACTGGCTGCTCATGGCTTGGATGGGTGTGCTTTATGCT
>JAVJGJ010000047.1:73293462-73305655 GCA_035590215.1 Microhierax caerulescens | reverse complement strand
ATGATTTTTTTTTCACACAGAGAAAGCCGCAGTGTGTTTGAAATTATAAATATATATATATATATATATATATATATATATATATAAATTATAAAAGTATAAAATAACTGTTTTAACTTGAATGTAGAAGGCCTGCTTTGGTATAGCTCCCTAGTCTTCCTTAATATATGAAAGAACAGCCTAAAGTGTAGGGGGCAAGCCTGTGCAAGTGGGCTGATGTCTTCAAATGTGGTGAGTGGGAGGTACAAAGCTCCCCATGTGCCTCCCCTCTACCTCCTACTCCCTATGTTCAACATCCATCTCCAGATGGAGTGAAAAAGGGAAAAAGCAGAGAGGTCGCTCCATCCCTCCTCCGTAGTGTGGCCGCCTTCATAGGATGATTCAGGAAATCATCCTTTTTCATGCATTCCACCCTCTGGCAAGCATCTTCCCCACCGAGGATGCCAGCAGCATTTCTACCTCCAGGAGGAAGGAGATAAAATTGTAAATAGCATTTAAGAGTTAACTATTTTTGGCTAGTTGCATCGGCTGGAAGTCCTATTTTCTCCTTCAGAAATTTGTTTTGTGTGATCTGACTGAGGCAAGCCAGGGAGAGAACACAGAAGATGTTTCTAAAATTACAAGTGCCACAGACCAGAGAACAGTAGCACAAGTGATACTCAGGTATAATTAAAAACGGGAAATCACAAAGGGTAGAGTGACTGCCACAGTCACAGTGGCAGGACTCCCACGTGTCCTGCAGCTTCCGTAAGACAGAGTGAGCCTGTGCTGCAATTTGGATGTGCCCCACGGCATGAACATCACACCTCCACCAGGCCAGCGCCATGCCAAACCAAGCTGTGACAACGTCCTCTGAGCAAGGCAGCAGCACTCTTTATCCTGACCTAAAAGAGAAACATTTTTGCTCTGCTCTGTGGACAAATGTGCTGAGGAAAGGCTTCTATCTGGTTACAGTCTCCTACAACCTGGCGTCTTTCTGAAAAGACACTGGTGGGTTGTGGATAGGCTCTACTGCTGGTCCCAGGTTACCAGCCAAAGCATTTTGTGCCATGGCTGTTCATCATTTTCATCTTTGCATGCTCCCAGATCTGGATACTTCATTGTTTAGTTTTTGTTGGTTTTGTGCTGTTTTATTTTGTTGTTGTTGTTTGTTTGTTTTAAATAAATACATCTCTGTTGGCTGGTACCTCAGGTTTCAAAGCAAGTTCCCAGCTCACAGGCTGCAGTTGCTCCTATATGTTCTCTTCAGTTACCTGCCAGGTAGCAGCACTGCACTGATGTCTGGGCTTGCACCACACCACCTTCTCTGTCCCTGAAAAAAACCCTAGGTACACAAATCAGTAAGGAATAGATTTGTTTGAACCTCATCTATACTGCATGCTGTGTTAAATTTGTAGTCTAAATATAGTTTCTGAATTGCTCCTTGTGCTCCCAGGGTCTTACTTGAGAAGGAAAAATGTGGTAGACAATAAAGGACAAGAAGGTTTTAGAAAGCTTTTACTCATTCATAATAATTTTTAAGAGAGCACTTCACTATACTTATGTTTACAAAACAGTAAACATCACTATGGAATTTCCCTCCTCCACCAAGGGGGGTGCAAAGAGATCAGGTCTTGTCTCTTGCTGATTCCTCTTGAGACTTTAGGTTTGGTAGATAATGCTATAATGATTTAACTGTCTAATTTGATACAGCACAAGGTTTTGATCAGTAAAATATACCAGTGCAACACAAACACATACATGACTGCAGCCCACATGAAATGCATTTAGTATCAGTTAAATATTTAAGTGTCATGAATTGTAATTATAAATAGAAAATAATGGTAAAGCTATTCTAGTTGTAGTAGTGGTTCTACAAAATATGATTCTTAATCCTGTGCTGTTTAGCACTTTCATTATTAACAATTGTCTGGGAAAAAAATCCTAGTAAACTTCATAAATATTCCCAAAATCATGAGGGAAAACAATAAATTTGCTCACATTCATACAGCTATGTTCAATTCAGGCCCAAATATCAGGGACAAAGACTACTACATTAAAAAACACGCTTCTAGAAACAGAAATTTTGAAAAACATCTTGGGGTTTGGAGCAGATGATCTGTTGCTCAATGCTGTGTCAAGAAGAGCTGATGTAGGTAAACAGAGTGATGCTAAGTAAGGAGGTTATACTGGGGAATATTTTGTCACTGTCTCTTGTGATATGAAACCTAGAAGACAGGATAGGAAAACTGTGTGGCAGATTTTTATTTTTTTTTAAAAGGATTATTTTTTTTAAATGCTCCATATTTAAACTGCTACACTTATTGGCATGCAATATTACAGATACCAAAAGCTTATGCTAATGAGACAAGTTCTTGTAAGTACTTTCCATGGAGCACTCCTGGGCACGGAGGTGTCTGTATTTGTCATAAAGCTGAAGGCTGGTAGAGGAGTCCAGAAAATACCACTCACTTCTTTCCTTTTTTAAACTTTCTCCCAGTCATCCACTACACATCACTGTCAAAGACAAGCCATTTTTCTAGGTAGACCTTGGGTCTGACCTAATACAGCTAGTCATATGTTGTTGTTCCTGCTACTGCTATATTTACCATCCTGATATATGATCAGATCTCTAATATTGTGTCCAGTTCTGATGTTCACAGTCCAAGAAGGTAACTGAAAATTTGAAGACTGTAAGAATATTTTAAAGCATTAGAAAACAAGTCAAATACTAAAGGATCTTGTTATATTTCTTCTAACAAGGGCAGAGCTAAGGGATAGTTTTCTTATAGCCCAAAAATATCTAACTGGGAAAGGCCAAACTCTCCAGCATGCCATGTATGCTAGTAGGATTCATCTGGCTAAGTATATATGTCTATACCTGAGCTGGTCTATCTAAAAGCTCTATGTGTCAATACAGATGTAAACAATACTCTAGGTGGATGGTAAAGCACAATTCATCTCAGTCTGAAGTAGATGTCTAAACCAGGTTAGATGAATCACTCCCTTAAAGTTTCTATTTGCCTCGCTGCCTGTGAAAGGCATCTAGTGGGGCTACTGCAGTTGCAGGCCTCTGCTGAAGATGCCCAGAGCTGGTTGAATCTTACTCCTGATGTCTATGAATGGATTAGTAGAGATTAGTAAGAGTAGTGCAGCACAGATTACTGCTCAGCGTGATTAGCAACTGGAACATATTATGAATGACTGAGATGGTTCTGCTTTCAAAGACTTTCTAAAAATTAGGGTTACGCTTTATTTCCTAGAAAGTATGCCCTAGCTGAAACATGGCTGCTGGCCTTGTGCTAGAGGACTCCTATGACCCATGTTGTACTGGAGATCAGGCTATCAGATCGTGATTCCTCCTGGCCATAAGAATCTCTGCCTTCAATCACTGCTAATGAATAGTGGCATGTTTTCAATGCCTTATTAAGTGGCTCTTGATCAATACAGATGTGCCATTTACCTGCAGGGGTTTTCCCACAATTGTTAGCTGCTGCTGCTGTGTTTGTTTTAAAGGATGTAATGTTACAAATCACCTTATGAATCTCTGACATGCTGAAGTTTTCCATCAGCACCAAAGGGCAGATTTAGCAGTGGTTCAGAGGGTGGTAGACTTCCTCTTTAGTGCTCTGTTCCATGCTGTGCAGCCAGAAGTGAAGCTGCAGAGTGGCACAGCCCTTTCTATCAATATCATGGCAACATTCAGCCTTGTGTAGCCAAATTTATCCTTGTATCACTTAGTTTGCAGTGAAAATGGCTGAATTTAAAGCTTGGCGTTTAAGGACAGCCTCTCCTGTCACTGACAGGTTTACCTGTAGTATAGGATGCCTTTATAGCCAACATTGCTACACACGAAGAAAAGATAATCGTGTGTGCTTGGCTATGCCATGAGTGTGTTCTGTGCTACCTTTGTTTTCATTAAGGATAATGGCAAGCAAACACATTAATTAAGCTTAGTGTTCAGAAATACAGTTTTGCTTCATATTGCTGCCATTTAGGATGACTAACCAGGACTTGCACACTGTAGTTGTGTTCTTTGGGTAGCTGGTATGAAATCACATTGTAAGTCAATATAAATACAACAACAAACCCACTTTTGACTAGTCTGGATGCTTCACCAACTAATTTTGTCAAATCTATGACATGCATAGTAGTTTCTGACACTCTCCCTTCATTATTATTAGTGCTATTATAAATCCTGCACATTTAGATTTTACTAGGGGGCTGGTCAAGAATGGCATGGGGAAGGGGGCATTGAAGAAGATTACAAAACCAGAAAAATCTTTCTCATGGGCTGAACAGTGATCAGTATCACTGGTAATAATCACTGTCTAGTCTGATTTGTTTTCATCTCACAAATGAGCACAGCTGTGAAAGCTATACCTGAAAGGCTTAAATTCCTGGTTCCTAAAACTGGATCTCCAGCTGCAGGTGCTCAGACATCTCTAAGGTACTATCAGCAAGCCCAGTCATAAATCACAAAGACTTGCTGTTTACCACTATGACTGATCTCCAAAACCAGGATCAATGCAGCTCATTCCTGAAACCTGAAAACAAGTGTATATATAAGAGAAAGTGTCAAGAAAGACAATATTAAAAATAAGGTCAAACTTAAATTCACCTTGGTTCCCAGAACCATTCCTTAAAGCCTCCTGATGAGAATAATTTCACAGCCTGTGTGGATTGCATTACGCCTACCCTTAAACTGAGTCCTTTAAAGACAGATAGTTACTGACTCATTTTTATTCTAAAAAATCTTTACTGCGGTGACGTCCCCTCTTATTCAATAAGGCAAATGCAGATGAATTAGATGTAGTTTTCAATGGTATTTTTGCTGCTAGGTGGTTCACTCCAAGTTTTGCCCTGGTTTTGGGCAATGGAGGGGCATCTTTTTGCACTGTTCCAGGAGAGGCTTGGAGAAAGGCAAGCACTTTGAGGCAGTAAAGCATAGAGCAGTCTATATTCTCCAGCACAGGGAACTGCCTTGTTGTGGGGAGAAGGCAAAATCAAAGCTTCTGCCAATCTAATTCCTTTCTCCTTGCACAAAGTAAAGTCATTACTCTGCAAAGAAATATCTCTCTCCCTCTCACAATCTGGTCTTTAACTCCAGAATCCAGCACTGAGACACAGGAGGAATTCTCACAGCCTTTGGCATCTCTTCGCTGTGTGCCAGCTGAACCACAATTTGTTCCTTCCTGAATACATCCTGGAACTGCAGGAGCAGACTGTGCTATCATCATACTTGTTTAAGGTGAGATCAAATATCATTCCAGCCCAGTATCCTGTTTCTGAGAGTGGACGGCAGCAGACGTTCTGGGAAGAGCATAAAAAAAATGCAGACTACAATGACACTTTTGCCATGTGTTCACCCTGACTCCAGAGATTTGTGCCTCACACATTTCCTCAGCTAGAGCCAAAATCTGTTCAGCGCTTTTCTCTTAAAATGTTTGCAACCAATACTGTATGTTGTTCTCCCTGGAGCTGATCCTTAAGGTAGCGATGCCACTGTAAATCCAAAGTGTCTAGTGTTCATCTGGTTGCATTACATTCTCCACCAGTTACAACAGAACTGGGCTTTCTCCTGGCAGATTGCCACTTTTTCACTGGCACAGCTTGAAACAGGAATCTCAATAAATGGGCAGGAAAATCCTGCTCTCTGACAGGATTCACTAACAGCATATTTGTATAACTTTGCTAACATTCATGGAGCTGGACTATATTTTCACTGGACTGTGTGTCGTGTTTCAAAGCTGAGCTAGAACAAAAGTTTTTGTGCCTGTTACAGTTTTAGAGTAATTCTGTGCAGGCATGGCTGGGTAGATGGGCAAAGGAAACATTCACACCATATTCTGGTGCCAACATGAACACTCAAGAAATCTACTGTAGCCAAGAGAAAGAGAAGGCATGTACCTCGTCTCTACAATTATCCTACAGAGATCAGCCTCCTCATCTAGTTTCTAAATTTGGAGCTAAAATTCAGGCACATGAACACCCTCCCCATTACTCCAACATTTTCCACTTACCAATTTTGATTTAAAAATAAAACTAAGTGACTAGATCTCTGACAATCTGCAGTGGCCCAGCATCTTGCCCTGAAGCAATTTCAACTCTGGCAACAACAACAGAACTTTAAGGAATAAAAGCTCTGACTGATTTTCTAGTTAACTTGATTTATTGTAATTAGCTTTACTTAATTATACATACAGCTGTTCTGCACCCTCAGCATAGCTCAGGGGACTGTTTAAAGTGCTTAAGTCTAAATGTCATGTTTTAGCACAGTATTCTTCTTCTCAGGATCTGGTGGGAGGGAAGGGCATCCAGCAGCCCATCTTTCTTCCCTTTCACCCTCCACACCCTTTCAGCGCATCCTCTTCCCTCGCTCCTTTTCTTCTTAGGCAAGGAAGAGAGATCTGTTCCTCTGCTATACCTGGCCTGCTCAGTGCACCAAAGGGCTGCAGGGATCACCACCTTCACCCCTCCCCAGGGCACATTTGTCTCCAGTAAGTTTCACTCAGTCTAGCCAGAGCAGGAATATGCCTCAAAGACAATCTTAACCTTGACTTTTCTGCTGACTTTACACCACTGGGATATGGAAGTGTTCTTCTTGTCCTATCACAGATAAATGGTGGAAATATTTATGCTATTGAATACCATCTTACAAGTCTTGTAAGGAGACCTTCTTTAATGTAAAGCCTCAGAAGGACGTTTTCCACCCTGTTCACAAAGTATTTCAATGCTCCTAAAACTGGTTAATGAATTCACTGTCTAAATCACCTCAGTGCAAAAGGCAGCACAGTTTCAGCAAATCAAGCACTTACATAAACAATCACCTGGACTCTTCCACTAGCTTTGTATTGTTTATTAAGAGTAGGTAATGACAATATTTGAGAGAGAGTGGAATTTTAATCTGCTTTTCTATCAGATGAGGCTACGCAAGGTCACCTTCACTGTGATTCAGAGGCTCACGTGTGCACATACCCTACACAGATAACCAGTGCTGTCCAGTTTTGATTGTATTGTCATTTTACTTACCATAACTTATTTTAATTCTTTTCCCTTTATTAATCCAACAGAGTTTTGATATCCTTATCTTTACGAGGTCTTTACTGTTTTGTCAAACTTTTGCAAGCAAGATGTAGAAGGTGCCAGAACATCTTGGGGATAATTACTCTTCAACTAATTTGAAGCAGTAATGATGATATTCTAGATTTTTATGGAGCAAATGTTTTATGTTTTATTAATTGCACTTGTTCTTTCCTTTGGTATTTTTCCTGATGTCTAATAGCCTTTCAGGTTTACTGTCTAAACTACTCCTATGCTGCACATCTTGTACCCCAAAAGAAAGCCTTTATGATAGCACTCTAAAGCCCAGATGCTACCCTTTGGAGAAGGAAAGTATTTATGAAAAAAACTTTAGTCAGAAGTGTGTTTACTACTTGTGATGGGGAATGTCTTGTAAATTGTGCTCTTTCACAAACCTGGGTCTCAATGTATGGATTCTGCTTGTCTAACATGATCACAGTTTGTACCACCATCCTACCCAGGTACCTCAGAAAGTCTAACAGGTATAATCAACAAAAATCCCTATGCCTTTTCTCCATACCCATCTGCTGTAGAGGACTGAAGGCAGTGGGTTGATTAGCATTGATAACATGCAGCTGTGGCCTTACCTCAGCGGCAGTGGGCTGATTGACATGGACAATGTGCAGGTGTAGCTCGTTCCTGCTAAGTGGTTAAATAGCACTGAGGATTGGGGAGGAGGGGGTTGGATGGAGGAGGGGCTGTGTGGTCTGGCCTCTGGAGGAAGGAGAAACAGCATGGACAGTAAGATCTGACTGATGGTAAAAGCCTTGTTGCAGCCTACTAGTTTGTTTGTGCTGCAACAATCTTCCTTCTCTCTCTTGTTATATTCCTCCCTTGCTGCCAAGAGTGTGGGAGTTCTGACTGAACAGCTGGGTAATTTTGTTTTGTGTTGAGAAAGTCACATCAAAGGTTTGAGGCAGGCAGGGTGACCTGGCAGTGAGCAGAGTGGTGTCCTGGAGGCCGTCTTAGGGTAACGTAAGGGTGGAACTGTGGCAGAGCTGGTACCTTCCTGGGAAGGAATCTATTTACCCTGTGTTTTGCAAATGGTTGTAAGATTATGCATGTAAGGACTGAGGAGAATATAAGGTGGGGGCACCTAAGCTTGATTATAAAATGATTAAAAAAATTTGTAAAAGTTATTGAATATTTATGGTATATAAATATAAATAATAATAAATATATGGTATATAAATATTATATATAACACACTTGAATCTGCTTTTCCAAACCTTCAAACCAATACATTAAAGGGGAGCTTGTTGCTGTATTCTTTATTTTGTATAAGACCTCTCCATCCTCCATGCATTGTAAGGCACAGAATGCTGCATTGGCCTTGGTTCTCACGTCACTCTTAGGGAAGCACTTTAAAAGATGGAAGTAAAACACAGAGCCTGTGGCCTCCATGTGTTCCTTCAAGACATTTGTGGTGGTACAGGGACATGATGTCAGGCTTTAGGTGATCCTTTGACTATTTTCTCAGTACTACTGGCTGGTGAGGCTGGGGAGATCAAGCTATAGCTTCTTAGGCAGACTAAGGCATATTTTAAAGTGAAGGTCAAATTGTTCTTTTCCAATGAAGTGTTGGTTATTTCTTGTATACCTTGCAAAAAAAAAAAACCAAAAAAAAAAAACCACATAGCTGTGCACAACAGATTGCCTAGTTGTCCTGCTGTGCCCCTGTGGGTCCCTGTTTTGCAAATGAACAAAAACACAGAGGCAGATATATTCCTGACTTTTGCTCAGGACAATTTCCTACTTATCTGGAGAGGCTAAGAGGATGTGGGTTATACTCTTTTCCATGATTTTGGTTGGTGTTTTGTCACATACAGGAGTCCTGGAGTCAAGTAAAAGCAGCCTTAGCTGCCACAGGGTTTCGCAGCACAGAAATGGGTGGCAGGGCTGTGTGACTGTTATGCTGGGGGGCAGGAATACTTACAGACTTCTTACTTTAGGGGCACCTTTGTGCAATTCCTTCTTTAAAAAGCTGTTGAAATTGGCTTTTATTTCTTACCACTGAATGTTATTTTTCCCCTTTCTCTGCTATCCAGTGAAAGCTAAAGAGGTGCCCCCTGTCTTGTGAAATAGTTTAAATATGATGCTCTTCATCCATGGTGCTCAAAGACCCCTGCTAAGCCTATCAGCATTCTTAATATCGTCTTTAGCTGGGACTAACTGAAGCATAGAGAAGGCTTTAACTTCAGGGATTGCCAAGTAATTAACTGACAATCTGAAAATGGTACCCAGGAAGACCTTGTCCATTTCCTATAAAGGAGGGCCAAATGAAAAGTTTTAGAGAAGAATAGTTAAAAGTCTCATAGAAGTCAGAGTCCTCTTCCTCCAAATGTAAAGATTAAAATACTGAGAAATTAGTTGCTTCCCTGGAATTTGTTCTAGACCTCAAACTCACTGTTTCTTTGTGTCAGCACCAACTGTCAGGGGAAGATCTCCCCCTTCCCGGTATTCTTAAACATCTGGCTGCCCAGGACCAGGGCATGAGAAATCAGTAATAGTGGAGGAATTTGTCACTGGAAGTAAGAGCAACTCATTAGTGATGTATCAACTGACACTTGTAAATTTACATCTGATGTTTGACTGTTACCTCATCCTCCTGGGCACCATTTCTGTATTTGCTATATTGTGTCCCCTGATGGCTCACATTGTCAAAGGCGCTAAGGTCCAGGTGCTGGTAGAATAGACACTTGCTATTGCCTAAGAAGTCAGGGTCCAGCAGTGCAATTCCCAGAGCCAACTGGAGGTTAAGCGCTCGAGGATTACATTCATGATGCCTAACATACCCAGCTGGTCAATAGGGAATAATGCAGAAACCCTGAGAGGCTTTAGGGTTTACAGTCAGGAGCCCTCTCTGAACTTAGGTACACACAACTAAGTTGTCCCTTGGATATATGCATCTATCTCAGCCTTTTCTTTGGAAAGGTGAGGGCAGGAGGAGGAGAGGTGTGAGAGGTTTGCAGACTTACTACCTGTAATGACTCGGTGCATCTGAGCATGTTGTGCAACACTTGAGCTAATTTTGCCATTTCTATTTTATGTTTAGAATCATGTGCCCCACATCTTTGCTGAGGATTCCCAATGCTTCCAAGATTGAGACAAGCCCTATAGCAACACAATCCCCAGCACTGCAAAGCTCCAACCCAAGCAGTAAGGTACACGGCAATATTCCTTGGTAGAAGAGTTTCAAATTGGCTATTATTCCAAACTGAAGTGTGTCATCCTGAAATTGGAAATTTCATATGGAAAAATAATATGATTTGCTACACTCTTTTTGCATTTAAATGAGTAAATTTGTTGGCTTTCTGTAACAATAAAAAACCAAATATGTTTTTAAATCATGATTTTTTAAATCATGAAAATCAAGGCAGATATTGGAGGGAAACCCTAAACCCAATGCACAAACATCTACCTACTGGTTTCTTGTTAATGGACTTTAAAAAACCTGTTGGGCAAACACAATCCTAAGTAAGTAATGCTGATTGTACTTCTTCCCAAGAAGAAATAATTGAAAGGAATCAAATTATAAATTAAATCAATGGTGTCCCAACAAAGCAAATGGTGATGAATAGAAACACCTTGGTGTTGCTAAAACTCACACTAATGTGAACTGGTCAGTATATATATATTTTTTTTTTTTTCCTTTTGCAGGCTGGTTCTTTGTGTGAAATCTGATGTTAAAGTGATAAATTAGGAAGAGGAAAGTTGTCTAATGAGCAAGTAGACTGCAATATATCAAAAAACCCAAACAAATCTAGGCTGTTACCAATCTGTAGGGGTTTATTTGGTCTTCTTTTGAAGGCAGAAAAGCATACTTGCCCTGAAGATACAGTCCAAAATATAACAATGTTATGTTCCTTTCCATATATGTCCATTATAGACATACATATAATCTTTAAATATGTCTAAAAGTCTGTAAGACTGGAAGAACAATCTGTACACTTGATCAGTGGAAGTTTGCAGTTACATGCCTATGCATGTTTAAGCATGCAACTATATATCTGCATTTCTGAAAGTGAAGTCCTTCACGTTGTGCATGATGTATAACCCACTAAAATTGATAGGGAAATGCTCATTTATTTCAATGAATATTCAATCAAATGCTTATTTTTCTTAATTTTAAGGTAGGATGCAGCTTCTCTAGGGAATATGTTTAATCACAGGCAAAGCACCCCACTAAGTGTCTTCATCATTCTGTTCAAAAAGACAATGAATAAAAAGGAGACACTAATTTTTTGTCCAAAAGAATTCAGAAATATTGAAAATTTAAACCATATACATATCAGAAGTCAAAATAGTGAGAATTTTAATGAAGTAATAATGTGGGTAAAATTTTCATTTCTATAGTTACAAATACTTCATTTTGCTTCTGAATTCTGTGTTTTAAATAACTTGCATGTCAGTATAGAAGTAATTTTTAACTGAAAATCTGGTATGTCCATTTCTTAAATAGTAACTTCAGAAGTTTTGTGCTGTCTATGTAAATATTATTTCTTTTTGTAAGCTCAAATACAGACCTTTTCCCATATTTTCATCTGAACATTTTTCAGCAAGAAAGCTGTTTATAAAAAAAAAAGTAATCACTACTTATTCTGTTGCAGGTTCTGCAGAGTCCCCACAATCAGCAAAACTAGGAACATTTTTCCTTTTTTCCTCCTATTCATGGGTGAATTTCCTTGAAGTGTCTCTAATTGTTAATGATGTATTGCACACAAATCTGGGCATAAATTTCTCTGCTGGTTGCTTGCTGAAAACACCCAGCAAAGACAACCGGATGAAGATGATGTTTTGCCCCAGTGCTTTCAGCGCAGTGTTTTTCTCACCATCCAAAAGATCTAATCCAGAGGTTTGATACCTAGGAATTTTAATGGTCTGTGAAAACCTATATGAAAATCATTACAAGAAGAAAAAAATATTAAATTCTTACTTCCTGTGCTAGTAATGTTGCTCTGAAGCAAAGCCTGTCCTTTGTATGATCTTTCAATTTTGTATTTAGTTTTGTTGCTTTTCTTGATGGTGATCCAATGTTTTTCTGACTTTTTTTTTGCTCTGTTTGGTTATCATGGGAAAACCCAGCTCTTTTTTTCAGTCTTATCTTAGGTGACGTACACCAGACAAACCT
>JAVJGJ010000047.1:73262655-73286756 GCA_035590215.1 Microhierax caerulescens | reverse complement strand
TCCCTCTTGCAGTGAGGGCCCAAAACTGAACACAGTGTTTGAGGTGCAGCCTCACCAGTGCTGAGTACAGGGGGACAGTCACTTCCCCAGCCCTGCTGGCACAATCAGAGCTGGTTGGGTCATCTCTTTCCCCACCAGAGACTCTATTTTCACACTTTCACGAATACCTTTAACTGCATGAGCTGTCTCCATTCTGACACAAATACCCTGTTTATTGAGTTTAACTTTTTTGTCAGTACAAGAACATGCCTCAGTGATCTCAGATGAGAATCAAGACTACTACCTTTAAGTACCCACATCTGAAATTCAACTTGCTTTCAGACTCCCTTGCAGGAATGAGATGTTCTAGCATTCACAAATGGCCCAAGAGACAGATAACATATTAAATGAATAATTTTGAACTCAGTAGGTGGTACGTTTTATTTCAAATGTGTCTTAAGCCTAAAATATTAAGCTTCCCACAATTAAAAAAATGATTGACATATTCCAAATAACATCCTAAAGAAAACTCCAAATATTTTCCAAGCTTTAATTATGCTTTAAAATATTATTATAAAGTAGTCTGAAAATACATACAAGTAATTTCCAAGTAATTTCACCATCCAGTAAAATGCAAATTGCATGGCATGACAGAGTTGCACAAGTGTCTAGGACTGGGGGACTCAGAAGGTAAAATCAGCATAGAATGCTTCACTTAGGGCCAAGACTTTCCCAAGTTGGAAGACTGTTCATGTTGAGGTGGAGTCTGTCTGACAGATAATATATAGCTTTTCCCTCCCCAATTCCCAGCATCAAGAGACATAACAAAAGAACTCTTATAACTTTTTAACAGAGATGGGTCTGGCACTCTGCTAGCTAGTGAGGTGTCCCCAGGACACTGCAAGAGCATAAGTCTCTGACTAATAATTTACTGCTGTGACATCTATGCACCTGGGAACGCATGGCTAAGTTTTTGTAATTGTGAAATACATTCTTGTTTTGTATATGGATCAGCGTGCTCAACATAGCAACAATTCAGACTTTCAATGCTCATGATTCACTGTTGGCTGCTATTTATTCCATCCCCATCTCATGCTAATCATTGTTGTAGATATTAAAAAAATACATTGTTGTATCTTTCAGTGAATGATCAATGTCAAATAATTTTGCTGACAAAATGTGATATTGCTTATATGAGGCTCCCAGACACTTGAAGGTGGAGTAAGAAGAATAAGATTAGGATCTAACAGAGATTTGATCGCTGTCATCTCAACAACAAGGTGTTGACAGCTAGAATAAATAACTTCTCAGGAGCAACTTGTTAAACTGGGTTAAAAGAGGATCTGTAACGAGTGGCCCACTCTAATACCTCCTGCCAATCAGATTATATTTTATTACTCAGCTCAACTGTACGGCATGATTCAGTTTGTGCTAAACTGAAGGGGGTCACGAGATACAAACACTCATATTTCCTGAAAGCATTTTGGCAGAAAACGTGGATATGAACAAGAGGATGCTGGTGTCAAGAGAAAAGAAAAAAGGCTTCATGAGAGTTATTTAGGGCTAGCAGAGTGGTCGTCTAAGGCCAGTTGGCCACACATTGCCATCTAAAAATGTCCTCTGTGCTTCTGTGGCACACATCAGGAAAACCTCTGCAAGTATTATATATACATCACCTCATACTGCCATTAAGTGTCCTTAAGAGTAAGTTATGGGGCACCATCAGCCACCTCAAGCAAGTAAAACTCCTTCCGGAAAAACGCGTGAATGGAAAAACTTCAACTACTAAATTCAAACCCGCCCAAATGACCAACAAGAAATTAATAGTCTTGGTCAGAGAAGGGTTGTGAGGCCAGAACAGCAATGGTAATTTCACAGCAGTAGTGCTAGTCCTGGAGGAATTATACTGTATCTTGTAGTTTAGAACATTACACCTACTTTTATAAACTGACAGAGCATATAGCTAAAAGGAGCTACGAGCTCTTAACTAATCTTTTAATATGCAGCACCGTCTGTTTGTAAAGATATATTTATACGTTGTAGTCAGTGTATTTTAGTTTTCTTACTTGTAGCTGGATGCAAAGACGTTCTGCAAGTGTTTTCTCCAGCTTTCAAATTGCTGTATCATTCCTCTCTGTGTTTTCTTTCAAATCAATTTATGAGTATGTGAATATCAGGACTGAATGCAGATTTTCCTGATTATTCTGCTGATATTAGGTTCAACATCAAAATCAACATTCTTCTCTTATCAATGTCCCCTCTGTAAGAGGACATATTTGCCCTTTCTGACTCAGCCTCTCTGACTTTGGACCCCAAAAAAGGCCCCCAAGTTAACGCTGAAGGAGAAGGTACCTCCCTCTTCCACAGCAGCCTGGTGCTCAGACACTTCCACTGGAAGCAGAAGATTAACTTTTGGTCAGCGTGGTAGGTTCAAATTCATATTTTCAGGTGTTTTTTAGAAACTGCTCTTCTGAT
The DNA here is from genome assembly GCA_035590215.1 of Microhierax caerulescens. NCBI lineage: Eukaryota > Metazoa > Chordata > Aves > Falconiformes > Falconidae > Microhierax > Microhierax caerulescens. The sequence goes on along the minus strand of JAVJGJ010000047.1, from coordinate 73,284,302 downwards.
TGTAGTCTGATTTGAAATTGTGGTCCCCTGAATCTGTGCTGTTGCATTGCAACAACAACAACAAAAAAGGAGACTCGGAGGTGCAGAAGAGTGCTCGGACAGCACAGCCTGTCTCAGCATGGCAAGTTACAGCCTTACCAGGAAGTCTTACGTTCCTGTCTCTCCTTCAATAGTTAGCTGTTCCACACACATGGCTGTGTATATTTTTCTATTAATTAAAACACCTGGCTATCCTGTCTCATTGCTGTTTACCATTCCACTGGCATTTGTATCAACATCAGTGTTTTAGCAGTGACTTTTTGTGTAATCACGGATGAAATCATTAGGTAGTAAGTAAGCAATGATCTGTGAGGAAGTCCTTGTAGAAGCACAACCCAGTCACCACTGTTAATAATCCATGCACAAGCATTTTAGGAGATCAATCCTTGAAACTATTTAATATGTGCTTTACTACTAGAGTGCTATTTTAACCTTTTACATGTGAACGGTACTTTTTTTCCTCCCAGTGTTTTTGGCTCTGTGAGCCCATCTGAAATATCTGCCTGCTGAAACATCACAAGAAAACTTAAAATCTCAGAGTAAGTCTGTATAGCTTGATGAGGATCCCACTAGTATTGTTTGGAGCTAGTGGTGACTGTCTTGCTGAGGCAGATTAAAGAACACAGCACTTGACCTAATTTTCGCAGCTACGGTAAAGGCAAATCTTTACCAAATTTGTTAGTTACTGAGTTGCATGCCCTTATCAGCTGGTTCCTTTCAGTTGCATTTTACATCTTTCTTCCCCTCATCTTAACCCATTCGTGTCAGAGATGATGTCTAATGCTCTCAGCAAAGTGCATTGTGTGTTTGAAGCAAAATTGCAAAACAAATGAAAAATACTTCTTGTGCTACCTTTCTTGCTGTTTGCTGAGTTGAAGAAAAGGGAGGTGAGATGAGAGACAAGGAAACAATGTTCCCGGTGCCTTTTGTTTCTCACAGATCACAAAATGAGAGGATAGGTTAGGGAATGGATGAAAGATTTTAATGTTGAGAAACAAGTACAAAAAGGATTTTCTTCTATCAACCTGCATGTGATGCCTTTGAAATCCTTTGTTTTGCTTTAGCTTGGAAAAACAGCTGATGTGTAGTTGAGCTCATCCCATATTAACAGGCACGCTGGCATTGACTTGAGGAAGAAAGACTGAGAATCCTCTTCTGTCTCAGGCAAGTTATTAAGATTCACAGTCAATCTTTGCAGGAGAGGAAAACAACTGTGAACAGCAGAGCTGACTTTGCCGAAGGACTCTGGGCTGTGGTGGTGCCCTGGGGGCAGCACGTTCTGGGCAGACGTGCTTGTCTGTCACCAGTCAGCATCCTGAGGGACTCCTGAGGAGCAAATTCAGGACCAAGGGATGGAAAGAGAAAAACCTGTTTATGTAGGGAGGCCACGCCAGAATAAAGCAATCAGACCTCACTCTTCAGCACCAGGGTACTCTACAGAGCTGCCTAAGCGTATTTTATGTGATGCCCCGCAGCTTTCCAGTGCTCCCAGTCCACTAGGGCTCAGACTGCAGCAGCTGCTCATAAGCATGTGAAACCAACAGGAAAGGACAAGGACTTCACACTGAATTTCTAAAGGTTTGCATCCTGCTTTGACCTTACCCATGAAAAGTCAGAGGGATAACCCTTTTCTGAGAACATTTTAGTCAAGTGCTCCTTGCAGAACTGAGGGGTGTTATAGACTTGCGATTAGCCTGGGCAAAGCCAGAGTAGTTTAACTTTAGTCAACTTACACAGGTAATCTAGACTTTATGACTAGTCTGGGTTTTGTAAAAAGTTTTCTTCTTTAAATTTAGAGTTAAATCCTCTAACTCATTCCCGTGAATAGCCAAACTCCTGCTACATTTTCTGGAACTAAAATTTTATCCTTCATTGTGTTCTTATCATTCTTCAGTAAAGAATTAAATTATCAGGCATTTATTGACAAATCAAGTTTTTCTGCCTAGCACCGAGACGCCTCTGTACATGAAACTCAACTGTAGTGCGTTACTTAACCCCTTGTATTAAAAAAGTCCCCCTTTCTGTGACCATAGGTGTGTTTTTTCTGTAGCCCTTATCCTATAAAATAGGGCAATTTCCACATTCATTTTACAGAAAGTCAGCGGAAGAAACTTGGCCAAGGTCAAAGAGAAGGTATGCAATAGAGGAATAGCACAAAATCCCTACTGACCCAGGTTACCACTGAGGTTGTCCTTCCTTTCCATCACCATATAAATCTAAACTGGGAGACACAGCTGCTCCCTAACCCGTGTATCCGCATACACCCTCTACCCATACCCAGGCAGTACCTTTAGTAAGAAACTCATACGAGCAGGAAAGGAGGGAGTCACACAGCGCTCTAGGAGCCTCTCCACTCTGGATATCAGAGGATGGGGTCTGCAGGCCACAATATGGAGCACACTTGCACAGCTGAGGAGACTTAGCACTGCCTCTTAAAGATGTCAGGCTGTTACAAATTTGCCAATTTGCAAGTCACTATATGTGCTGCATTTAAAAGTGAGTATATTAAGCATCAAAAGTGTAAACTCCATGACTATGCAGTAGCCTAAAGGAAGGGAATGATGACTAGCTGAATTTTTCTTCATAATTTTATGGGGAAAACCTTTAGCTGTTTATGAGAACCCTCAGAATTATTTTGGCATTATATTGTTTTCATCTTGTTTGGTATTAGAAATTAAAATGTTTGATTAATCCACAAAGTGAATGCTGATCCACATAGAGATAGGTGAGAAGGATTGCAAGTGTTCTCCTTAATTACAAAAGTTCTTCTTGCTGCTCAGTCAGCCATATCATGTAATTGTTTTCATAAAATTATCTCATTTCATCTTAGAAAGTCTTAGAGGTTGGTGGTTGTTGTTTTTTTCCCTGCTGTTTCTGCAGGAAGGCAATTCAAGAGTCTAATTTTTCTGATGGCAGCTGACCCCACTAGTGTCCAGCCTGAGTATATTCCCAGCTCAATATTGTTCACAGACTGATAATGCCTGTTAACTTAAACGACTCTTATGTTGTACCCATAGAGAGTGATGACATTCCATCTCTGCCTAGATGTTGCAGGACACTGCAAATCAAATGCTTCAGGTCTCAGGCTTTTAATCCCTAGCTGTCTCCTTAGTAGCCTTTCTCCATATCTGTCATATGTTCCGTCATTGCTCCTGCACAGAAGTCACCAACAGCCACCGTAGTGTTCCAGATCATGTCTTTCCAGTGCCTGGATGGATGTTGATGTCTTCCTGATTCTCCTGAATATGTTTTAAGCCAGTTATCCCTTTTCCCCACACGTCCATTGCCACAGACACTTCTATAGAATTTGTGATCATCTGCAACACCCACACCTTCCTCTTCCTCAATGATTTCGAAATCTGTTACACTTTCCATATTTTTCAAAACTTAACTTCTAGGGGAAAAAATTGTTTTAGCTTGTAAGTGCATGATTTTGCCATGTATATGATTAATTTCACAGCAGTTCTTAAACTCTAGTCTTCAAGGTCATCATGACCCTCCCTGCCTTGACAATTTTTTTTAATTTCACATCATCAGAAAATGTCATCAACATACTCCTCCTTTTCATATCAGGGTCATTAAGAAAATATTAAGCAAGATCCATGCTGCAGATGACCCCAAAGATTCCTCAAGTATCATACTTCCTTCAAGATTAACTTTTGCTATCTCCTATTTGGTTCATTTCCTATGTTCCTTAAAGTTCTGCTGTTACCAGCACCATTCTGTACAGTTGCTTCTGTGGTGCTTTACTGAAGATCAGATGGATTAGACTGCCTGCAAGTCATTTGCATGGAAAAATAAGTTGTTGAGGGAAGACGATGGGTTATTCTGATCATATCTGGGTTTAGATATCAGGAAAAAAATTGGCAATCTTACGGTGAATTTTATCCTCTCTTCTTTTTACAAGAGTGAAAGCAGCAGTGTTCTGGATGGTGCCTTTTTATAGCCAAGTAAGATCTCTTCCACCACTGCCCACCACCGTTCCAGCAACTGCACCACCTGTGTAACACCAGCCAGTGCTTCTGGGAGGGAGGACACAGGATCCCTTAATTTCTCTCTCCTGGCTTGATAAATCCTCATCTGTTTACCTCTGAGTCCCTGATAACACCATTCTCACACTTTGTTCTTAAAAAGTCCAGACATCCAGTCCTCTGGGGATGATCATGAACTGTAGCGTCATTGCTGGGATTACTTTTCTTCTGCCCTCCCTTTCCTAAAAACAGATACCATATTTGCTGGTCTCCAGTCCCCTGGTTTTATGAGATGGTCAAAAGTCTTTTCCTGCAATTTATTTTCTCAAAATGCTGGAAAGGCTTTTGGTATATCTTGATGAAAACTGATGACTTGTATTCATCAGTCTTTAGGCCATACCAGATCTAGCTTTAATTGTTCTCTCCTACTCGCAACGCATTGCAGCCAACTCCTTTTATTTTTTAATTATATACATCCTTTACTCTTTTGGTGGTTTTGGGTTTTTTTTTCCCAGTTTCTTTGGCAGATCTAACTCAGTTTCATGTTCCAGAGAGTCTCGTTCTGTTTCAATGCTTTCTAACACCTCAGTTTTACTTACTGATCACTTCTTTCTTCCTTTGCTTATAGTCTTCTTGTTTAGCCCTAGTATTTCCCTCCAGGTCTGCCATTAGGTCTGCAGCCATTCTTTCCAAGTTTTTTACCTCTAGGCTGGTATACATGTTTTGGACATTTCTGTCTCTGAGATGCAGAGAAATCTGACCCTCCTCTTACATACCAGTTCTGTTGTTTTTCAGTTGTTTTGACATCTTTAGTTCCCATAGTTAAAGTTATCCCTTTTGAAATGGAGAATCTTAAATACAGACCTTTTTCATTGTTGATATTATTAAACTGGGATGCTAGACATAAGATATCCCACTAAATGATGTTTGTTTGGGAGGTAATATTAATTGGCTGCAAACTCCCCATGGGAGAGAAAAAGTAAGGCTAATGCAGCACCCTGACTCACCTCTGTACCTGTCCATCCCTGGATTCCACTGTCTCTCTCACATAAGAAGAGGCAGCAAACTGGTTGAGCCAGATGTTACACATTTATTCATGGTTTTCTTCTTAGCTTGCCCTGTAGGAGCAAAGGTAAATCAGGGCACCAATTTTTAAGGAAATGAAGCATTTAGAGGATGAGCAACTTGATACAGGGAAGGAATTTAGTCTACCCTGATTTTAGACATAACTCTGATCTCCTGAGGCAAAAGTCCTGATTGAACTAGCCTCACCACCCTGGCTTGCACTTCAAATAAATACATCCCTGAGAAGAACAAGCTCAAGCCAATAGACATGTATCACAAGCTGATTGTCAAGGATGACCAAGCTCTAGAAAATGTGATGTATGAGGCAAGAACAAATGAACAAGAGTTGTCTAACCCAGACAATGAGGGAATAAATGATAACAGTCTCAACACAACTGCAGTAAGGGAGAAATCTATGCAGGAGTAAATTGGAAAAGAAATAATGGGATTGAATTGCTGCAAGAAAGTTTTATCACATACTAAAATATATATCTCATATGTGTGTACCTAAAAATGGATAAGAATAGATTGGCAAGGAAATCTGCAACACTTCCACTATTGGAGTTCCCTAAGAACACGTTAAACAGATTAAACTATCTTTTCTCAGGAAGGGCATGGTTATCACTGATTTTTCCTTAGGGATGATGAACAGACAGCATGAGCCTTGGGGAGCCTTCCAGCCCCATGACCCTGCGGCAAAGACTGAGGGGTCTAGGAAAAGTCTGGCCTTTCTTCCATTTGCTCTTCCATCCTTTCTCTACCTACAGGCTGTTCACCAAGGACGTATGTAAGTCACTGAAATAAATTCAACTTTTACAAAACCAGCAGTCTGGTTCTTAAACTTGGCATTTCCTGCTTTGATGAGAAAACATAGTTTGGCGAAGGCCAAAACAAAGTTGTAGGAGCAGCTTCTTTTTGTACATAGTGGCTTAAATAGTTCTTTTTTGCTATGTATGATACCAGCTGGAGCTCATTTAATTTCCTAAAAAACTACTGGATTTATTATCTTTATCTTGGTAGATTACCATTTTGATAGTGCTACTTGCTCCCCACTTCCCCACCCCCCGCCCCTTCCCCATCCCTGTATAATTCAGATGAAGGACAGGACTTTTTCTGATAAATTTCCTATCAGTGCCTCTATTCTTCCTCTCTCAATTCATTTGCTGGATAATTTTAGCTGGCCTTTCTAAAATGGCCTTCATTACTATTAATCTATGTCTTCTACAATATCTAATTACATACAGCTATCATACACATGAGTTTGTGTGAAAGCCTTTTATATTTAAACTCTATAACCCGACTCTATAATTAGAGCCAGCAGATCATTTTTATCTCTGTCTGCCGTTAGTTTTACCGTTACCAGTTCACCAACTTGCAGCAGTCAGCTGCTCCATCTCTGGGCTGCAGGCTGTGGCTGGATGGGGCCAGGGAGGTCCTGCCTGCATCACCCCACTCCCACAGGCTGCTGTTCTTGTCCTTTGGACAGACAAGGAAATTGCAGCTTGGCCTCCCCAGAGCAAAACAAGGGGCAAAACCAAGGAGGACCAGAAAAGAGAATTTTTTGTCATAGGTCTCCCCATGCTGTGGTATATTTGTGCCCTGCTCCCATTCAGAGCCTTTTAACTGTAATGTTTCAAAAAAACCCCCCCAAAAAACCAAAAAAACCCAAAAAAAATTTTGCCATTTCTACGTTTACACTTGGGGATTTAATGAAATCGTAATTTTGCAATAGTAAAATGTTTTAATCCAAGGGCATTTTCTATAAAAGAATAGAAAATTGCTTTTTGTGGGAAAAGTTCACCATTCCCTCTCTCTCTCTCTCTTATAAGTAAACATTCCAGTCTACTTTAAATTTTTGTTTTCCAACAGTGAACAAGTTGAAAAAATCAGTCACGGATGCACTGGTAAACTGGGAAGTGCCCCAAAATGGATTTAGGATAATCCAGGATAGAGGAACAAGAATGAAAAGAAACTTAGAAAATTTAAACTTGTTGTAAATAAGGCATCCTTTTGATACACAGAACACAATATTTAGGGTAGGGAATCATAAAGAGTCTTGCAATACACAAAATGGATGCTAAAAGGGATAAATAATCAATTGTTTAGCATGGGGAAGGATAAGATGACATTGTCTTAATTGGCAGCAAAGATTTACGTTTGACTTTAGGTAAACCTTGCTAGTTACAGCAATAGAAAATTACTGTTATGGGCTACTCAGAGAGACAGAAGAATTCCCAATGAAAATTTTAAGAACATGTTTCCAGAACGTCCTCGGTATGTTTAGTTCTGCTCCTTTGTGGGAAGATAACCTGACCCAATGTCGTGCCAGTCCGTACTATCTTCCCTGTATAATTTCAAGGAGAGCAAAAAGAACCTGAGAATTTTTTTCTCAAATTTTAGTTTTAGGACAAATTGAATTATTTTTTTTTCTGATTAAAAGTAAAAATCTTGGAGAGTTTTTGTGAAAAACAGATGGTCTTATTTTTTTTCAGAAGTTTTAATGGTGATTCTCTTTCAAAATCTCTAATCCTTTAATTTATTTCCAAGAGGAGAAAAAAAGACCCTCTTAAAATTTCAGCATGAGAGCCTTTTTACCCGGGCTGTAAATGGAGGTGAACTTCTCTTTCTGGGTTTTACTGCCATGTGAGCCTGGGAATGCACCACACATTTTGACTGATCAGCGTGACAAAGTGCTTTTCTCTTAGTCCTAAGCCTTATACTGCAGGAAAAAAGTCTCTAGCAAATTGGATGGAGACAGCAGCATCTCTTCCAACTTGGCACCACCTCAGCCAATTCAGAAGAAATGGTAAAATCCATCAGCATAAGGAGAAAGGCAATTAGTTGGCCGCCTAAAATGAATCGAAAGCTACCTTATTCACAGCTGGAGGCACACACCACCGTTATTTTGGAGATTACGTTGGGTACCATAGGGGGAGAGGTGAGAAAAATCAAACAAAAAAAGGTTGGTCTCTGATTTCTTCTGCTCTCTGCAGAATAATTTCCCGGAATTGTAAGCAGCCACCCCAGAGTACAGGTTTTCAGATGCTGCGTGCGTTGCAGCCTGGCACTCGGTGAGTGTATTCTTCCTCCTAGTGCCTGCTGACAGGTCTGGCCCTGCTACCATCTGGCTTGCGATGTAATAAGACCAAATGAAATGGAGCTTGAAGAAATTAACATTCTTTCCTTAATCTATTAATAACTGAAAAGTGTTGATTTTGGTGACAGCTAGATACTTTATAGTGAAGCAGACTGGTTAATTAGAAGCATCGTAATGAAGGTTATATTGGATATGTGTATCCCTTCAGAAACACACATATTTTTAATAAGGAGAGTCTGTTTTTTCGCACAGACTTAAACAGTCATGGAAAATGCTATGTGTGAAAAAGTCAACAAAATGAAAAAAAGACAATTTTCTTCAACTCTCCTTTACTGCTTTTTTGCTGTGCAAAAAGTCTTTTTATTTTGAATATGGCTACCACTAAAAGCCATCAGCATACAAAAGCAGGCATCAGGCACATGCAGATCTCTGCACCGCTACCTCTTTGCCTATTTTCAGAGTCCTGAGCGCAATCTTCCCAGCCGGAATAAGCACACAGACAGCCACCTTACTTAATAAGGAAAAACATTCCCGTTTACCTGACTTAGCTCTGGTCACGAGCACCTCAAGGGTTCATTTGTGTGCTTCTGCCACTGACAGACGCAAGACCTAGCTGACCTGCAGGCATTTCTTAATCGTATTTAAAGCAGGTTCATATGGATTTGAAGCAGTTCAGATTAAGTCTATAGGACCTTTGGATAAATTGGAAGAAATAGAGGTTTTTCTTGATTTAATTAAATATATTTTAAGCCAATCTAAAGCCACACTGGTGCAATTTTGAATTTAGCCATCACCTTCTGGTATCTTGTTATTCTAGGAGTAGCTCGTTCGCATGTCAAGGCTTTCAGATTGAGGAGCTGGCTGTTAAAAATACCTTCCATTTTCCTGGAACAGTTATTAACTAGTACAAGTCAATGCTTGTAAAACTGGTGGTTGTTATTTTAAATATCAGCCTTTAAGTAAATGTCTTCTCATTACCACTTTCCAAATGAATAAGGTACCACGAGTGCAGGCACAACTGAGCAGTTCCAGCATCTCCGGTGGACCCCTGGCATTGCCATCTTTGACATTTTCCTGCGTGCTCCATCTCCGAACACCGTGCTGCGGTGTCAGCTGCCGGGGTTAACTTATTAACCGTGCAAAATGGCAGTTTTTTGCTTTTGATCCTTGAGTTCTTGCTCCTGTAGTAGCTAAAATGCCTTGTTAAAATTTGCTGTTGTTACCACAAGAGATGCACAGGCATTCAGGCCACTCCTCATTTCTCCTCCATCTCTGCACTGTAATGCTTCACCCCCTCTGATCCCACCCCTGTACAGGCTTTGCTCTGATTTCTGCTCCCGTTGAAGCTCCCACACACCTGAAATCATTTGCTTTCTCTCCACCTCTCACTTCTTCCACTTCTCACTCCAACCCCTCCCCAGATTCTCACTTCCCCATCCTGCAAATATTGTCAAAAAGCCAGGGGATGTTTTGGGGACCTTAGCAGCCCCTGCCAAGCCCCATGGGGCACCAAGCACTGTCTCCCAGCGGGTCTGCAGCTGCCATCCCACCCTCATCACGCTCAGCCCCAGTGCTTGGTTTCTCACTGTTCATTTCTGACACAAAATGGGTCCAGCAGTACTAATCAGAGGAATATATTTGCACAGCACCCATTGCCCACTTGGACCAGGTTCAAGCATCCCCAGTGGCTCTGCACCAGGTGGGCCAGTGGGTCCCATAGAGGCAGCATAGGCCCAGGTCTGTCGAAGGCTGCTTCTTCCCAGTGGTCCCTTCACCCTTGTACTGGCACAGGCTGCATCGCCCCTGGAAGGGCCTGGGTGGCCCCTGGCTCCTGCCATGCACTGCTGCTGGCACTGGTGCTCTGCAGCAGCATCTTCCCGCTCAGCAGAAGCTTGGTGCTGGTTTTGTTAAACAGCAGTCTGTGTTTAAGTAGGGGAAGCTTAGATTTTGATTACTAAATTTGATCAGAGAACAGCTTTGGGGTTTTTGTGACATTTATCACACAATCATCTATTTCTTTTCCCAAACGGCTGTTTGCATCAATATGTTCAGATTTAGTATCAATACATTCAGATTTAGTATCCCTAAATACTATTTGATTTAGGAGGGTAACAAAGTGCTCTTCAGATATGCAACTGCAGGTCTGCTGGCTTGTACAAAATAAGCTGTAGTTTTCCTTGGGGTTCTTCTTCCACTCCCACAGGGCCACTGGCGGCTGAGTTGTACGGCCTCGTGGCACAAGGGGTGACATTAGGGGAACAGACAACAAAGTATACTTGTGTTACAGTAACGATATCAACAGGTAGGAAAATGCAACAGCAGCATCACTAGAATGACAGGAAAATATGTATTTCTCTTTCCCATCCTCTGAGTGTTTGCCTTTTATCCTCCACATCTCCAGCTTCAGGGGGAAAATGTGGGCCCAGTGCTATCAACTGGAAACATCTGCAGTTAGGGTCCTTTTTAAGTTTTTAGATGCCTAAATGAAAGTATTGGCCTGATTTCCAGGAGGGCTCAAACCCACTTAATTTTACCTTTGTACTCCTGGAAATTAGGTATCTCATTTAGATGTCTAAAAATGGATTTACTTTTTTAATAATACTTTTTGTTTAAATACATCCTCCCAGGAATATTTCTCTTAGATATTAGGTATACTACCATTGCAATATCTAAATAATAGCAATAGAATCAAACCCCAGAGTGTTTTGCTCCAAGTGGAGAAGGTATTTAAGGACGTACTAGTGAGTACACAACCTGGAAGAGAAAAGCAAGTTTCAAGAGAGTATATGTGCAAGTGGACAGCTGAACTGTTCGGCATGAGAAAACTAGAGACAAAAGACCTGAAGTTTTTCATTTATTTTATTACTGCCAAAGAGACATTACAGCTCCATCAGTGAACTCTGAAGAAGGATACTTCTTGTCCATAGGTGGATCTTAATTTCTGTATTTGAAGAGAACACTGTATTTTTGAAAAGAAGAGGGTGAGAACCTGCGGAAATGGAGCCAGAGAACCTAGCAAGTGCTGATGAAAAGAAAAGCAGGAAAAAGCAACCAGTTTACAACTCTACCCTGGCTTTCTTTCTATATTATGGTCTCCAGAAGATGTAGTGTTGCCAGAAAAGTTCTGTGGGAGGAATCATCCATTTCCAACCTTCCTTTTTTTCCCCTAGAGCTATAGTTAAAATATTATAAAACTGCCATTTGTTTTGGAGAGTTTTGCCTGAGACTGCTTCTAAGCTGTGACTTACACCACTGGTATCTTGGTAGAACATATTCCTTGTGATTCAGAGTAGGGTTAAAACTAAGCAAAGCCCACTGTAGGATCTCAGAGCGTAGTTCTAGAGTGCTTACTCTCAGCTTTGCCACAACCATGCAATTTGTGTAATGTCGTGCACATAATACCTAATCCTGGAAGTGATACTCAAGGGAGTAGTACCACTGACAACAGGCATCTAAGTTTAGCACCAGATTTGAAGACTGGCACACAGTCAATAATGTAGTCCAAAACTGCTGTCCAGAACTCCTAAAATAATAGCCACAGCTGAAGACTGTTGCACACCCACCAGACGTTCTACAATAACATGCCGGGGAGGTGGTTCCTGCAGTAATCTTGATAGTCAATGAAAAAGCAGAAATAAAAAAAAAAAAAAAAAAAAAAAGCAGCTTCCAGATATAAAACATTTTGAGACTCCATTCAAGCTATTATAGCTGTGCTAAAACTGGCCTTGAAAATTTTAGACATGCTACTCACGGGCATGAAAAAACATTGTATCACAGACTAAGTTGAGTATTGTTGATGCATTCACAAATAGCCCTGAAAAATTAGATAATTTAATGGGAAAAAAAATAGTGAACACTTAAAGAATTACATGCAGTGCCATCTGTTGGCTCTTTTGTTCTTCTTCCATCGAATCTTTGCACATCCATTGAAGGTTACTGTTACTGAGTTGCATAAACCCAGCGTGAGTAAACAGAAATGATTTATTTTGTGAATTTCCAAGTTCAGAACTTGTGAACTGCGGCATTTAGCCTTGTCACTGATTGAGCTGTTTTATAAAGCTTTTCATTAATCTTACTTCATTGTGTAAGTTATTAATTTTAAAGGATTTGTTGCTATGTGTTTTCATAGTTCAATAAAAAATGAACAAGTTGAAGTGGAAAAGGATATGGAGCAGAAGGCCTGTGCCTTTAGGGACTGACACTGGTTATTAGACACATATCTTAAGGAATCTGAAATTCCTCCTGGCAGGTGTATCATAAACAGGGAGCTGCAACTTATGCTCTGATGGTGCTGAGCTGCTTGGCTATTATAATTAAACATACATTAAAAAAAACCCTCCTGCTGTTCTCCTCTCCTTCTGGAAAGGCTAACAGTTTTCTTCAAACAATTATGACAGTATTTCTAGCACCTCTGCATCAGTTTTCAGGATATAAAAAGTCATGTGCTTCTTTACATGGCCAGACTGCCAATCTAGCAGAGGGGGAAGGGAACACAGGAACAGGGAACAGGGAGCAGCATGCAGCATCAGATATGGGGATTAATGGGAAGAGCAAGGCAATGGGCAGGAGTGATCTCTTCTTCTAGTTCTATTTCTAAGACAGAGTGAAATAGCTACATGACTCTTTTGGTAAAGGGGAAAAAAAAATCCAAACAAGAAAACCATGGAAGTACTTCAAGGCCATCACTTTCCTGGGTTGATCAAAGACCCATGTGCCATTGCTATGCCATATATTTAATTCACAACACGGGGGATGGGAAAGTCAAAGTGAAGCTTCCCCAGGAAGTGTGGCTGATTTGGTCTCTTCCCCCAGATGATCCCAGTCTCCAGTTTCAGGCTCTCTCTCAGGCTGGTTTCTCCCTTGAGTTCAGTCTCCCACATGCCTCTGACTCTGGATCTTTTCACAGTCTTGTTCATACCTTGTCAGCAAATTGCACCCTTTCCCACTCAGTCCCTTTTTCATTCCTTCACCTCTTCTCTTCCTCTCAGTTTTCACCTACCTGCAGGCTCCCAGTTTACTCATACATGCCAGAGTATGCATATTATTATTGAAATCGTCAGGGCATTTAGAAAGTGAATTTTAATAAACCTCTACTGATCCTATGCCAAGTAAATTTTCAAATTGCATTTTGGGCAAAGGTTTGACACATACGAATGGAGCTTTCTGGCTCCCCCATGTTCCTGCTTGGGGCACTAGAAATTTTCAGCCCCTGAAACGCATTAAGTTGTGTGAGGGGGCCAGCTTTTCTTCAAACAGTTTTTGGCTGAATCTCAAAACCAAATTTATTCTCCAAATAGTCATAGACAGAGCACTTATGAGGGCTTACAGCTTTGCAAAGTTATAAGCAACCAAGAAGAGGGGCTAAAACGGGAATCAACACCAAATCCTAGCGACAGCCAATGCTGGGATCCTGTTTGCAATAGCACATGCCTGAGTAGTATCTATATAGCATCCTGTCCACCTACTGCTTCAAGAGGTATTCAGCCCATGTCAGAAAATACTAGCACTTCCAATCCTTCTCCAGCCAAGCCTTCCAACTGTAAATTCCCAAAGTGCACAGAAATATTTACAGTTAGCATTCATATTGCTAATTGAAATATTAGTAGGACATACCAGCTGCTTCATCTATCAAAATACTGCCATTCATTATCATTGGTTGGCAGAAATTTCAGGATTAATTTTTTTTATATATAAATTTGGTGACAATGAAAGCATACTAGTGGAGTTGAGAGTGTAGGGAAATGGAGAACTAAACATGAACTCTAACGTGAACTCTAACTCTATGTTCTACCCCTGCCTTTCTAAAAGCTTTAACTTCAGAGCCAAAGCCTGGGCTTGGTTCCCTGGAAAGGAAAGGACTAGCATCATAATTTGACTTTTTCTAAATTCTCTTTCTCAGCTGTGCACAACTAGATATTTGAAAAGGTTTACGCTACCCATATGGCTAGGTGTGCAGTTATATTAGCCAGAACAATGAGAGAAATGGAAAAAGAAAATCTTGGGCGGCCTTGAAAGATGTTGCTTTAAAGAAGCTTAACTCAGTCCCTTCAGAGTGAAGTTATGTTTTATTCTATACATTGCCAATTTGAAGTTACACACCATTTTCTTAATTGCATATTCAAATAATTAAGAAGCACTGCTGCTAGTGTTGTGATCACAAGGAAAATTAATGTAGGATCTCACTGCTTTTGGAAAGATTTGGAATGTTACTACATGTATAACATTATGCATATTTATAAGAAAATAATGGCTATTTTAGACATTTTATACAATATAGGGACAGCAGGTGCAATTTCATTATTTTCTTTATGCAGCCTGATAACGAGTATAATCCTCCTTCTTGGAAAGACTGGCTGTATAATTGTTATCAATCTTGTAGTAGCAATCTTGCATAACTAAGAGGACCCATTACAATTTAGATGTCTCTGTCGTAGGCATTGTACAAACAGAAGGAAAAGGTGGATCCACGGAAAACATAAATGACAACCTTAGTCTAAGACAAAAGATAGTAGGTGGCAGGGTAAAGAAAAAATATCATTTTCCTTATAGTGTATATTAGAAACTGAATTGGCCATTGCCATGGCTACCATGCTGTGATTTCAAGGTTGATCTTCTCTTAGCAGTTTGTTAACTTTTCATTTTATCAGTCCAGACATTTATGCTATGTACTCATCATAGTAGTGCCCAGGAGAGTTGAAGGCTCATCACAGCCTCAGTAGCCAGCCTTTGGATACACACATGGAGGAGCACTAGACAATCGAAAAGCAGAGATTTCATTCTCAACATCCTATTAGTATAACTTCAGTGGTGATGGACTCTCACTCAAGAGTGACATTAGAAGGAGTATAAGATACTTGTGGCTCAGCATCCCTCAGAAACAGGTGGAAGATTGCCAGTTAATCCTCCTTTACTGGTTAACTAGAAAAGTTTGGTAAAGCTTGGAAAATAAACTAGTTATTTGGTGTCTTTGGCAGTAGCCGTATATCCCTCATATCAGAACAAGGCACACACTGGACACAGTGACTCTGATCCTGAGTGTCCCGTTTGGCTGCATTAGACCTCTGTGCTTTGTTTTTGGTGTTACTTCCAATAAAATAACACAAGTGAGAAAGCAGAGGGGTCCCAAAACCCCTGTGACACTGGAGTGAACTCTGCTAGTGGTGGGACTCCCCGCCTAGGCTCCTGTCCACGCAGCTGCACAGGTGGGCTCTGTTACACACCAGCTGAGTGCTAGAGCTGTCTGGAAAGTTTCAGCCACACAGTTTTGTCCAAAAAAATCTCATCAAAGACAGCACTTAGAGGGAAAGCATATAGTTTCACTGAGGAAGGTCTTTCAGGTTTGAGATAGAATTTTTAACTGGAAAGGGAGCTTTTCTCCCACAAATTGGTCATCCAAGGCATAGAAACCATGGTTCTCTTCCTGCTCTACCTGAAGTACACAGGAGATTTCAGCCTGCATTTCCCACTGTTTAGTTGTCTAGCACCCTAAATGCTAGCTGTTGGTTATTTCAGGCTGGGTCAGTTTATTGTTCTTCAATGTTTACAGTGTTTTACGTTTCATCCTGCTATGAAAGGGTGTCTTTTTTTATTATTTTTCAGCCAGAACATCTGTCTGCTACTATGACTTACTAAGACCATCAAAACTCTACCATGAGATTTTGTCCTCACAGCACATCTGTAAGGAGTTAGGAAAACATTTTTATTTTTTTTTCAGGTGGAGGTGGCACACGGCATTGGTAGTAATGTCTGTCCAAGGCCACTAAGGAAGTCTGGAATTAAAGTAGTAGTTCCTATTTCCCCTAGCCACGAGGCCATTGTAAGCCACAAAACTTATGTAGGGATGTATAAAGATCTATAGCAACTCTAGATTTTGAATGAGCTAAATACCTCAGTAGCCCTGGCCTGAGTGCTTGAACTGGACAACCTGTTGCTGAACATAACCAGCTTGCATGCATTTGAAATGGAGGCTTGAAATCTCCAATTGAAAAGACTTCTGCAAGTACTTCCTGAAATGATGAAGGCAATATGGTCGTTCATTCTAAAAACACAGGAGCTTCGGTTGTCTTATTATTTTATTCCCTCTCATCTTTTCTAGTTACCCTTAAGTTAATTAAAACTAGTGATTTGAAGATCATAGACAAAATTCAATAATCTTTTCATTGGTGTTTGAAACATCTGCATAGGCTTTTCCACTTTCACTTAAGCTGGTTTCATTTTTAATAAAATCTTGTCTGGAGAGTGAGGTTAGTAGACACTTTGTTAGCAGAATAGCAGCTTAACAGCTGGGGAAGGCAGATCATCACCTCCTTGTTGCTATAGAGTCTTTCTCTGGCTGTTTTGATATTCAAGTATCATGCCTTCATATTATGCCTTTTAGGAATATTTCTAAGACAAGCTTGCATCATAGTGGATTAAATCAACTCCTGCCAATTTTTTCTCACTATATGTAACAGCATATTATTAATTAACTATAAGGCATGAGAGCTCTGACAGCTTCTGAAATAGAAGAGAGCAAGTTCCTTAGGGCTAAAGGCTAAGGATTTCATTCTGCAAAGAAATTCTCGACAACGTAGTGCTGCGGTTTTGTACTTTTTGTCTCATTTTGCAGTATCAGACTCTGCATCTCAATTCCATAATCCAGTTCACGTTAACTGGACCAAATAACTGTATGGACACAGGACACTGCTTAAGTTTAAATGCAGCATATAGCTGAGATGTATGTACAAAATGGAAACAAAATGTAGGACACAGAGCAGGGAAATAACTTATGGAAAACTAAGACTAGGAACAGTCTTGAGGTATGATCTGCTCCCTTCCTTATCCCCCATGGCAGGATCAGCTCTGCTTTTGCTGTTCCCCTGGCCCCGTTGGTGCCCGGACCTGCTTGCGCTGCTTCCTGCTGCCTCCATGGGTCACAGCCATTATGAAATTTAACCTACTGTCGCACCTGTGGGGTTTGTGCTAGGAATTAAACTCATTGCTCTTGGCAATAATCTACCCCTGTGTGACACCACCTCAGAAATTAAAGATTTTAGGTGTATAATTTAACAGTCCAGGTGCATGGGGAGCCCTCCCTATCGCTCTAACGTGCCGTTACATGTTCTGCCACAGGTTAGCCAGGGATGCTGCTTTTGCTAGGTTTGCAATGGCTCTTGTAGCAGTGTTGGTGCTTGGTAGACACTGTCAGTGCTGTGTTTTGTAGTCACATAGTTATTTTCAAACACATCACTCCAACACTGATAGCGCATCACCAATTAGTCTGAATGGTAGCTCACATTCCCAGCTGCACAGATTCAGTGCTGTACCACTGCATGTTTCAGAATCACTTTTTTTGCCATTCCCTTTGTTCTGTGCTCTTTTTCATCCAGGCAGTTCTCCATAAAACCGTAGCTGCTGTAGAAACTTTCGCTTAGATTGCAGCAATTACAACCATCAACAAAAACTATTTAAAAAAAAAATAATCTGTAGGGGTCATATATCTCCAGTGGGATAATATGGGTCTTGAAAGACCAAAGGAAATTTTTACCTTAAAAAGGCATGCTATAAGATTTATTTCAAGAACATTAACATTATACATCTTGAACGTTTTAAAATATCACACTCACTGAACCCTTAATCACATTTGAATATATAATGACGATGCCAATATTTTGTAAGTTATTATAAAAATAAATTTCTTCAAAGATCTACAAAGTAACCATTGACAACCGAAGTTTCATCCTGTTGAGTTCACTGCATCAGTTTGGGAAGAAAATCTTTCCAGGCAATCATGTCTCAAATGCACTGTCTAATTAATCTATTAATATTAAAGGCAAACAGTTGCCAATCTTGCGGTGCAATTTCACCCCTTGTGCATTCTTTCTATAGCAGATCCATTATTTCGATGCAATTAAACTCTGAGTTTTTGCAATGATTTATTAATAGTAATTTGTAATACAGCAATTGGTTGGTGCCCCAGCGAACTACACATATACCAAGGATATTGCTAATTTTCAGAGCTTTTATTCTAAGATTAATGTAAAGGAGGGGTTG
The DNA here is from genome assembly GCA_035590215.1 of Microhierax caerulescens. Taxonomy (NCBI): domain Eukaryota; kingdom Metazoa; phylum Chordata; class Aves; order Falconiformes; family Falconidae; genus Microhierax; species Microhierax caerulescens. The sequence goes on along the minus strand of JAVJGJ010000047.1, from coordinate 73,266,098 downwards.
TAGGAGACAGAGCCAGGATACCGTAAACATGTCTTTTTATTGCATGCTTTAAAATACAACATGCTCAAGGTACAAATGATTGTGAGAGGAGTGGTATCAAAGTTCCCTTATGTGAGGTTTCATGCACCAGAATATAGCCAATAGTCTTTTAAACATACTTTTGTCAAAGACAGGAACTCCCAGATATTCATATTACATCCCAGGTTTAAAAGTAATTAATAAATGTTTAGATAATGTAGAACAGAAAAAAAAAAATCATCAAGTATCCTTCAATAGGTACTCAAAGGAGTTTCCTTTCCATCTGGTACAGCCCAGTGATTCCCACTGCAGCAAACTGATAGTGCATATGGTTGCTTTTTTGAACTTTTCCCTCCAAGGATGGAGAAAAAAAAAGAAGGAAAAAAAAGAGAAAAGAAAAGAAAAAAGACAACATCTCTTTGTTTCACCTATTTATTTATTATACCCCTGACCATAAAAGTCCTGTATATTGACTCAACAATAAGAAGCTATTCTGAATGTATCTTTCCTACTGGTCTTTACTAATTGAATGACTGATGCATCTGCCACAGGTGCACATTTCTTGTAACCACGTATTCACAGGCACAATTAGAATTACGTATTTTGTAGTTATACTTGGAAGAAGTAAATTCCATGTAACTAGTTGAGGGTGCTGATAAGAAATTTCTCACTTCCATACTGATGGTACACGAGACAGCCAATACCTGTTTTTTTGCTACAGTTCCCCCCCCCAGGGTGTGCTATTCCTTGTTATCATTATTGTCATTCTTTGCCATCTGAGTACAATTTATTTTAAAGATTAAGTTCTGCAGTGTATTTCCATCAGTGCGTTTTAAGAAGTGTCAGAGTTTGAACATGATTTAAAAGAACTTCTGTAACAATTTATTTAAAACTAACTTAAATAACTTTGTCTAAAATCTACAATAACTTAAAATAACTTAAAAGCTTAAAAATTGATCTAGCTAGAGTTAAATATCAAATGAGAAGCCATACCCAGCAACATAAAAACTCACAAAAAATAATTAATCTTTACTTCTTTCTTATAAACTTTTTTGCCTTAATAGTTGCTTTGATTACCTGTAAATCCCATAAATTTCCTTATTAGACCAAAGTATCCAAACCAAACAAACACCAAAAAACACTGAGCTTTTTAGACTTTTTAAAATTTCATTTGAAACTTCCTTTTCCCCGGCATTTCTATACAGTTACATGCAAGAGAATTAACGACAAGGTAGATTTTTCTGATGATGATATTCTGAACTGAAGCTTTAGGGAACACTGTGTATTACAGGGTACATGAAAAAGATGTGATACTTGGCAACACCATTTTTGTTTCATTACCATCACTTCCAAATGCAAGGAAGCTGCTCCCAGCACCGCTAACATTTACTCCTCTGGAAATCACCCAGTCCACCATCCTTCTCCAGGCGGCAAAGAAGAAAGGTATCTGGAAGCAGTGATGAAAGCTGGCTGTTAAAAAGCATGCTCCGAGCAGAGATTTGTTTTGAGTCAGGTGGCAAAATATGTGTCTGCGAAGGAGGCAGGCTTCTGACGAGTCTGTGGGCAGACCTTGCTCAGGTGGTGGCAGGCTGCAGATTCTCCACCAGCTGGTCTGGAGGCTCTCCGGAGCCACTGGAGCAGAGCAGCTCCTCTTCTTCAACCAGCTTCTAGCAGCTTTCAGTTTTACACGGGAATGAATAGGAAGAGAGCAACTACTGCTGAGCACAGAACAGGAGAATCCTCTTCTTTTCCTGGCTTAGGTAAAACAAGTCTCTCCTAGACTCTCACACTTCTCCAATAGTGTGTGGCTAAGATCTTCCCCTTAATCTGTTTTTACCGTCTTGTGGTGCAATGTTACTGTTGGCTGGCCGTTTGTCTGGCCCTCTAAGCCACACGGTGCACGCACAAGATGCCACTGTAAAAGACAATCGTTACATATTTCCACTTCAGGCCTGTAGGCTGGCTTGAAGATGCAAAACACCTCCCGTATCACACGCCATAGTGCAGGGCGTAATATACAGCATCGGTACTCCCTAGCAACAAAGTTGGAGGAAAAAAATCTTATTTGAAGTTCAGAACTGGAAAACACAGGGAGCAAAAAGCCATGAACACACTGTGAAATAAATCTTCATGATGAAATCAAATAAAGCTTATATTTTCAAAATTGTGTGTGTTTCTAGCCATCTCACAAGAGGAAGGCAATTTCTGAGAGGTAGCTGGGGGCAGTACCAGTGGGGATTTGCTCCTGCAGTACTGGTGGCTGGACCATACATGGGTCTCTTTCAGGGACTACACACTGTATCTAGCAGAGTTTTGGGTTCTCTAGAGAGTAATCAGCAGTGAGGGTGCATATGAATGTGATTATGGGGACCTCAACATACCATATGCTCTACAGGCTCGATGTACGGGAAAATGATTTCCTAATTGGTAACACATATCTGAAACAGCTGCTGTTTTAGAAGAAGCAAATCCATCACTTAGGACTCCCAAGAGGAGTCAGATCATCACTTGATATGTCAAAGTGTTGGATAAACTTTTCCCCGTGAGGCAGAGTGTAACTGCTGCTGTATTGGATCCAGACACCTGACTGTCTTTGTAAATGGAACAAAGTGGTGCATGCCAAAATTAAACTGCGATTCAATCTAAAGGAAATAGGGATTTTCTAGTTTTCTTGAAGGAGACATTGTGAAAGACAGAAATCTTGTGACAGGAGATACCCCATCATTGCCTGGGTAGGTGGGACATGCAAACTACTCAAGCTTGAAAGAAAGCTTTCTTGAAATAAGAGTGCAAAACCCATCACTGTCAACTGAGGAAACCACTACTATTTCTAGAATACCGAAATGCCTATAGAAGATTGCCTCTGGCTTAGTTTTGCTTAAGCCGTAAGATCAAACCTGTTCTGGTCAAAAAAAAAAAAAGAACCATCTCTTCAAATGTTCCCCAGATACTGTTTTGTCTTCCATGGCATTCAGCCTTCAGCAGTGAGCAGTGTATGTCTTCAGACTTTGGTCAGACCCTGTGAAACCCAGTTAAGCACGTAATGCGGAACTTTACAGGAAACCTTGTCCTCTTTCCAATTTGAAGACGAGGCCAAAGTAATTGATCCACCTGTACATGGAATTGCAATACCTAAAGCTGAAATTAAGATTACCCTATAAGACATCACAACAACACAGCAATAAACTCAAGGTTTCTTTTGCAAGCTTGGTCAAGAGGACCTAATTATGCAGCGATGGACTCTTTAATATTCCTGAAAAATTCTTCTTTATCAAAGAGGAAGCCTGTCATTCAAGCAATATTTTCAGTTTCAGCCCCCATTCAAAAAAAAAACACAAAATGATGATGATAATAATAATAATAATAATAATAATAATAATAATAATAATAATAATAATAAGAAGAAGAAGAAGAAGAAGAAGAAG
>JAVJGJ010000047.1:73231897-73262555 GCA_035590215.1 Microhierax caerulescens | reverse complement strand
AATAATAATAATAATAATAATAATAATAATAATAATAAGAAGAAGAAGAAGAAGAAGAAGAAGAAGAAGAAGAAGAATAAACCTAGGCAAAATTCTGGTTGAACACATTCCTCATTTTATTGGGAACTTTGCTATAGATATATACGAAAGGTGTTCCTATTTAAAACCATTAGAATTTAAAACCAATGTTTTGGTCATTTACAAATGACCATTTGTAACCATTTACATTAAAACATGTCATTTAAAACCAATAGAATGCAAAGCTGGTAGGGAGCTTTGAAGAAGGGAAGTGAGGCATCAAGAGATAAAAGGCATTCATCTCTTAGGACAGTTACCTTGCTTTCTGCATTTTGGATGGCCAGATGTCAAACAAACCTGCAACTGTCACAAAAAGGAGAGAAGTAGGCAGTGACAAGCAACTCTCTCAGCTGCCACACTCTGGATTTAAGAAAGCTTTGGAGTATCCAGGGGATATTGGACAGACCATAAAGGAGAGGAACTGAAAGAAGGAAGGAAGACAGAGTTAAGGGATTTTGAGACTTACAGTTATAGATACAGATATGTATCTATATACCTATAGACATCAATAAACAAATGGCATAGACCAGAACTGGGGTGCTGGAAGAAAAGGAAAAGGATTTGAAAATTTAGAGTCTTACAGCAACTGAAAGGGAAAGAGGGAACAGGGAGCTCATACAGCCCAGACTATTGATTGGTCAAGTACTATGGAGATTAATTGGAAGAACAGTAAGCGACAGAAGCAAAATCTTCCTGGAACTGAAGAAGAAAGAAAATTCTTGGTCCAGAAAAAAATTAAAAAGTCCAGGGGGATGCAAATAGCAGCTCTGAGACTGGTTCAGGTTTCTGGAAGCAAGAGAGGAAAGACCCATGCACGAGAAAGAAGAGAGCAAAACAGAGATGAAAAGGAGCTCTCTGAGCAAGTAAATTTTAAGGATTTCAAGAAGCTTAGAGACAAAGTGGAAAAGTGAGATGAAAAGACAGCTGGGAAAAGCTTGCTTTGTGTTTACTGGGAGCACTGGTGCTAAAAGCTGAACTCACAGGCAGAAGATGAGGGACTGAACAGAAGGAAGTGATTTTATGGCTTACAGGAACAACTAGCCAGAGGGAAAAAGAAGTCTTAATTGATGCAAGGTCTTCTAGTTTAGTTGATGCAAGGTCTTCTGGTTTATTCAGAAAAAAAATACAGTATTTTTCCTGTTAATTACTAGGGACAGTTCTTGAAATGCAACAGCTTGTTTTAAAGAGCATATGGTAGGGGGTGCTAGGCAAATGCAGCAGACAATGTGTTACTAAAAGAAGAAGATCTCTTTTACATAAGAAGACATATGTAATCCAAATTTATCCACATCGTATCATCAAAATGGGTATTTTAAATCATGCCATCTATAATATTAATATTCAGACTGCAATTACTCAGTAAGGTATATACAATCAGTCCTTTCAGACATTACATTAAGATGCAGCTTGAATCTTAGATGTATAGGAAAAGATACGGGAAGGGCAGCCAGGAGATTGCTATGATAAGTGATGTGCTAACCTGGCTGTGATAAGTGATGTGCTAACCCAGCCTGATCACATGCTGAGGCCAATAAATGGTCCTGTCGCCTGGAAACTTCTCGAAGCTCTGCAGCCACAGGACTTAGTCCTTTTACATAAATACCCTTTTCCTGCCTTCCTCAAGCTCTCTTTGAATATGTGCTCATAACTTAAATTTATTTTTCAGTAATGCTATTTTTATGGCATTAGGATTTTATATCTCTGCAACAACATGGTTCTCTTACTGTCTCGTTGCCACCTTTTGTCAGCTGCCTCCCAGTTTTATATTCTTTGGCACAGTGTGAAGAAGTTTCTGATCTACACTTTCTTATCTCCACCCAAATCCTTTTGTAGATGAGCCACAGGGGAGAAAACTGGCAGCACTCTGCAATTTACTCATAAAATTATTTCTGTTTAAAATAAAATTTTGTGGTTTTATAATAAAGTCACAAATGAACCGTGTCACAGAATGGATGAATGGATTTTATTAAAATCAAAACCTAATTATGAAGGCCCATCTTAGCAGCATCTTTTAGGGGGAGGGAGCGCTGAAGGAAACGATATGGGGGGCAGTGCCTGGCAGCAGGGATGGTATGGGATGAGAGGGTCCCACAATGGGGTTTGCTCTGGGGACAGACATTGAGACTGCTGGCTGCGTGGGCTGGGTAAGGTATGGCGCATGTATGAGCCCCAGATTAGTTGGGATGGCTGAAGGGTGCCAGGGGGTCTGAGCGAGAGGGCAGGAGGGGCTGGCACAGCCTGCAGCTCAAGGGGCTCTGTGCTGGCAACAGGTGTCAGCAGCAGCACCCCCGAGGAAAAGTGGCTTCCTTGGCAGCTCTGTGTTCAGGCGACCGGACTGATGCTGTGTGTGACCTCAACTTTCATGCAGGCTGCAAAAGCAGAGCTGGGATGAAGAGCACAGTCCCACCTGCATGCTTTGGTTTTGCAGGGGAACTGAAAGAAAACCTGTGAGCATTGCTCTGCAGCCAGCTGGGATGCCAGCCCACAGGTTGCATGGCAAAGACGGTACGATGCACTTAAACCTGAAGTGGATTTGGGATGAGTATTTTAGGTGCTGTAGATTGAGAATGGATGACTAATATTTCCTGTTTTAAAAGTAAAATCAAAACAGAAGTCATGGCAACTTCAAAATAGCAGTAAATCCTATGCAACCTGAAGAAAAAATACTGCCTTCCCAGTTTTGAGTCTTGTTGCTTCAATAATAGCAGATACTGTAATGCCTCTAATGAGCAAAGAGAGTGAACGTTAATGTTGCCAATATTATCATTGTCATTATCTTTCTATAGGCTTGGCCCCCTTGGCTCCTTTTTCATGTGCCTGACACCTCCTCCTCCTCCTGATTGCACTGTTTCTGCCAAAGGAGCTAGCAGTACATACAGCTGCTCGTAACGAAGAACAGGTTCAAAAATGCAAAACTTTCATGAAGATGAAACATACGTATCATACCAAGATAGCGCTTCAATATCTATCTACTCCGGACTTAGCTGGGAGTGGTTCAAACAGCCTTTATTCCATACCAAGGCTAATTTGTATAGCGATATCTACCACGACACTATGTGTAACGCTAAGAGGTTACACCCACAACCAAAAAATCATTCACAGCATTCCCTCTTTTTCACTCTCCTGACACATCTTCTTCCTGCAGGATATTGTGGTACAAAGTACTTTTTCTTTATGAGTGGCAGTTTCCATACCAACCTTGCTTTCTTAAGCACACTTAAAGAGCTGAGATGAAAAGGATGAGGCTGAACCTGACAGCAAGTGCACCCTGAGCTCTCTACAGCTGTGGGTTTGCAGCCCTGCACATGGAGGTGTTCACCAGAGAGTACGTCAGGAGCACAGCTCCCCCATAAAGCTCCTTGTGCCAGATTAGGTGTCTACCTCGCGCGAGGACAGCTAGATACAGATGAATGGAAATCACTACTGAATGAGGGGAGACCTTATAATAGTCAATAGGAAATGCTAAAAAGAGAAGAGTTTCTTCCTGACTTAGACATCTGTTCCTTCTCTGGCCCCAGACTTGAAAAACATATGTGAGATTCACAGACCAACACTCTGTCACTTAAATCATCCCTTTGGGTACAGGCGACCAGCTCCCTTTGTTTCCTTAAAAAACAGAGTCAGTAGCAACATCATTTTGTCAGCTAGTCTGGTGTTCGGATCTGAGTCCTTTCCAGCATGAGGCAGATCAAGCTCATTTCCCAGCAGACAGGGCTAAATACCGATCTGTACGGCATACGGGGATGAGCCTCCTGCCTGGTACACGTTCCCTACTGTGCAAAAGCAGTGGGAAGGTTTTTAGGGCCAGAAGGAGAGACCGCAGGAGAAAGCATGATGTTGTAAACCTGTAAAGACAGTATTTGATTCGGAAGGCCTTCAAGCCTGGCCATAACATGAGTGAAAACACATGCATTAAATGGTATTAAACAGCTGTCATGCGGTCACACTGCATAAAAGAAATGACACAGCAATCGAGAACTAAACCCCAGGAAACTTTATGAAAAGCAAATGCTATAAACATCTAGCACCTCTGCATCCCTGCTTCTGAGCAGAAGACCTCTCACTGAAGCCTTTTCTCCTATTCTAGCTGCTATTTCCATCTCTTTCCTCTGACCTTGTGTCACATCAAAGCTATCTTTGCAGTTTCCCTTTGCAGCCCATTTCCAGCCCCTTTCCAGCTAGAAATCCAGGCTTTCTCTGTCTTTCAACCCAACCCCTTGTCCATTTGTAGGTGCTTGAACTCCTTTGTATATCTGCACCTTTGCTTCTCCAGTGATAGATACTTTGAATTTTAACTTTGGTGTCATGAGTCTGGAAAGATGTTTTCTCACTGTCTCACTGCTAATTAAAGCCAGCTCACTGAAGGCTCTGATCCACAGTCCCAGGCGGCTCCTGTCCCTTTCTTTTGGTACACAGTTATTTTCCAGGTGATTAGCTAGGTTTTCTTTGTTTTTTTTAAAATGGTTTTCAAAAGCAATGTTTGCTAGGTACAGTGCATTAAATCCACCCATCAAACCCACACTCATTATATTTTTAAGAGAAACTAATTATTAATCATGCTAGTTAAATTATTCATCATAATTTTGAATTGGTCTGCCACTTTGAAAATAAACAGCTTGTTTTGTTCTTTAAGCATGTTTTAGAACTGCATTACTTAACACCCAGCTGTAAGCCTGAGTAAAAATCAAAGAAACAGAAATCTGTAGGCAGATGTTGCATTTCAACATCTATTCCCACACTTGGCTCTGAAAATCTTGTGTGCAGAATTTACTTTCCTTGAGATGGTTCAGTTCATAACCAATGACTCAGCATCAGCAATTATCCCAGGGCAGCGAGGCAGAGATCATGCGTCCTTTGAACTGACTCCATGGATCATTGATCCCAAAAGTCACTCACCGAAGGCAACAGGTGTTGGACAGTATCACAGGAATGGGTTTATTGATTCAAGTCCTTAAATAAAACATGATGAAGAAAAGACTATTGCAAAAGATCTGCAGATTATCCAGCATGCTTGTAGTGTGCGTCTGACTCCTGATATATAATATGCATGGTACAAATGCCTGGGGAGTCTGGTTCTTGTCATCAGGATTGTGTCACACGACAGCAACAACGCAAATAAGGGAAAGATGTGTGTGAATAGTGTGTTTACACAAGTAGGTGACTGAGCATTAATGCTGAGTTCATTCATTTTACACCTGCTAAAAATATTTTTTTAAAAAAATCTATATTTCACATTTAACACAGGCTGAATCTTTTCATCTGTTTACACCAATTTCATATTTCAGCCATCTCAGCTCTCACTGACTATCTAGGCTCTCCCATGCCATTTCAGGGCAAAATCAAACAGGTCAGTCGTGATTTAAAGCTGATTCTGCTCAAAGGAAAACTCATACTATCAGGGACCATCACAAGGTGATTCAAGAACCTGCCACCTCCCAGCTGAGCTGAGCTCCCAGGCTGTGTGATATTGGAGCCCAGTTAGTTTCAGCTCAGGAGGTCTGGGACGCACGTGGGTGACCCTGGTTATCTGTCTGGCTCTTCCAAAGCTGCACAGAGGATCTGCTGAAATGGTCTCCCCGCTGCATCACTGGTCTGTTGTCTCCCTTGGCACCCCAAAGGCCGGGTAGCTGCTGAGGCTTAGTGCTGGTGAGCTTTCCACAGCGGCCCGCCGAGCTGGGGCACGAGTGCAATGCCTCTGCAGGGCTGCACAGCTCACCAAGGTGGCAAGAAGCTCTCCAGCTGCTGCTGCAGCTCACCTCCCAGTTGTACCAGGAAGCACACGTTGACATGGGTTGTGGAAATGATTCCCTCGTCTTGGTGGCCCCACTTGCAAAAATATTTTTGGGAACGGTACTGACTGATAAAAATATGCGCTATGGTCTATGCCAAGACAGTGGCAAATTTGCTATAGCAACATAGTATGTCTGATGGTTATGTGATTCTGAAGCCTCAGCTGTGGGCCAGGACTCCTTCACACTAGATATTGTACAAGCCCAGACTGAAAACTGTCACTGCGAATTTGCAATTAAAGTAAGTGATTTGATGAGTGATGATAGCCTCAATTGTGAAAAATACTGCTTTTAGAGTATAAATCCTATTTTTATCTTCAGTTGTTTGCTAAAAATCCAAGTAAACTTAGAAGTTCCAGAGTAACGTGCTTTCTCACAAAAGATTTTGACTAATTTCTGACCTCCCTTCTATCTCTGCCCTAACGAAGTCCCAACAAAGAGCAACTTTAGGAGGCTGTAGAAAATCTCAGTCTTTGCAGAATATTGATATTTGCAATGATGTTTCACTGTGGAATAAAATAAATTCACATTTCAAGTGTATTTGTTATTTCCAACCTGTTCATATATGACCATATGCTTTCTCTCCTACAGTGGAAGAGCCAAAACATAACTTCACAGAAGAGTGTGTAGGGTAAGGATGACAGAAAAGGTGCAATGAGAAACGAGAGGGTGCAGAGCAACCCCATGGGGACCGCAGCTGCCTTCTGCTGTGATGGGATGTCTCCGGAGGCACCGGAGGAAACTGTTTCATAGATGGGCCTTCCCAGAACATGAAAACCTAGTGACATCATGCTGACACAAAAAATCTGGTCATTCCAAAAGAAAGGATTGTTTCCATATGATATGATTAAATCATGCTGTGTATTCTGTTTATTAATGCTTTGAGCGATTTTCTTATTTAGCATTCTTATTTTGGATCAAATCCTCTTTCCAGCTAGCAGTGTGAGTAAACAGCTGGAAGCTGAGCTTTTCTTCCCTGTGGTGTGAAGAAGGAAGGACTCTAGACTTAAGAGTGTGCAGCTTCTAGATAGTGCAGTGTAGATGGGACCCCTAGTTTCATTTTGCATACTTTTAAATTATCAGATTAGTCCTGGTTATGTAGCTTGAACTTATATGGTCACCTAATGAGTCTGAACATGTTATGTACATCTTAGCTATTTACACGTGTGCTGAATTTTGTCTTTAAAAGGCCTGGTAATGTGAAAAAGATTGATACAACAAATATTCATTCAATTTGATAAATATGCCTCTCTGTATCAATCCTACAATGATCTCAGGTATAAGGTAAATGGTTATATAAATAAATGTACCAAATTCCGATGGAATTTATTTAATCGCATTCACGTGTTTTGTTTAGCATTTTTATGAAACCATATGAAAAATGAATGAATGCTCAAACTAGTTTACATCACTTCTTAGTGATTAATTACAACATAAACACCGTGATTCTCCTGTGCCAAAAAAAAAAAAAAAAATGCCTCAGAGACATATTTAATCATTTGGATCTAGTAGTGCTGTTTATTCATTCCTTTTTGGTCCATTAGAGACTAAATTAGATTTGATTCGCTTACCCTGATTGGCTTAATTGTACCAGTTACAGATGAAATACAAATAAAACCGTAATAAATCCAGCAGATGTTTAACCTGCTCAACCAAGATCTTTAACAGTCAATTCCAATCACAATTTATCCTCAGCAATGTAACAAGACCCTTAGGTCTTGTTGATCTGATTTTTCTAAAAACCTGGCACTTTATTTCTGTGTTGCTGAAACAAGACCGGTGCACTGTATTTTTAGGTACAGATTCTTTCACAAATCTTTTTTGTGATCCCACTTCTTCCTGTGCCCGTCTGTGGGGGAAGAGCATCCCCCACAGCTGGGGGGATTACAGGAGCTGATGTAAAAATAAATCACGTGGCTTCTGCCCAAGATAAAAGCACTAAATGTCACTAGTATAGAAAACAACAAATTCAGAATAAAATTATAAAAAAATGTGGTTTAATGTCTTTGACTTAAAGATCTGAAAATACTTATATCTAACGCATAATGGACTAAACTGCAAGGTTCATCAGATCACAATTTAAATTGCTATGACCTTTAAAAATACTATTTAATATGCGCATGAGAAATTCTAATACTAAATACCATATCTTAGTCAAATTGATCTTTCATGTGGTATTGAAAAACCATCTGTACCTATAGAACTAAAAAGGACAACATACACTAAAAAACCAGTCTGTGCTGGAGTTCGTTATGCCCCACCAAACCCCACCAGGGAATAAAGTAGCTTATTAACATAGAAAAATGTCAGTTATTTTAATTATAATGAGAGGTGAAAGGAATCCTCTCTGAGTGTGAAATTACTGCAAAGCCATCCATTGATCTCTCCGTTTAATCAGTCTCCCGAGAGCACCGGGAAGATGGAAGAATATCTGATCAGTGTGGAAGTGTCAGCCTGGGATTAGCTTTAGGCACCAGTTTCACACAGCGGGATTTCCCCTCTCCACCCCCACGCCTGGACCACTGTCTGGTTTCACCGCCCGCCCCACTGGAGCAGGTTTACCCTCCCTGTGTAATGCCAGTGGAACGACCGGAGGCTCCCCAAACCTCTCGGTTAGGTACCCTGACCACAGGCTCGGCAAACAAAACACCAGCTCTCGGTGAAGAAAGCAAAACCAGAGCCCTCGAATCAGCTACTGCAAGGCCATCCAAGGAGGCTGAGCAGCCCACTGTCCCTGGGATGAAGCCCACTGCGGTGGGTCAAGGAGAGCCCCCCCCCCCAGCCAGCCCAAGCAAACCAAGGGCTAATTGCTGTCATGGGCATGGGACTGATTTGGGGTTGTATGGGGGGAGGACTGCGTAACACTCACGGGACATTTTAAGGGGACTGAATGCAAAACTGCCTACGGGACATTCAGGGGAACGAACAAGGTGGGAAAAGAGAAGAGTGTGGGTGGCCTGGGATCCAGGTGACCAGGGAAAAGACCCACTGGTACCGGCTGCCTCCATCAGCTCTCTGCAAGAGCTTGACATCGCAGACAGAGCCTGCTTACTGCTCATGCAGGTGCTTATTAGTGTGAGGAAATTAGATTTCTCTTCTCTCTGTTGTAAAATCTTTTGCTCCTCCAACCAGCAGCAGAGGATGATACCCAGCAAACAGCTGAATATACACCCATACTGAAAATAAATAATTTGCAATCAAGATGTAGCCTGGAATACGTTCTGAATATTCTGAATATTGAACAAATCTGTCAAAATCAAATTCTGTTCATAGATGATTTGTGAATAGCAGCAAAAGCTAAAACCACAAGTAAATGTTTGACCTGCATTATTTATGCTGTTCTGTCAGCATCTGAATTATCAAGCAGAAATCCCGCCTAGATTCCTAAGTGTCAGATCCAAATTTACTTGCCCCAAGACAGGTCTGATGTGTTCAGAGGAGGCTGAGGTGAGCTGGTCATTGTCAGGATGTATAAGCCTTGCTAATTCATTAGCACTACAATGAGCACCTCTAAGGTTGATTTGTCTTCCCTAGAAACCAGTTTTCTGTTTTAAACCAAAGAAAACCATGCAATGTGTCTAATTTTTCTTCTTTTTCGTGTGTATGCATTATATTACACTTGATTACTGTGAAGTCAGAATTTTCAAAGCATTTGAATTATTCACCACCTACATTATTTTCTGCGTTACTCAGTTTGCCATGAAAATTGCCTGTAGATTTAAACACTCTTATTGTTATCAACTTTTAAAAAGTGTTTACAAACAGCATCTATAGTTAGAGCATTGTGCTGGTTTTGGCTGGCATAGAGTTAATTTTCTTCACAGTAGCTACTATGGGGCTATGTTTTGGATTTGTGCTGAAAACACAGTTGATAATTCAGGGATGTTTCAGTCCCTGCAGAGAAGCGCTCACACAGAGCCAGGGGCTTCTCTGCTCCTCACCCCATGCCACCAGCGGGTGGGCTGGGGGGGCACAGGGGCTGGGAGGGGACACAGCTGGGACAGCTGACCCCAGCTGAGCAAAGGGATATACCATACCGTATGGTGTCTGCTCAGCATGTAAAGCTGAGGGAAGAAGGAAGGAAGGGAGGGAGGGAATGATTGGAGTGATGGTGTTTGTCTTCCCAAGTATCCGTTATGTGTGATGGAGCCCGGCTTTCCTGGGGATGGCTGAACCCCACCTGCCCGTGGGAAGTGGTGAAGGAATTCCTTGCTTTGCTTTGTTTTGCTTTGCTTGTGTGTGTGTTATTTGCTTTACCTATTTAACTGTCTTTATCTCAGTCCACAAGTTTTTCCACTTTTACCCTTCTGATTCTCTCTCCCATCCCACCAGGGGTCAGGGGGTGCAGGGACTGAGCGAACGGCCCTGTGGAGCTTAGTTACTGGCTGGAGTTAAACCATGACAAACATAAAACTTCTTAATAGAGCCTTGAATCTCTTAATATCGAATTAGACATCTTACTCAAACTCCGTCCTTGCTTCAAACTGTACCACTTTAAAGACAAGGAGCCCTTTATTAAAACAGTATTCTTACACCAGTGGAGCAATATGGGAAGCTGTGATCGGAGCTGACAGTTGGTTTACTCTTACCATTTGATCACAAAATTTCAGTGCCATCTGTGGGAAGCCACACAGGCAAATGTGTCATCACATCTAATAATGAAAAGAAGAAACAGACAGAACGTGCTGTAGAAACAGACTGCTTTAATTACCCCCTGTACAATGCTTTGTAATATTTGCAGAGGAAAAGTCCTGTGCGGACAGGTTGCTTATGCAAGGGACAATGTCATGACAACGGCAAAACAAGGTTTGACCTTGGGTATTATACCTGAGCAATAGCCAATCTGTAGATTCTTCTAGGTGCAGGGTTAGGGTGTTGCATGCCTTGCAGACCTCTGAATTTAGCAAAGCCCGGCATTCCGGGTAGCTGTGCCCCGGGAGAGAGGCAGTGCCCAGCTGCACGTGCCAGCTGGCTGCCCTGTGCAGTTGAAAGCACCCACCACATGTGGTAAGGTTGGGGGCACCCTCCATAGCTTGTGGAGTTGAAGAGTTCTGCTCAGGAGATAAAAAGGCTTGTGCTTGATTTTGACTCTGAATGGGGATCTCCAGCTGCAATGAGAGGACTGGAAATATGTGCACACCAGCATCCCCCAGTGCCAGCTGGGATGAGGCGTAGTATAAGGACAGTATCTGGGGAACTCAAAGTACTCTGTGGGGATGAAATCCCAGGGTACGGGGTGATTCAAGCCCACGAAGCTGCTGTGAAGGACTGGCCTGTGCTGATGGGTAGAATATAGGCTCGGTTGTGGAGAACTGTTTGCTCCTGCACAGGGCATGATGCCGCTTTGTGTGTAGTTTGTACCTTAGCAAAGAGGCGGTGGCTGTGCTGGTTTCTCCTGACTGCATGCCCTGCTTCCTGGGTATGCTGGGATCACCACAGAGGGGGTGGCTTGTCACACTGGTTCACGGAGCTGCTATGGGATGGAGGAGAGCAAACCTCTCGTTTCTGAGTGTGGTCTGGGCACAAGGACACAGCTGCACTGCAATTTGTGGCAAACGCCACCTGATGACAACCAGGCAGGAGGGACATCCCATAGTGGTGGGGGCTCATGCTGGGACACTGGGGCCCACTGGGACAGCGTTTTGGGTGGCTGGGGAAAACAACTCATGTGGTCCTTCTCGCCTGCAAGCCAGCCCCCTGTCCCAGCACCTGCTCAAGGTCCCAGACGGCCCCTTGGCCTTGCCAGGGCTTTTGTTTCTTCCTCATTCGCCTCTGGGTCTCACATTCTGCTGCACTAACATTTGCAGGAGGGTGGTGATACCACCATTACTTTCTATATGTTCTTCAAGTACTTTATCCCTTCTCCACCTCTGTAGAGGTACCCAGGAGTGACAGCTCAGCACAGTACTGGTGGTGACATCCAGGTTTGGCAGCTGAAGCTTGCAGCCTGCAGAGACCCCCTGCTGAGAAACGGGCTGCAGGCAGAGGGTATATCAGCACTGCCAGCGTGGCTCGCACTGCACCCTGACCAGGAGGAAGCAGGCATGGCTGGAGTGCAGCTCATACCTCATACTGGGACCAGTTCAACGCCTGGAGTTAGGAGGGTCTGTAGTGTGGCACAGAAGTTTGTGCAGAAAGGCAGCTGAGAGCTCTCAGGAACTGTGGCAGGGCAAGCACATTTCCCATTCTGGCCACCTTGTCCCACTGAGAATGACACTGTAACGTTCACAGTTTACAAAAAAATTACCACATTCATAACATTCCTGTGTGACCACGCGTGGCAGCACTATGCATGTGTGCAAAATCGGACTAATTTGCTATCCTTGAATGCCACCTATAGGTTACTGTTTTCTGAAATGATCCTAATGTAAAACCATGGAAGGCAGAGGTCAAAATATAGTTTTGGATTAAAGCTGCGCTGTATTCTGTGCGCTTACTTTGATTTTTGTAAGGTCACTAGTGACAGTGTTGTGCTCAGGACATCCATTGCCTAATCCCAGTTCCTCTCTATCTGAGTTTCCAAATCTTCTCACTCATGGTCATAATTGCTCATTTATGAAACTATCATTCAAAGGTTACTTTTTTGCAGGAACACAACCCTTTGGATTTATTGCTTATTGCAACAAAACCTTTACTTACGGCACAATACTGCCACACAGCATCCCTTGGAAAGATGTCACAGGGCACTGCAACAAATGAGTTTCAGATCATTAACAGGGAAGTCAGTGATTTACAGCAACTGTGAGTCTGGCCCTGCTTTCTGATAAGAGACTTTGGAACAGCATGCGTTTGACCATTTGCTTTACACTGTGTCCTTTCTGTTTATTCACATTTTCCTAATTGGAGCAGAAACTTACCATTTCTCAGCTCTGTAATAACACAGGGTTCCTTTGGGAACCAGTTTATTTGGGAAGTTTTTGATAAAATAAATGAAACCATCTAGAGATGGTCCGTTCGTTTCAAAGAGGATTTATCTTGCAAGTTGTTGGGCATGACCTGCGCCGTGCCCGTGGCCTTCCCCCTGCACGCCACCTTCCAAGGAGGTGCCCCGCACACGGCAAGATCGCAGTCCTTACCCCAGGGCTGGCTCAGTGATTCAGCTACAACGATTTCAGAACGTGCTGTAACCTGCTCCTAGTATATGCCAGCACGTATTTGGTAGCGTATTTGGACAGCGTTGCTCTCTGAGCATTATGGGACACCCCCGTGCGACTTCTGTTACTATAACTTTCTTGAAATGCTTGGAAAAAGAGGAATAAAGATTTTCTTTGATTTATTTTTTTTTTAGGGAGCTTTTAACGGATGTGGATGAATAAGGTATTACAAATACTTCCGTTCTGAGCTCTTCACACCTGCATGTACAGAGTGTATGGGAGTAGCTGTATAAATTAAAAAAGAATGTTTATTTTATTGCACTATAATGTCTTCAGGACAGTTACAATGAGGTCGGTGTGGAAGGTGTTTGATTTGAGTCGCCACATCTCCAGCATCACATCAACTTAAACCGGCAATGTAATAATGGAAACATAACACACATTAAGAAATTCAGTTGATGCGGGAAGTCCTCCAAAAGGTCTAGGGACCTAAGATGTCTCCTAAAAATGTTTCCAGAAGTACATGGTCATTCATTACAATACTGTACTTCACTGATACATGTAGCAGCAGTAAAAAACAGCTGCCTCATACAATGTCAAATATATTTTTTTTAATTTAAATGAATTACCACAGTCTTTCCTCAAATCTTTAGATGATTTCATAGAGAATACCTGAAAATGAGTATGCAAATAGCTTGAGATCCCTTTGTTGTACAATCTAATGAACTGTTAAATGTATGAACAAAGATGGATAATCCTGTTGACTGAGCCTTTGTTGCTAAAGTAAACACTCAATGGATCATTGCAAGCACATCCTTACCACACAGACTGATAGGTTTCCTAAAGTCCCTGTTGCCTTCGAATTCTCCTGAAAAGACTTGGAAAGATCTCTGATACTTATGTAAGTTTTGGAAACGGGTAAATTGCGTCCAAGTCATGTAACACAGTAACAAAGGCAGCGGTGACCAGGAGTAAGTCCTAAGATCAACATAGACTGATAATACTTGTATTATTATTATTGCTTTATTATTTCTTAACTGAAACTACTTGCCTATCACTTTCAAAATGTCTCTTAACTGTGTTATAATAATTAACAAATGCCTTTGAATAGAAGTTTGAGCTACTGAATTGCTGCAGTCTTTCATTTTTTATCACGTGCTAAAGATGCTGTTCAAGCATCTGTCCACATTAGCAGGCTCAACTGCACATTTGCTCTCACAGAGTCAAGAGAAGGCAGTATAGGCAGTATTTTCCTGACAACATTCCCAGAGCCATCTCATTGTTTTTCCTGTGTTAAGTCTCTCCCAGGAGGTACAAACAACTTGCAAAGAAAAAAAAAAAAAAAGCACTGAAGGCACCTTCTGAGATGACAAAGCACAAAAAGTTAGGAGAGATGACTTTTCCTACTTTTTTCCTCATTTCAGTATGTGCAGTGTTACTTAGTAGGGCCTCAGAAACAATGAGTCAGAAAAAAAACCCCTTACAATCATCCAGAAATGTTCAGAAGAAATTAATGCTTTGCAAAATCCCAGGCTGTGCCATCTCCAGAGATTTCTGTAATGACTGTTCTAGTGGAGAGGAGAGATATGTTCTCCCTTGGTCTTGTTCATGAAAATATTGCTCTAAAAAATTCTGATCCTCAGCAACAGGGAGTCTGGGCAGCTCCAGCCTCTCCTGCCCCTGATGGTGCATCCCTCACCTAATGGACTTTTTGGGGCAGCAATCCCTTTACCCAGGGAGGACTTCGCTGAGGGCTCCAGTGTAGGGCTAGTGAGCAGCCACAGTAGCAGTAGTGGCTGAGGTCTCCAATACCATCTCTTTGACACCAGAGCCCTTCCAAAGTGGGATGAAGAGAACAAAGTGGTATCATAGGGGAGTTCCCTGCAAGGGCTGCCTGTTGCCATGGGAAAGGGTGGCCACATACTCCATTTTCAAAGACGTACACATAGAGAACCTTCTCCTGAGCCAGGAACAAGCTTGGCTCTGCCATCTCCGTGGGATCAGGGATGCGATTAGGACTCTGCCAGCGTGTGACCTGGTAAACTGGATGTTGAGATAAGAAAATGCGCTCTCATCCATTTCTGTCAACAACGGCAGGATTTGGCATGGCTAATGACAAAAATCTTCCCTCTGAACAAAACAGCGCATTTTTATGATTCTGATGCTGGCTGTAATTCAGCTTTTCTGTATGTCAGTTGCCAGCAACTTCTTCAGACGAATCAGTTTCTGGTCCCTAAACTGAGGCAGACAGATGTTAACAAAATATCTGTGCAGTACTTAATTCCAAATACTATAAAGACAGCTTTCTTGGATTTACATTCTGTCAGGAGGACTGGTTGAGGCTGTGCAAAAAATTGCCTCGGAAACAAAAGGGGCAGAAAACATCTCCTCGTTCCAGCTCGGCCAGAAGTCTTTGGGACACTCACATAAATCATATTGCAGACGCTTTTAAGTATCTGTGGGTTTGCATATTTATTTTTGTTTCTACGTGATTCAGAAAATGTTAAATAAGATTCCAAATGATATTTGCATGGAAAATTCTAGCACAGACTTTTGGGCAGAAGAGCCTTTCAATTCATTTCTAGCACATGGACAAATAGTAAACAAAGCTTATTCAGCACAGAGCATCCATCTAGGTTGACAGATTTTGCAAGCATCCCACGAAGAGTGGAATCCTACCAGAATACGACCGTGCCAAGTTAACTTAGTACATCACAGAGGCCAGCATCTGCAAGTCCTCTTCCTACTGCTGTCAGATACAGAAAGCCTTGGTGCTAGGTATTACATTTGGAAAAGTACTTTGGCCTTTCCACATAGAACATACTGCTTTGGCACAGATAGCTGGGCCAAAGATAAAAATGCACACTGACATTATTTTGTTTAACCTTCTAGGGAATCATTCACAAAAGAGTATAAACAATTCTGTAGGGGAAACCTGAAGAATTTGGCAGCAGTCTTACATTGCACTCTGCCTTAGTAGTTGCTTTTCCTGATCATTAGCCTGAAATGGAAACATCGTGGGAATGATTACCCAAGTCCCCTGGATGTACTTTCAGTGACAAAGAGAGCTTGAGCCCAACAGGAAAGCAATACCGTTTTTTGGAATAGGAAAAAAAAATACAATAACATTTGCTGTATATCAAACAAATGCCCATTTATAATGCTAAGTCAGAATGTATGGATTCCACTTTATGTGTCCTTAACAAGAGTTCAGTGACTATTAAGGAAGCTATTATTATTCTTAAAATACCTTAAAGGCACAAGGGCAAGCAGCTGGGTGATTCCAAGCAGGTTAGCCAGGAAGCTTCGGCAGTACAGCTGGTGTTTGCAGTGCAGCCACCTCCAGCTGAATCGCTCACCCCAGCTCCCCCCCAGGGTCAGTGGAGAGCAAGGCCTGACCTCCAAAGCAGCTTATGGTGTGACTCACTCAGCCCCCTTCACAGTCAAAACTGGAGCATCAAAGCTCCAGCACTGGAACAGGCTGCCCAGGGAAGTGGTTGAGTCACCACCCCTGGAGGTATGTGAAAGACATCCAGCTGCGGCACTTACAGACGTGGTTTGGTGGTGGACACGGCAGTGCCAGGTTAGCGATTTGACTCAAAGATCTTAAAGTTCTTCTCCATCCTAAACAATTCTATGCTTCTATCATTCTAATCAGAATTTGTCTTGCTGCAACGTGAGGTTTCCTCTCACTGCTCACCTCTGAGAGGAGTCCGACTGCCCTCCCTCTAACCCTGCCACGTAGCTGAAGACAGTAGTTGCATCCCACTTCATGTCTCTCCTACAGCTGATCAAACCCAGCTCTTGGACGTCCGTGTCAGGATGGGTGCAGCTCGCACTCCGCTCCCCGGCTGGCACTGCCTGCCTCTCCCTGCAGCGAGGTGAGAAGCTCAGACACAGCTAGTGACAGGCAGCAGGTTTAACGCTGTCACTTATCAACTATACATCTGTAGCTAAAGGGGAACATGTGCCTCACCCTGCCTGATGAGCAGGGCCACCTCTCCTCCCACACGGGCTGCTCTAAGGACACAGAACAGCCGTGAGCGTTGCACTTAGCTACAGTCAACTGAGCATCCCTATTCAGACATTGGGCAGGTATCACCGATAGTCTTAAAATTAACCAGCCCCTGAACTGACATTTTGAAAATATCCAAAAGTTCATCTATCAGGAGATGTTTCAGAGAGAAAAAGGCAAGGGAGGTGTAATGGCAAAACACAGTTGCTAGTGTGACTTGAGTCAAACTGTAGCTGTCATTGCCAGCAGTATGACTACGTTCACAAGGTAGGTAGCTTTAGAAATAAAAAGATTTCACCAGAACAGATAAGTGCTGTTTTAAAAATGGCAGATACTATTTTAGCACTCATATGAGAAATGTTATAAATAGGTAGTTTTGAATATAAAGAATGCAAACCACAAGGGGAGACAGACCCTGCTTATGCTGTTGCCTGGATTATCTGTGCTGTGACTTTGCCCCAGAAAGAATTAGCCTTATCAAGGTTCTTTAAGCTCAAAGAAGCACAGAAACAACATTGAAGATGATATAGGGATTGTCCATGGAACCTTCCCTCTCAGGTTCCCTTTAAAATCATGATGGATCATTCTTCTTTTTATGGGTTTATTACACCATATTTTACATGAAAGGCTGTAGGTGGGCATCGGATAAGATGCAGAGGGGGAGAGACACACAAGAAGGAACAGACAGGGATGCAGTCTTGCAGCTGGCCCAGCATGGTTTTCTTGGATGGGATAGAAAGATGCAGGATTATCCCAGGTACTCAGGAGGGTATCGGTACAGCTGTTCCTCCACCTCTGTACTTTCACTCTGTCTAGAAAGTTTTCTGTTTGAAGTGTTCCATTTTTAGGCTATTCCTCCCTTTTGGGGTGCTTACTTTAAGGACTTTAATCTCAAAGCCTTGGTCCATTTGCGGCATGTCACAAGAGTACTCTCTCCTTGGCACCACACTAAAGAATCCATTGACTGACCTGTGCGTGAAATGGTGCTAGATATTTTAACAAAAGTATATGAAAATTTATACAGTATGAAAACAATCACCAGAAAGCTGACATATGCTGGGCATCTCATGAGGGATTTCATTTTACCAAGCAATTCTAACTTTTTTTTTTCATTTGGATATTGCAAGAAAGATGAGTGCCAGGGATAAAATTAAATAGAAGAAGGCTGTAACTTAGCACTCTGGGACATGGAGGACAAGAGGTGTTGCATATGGGAAAACACATGATGAGAGATTCGTGGTGTGCTTGAGCTTTGCAAAGCTTTGCAGGCACAGCCAAGAAAATTCAGATGAGAAGGAATGGACAAAAGGGAGTCTGTGCATGAATCGTAAGGGTGTAATGAGAAAAAGGTCAGAAGCTGAGATTGTGTTAACCAACTGGGTAGACTGAATGGAAACAAAATCTCAGAAAGTCCAGACTCAATGACAACACAATGTGAGTTGATGATTTGTAATTTTAATAATGCAAAATTCAGTAAATAAAATCTTAAAATAAGCAACTTTAATAATTCATTGCAACGTTTACTATTTTAGGACTGTTATTTTATAGCATATTTGATTCAATTGCTCAGTGTCATTGTATGTCCTTTCCTTGAAACCATGCCACAACTTAGACACCACAGTGTTTTGTAAATGGCCAGATAATTGTAAGGTATTTCTGGGGTTTTCAATAAACCAGGACCCTGTATGTCACACTAGAACACCAGCTTTGAACTAGAGTTCACTTTTGCTCACCAAGGTTTTATATTGCGCAGGTGGCCTACATTTCTAGTGCTTGTACTAAACCACAACTTTATGTAGGCTTGAATATCATTTAGAACCTCAGTAGTTTGTATCTTCAAAGCACTGTGTAAATATTAACCATTGTATATATACCTTAACTTCACTGAATGATGCTTGTGTTAACTGCGGGAGTTAAGAGTCAGAGGCTGCATCAAAATTTAGAGGTTATGCTGTGTTTATCTTTGCTATGTCTGTGAAAGCACTTGTAGGTGCTTTTGGTAGAGCTGAAAGTCTTGCATGCAGAAATAACCTTCACCAAAATGTATGTTTTTATGATAGCACTCTGTTGTACTAGATACTGCACAATGACAGATGCATACCTATGAATACGTAAAGTGTTAATGGTGGGCAAAGGATCCAAAAACTAAAAGGCATTACATGGCTGACTGCAGGCTTGTTAGCTTAGCACTGATCCCAAGAAAAATCATGGGAAAGAATGAGGATGACATACATGTTATTGTTAAAGACTGGTTCAAGTACAGTCTAAGACACACTAACTAAGGAACACTAACAAAACACTTTAATGGAAACAACAGAATCCTTGTTAAATCTAATTTTTAAATGTTAGCATTTAGCACTGAAATATTGCTAACGTTTTTTACAAGCTTAGTTAATAAAAAGTGAAAGCTGACATAATACACTTAGATTTCCACAGGTTCTTTTACTTGATGCAGTGTGACATCCTGATTAAAAACATTTAACTGAACTACTGAAGCACATACTAAAAAAGATTAAAAATTGGTTAATGGATGAATCTCAGAAAGAAGTCATCGATGGGGTCTTTTCCAGGCTCAAATGTGCTCAGCCTTTACAGTGAGCAGTAGAAGCCATCAGATTACTCCTACAGCCCTCCAAGGCTTAGGAGAAGACTAGCTAGCTCAGTTTCTCACCGTCACAGAAAGGAACTCATGAAGGCCCCTATATGTGCAGCCACATACTCATATCTACTCTCTTGTTTATCTTATGCTGACATTTTTTAATCTGACTGATTCAGATTTCACAGTGCTCAGGGCAAAGTCTTCACTCCTGAGCTGAAACCAAACCTTCTTTTAGCCAGTATCAGGCTTTCTCTGTTAAATTCAGTGGACTTAAGCTAAGGTCCCCAGTGTGATATTCAAACAGTCAAAATTCCACCAGTTCCTTGTACCTGAACAGAGGTGAAAGCCAGACTCCCCGATGCCCCTGAGAACCTCTTCAAAAAGCACTAGGCCCAGAGATCTGGGCGAAAACAAGCCCCCGTGTATTACTGCACTGAGGGTAACTTCCAGCCATAATAAACAGGTAGAACAACAGTAGAACAAATATGTACGCCTTGCCCTGTACAGGAAAATACTCTGCAAACTTTGGGTGAAAACAGAAGATTTTGGCATTGCTAGATAGATATATATATAAAATGGTGCAGACCAAGGCCTTGTGCAAACCTGAGCAAACTGCTCTCCGGAGCCCTGCTGATGAGGTTAATAGCCTCATAGCTACAGCAAGTGCACAAACTGGGATGACAGATGCAACGGATACAGAGAATTAAAATGTAATTAACATCACATCCATGATATGTGTTTACACTAATCGCCAATCTGATTGTTGCACTATATAATCCATGAAATAAATTAAGGGAGCCCGAGCATAAACAGAGAGATTTTATATGGGCACCAGTAGGCATGAAAAATAAATCAGAAAAGCAATGGTGATCACACAATACTCTCTGAGCCTGTGGCACAGAAGCAAGAGGTTTGCAATTTATCATGCAGTTAAGAAGGCAGCAGGAACCCTGCAATTCCTACTGCGAAGCTGCAGAATTGTCCTGCAGTCAGCAATTTAGTCTGAACCATTTTATTAAAATACCTTTTTGTGCCTTGCAACCTGACTTCTGCTGGAGACAATAGGTTTGAATTTAGAGTGAGAAGAGCCTCCAGACTGCAGTGGAGGGCTCTGCAAGCTCAAGAGGACAGAGCACTATTAGCACTCCAGCAGCTCCTCACTGTGGTAATTGTATTATAATATGCTTTCTTCTCCTGTAGGGGCCGATAAATATATTTATATATATTATAACAGGTCCAAGACGCATGTTTCTATCATTTTTAAAGTCTGGTTTCTTACTGTGGCAATAGCTTGCTTTCTGTTTAACACGGGCACCTAAAAAATTGCTAGAACATGGGCATCTTTCCCAGTCTCTTTAAACATACTGCATTTAGAGGAGGGATAAGGCTTTAGATGCTCCCACTACAAACAGCATACGGAGCTTACTCTGTCCTGTGTTGTACTAAGCTTGTGGCTTTCCTTTGACAAGATTACATACGTGCAAACCTCAGATAACGTAAATTGTTTTAGCTTGACCTGACATTTATAGCACAACTCTGTCTTGTTGGTTTGGAGTGCAGGGAAGAAGAATCAAACAAATGGATGCTCCATTTCAAAACTTCTGTATGTCATGGATCTTTTTTGGAAGAATCCTGGGGAAACTGTGAGGTTCCTATTTAACTGTTATGAAGCCTTTGAAAATACCTTAAGATTGAACAAAGACATTGTGGTCCAGACCTGTAACTTTATGGCATAAAATATGACTCCAGCGAACAACCAAAGTAACATCAAGAGATGGGTGTCAGAAGAGGTCCTCCAGCTCTTTGACTTTCTGAATTATAATGGGTCTTTACAGTAATTTTGAGATCCATTCCAATGCTGCAGCATAACATAAGAATGCAAGACTGGTATTACTGAGGCGGACCATGGGTTTGTTGAGCACTGCATCCTGTTCCTGGCTGTGGTCAACAACGGATGAATACTAAAGCAAGGGCAGCAGGCAGTTATATTCCCCCCCGAGTTCTCTCCCTGAATCCAAAAATTGTAACTCAGAGACTTTCGGAACAAGAGGTGTTGCCTTTCCATTTAATGGATGCTGATGGATTTTTAATGAATTTTATCTAGTTGTGTTTTCGACACTGTGTAATTTCTTAGTATTCACAGCATCCAGACTCAAGGGGTTACACAGATTATCTGCATAGTATGTAAGAACCACCTCCTTTTTTTGTTTTGAACTTTCTGCTTACTGGTGAAATTATATGCATCTTAGATCTTGTAACTGGATGCGTCAGAGCCATAATAATTTCCCATTAACGCTTTGTGGGCTATTCCTTATTTTATAGATCTTATATGTCCTGAAACTATTGTTTCCTAAAGGATATAGATCTTCTTTGAAATAGCTTGCAAGCAGAAGGTGATGTAAGCTTTAGCTTTCTAGCAGGATAGAAAGAAATCGGCGCTATCTTCAGACATCATAACAAAATGTGCACTGGCCATAAAAACATTTCAGCAGCTTTTCTGTCTCGCTCCAAGACAAAACTTTTCATCCAAACTACCGTATTCTAAGCGATGCAACATTGTTCTTCTTCCAGATTGTGTTCTGCAGCTGTATACAAACAGGCTAGTCATCAGAGGTCTTCCTCCCATCTTCAGCGTCCTGTACACAAATTCCAAAGAGTAAACGGTCTCCACTGACCCATATATGTTATCATAGTAAGGGATTGCACAGCATGCTTTTCACATCAAGGCAGCTCTTTAAGGGTTTTTTTCTGAGGCTGTGCTTGCATAAATAAGTGGTATTTCTTGGGATGGTGGAATAACTACCACATTTCACACATCAGCAAGTACTACGGGAAGTTCCAATATGAATAAAACCCTTAAATCTTACAAATCTTTAATTCATACTGACTCAGCATTACCTTCCATTTCCATCATTTACAGGAAACAGATAATTATGAAGTTTCTAAGCATGCTCAGTGATCTTGGGCCCATTTCAAAACTGATTGCTGTCTTTTCTAGCCGGTCTTCTTTTGAGTAACACAGGGTTATGATGTACAATAATCAAGTATGCCTGGAGAACAAATCAGTAACATGAGTGTCTTAGCTCCGGAGTTTCTCTCCAAACTGGCTGCAATGCCTTCAACCACAGATTTTTGCTCCTCCCTGACCACAGCAACATCAGAGATGGATCTTCTGTTCAGCTTCTAGTAGCCAGGAGGTGGAGGCATGAGGCTTCAGCGTGGCCCAACCCAACCCAGCCCACAGCCCACTTCAGATGATGTCCATTAGAGATCTATCTTCCGAAAATAAAAAAATGTAAACCCATGAAGGTTTTAACGGATCATAGAGACCATAAAGCCCCAGAGCCAGCACATGCTTCTGAATTTGCTGCACAGACATATTTTGTGTGGTCAGCAGAAGCCAGTACTTCTTGGGGGAAAACACTGCCAGAGAAATGGTGTGGGGAAAGGAAAATTGTCTGCAGCCAGCCCTGCTCAGACAATGTGGATCTGAATTTCAATTCACTGTAAACAAGCAGGCCATCTCCAAGTGTCAGCAGTTTTAATGTCACATCATCTAATCAACACAGGTTGTGTTCTGGGAATCAGAAAACGCTACTGCATTCATGGGAGAGAAGACGTTTTGTCTTGTTTTATTAATTTCCTTCTACTAAACTGTACCCCACTTACCGTCTTGCCGATGGTAAAGATCAACACTGGCTGTCTGACATTGTTGAATACTCCTTCAGCACCACAGCGAGTTCACACGTGCTTCCAGACTGCTGTGCAGAAAGAAGGAGCAAATCATTCTCCCGAGCGTGACATTTCTTCTTCCATGATGCAGTCTGAGTGTGCCACTGGTGAACACATTTTTTTAAGGTGAACTGTCTATTTGAAATCACAATCTGCTTGAAAATACTGAGCTAGTTCTTCAGCTGCTGAAGACTGGCAGAGATCCATTTAATTCAATGGAGACATGCTAATTTGAACTAAAGAGCTGACCCTCTGTGCCTACCCTTATTATATTATTATTATTATATTAGACAGATTGCAGATAATTATAATCCTGCATGTTTCAGTTTATTGACACTGTGTCTCTGGGTGCACTCTCTCAAAGGAATTTAGCCAGTCATCTGCCATTCACTTGTTACAGAAATGCACATACAGGCTCTCAAATTAAAACCAAAAAAGCCCAACACAAAACATAAAAGACTATAAAACCACAGCAACTGGCAGGGAAATTATAGGCTGGTCTCTAACATTTGATCTGCTTTCAATTCATTGTAAAAACATTGCCTACCGAGCTGGCAAGATTTGAATGACTTCTTAAAAGGCAATTCATGATCCTTGTCATGCAACATCAATCCACACACATAAGCCCTGTCCCATTCAGTTCTGGACCAGGGCTGCTCTCAATGTTCTTCAGACTGTAAGGTTTCTTCTTATTTTCATTTCTCAAGAACAGATGTCTCCTGCCTGACAGCATATCACTGTGTTTGATCTGTTTGCTCTGGGAGAAGGAGGAGGTAGAGAGTCACAGACTTGCCTCCTGCTGCCCACCGACCTTAGTGCCACCAGCACAGAGCCTCGCCAGCATGGCACGGCGGGGCCACCATGTTATGGAGATGCTGCCCCACTGCTGTGATGGTGACACTGCCTCAGTGCTGCATCATGCCCTGTCCTGCTACATGATGGAGACTAAACAGAGGTAATGTTACCTTCTGTCTGGATGTTCCCATGAAAATTGCAAGGGAAGGGGGTTTTGCAGTCTATGTGATCCCTCCATTTTGTTTGCTTTTTCCCACCATGTGTTCATTTCACCAGTAAAAGACTGTGAACCTGGTTTAACAGATAAGTCTAAACCCTCTCTCTATTGTTGTTAGTCCTTGCCTGTCTTAGAAAAGGAAGGTTTCATTTCATCCTACATTGTTAAACAGAAAGATGTGAAGTACACTGCACATCTTACATTGTATGGCGGGAGAGGTACTGCAACAGCCTTAGCACGCCGTTAACACAAACAAACTTAACCACAGCAAATTTTACTCACAAGGCAGACCATCTCATTTCTGGTACCTGAGCTAGCTCACAAATCACTATGTTACTGTACATCTGGGATGAAATAACCCCCAGCCCAGGCTGAGGCCAGCCATGGGTGGTGGTGGAGAGGCAGCTGAACCCAGGTCTGCACTGGGCTCTTGTAGCAGCGAAGGGCAGCCACTTGCAGTGCAGGGTTGTGCATGCACAGCACAGCCAGCCGGTCAGGAGTCATACTTATTCCCCTCTGTCTGGCACTTGTGAGACCACATCTGGTGTGCTATGTCTAGATTTGGGTTCACTGGTACAGTGAAAATATTAACAAACTGGAGATTCCACAGGAGGGACATCAAGATTATAGGCTGGGAGCAAAAATCAGGAGTCTAAAGAGACTGGAGGAATTGGATTTGCTCCAATTGGAAGATGAGAAGGCTAAGGGAAGATCTTACTATCTTCTTCAACAGCTCCATAAATATATAAGGATATAAAGAAGATGGAGCCAGACTCTTCCCAGAGATGAACTGTGAAATGACAAGAGACAATGGACACGACTTGCAGCTAAAGAAATTTGACACTGCATAAGGAAAAATATCTTTACAATGAGAGTAAACAAATTCCAGAACAAGTTACCCAGAGAGTTTCTAGCATTTGCATCGTTGGAGATACTCAAAAAGTAACTGGGCAGTCAAGCAACCTGGTCTAGCTTTGAAGTTTGTCCTGCTTTGAGCCAGGCACCAGACCATGTGACCTTCAGTGTCCCCTCCATCATGAACCATTCTGTAATGTTCTTTGGCACAGCAGTGGAAGAAACAGGTGTTTTGAAGGGATGTAAGGCGATGCAGGTCTCTGGGAAGCCAGTGGACTCATAAGGTCTAGATGTTACTTCTGAACCTTCCCCCAGCATCCCGTGTGGACCAGCCACTCTGATTCAGCTTAGGCATCATCACTCTCAGTGAACCTGGAGACAGGAAACACTTGTATTGCATGAGCAATTGCCCACTGCCAACAGCAAGATGTTCAGCCTAGCCTAGGATCACTCCATCATCTTTCCCAGCGGAAAAGCAGGGATACCCGTAGTGAGATAGATTAACTGTATTTGAAGGATACCTTCTCCATACCTATGGAAGCCATCAGATAGGAAAGGAAAGCATCTATGAACAACACATGCTAACATCCAATACTGCAGAAACCCATCCATTTTACCTGCCAACTTGTCTGGAATGGAAATCAGCTGGGAGGGATTGCAGTTAAATGGGGAATGTGAAAACATGATTTAAAATGTTTGCTAAGTACTTTCCAAGGCAATATTAACATTAATAATTCCTGCTGGCATTTGGACCTCCGTTGTCACCCACTCACTTTGGCATCATTTCATACATAAAAACTTTTGCCATTTAAGCTAGTTAGTAATGTCCTCCAATATTCCCACTAGCACTTAACTTTCAATTTGTCATCATTTAGCATTCCCAGTTCATCTGTTTGTACAATTTTTTAACTTCTTCTTCCATATATGAATAACACCATGCGTTGGAGAGGGCAATATCCAGAATCATTTACAGCCTGTGGAGGTCCGAATTTCACTAGACAGCTCTCTGTGTGAATCTGATTCATGAGCTGTAGTAGCACCTCTGTGCAGTCTAGGATCTAGGTGCTTTTTGTCATTTAAAAATAGGAGCCACCCCCTTCCCTTTGCATGCATGGAAACTGCTGTTGAAGCCAACAGACCTGTGCTTACAGGAGGGATCATAAGACTGTAGCATCACCGTGGTACATCATCATGCCTTAGTGGACATATGGCTATACAGTACACCACAATGCCACATAAAAGTACCCAAATCAGCTGAAATACTGACACGTTATTTTGGTGATCCATTAGGGTGATTTATCCATTTCTCACCTTTAAAAATAGGCTATATGGCATCTTCTTGAAACCATGAGAGAGGTATCTCCAGATGCTGTTTACCTTGATCTTGGCAAGAAAAACTGCTAGCAAGCAGTTCAGCAAGGTCAGGCTGACCTCCAACACAGTTGAGGTACCTTGGCATGAGAGAAGTCTTTGGGGGATCACTGGCTAATATAAGGAACATGATGAAGCAGCTATAGGAAATGTAGCAGTAGTAATATTCCCAATAAGTACCTAGTTTTTCATAGCTGTGAGAATTTGAGTTTACTTTCTCGTAAGAACTCTAGTGTAACTCGAGGTCAGGAGTGACCAGCTCTCTACAGACCCAGAATTAAGAACTAAAATGAACATCAGTGAACAGCCACAAGCTTTTAAAAAGCACTAGATTTCATATTTTGCCGATATTTTACCATTACTTTTATTACAAGAAAACTACACAAAATCGGAAGTATGACTGACCTGTCATTATTCCATGTTTAATATGATACCTATCTAAATAAATGCTGTTGCATGTTTAATATGATACCTATCTAAATAAATGCATTTTCAGTGTATGGAGGGAGTTGAGGACAACACACTTGATGGTGGGGCATGTGCCTTTTGGAGTAACTGGGGTTCAGGAGATGCTGCCTTGCACTGAGACATGATCCCAGAATGTCTCTCCACATGGTGCTTTTCCCCATGACTGGGAAGTGCAGAGGTGCAGCTGGCCACCAAGGCCAGGTACTACCTGTCTTCCTCCAGAGAGACCTCAGGGGTGGGGGCAGCAGCCCCCAGGGCTCCGTGCATTGCTCTGGGAGCTGCATGGCAAGAGACAGCTACGGAGACCAGCCAGCCTCCTGGGCTCTGCAGTTCTAACCAGGAGCACAGGGGAACCTGAAACAGAGGAAAGGGAGGGCAGAGGGCTGTGGTAGTCTGATCCTGGGCTGATTTTTCTTTCCGAATATTTTTTCCTGTTGGCTGCCTTTTGAATGTAAATATGTGGCGGTTTTATTAGAGAGGGAATTCATGTATCATTACAAGGAGCATCCTATACCATTCTTATAGACAATCTACAAATTTACACTCTCTCTCTTAGTTCCTTATGATTGGCTCGAAAATATATAAAAGATGCAAGTTATATATATATATATATAAAGGATATACAAATCAGTGAGAATCTACAATCTAAGATCTAGTATAGAGTGGCAACCAGCACAGACTGCAAAAGTTGAAGGGCGGTATCACTGGTGTGATCTCCAGTCCAGTTTACAGAAAATACAGAAGGGCTGGGTCTGACTTAGCAACGAGACAGACATGGGCAGAAAATAGTTACAGAAAATACTGGTCACTAGAAGAAAATTCTCTTTTAGTCCCACCCCCACAAACACTCTATTCAATACAAAACAAAAAGATGGGGGGGGGAAAAAAAAGTTATTATTTCAAACAAAACTGAATGCTCAGCTCTAGACCTAAAAAAAGACAGTACTGATATGGGCATACAGAAGATGCTACTTTTCAGGAAGCGTTTGCCTTGCTAACACCCTGTCTATCTGTGAGACAAAAATTACACAAACATATGAAGATGTTAAAAAGGGGTTACCCACAGGGGTAAGCACATTCACAAGAGGGGGAGGCTGGAAGTCTGCATTTGCCAGTTACCCAGCACGCTACTACTTGGTCTCTCAAAATGGACAGTCTCTGCTCCTCTTCTTAAGCCCTTCTGCTGCAGGGCTTGCTCTTCTTTGCTGAGCCCCTGCCTGGTTGCATCTAACCCAGGTGTGTATGGGCCTGGGGTGTGTCCTGCTGCTCACAGACACCATCTCTCCTAAGCAGTCCCACCTGTGTCCACTGAAATGACATCGCCCTTAGTCAGTCCTTGAGGATTCAGTGATCATTAATTGATAATTAATACCCATCTCCTTCCAAAGGTCTTGGAGCTGCTGTTTCTTTAAAGTCTCATCTTGAATAAAGCATGTTTTCATGAACTCCTCCTGACAGGGAAGATAAGAACCCACATAAGCAGATCTCCCTTTTTTTTCAGTGTTATGTTCTTTGTCAGTTTGGAGGGTCATTGCACCTCTTGACATATAAGGTTCTTCTCATTCTGACCTCTCGTCCTTCCTTCCCAAGCAACTCACTGCTCCACAGCAAACTCCTTGCCAGCACCTTCTGGAGATGAGCTCTCACTTAGGTTTTCAAGCAACTCCTCCAGAAATGCTTTTGCCCTTTCTCTATCTGTCTCATGAGCAAAGACATTTATTTTCCCAGTCTCTGAGTACAAACCATGGTCTATATCTGTCGTGGTTTAACCCCAGCCAACAACTACACCCCACATGCTGCTTGCTCACTCCCCCGACCTTGGTGGGATGGGGCAGAGAATCAGAAGAGTAAAAGCGAGAAGGCTCGTGGGTTGAGATAAAGACAGTTAAATAGGTAAAGCAAAAGCTGCGCACGCAAACAAAGCAAAGCAAGGAATTCCTTCACCACTTCCCACGGGCAGGCGGGGTTCAGCCATCCCCAGGAAAGCTGGGCTCCATCACACATAACGGATACTTGAGAAGACAAACACCATCACTCCAATCATTCCCTCCCTCCCTTCCTTCCTTCTTCCCCCAGCTTTACATGCTGAGCATGATGCCATATAGTACGGAATATCCCTTTGCTCAGCTGGAGTCAGCTGTCCCAGCCGTGTCCCCTCCCAAACCCTTGAGCACCCCCAGCCCACCCACTTGTGGGGTGGGATGAGGAGCAGAGAAAGCCTTGGCTCAGCAGGAGCGAAAACATCCCTGAATTATCAACTGTGTTTTCAGCACAAATCCAAAACATAGCCCCATAGTAGCTACTGTGAAAAAAATTAACTCTATGCCAGCCAAAACCAGGCAATATCCTAAGAATG
Source organism: Microhierax caerulescens (assembly GCA_035590215.1). Lineage (NCBI taxonomy): Eukaryota > Metazoa > Chordata > Aves > Falconiformes > Falconidae > Microhierax > Microhierax caerulescens. The sequence goes on along the minus strand of JAVJGJ010000047.1, from coordinate 73,233,186 downwards.
TCAAAGCCTCAAGCCAAAAAAACATCTTAAGTGACAACAAAGCACATCTAAATCTTCACCCAGCTTCACATGCATTGGACAAAATCTTAATTAGGTAATCCTTAAATTACAGTCCACTAGCATGGGTCGGAGCATCCAGCCTGGAATCTGGGCATGCCCTGGGGTGCTCTGAGCTACTGGCACAATTACTGCAGGTGTAGATGTATTTGTGTCAGCTCTGGTCTATGTAACACAAAGGCCGTAGCAGCCTGGACATCTGCAGAAGCAGTATAAATGTATATGGTCTCTCTATAGGCCTACAGGTGGTCAGCTACCTGTGAAGTTTGCACTGCAGCAAGTCTAGTACTGTGGTTGCTTGGAAGGCTGATTTAAAGTCAGCTTGAATGTCTCCTAAACAGTCTTTTCCTCCAAGCAAGTGCATACAAGGTGTGTGGTTCCCACTGCTGCTTTACCAAAGATGGCAATTTTTAGAGACAAAAAGGTTATGGTATATGCAGATGGTACCAAGTACGGATGCTTGCTTAACTAAGAATTGTGTTTCCATGTCCCATCTTCCAGTCTCCATTGATGAAAAAGCTCCACTCAGCTGCAGGTCCTGCAGTCCTACGGTAGCTTTCTGCCCTGGTCAGTGTCTTCAGTGTTACAAAAGCAGGTTTGTAGCAGGTATGATTTTTTTGATAGGCTTTATCCAGCTCAGCACAGTCCCAGAACAGTAGTTAAAGATGTCTTTCTGTTACACTGAAGCTCTCCCTTAAGTCTTTTTGTGCCTAACAATAGACCTCAGAAATCGAAGAATTTATCTTACAACTTTCCCCACATGTGACTAGTTTACACTAAATAAAAGTTGCAACATGCATTCTCCACATCAGTTATTCCCCTGTAGATTACTCAATGATGATATTTTTTTCTAAAGTTCTTGAAGAAATAATTTATTTTTTAAGGGAATTGTTAATGTCAGAGTTATAATCTCTGATAGCATTAGAGCTGTTGATGCATGAGGGATAGACCACTTTTCACTATTACATTACCCGCCTTGTTTATAGCAAGATTTAATGTCTCCAGGAAAGCCATAGTGTATACGTTAATGTAAATGTACACAATTATATTTGGTTTGCATGGCAAGGTTTTGGTAGTGGGGGGCTACAGGGATGACTTCTATGAGAAGCTGCTAGAAGCTTCCCCTGTGTCTAATGGAACCAACACCAGCCGGCTCCAAAATGGACCTGCCATTGACCAGGGCTGAGCCCATCAGCGATGGAGGTAGCACCTCTGGGATAACATACTTAGGC
>JAVJGJ010000047.1:73204374-73219279 GCA_035590215.1 Microhierax caerulescens | reverse complement strand
GCCTGGTGGGAAAGGCCCTGGGGGTGCTGGTTGACATGTGCCGGCTGCAGATGAGCCAGCAGTGTGCCCAGGTGGCCGAGAAGGCCCATAGGATCTTGGCTTGTATCAGGAAGACTGTGGCCAGCAGGGCTGGGGGAGTGACTGTCCCGCTGTACTCAGCACTGCTGAGGCTGCCCCACTTTGAATATTGTGTTCCATTTGGGCCCCTCACTTCAGAGGGGACATTGAGGTGCTGGAGCGTGTCCAGAGAAGGGCAACAAAACTGGTGAAGGGTCTGGAGCGCAAGGCTTGTGAGGAGCGGCTGAGGGATCTGGGGGTGTTTAGTCTGGAGAGGAGGAGGTGCAGGGGGGACCTTATTGCTCTCTACAGCTACCTGAGAGGAGGCTGTAGGCAGATGGGGGTTGGTCTCTTCTCCCAGATGACAAGCAACAGGAAAGGAGGAGATGGCCCCACGTTGTGCCAGGGGAAGTTTAGATGGGGTATTAGGAAAATTTTCTTCACTGAAAGGGTGGTCAAGGATTGGAACAGGCTGTCCAGGGAGGTGGTAGAATCACCATCCCTGGACATGTTTAAAAAGCACATAGATGTTGTGCTTAGCAACATGGACACGTCAGTCCTGGGTTAACAGTTGGACTTGATGATCTCGAAGGTCTTTTGCAACCTAAATGATTCTATGATTCTATGACTTTGATACTTTCCTCCTTATTTCTAATAATGCTTCATGTGCTACATTAGGAAAAAAATTTAGGTTTTCATAACTGTATGATAATTATTGCTTACAACCACCCTGTCATTAAGTAACACACCCCAGTTTTCTTCTCCATTTTTATTTCAAGCCAATGAATTCCCCATTTACCTCAAAATACTGTGTTAATGTCCCTAAAGTTCAATTACATTTTACCCAATTTCCTAATAGCTAATCTGTTTTAGTCCTCTGGTTGCACAGTTCTTGATGATATTCTGATCTTTTGCTTTACACCATTTTCTGGTAGAACAATGGTCTCACTTTTTAGGGTAATGTCATAGAAATTGAGAAAATTTACAAGTTAGGAATATTGCCTAATTACTAACATTAAGCCATTCATTAGTAGAGAAAGCAAGTTCTTCCAGGGGATTCCTTTTTCTATATTCAGAAAAAACACAAATATGCCTTTTACATGAAAGAGAGGAAAATTACACATACCAGAAGACATCTTTGCTGCAATCATATTTTAGTATTGATTTATTTTTCCATATTGCTGATAAAGAAGGGTGCCATGTAAGTAAATGTCCATTTACTACTGAAAGGAGCATTTGCTTCTGCAATAAAGGGTAAACATTTGTCTCCAGAAGTATTTTGAGATATCACTACTGCAAAAGGCTGAGACTGCTCACAGAAAGGCAATATTTTCAAAACCACAGTTTTTCATAACTGACTGTTGGAAAGTAAGAATTAGTTTGGCAAAGCCTTAAAAGCTGGTATTTTAGAGCACTGAGATGAAGGAACAAATCTGGCTAATGAAGAGAATCACATCACATATGGAGACTTAGCTGATTAGTAGAGTCATGGAATATGCTTCTATTGCATGAGGAAAACTGTCTGTCAGTTATGGGGTTATGTTGATCCAGAAAGCTCAAATCTAACAGTATCTGGTGTTCTGATAAGTTTTGCTTTCAGCCGCAATTGCCAAGCCACTCTTTCAAGTGACCAGTTTTAGGTCATGTAGGGAATCAGTGCTCCAGAGTAAACCCCAGAGCACTTGGTGCTCTTTTGCCAACCGAAGAAATCATGGACTATTTCCACGTACACTACTGTATCTGTCAACACAATTTTTTACCACCAGGGATCATGCTTTCATAAGGGGCCTCCAAATTTGCAAACTGAGTTTAATGTCCCACACGTTGTGATTGTTAAGTCTTCTGCTTTCACAAACTCATAATGGCAAAGATGTGGTTGAGTGAAACAGCTGAGTTGGTACTCATCACCTATTGTACCTGCAGTAATGAAGGTCATGTTTAAATGTGACCTCCCTGCATGTTTAGGTCATGTGTGACAACAGTGACACTTCTTGGTCTGCCCTTGACACAGGTCAGCACTGATGAGGGAGGGACTGCTGGCATCTCAGTCTCTGAAGAAAGAACATCCTCATACACCCTGCTGTATCAGATTTCTCTCATTTCTTTTGAACTTAACTTCTTGCTTGAGCCTGTTACATTGCATACAGGGGGAAAAAAATGGGGCTTAGTCCAATTAAACATTCTAATCAGAAGTTAAGAGTCCAAATGTACAGTTAATGCCTGGAAGATAGAAGCAATGAATCTTGAATTCCCTGAGCACCTTCTAATGGGACAGTTGCTAATGTAGCTGCTTTTTCTTCTATGAATGCAGAGCTGATGCACTTCTTTACAAATATTTCCCATTCTCTTTTCTGCCAATCCATTCCCATTGGTGTCATTGGCAAAACTCCCATTGATCACCGAGGCAGCACGATCAATGCCTCCTGCACCTGGATGTTTGTCTTTCTTTTTGGGAGATATTTGACAGAGTTTCTTCTTATTAGCACACTTGTTCTGCCTACTTGAAGGGCTTCCCTTCATGGCACTGTCACAAATTAGGATGGTCATTTAACAGAGGTGAGCAAAAGCTTGCCTCTGACTCTTTCCAGGTGGTAAGTCTAAAGAAAGAGATAGCTAGACAGGTGATAGTGTGCATATCAACTGGTATTCAGACAAAAAACTGTGTAGAAAGATCTTGGTAGGGAAGAAAGCCTAGCTTCTGAGTAGCAGCACACATGCATCAAAGAAAAGCCTTTTCTTAGACTCCTAGGATACACATGCACCACAGAGGAGCTGGATGTTAGAGCACTCCAGAGGTCCACATACACAGCACTGCTAGCTCAAGTCCTCGGAGAAGTCTGTCCTTCCTTCCCGTTTATGGGATTGCTCTCCTCTGGCTTGGAGAGGTTGTAACATGCTGCCGTGGGCAGTCCAGATATGTTTCTCTTCTCTTCCTTCCCAAACCATTTACCCTTCTTCACTAGAGAACAAAGGAACTACCCTTTCTGCATTTCTGCATCTTCTTTTTGCATTCCCTCCCCCTTTGGCAGACCCCAGTAGCTCTGGTCCTGAGTGCAGTTCCCCAGGGCAGGCTGCAGTGTGCCATCTCAACTACATTTCTTTCCAAGAACTTCCAAGTGAATTTTCACTGGGTGAGAGAAAAACACTGAAGGCAGAGGAGGATTCTCTGTAGGACTATGCAGGACTGTTCTGCCCTTACTTTTATTTGGACCTCTGTCAAATAAAAGCAAGCGTTTGCTGTCTGAGCTGGGTCCTCTCACTATGGCAACAAATGCAGAGTTTAGGGAGCTGGAGCACCTGGAAGGGAAAACAGGTTATGGAGGAATCATGTACTCAGGGCAGTGATCCTGAGCCTGCATTTAATGACTCCTTGAGACCCCCAGCTCAGAGAGGCTGTTGCAGGATCCCACGAGGTGCGGTGCTCTCCCAGCCTCCTCTCCAGCCACCCACGCAGCCACGGTGCCTGTGCCAGGGAGCCTCCTGCGCCGGCTGAGTCAGCATGCTCAGCGCCTAATGGAGAAGCCTGTTTGCCCCAGCCACCACCCAGCTCCTCCATCCTCTCGATCTTCCCCAGGGTTTCTGAGGAGAAAGGCAAAAGACCCTTCTCCTCTCAGTCACTCTTGGAAGGCAGGTATTTGTCCTACAGAAGCAAGAATACTACGTTTCTTTAATTTGTAATTAAAATACAGTTTTTCAACACCACATTTTAACACAGAAGTAAAATAAACAATACATTAACAAAAGCATTGTTTGTTAGTTGAAAGAAGACTGCTAAATCCTGCCTTTGCTTCTCGCTTTCTGGAATATGACAGTCCCTGGGTGCCAAGGATTCAAATAAAAAATATATACATAAAAACAGACAGTTACTTCTAGCAGAAAGCCAGGATTTGTGCATGACAGACTCTAGAATAGATATTACTCAGTAGCTGCATCTGCTGAAAGTCTGGATCTTTCCCTGGAATCCGTCATCTTACTTTCAAGCCACAAGCTGAACCGTGGGGTTCCTTAGGGACCACGAGCTCCTATCTGCTGTGAGGGTTAAGGTAACCACAGGTGCTCAGGACAGCTGAGACAGCCATGTGCATCTAAAACACTGATAAAATATTAGCCCTATTGCCACAAAACTGCCAGAAACAGAATAATTTGTGCTTCTGGCGCATGGACTACCTGCTTCACTGAGTTTATTTAAATTGGCTGTACACATCTAAATGCGCCGCACTTGGCTGCATCTGGCTTCCTGATCAGTTTGCAGCATGAGAAATTACATACAGAAAACTGCAAGTGGGTGGCTTGTCCTGGTCAAGGGCCTGGCTTGTTGGAAGTGACCTCAAAAGGCATAGAGGAAACTTGCCATTTCCCTGAACCCTACACGTGTTTGCCCCTTCAGTTCTTCCTCTGTCTGTTGTTCTTTTGCTGGTGGAAATGCTCCATACCAAATTTCTGCACCTGTTACTCTCATAAAACGCCAGAAATGCATTCCCTTCATGTGAGTGTGACTATTCATGGTGACAGGAGTCTGCACAGTCCTAACCCATGTTGAGAAGACACCCACTGTAGTTGATGGATGAGGTGATTACCACCAGAAGCACTATCCCAAAGAAGGGAAAAAAGCAGCTGAGAGCTGACGACATCCTGCAGTCAAGTGACAGCCAAGTTGCACAGTATCAGTCTTACTTGTTAATTACTGTGATTTGGTTCTGAGACAGCTGGAGGTCGGCAAGAAAGGAATTGGGTTTGGTGGAAAATAGAAGCACTTCTGGGATGTTATCCAGAAAATTCTTTTGAGTACTTACCTGGGCAAGGTCAGGACCTAAACTCTGCCCTTGTATTTGGAAAAGGGTTTAAATGGAGGACAGGTGCCATGGGGAGTGCAAAAAAATCCTTCTTTAGTGTTGTCTGTGACTGAAGTTTGAAAGAGAATTCACCTGTGCAGCTTGGACAGCAGAAAGTGGAAAACGCATTGGCAAGCTAGACATTTGTTTCTCTTTGACTTACTGTGCTGATTCTGGCAGGGAGAATGGTGACAAGCAGGAAGGACAGAAGAGATGATCAGATGTTGCCTAGAAATAAAAACAAAATGCTTTTTTCAGGAAGCACAGAGAAATGAGTCAAACAGGGAATTAAGAGGAAGATTCAGAAAACAGATCACACACAAACAAAAGGAAAAAAAAACAGAAGCCATTGATGCTTCAGGAGGAATAGGGGGGAAACAAACAAGGGGGAAAAAAGGACTTAAATTTTATTGTGGTCCAAAAGAAGAAAATAACTGGCCCTTTGGTAGAAACTGATCACTCAAACCATCCATAGGTAAAAGTGATTGCAAGACATATCTTGCCATGTCCTCGGCTGCCTTCAGGAAATCAGTACATGTCAACTGAAATGACACCAGTGGAGTTTCTGGCTCAAAGATTTCAAATGGTTGTGATTAGCTGGCTGTCAATAGCAGATGTGTAACTGAAGTAAAATCCTTTCTAAAGGGAAGCTGCGAGTGTGTCATCAAAACCAAAACACAATAAAACCCAAAAGGTGGAGGAATCGCCTGCATTGACTCAGTGATATTTGGGAGATCCAACTCAGACCTGGAGACTTGTTTTTCAAACTGGAAAGAAAACTATTTAGACCCAGATCCTGGGAAGCCTCATAGTTTTGGGTGTGAGCAACACTTGCATGAAGCTGGGCCAACTGATCACATCCCACTAGAACAGTGGGACTATAGTGACAGTCACATCAGCAAAGTCCCTTGTTTCTGGTGTCACACTGCTACCAGTATGCACGCTCAAATGCCTTTCAGCAATTAAAATATAACTTTACATTTGAAATGCCTTGTTTGAAGGAAATGAAGATGGCATGTGGGAGGTCAACCAACATATCCAGCAAAGGAAACCTCCTGCTGTTGTTGGAAAGCAAATGGTGAAATATGACAAAAACCAAAAAAGCTGCATCAAGCAAGGCGAGGGTTGATCAAGCACACTGTTCTTGGGGACACTTAGAAACAAATCTGGTCACTAAATGTGACTTCAGCACCATTCCTTGCTGCCTAGAATGGCCCTAGTGAAGATGGCTACTCCAATTTGGGCTTCCAGAGCACAGCAGCAACAAATTCACTTCACCTTGTATTGCTCAGTCAGTATTTCTCACAGTGTTAGCAATGATTACTTTTCTTTAGTATAGAAAGTCTAACAGAATTCTGCTAATGACAATGACAAGAGACAAACAATTTCTTCTCTTGTTGCTATTTCACTCCTCTTGGACAGCAGATGGACCTACATGTTGGTGAGAAGAAAACAGGCTAAGGGGCTGACCGCATCGCATGGGAACTTCATGCAATCAGCTCTGCATGGAGGGATAGTCTCTTACAGGACGAATTTCACTGAACCTAAGCACCAAGTAAATGAAATCAAAAGTTGGAAATAGTTGTTCTTTCCTATTTTGTCATCCTTTTATTTTGCATTTATGAAGTACTTCCTACTCTTTTAAATAGTCTTGCTTTAGAGTATTTGCAATAGTTTCATACCAGATGGAGTCATTCATTGACAAGCAATACTGTATAACAAGTGTCCAATAATTAATAATTAACTTGGCATTTCATATTTTGTTATAAGAATCACCATACACTAATTTACTGCAATTATAAATCCAACGGGCAATTCCAGATGTCTGCTATAGCTTGGCATCAGCTCATGTTCTTAATGTACTTATGGTACAGCTTTTCATTTTAAAAAAGAGCTTTAGCAAAACTTTACCAAAGAAAACCAAAAGAAAAGAAAAAAATCACCAGTTCTTTTCCCCAAACCAAATGTATGATAGCTTTTCTGTGTCGGTAGAGAGTGCAGAACTTCTCTTGAGAAATGTGATTGAAGTTTTGTGCCTTTCTGATGGAAACCTTGCCACCACTTCTAGAGCCACAAAAATTTCTCTGTGCAACGGCAGTAGGCTCAAGTTTTACTATCTTAAAGGCAAATCGGAATTTCTGGTCCATGGTCTAATAAGAAAAGCCTCCTAAGGAATATTACTACTCAGGTACAAAGCTTTTGAGCTACATTGCACAGAATGTACAAGTGTGGGCTATTTTCATTGGATTTGGTGAGGTCTTGGAGTCACAGCAGAAGCTCTTTTGAAAGGAGCAATGAGAAATCTGTTCACATAACTACCATGGGGCACTCATACTATTTTAGTATGATACCACTTCATAGGCTATTTTGTAATCAACACATGAACCCATATTTGCACCAAGTTCATGGCCCCTCTTTCAATGGCTCTTCTTGAGCCTAGAAGTAGGACCAGAGTGTATTTACAAAGGTAATCGACACATATCTGCGAGCAAAGTGGCCAGGACCTCCTTCCCTTTGCTCTCACAGGAGCATAACTAAGGGAGTTTCTGAGTCACAGGGGAGTTTCAAATCCTCCTGACCATGGTTCACACATTACAGCACAATGTAGTAGTACTGGGTTTAACCCCAGGTGTGAACTTTTCCAAATTATTTTGCCTCAGGTTAATTCAGAGCTCAGGACAAGTACTCAGAGAAACCGAACTTCTTATTCCCCTACAGATGCATACTGTTTTCACCAACCTATCGTAACCTCATTTTGGCTTATGATCTAACAGTACATATCAGTGTAGCAAAGTATATGAGAATTTTTCAGGCATGAAGGAAAGCAAGATCTAAAATTATGCTTCAAATTTTCTGTGACAGATTTTTGCACATTTCAGATAGGTCTGTGTACACTAATTAGATATAATTAACTATAGTTAATGAAGAAAATGCCTATATGGGCATGTAGATGCAGTGTCTAATTGCATGAGTCTCTGGAAGAGCTCTGATAGCATGTGGCAGGTTAAATTTAGGCCATCAGGATATGGGCTTTCCCCTTTCTAGAGAGATTCTGCACAAGTGTCTCCGACATGCCACCACTCCAGGCTCCCCTGCAACAGCAGCTGTGAAGAATGAGAGTCCAGGCCACAGCTAATACACAGATTTGTTGTTTAAATATCATGAGCTCTTTGCAATATTTGATGGTGCTGCTTAAAGCTTCATCTCCTCAAGTTAAATAGTTTCAACCAAAAATGTTTGACGTTGGTTTAAAAACCAAAACAGACCAGTACATCTCTCTTTTCCCAACATCTCTGGCCTTAAGGGGAACTACTGAGAATACCCCATAAACATGATCCAAGCGCTCACAAAAACTGAGGATCTAAATGACAGCTGAAGCTGTATGACATCTTCTCTCAAAACCCGTGCTCCTGGGAAGGGAGGACCCCTAACCCCACACCACTGGAGGAGCCCTCCCCATGCCACTGGGGAGCAGGCAGCCCTCAGGCTGTGCAGAAAAGCTCCCAGCTGCAGAGCAAATCCTTTGCTTACCCAGTAACTCTGTGGGAAGGAGCATCCATCCCAGCAGCAACCTGGCTGCTCCCACCCCAGGTCCCTGAGACATAAATGTCTCAGTGTGGGTTTTTTTTATGTCTTGTTTGTAGACCTGGAAGAGCTTTTTTGAATAAAGCCTAGTTTCAGTGTATTCTACCAGTTCAGACAAGCTCTGCAGACTTTAGATTCCAGCTTTTTCTTAGTCTACAGGCAAATTAGAAATACATGCACATTTTAGGAGGCTAGAAATCTCAGAGGAATACCTAAAGGGAACTGAAATGCTTTCACAGCTAAGTCACACCAAGGGATGTTACCTTTATTCAAATAACCTTTACATAAGTGATCATTTGTACTGCCTGTGAGATGTCAAAGCAGTCGAGACAATCAGCAAAATGTCAATTCTCCTGCTTTCAACAGACTTTGCTACAGACCCCAACAGAATCCTCTGCCCCTCTGGGGATAGAGTTGTCATGCTGCAGGAGTCAGAAGCGAAGGTGCGGTAGTTAATATCCTGAGCAAGGCACCTACATTGATCTCCAGTCTACTCCTGTTCATATTTCTCTCAGCAGGATTAGATGCAGAAAAGCCTCCCCAAAGACCACTTAGCAGGCAGGCTGTGATTTGAACCACTTCAGGGCTTCTCGATCGGGTTGTTACCGAAGACTAACAACCAACATTTCTCAAGCTGCTCTGCCCTTTTGCTTAAGGTTGCTTCATGCCTGCTAACCAAACTGATATCTCAATCATGGCAGATTAATGTCACTTTGCTGTACCCTGAGAAAAAAAAAAAAAGGGGGTGGGGGGTGGGTGGGGTAGAAAGTGTGTTTCTTCTTTCATAAAGGCCACCATGGAAGAAGTAACCAAGATTAAGTTGCCCATCTGCTCCGTACCCTGTCAGTCAGGTGTTGTGTTTAATTCCTCTTTAGTTAGAGAGATTCTATCCTGCATAGTGAAAGATGCTGGGTAATACAGCTATAAACACTGTCAAGCCTATACAAGGGGCACTGAGTGATAAATAATTTCATAGACTCATTGAGGTTGGAAAGGACCTTTGAGATCACCGAGTCTAACCATTAACCCAGCACTGCCAAGGCCATCACTAAACCATGCCCCTAAGCAAATTTACTTTTATCAGAACTACTGAATCTTATTTCAAGTTCAGCAATTGCATGTCCTTCTAGTCCATAGTCATGTCAGAAGAGGGGAATAATTTCAACAGTCTTATGGTTAGATATGTTGAACTGCTGTAAAAGCATTGAACTTACCATTCTCTGACGTTTTGTCCTTTGAAAGGTGATGAGGCTGCTATTATGGTGGGGCTGCAAAATGCAAAGTGGAAACTATTTCAGTTTGATTTTTGGAGAAGACTTTTTCATCCATGACAAACCGTCCCAGGAGGTTATTTATATCATCACCTGCTTTTCAACCTCATTACAAGGTTTATTGTATTTTACAGAATCAGAGATACATGAAACTTCTCTGATTGTCTGCCATTTCCCTCCCCACTATTTGTGTCTGTGTAGATAAAAATACGTGTGGTCACAAAGAAAACCAGGTATGGGATGCTAAGGGGACCTCCATTAGTCCTGCAACCTGGTTCAGAAGTGACAGCTGAAAGGCCTGCTGTGACACACTAAACAGAGAGAACTTCTTCTAACACCCCAGACTGGCAAAAGACCCAGGGAGAGTGGATGCACTCAAACTTCCACTCTGGGTTTTCATAACCAAATGTGACAACAGCAACAAAGAAACCTCTCCCATCTCTTCTTTTCTTCAAAAAGCTGGAAAGGATTTTTTTTGCACATTGATTCTCATCTTGATTCCAGGAAAGAAACAGCTTGAGAAAACACATGCCTCCCGTGAAATAACCAAAACTCCAAACCGCTCCTCGCTGTCTGTTCTGTTCCTGGCCTTCTGATCTATGCTAATTGCTAAACTTTGGATATGCACTTGAAATTTTCTGTGGGCAATGTGACTCTCTTCAAATAAAAATAGATGCCAGAAATTCTTCTCTAACTGAAATACAGAGAATGACATTTAATGTAATGTTTAATCATTATTAATTGCTTTGGTATTCACTGAAATCATGATGGGTTCATTTAAATGTACAGCATCATTTCTGAGAATACTCTGAACAAGTACATACACCAGATCAGAGTAAAAAAAGCATAGTGAAGCCTTCTAGGAATGGTATTTAATCCACAGAGGTGTGCATTGGACATGGTTAAAAATTCCAAATTTGCCAGAAGATACCTTTAAGAAACAATACCACCTATTTTACCCTATAGGCAGTTTTGTTGAAAAGCTGAAGTGTAAAATATTGTCAAAGCATAATTATTAAAATAATTCATTTAAAAAATCCATGTTTTAAAATATTGTTCACAACAATATTTTTTGTTTAAAAATTGTTCACAACAAGTTTTGTGATAAAGCTATGTTTTGTTTAAATTTTGTTTAAAAAGTCAACTAAAAAAAGAAAGCACCAGCTCTAGCCCAGGTCGACAGGCACCAAGTTATCAGGCAAATTACACACGACCTGTCAGGGAATACGGCATCCCACAGCCTTGCCAAGAAGGCCACTACAGGGATCTCTCTTGTGAGTGCAGTGAAAACTGCTAGCAATCCTGCCAGCTGAGGGGCACAAAGACCCCAGAGTGTGGTAAGACACAGTTTTCAGTTGTGACCCTTTCTCCATTAAAATTTCTCAATGCAACAAGTCAGGACTCTCTAACCTCTTAAAGTAGAGGTCTGGTGCAAATTTCTCCACTTTTCTCTTCTCTGAAAAACCCCGTTAAGACTTCCAAGTTCTTTACAACATCTGAAATGCAGTGACAAAAGCTGGCAGATCTAGGAAATTGGGCAGGTATAGCCACACAGGACAACACGTAGCCATTTGTTTGCAAGTACATGCACACAGATGCCATAAATTTAGTTTCAGAACAAGTTTAAAATGTTACTATTTCTTCTTCTTCTTGCAACTAACACTTCCTTCCACTTTCCTGCTTATTACATATACCATTTTCCACTTTTCAACCATGAATCCCTTAGCTGAACGGGATCAAACTTTTCAATACCGAAGTATGCTACCAAGCCAGTCGATGGCATCACAATTTTACTCAGTTTTCACTGCTGAGAATGGCATGGTCTAGTAATGGGCACCAAACAGAAAAAAAGAAAAAGAGCCTGGGCAAAGGGAAGGAAAACAATTGTTCTACTCGAAAAATCTATCTTGATGATTGGGAAGAGCAAATAATTTTATTTTTAAAGTTATGTTTCTGAGCAGAGCAGGGGTTTATAAACTGCATGATTATGGCTGCAGGAATCTAGAACAATGGACACTAAGAAATCATGAGTTAAAACCAAATGTTTCTGGGACACAATAAATCACTTTAGATGACAGTTCCTATTCCCCCATTTCAGAAGGTGAACAGCTGAAGACATGTAGTGGTGAACTTTTGGGTATCTATCCCTACGTTGTACCTTTGCTACCCATCCTGTCACCCTTCCTGCACACTGAATATGATACCACAGTAATGCATTCCTCTGTCTTATTAATAATTGTACCTTAGTTCCCATGTTCTACATTTATGGTTGGAAAAGCATAAATAGAGTCATCTGACCTTTTACATATAAAAGTTGTTCTTTTATCTTAATGCAACAAAAGATAGTTATGATACTTAACCATATACAAAAGTTATTTTGAACCAAGCAGAAAGATTTAAATAGCAAAGTTTATATATTATTTTACAAAATACAGAGATGTTTTGCTCTGCTGGCTGAAAGCAGCTGAAGGAACAAGCATAATGACATTTTCAAGTAAGAAGAAATCTGGCTTATTTGTAGAAGCAAGGCAAAAGGTGATGGGAGATATGAATTCTCTTTTTCAAATTAGAGAAAACATTTGAAAATATATGCCTTAAACTCTCTACTTTTACATTTGCTGATAGAATTCCTGATAGAATTGGAGTCCTGCTACTACCCTCCAAAAAAATCAATATTGGAGTTGGTAGGAATTTTTCTGGTAAAATAGCTTTCTGTCACAAATATGTCAACTGCTCAAAACCAAAAGTCTGTGCAAAAAATAGATGTGCTTCAATAAAGATGACTATGCTGGGGGTGGTGGACATTCAGAGCTAATATTTGCATCCTAGCCTTTTTCCTTCAGATGAGTGTCCAAAATACTATGTGTTCAGTCATTCTGAGGTAAGCAAGACCAGAAACAGAATTGCAAGGGAAGATTAGGCTGTGCCCCCCTTATTTTGTATGGTATGACTTTTGCTTTTAAACCTGAGACAGGGAACAAGCATCCCCTTTCATTCTCCCATTCACATCTGTCCTGAACACAACATTTATATCTGTCCTGAATGAGAGCCTGTCTGATTTTCTCATTTCTACAGTTTGAAAACAAGTGAACATACTTGGGGCCCCAAGTGAAACACACAATCAAGGAAACTTTTCCAAGGAGGCTGAGAAATATTTCCTATTTGGACTTATTTAATATTACCAGTGGCTGAAGAGCACTTTTAGAGACTTAAAAAGGTGTTCCAAAAAATGTTCGTTCACAGCTAAGTGAAAAAAAAAAAAAAGCTTGACAGCAAGATAGCTACCTTCACAATTAAAAACACCAGCAAAACTGTAGCTAAGTGTTTCAAATTCAGTTCAATCAAATGTTGAATCCATCATTAATAGTCAATGACTTGCTACCTAACTGCACACCCTCTGGCACATAGATGCAGACTTATAGTGAACACAAGGCATTTAAAGGTATTTCATGCAATATTTTCAAGTCAGCAATGAAATTTAATTCTTTTTTACAACTGGAACTTTCCACAATGGTAATACCAGCAGTACTACAGTCTTCACAGCCATTAAGAATGTGAATAATTATTACTGAAAGAACTGTTAAAAATGCAACTGTAAACCAACAAACATGTCTGAAGCCTTCTAATGCAGTTACACGTGACACTGAGAAAGATTTCTAGTTGTTACAGGTGGAGGTACGCGTTGGATGATTTAGGCACTAAAGGATATTAAACTGTGGCTCTGTTTGAAAGTTGGTGTTCATTACACAGAAAAATGAGGTGTGATGTGTACCATCATATTAAACATAGAAGAGGCAGAAAAAATTCCTTAAGTTCTTACCAAGTCTCCTCATTGTAAAATTAGCCCTTTTAAGGCTACATGTTTCTTTAAGAAAATATCCCCTGCCCAGCAATAGGATTTGTAATTGTTCATCAAGCTGCTGTCAGAGGCTCTGGGTTCTCACAGAAAACCAACAGCGAAAGAAACTGGGGAGATATTTCAGAGGACAGAATAAAGTGAAAAAAGCAGGAGGCTGTGTGTACATAAATGTAGATATATATAAACAAATAACAAACATGGTTAAACTCAATATTTAGGACTGCAAAATCTTTACAGACTTGGGCTGATATAAAAGGTGTGTGGAAATGTAAATATTTTGGGTTTGATTATCAGAAACATGAACATCTGCAGGTCACTTTTTGGTGTCTAAACGTGAACCTCTAATGCTAGGGAAACAAAAAAAAATAAGGTTGGAAACATTTTTAATGATCTTGTTTGAGCTTTACTTTTTTACTATTCTTGTCATCAAAGCTAAAGTAAAAATCTAACCAAGAAGGATGGAAAGGAGGTGAGAGGAGAAGGGAAGGTACGAAAAGATGAAATAACTATCTCAGTGTACACATGGACCCTGGCTTTCCAGAGTCCTGGTGTAGTATCTAGCACTAGGTGCATTGCCATCTTGTAGAGATCCACTCTTTCTGATATATTTAGAAGCCAATAGTAGAAAGTACTAGAGAAGTGCAGAGTGTTGTCACTGAAGCAGAGCTACCAAAAGCAATTAATGGACTCCAAGAGCCTGAACCTTATGGAGCAGAGAATTTTGTCTCAGCATTTCAACATCACAATAATAAGTTTGGGTTGAATGACTAGATCACATGTAAATTCCTCCTTTGATTTAAAACCAAGATGTGGATACTTTGCTCTCTCTCTCAGTAAATTGTTAATGTTAAACATCACTCTGGTTAAACAGAGCATTATTTCTAATCTGAGTTTGTCTAGCTATTTGCCAGAAAATTATTTTCCCATTTACAACTATTCTGTGAGACTTACTAAGTGGCCGTGTTGTAGGTAACACAGGTAATGTCAATCTCAACTTCTGCAGTTTATTTTTCAAGTTTAAAATTGCATCTCAAGAAATTGTTATGAGAAATGGACAAATGTAAATGTTGACATTTTCGTATCTTGTGTGAAAACCTCATGAACTTCAACAAGGCCAAGTGCAAGGTCCTGCACTTGGGCAGCCCCCCGTACCAATATAGCTGGGCGGAGAATGGATTGAGAGCAGCCCTGGGAGGGGGCACTGGTGGGTGAAAAGCTGGACACGAGCCAGCAATGTGCTCGCAGCCCAGAAAGCCAACCATGGCCAGGGCTGCATCAAAAGAAGTGGGACAGCAGGTTGA
>JAVJGJ010000047.1:73161206-73180838 GCA_035590215.1 Microhierax caerulescens | reverse complement strand
AATGCTCTCTATGTAAATGACAGTAGGGAAGATATCAGGACAGTGCTTTTAAAAATTCCAGTCACAGGTTGTTGGCTGTCTTTATTTTTCATAATTTTTTTATTAAAAGCAGTGGGTTTCTAAAACTGTGTTAGTAAGCAGGCACAAACATTAATATTAATCATATTTTTCATGCAGATAAAATTAGGCCTACTTTAAATGCTGTTTGCGTTAGTTTCCATTTTTGTGATTCTGAAAATCCCTGGCCTCAATCAAAAAGTTCAATAAGAGGCACTGGTTCCGTAAACTCTGTTATGTGTGCTATAATCTGAAAACTAGAGTTTAAAAATCAACAGATTGGTATCTGCTACAAGAGGAACCTGGCCCTAGAACTGGTCATTTTAGAGTTTTCCTGTTGTTATAAATCAGGAGACAGCAGTCCCAGGCTGTAAGATCTTATGCAGGCAACCTTTGCAGTGGGCAGGCCAAGTGAGGGTAATCTAACTGTGTCAGAAAGGAATTAGTGGGAACCAATGTTAAGAGTCAACTTTTCATCAGAGTAGTAAACTGAAAGTGAGCAAAAATTCACATTCAATGCCAGTGACCTTTTTGAGTAACTGCACTATTAAATAACTAAAATACTGAAGTGGAAATTTTTTTTAGGAAACAGACTGTAATCGATTTTTGTCAAGTTTTAGCAAAAGAACTTCAATACTTAAACATTTAATTATATAACAAAATATTTATATAGGTTTGTTTTCCTAACTTAATAAATGGATTTGAAATTTGTCAGTTAACATGGGGAAAGAGAAGTGTGTCTCCAATGCATAGAGTAGTTATCTATGCTGTTAGGGTTTTACTGAATACCAGAGTGTAGACATTTAATATTGGGAAAAAGGGGGGAAAAAAAAGCGCAAAGGTAATGCAATTATCTTAGAATTATGTTAGTCTCTTTGCTGTGCATATAAAAATTACTCAGATCATTGAACTTTCTCCAAAATAGTGGGTTGCTCTATAGAGCAACAGCTTTGTTCAAGGATGGAATTAATGACTGGGTTGGACAACTTAATTGAATTGCAGCTAGCAGTAGTTTCTAAGGCAGGTATTTTGCTTTTAATTATTTGCTCAAGAATAATATTTTCTGAAATAATGCAATTCTCAATTTATTTGACAAAAAAAAATCATTATATTAATCAGCCAGCAATCTGTTCTATGAGAGTAATTATTCTTCTGCCTTCTCAAACAAGTCAACACTAGTCAGGAAATGAAATTGATAAGAGAACAGTTCATCCTAAGTCTGCTCTCACACAAGGCAAGAAGGCAGGCAGTCAGTCCTTTCTCTTTCATATGGATGACCAAGTTTTCTTATTAAAGTAACTGTCAGCACTACAGACTTCACTAGGCAGGTGATACCTGCCTTTTGTAGGGGCTGGGTCACTTTCATACATTGGTACTCTGACAACGGCTGATTCTTGTGAGATGAAAGTATCCCCAAATTTCTTGTGCCCTTTGATCTGTAGAGTTCAGTGCCCTTCAGATTTCAGTTTTTCTGTCATCCTGGTAGATTAACTTTAGCAGTTAAAAAGAAAATGTCCTCAGAGGGCTTCACCAGTAACAAACCCATGTTTATGACATTATTCACTAAAAGGGAGACAGAAATGGGAAGGACCTCTCTCTTTAATCAATAATGCATGCTCTAGTTAGTCCTGTCCTCTGGACATGATTAAACATGTATTTTGTTTCATAACTGATGATTTTGGTTGACTAGGGATTATAACTGTATATCCTCAAGCCTTTGCAACTAGCGTCAGGAAGATCTAACATGAAGTGGGTAGCCAGCTATGTTTAATATTAATATAGCACATAAAGAAAAAGACTACCCCCACTCCCAAAAGAAAAAAATACCCCAAAATCCCAATGGGGAGAACTGCAGCTAATTCTGCCCTGCAGTGAGTCAGACCAAACTGGCCCAGGGCAGATGCCTTTGACGTGAACCAGCTGCAGACAGTAGCCACAGTGTATGTCTTTGTCACATTCATTTGAAGTTTGGGGAAATAACATCGTTTCATTCATGCTAAAGATGAAGAAAAAGTCTCTTAGAAGCTGAGCCATATAAATTGTTAGGTTAAGGCCTGTTCTTAACTGGTAAAGTATTTGGCCAATGAAGCTGACGGGAAGAGCACTTTGGCTTCTACCCCACTGGTTGAGGGCCATGCTATATCTTCAGCAACTATTGTCAGCCTTGGAAAAGTTGTCCAGGGCCATTCCAGACCTCCACAGCACAGATGGTATATCGCCTGCTGAAGTTGAAGGAGCAGGTGATCACCCCCATCCCCGAGCTCCTCATGCAAGGGGCAGACAAGGTGCACAAACACAGACTAGCTTCCTCAGCGTGCGAGAGGGACAGTGAATCTTGGAGGACACAGATAAATAAACTGAATGTACCAGTAAGGAATATTCGAGCCTTGGTGCCAAGTGTGTTCATCTGGTGGCTCAAGCTGACAAAATTTGACAGCTGCTGAAGAGCAGAGAATCCTAAATGAACATACAGTGGTTGTTATTAAATAGGAAATATTTATCTTAATGTCATACTGACTATAGCACAATAAATGATGATGATTTCCTCGTACTGGAATGTGATTTGGATTTGTTTACATTGCTAAAGTACTGATACAAGCACAGTTGCATTAAACAAAAAAAAAGCTTTGTTTTTCATATTGACCACTGTACTGGAAATAGTGTTTCAGAACATTCCAGCAAACACACACAGTATGTAGGTATGTTTGTGAGAGGGAGGAGGGAATTCAGAAATGGTATAAGAAAGGTTTGCTCATTCCGAAATGTTTTTGTTTCTTTTCTTCTTCCTCCCTAGACACTTTTAAGATCTGGTTATTTTTTTCACTTCTGTTGAAGAAAAATGCCTTCCTTGAGCGGGAAAGTGCAGTCTGTCTTGGGCCTTGTGGAGCCAGACCACCTTGGCTATACATTGACTCACGAACACTTGACTATGAACTACAGCAGCTGTTTTTGCCCACCTTCTCCAGGCCAAGAGCCTCTGTGTGATGGGCCTATTGAGATGAAGAACTTGTTTTGGATTAAGCAAAATCCCTACAGCCATAAAGAAAACCTTCTTTTGTATCAGGAAACAGATGCTGTGAAGGAGGAGCTGTTGCATTTTAAAGCAGCAGGTGGTGGGACGATTGTGGAAAACACAACTACAGGAATTGGTCGGGATATGAATACTTTGAAGAAACTTGCTGAAGAAACTGGAGTCCATATTATTGCTGGGGCTGGGTTTTATGTGGATTCCACTCACTCTTCTCAAACACAGGCCATGACAGTGGAGCAAGTAAGTCTTAGCCATTGCTTCAGTGTCTCAGTCATATGAATTATCCCTAGGTGGGTCAAAGTTGGAGTGAAGTTCCAGCAAATAGATGGAATCTAGAAATTTTCAGTGTTAAAAGCTTCGGAACAGCATTACTGTGTGTCTTACAGCTGGGCCTGCACTGCTTGGGTGTGCTGGGATTATCTGTCAGCATTTCCAGTTCTTGAGCTCCATTTTCTCTCAGGGATTTGTTATAATGCAACAGTAAAAGGAAAATAAAATACTTCATGTGTGGGCATCTGGTACAGCACCAATTATCCTGTTCTTTTTACAGTTTTTAAGGAAGGAGTATATTCCTTCTGCCTCTTTTGTCTCTTTTTCTGGCTAATTGCCTCCCAATGAGATCACCCAGAATTCTTGTAGAAAGCATAAATAATTGCAATATTTATAGGACAGTTGTAAATCATTGCTTTGCTCAGGCTGTGTGTTATATGTGTCTTCTCTACCACTTGTCCAGACTTTTCAAGGCAGAGTCTACGTAAGATTGTTTGTACGGAGACAATGTGTTAATGGCTGAGGTCCCCTGATATTCCTATAAAAATAAACATTCGTCTTTTATTAAGCAAATGTGATGATAGGGAGAAGAGGGAAGGGAACTCTCCAAGGCAGGAGGCTGTGGATATGGATGAACAGAGCCGAGAATTTTTTTAAAAAATCTGTCACAGTTTTCAAATGAGTCAAATTCATTTAAAAAATCAATGATCAAAACTTGAGCAGTGCTGCCAACCACAGTGGACACAATCTGGCCCAAGCTATATGGAACAGTACTACTTTTCCTAAATATTCATCCATTGCTTGAATTTGATACAAATAGATTTCTTGGGGCAAAGGTTTCCTTTCTGTATTTGGTGGACTGTTGGAGACCCACAGATGTCCTGTACTCGGCAGGTAATCAATACTTAATCCAGTCCAGAAGACAACTACTTAGAAAGGGTTGTGCAGTGACTGATCCATGATAACTGGTGGTTCCTTATTTACCAGTGAATTTGACATGATGGTATGTTTTCTGATTAGACAAAGATAATCTGAGTATTTTGAGAGATGTTCTTCAGGAGAGGAGTAATTTCTGTGTATAGTTGTCTACAGAAATGGTTGCTAGACTGGTTATACATGAAGCAGAAGGTGTATGATCATAGGATAAAATGTTGGACAGAAGCCTGCTGCAAATTGTAATAGCTTGGACTGACTTTTGTGTGTAGACTGAGTATTTACTAAGATACTGTATGAAGCTGTTGAGGAGACAAGGTGTGGAGTAAAGTTACAGATTTATTTTAAAATGTATTTGAAAATAACCTAATTAATATTTGCTTTGGGGTTTTTTGGTTTCCTGGATTTGCTTGCAAACCTTTCTTCTTCCTTTGTTCACTTTATTTTTCCTTAAAATCATTACGTCCTTAACATTCAGGGCCAGAATTAGGAGGTCATCATCGCCATTTTGAATTGGCCTATTCTGAAAACAAAACCTAAAGCTTTTATAACAAACTGCTTTTAATAGGAGATTCTGTTTTTTTGCCTATGAATATTTTAAAAGCAAGCTAATTTTGACCCTGTAAATTTGTCAGCTGAGCTTTGTTCCTGTAGTTCTGAAGTCAGCAGAGCACTGGTTGTTTTATGTTGGCATTCCCACAAGCGGGATTTGCCTTAAACTTGTCTCTTCATGATCTTTGCCAGTGTTTCTCCCTTCCCTGTCTGAATGACAAGGTTTCCTTATTCTTTTATGCCTTGTTTCACAAGAAATCACATTGAACTCTTTCTGGAGCCAATTCAGGAGTGTGAGGCACAGGTTTCATGATAAACTAACTTAAAAAAAAATAATCTCAGCATAGATCAGTGTTCAAATTATATGTAAACCAGTTTTCTTGACAAACCTGGATGACTGTGTGAGTGAATACTGTTAAATTAATTTGCCTCTGTGTTTATTTTGGCCTTAGCAAATGGCTAGCATAACAGTAGTTGACAGAAACCAGATTTTACCTGCAGTGTTTTCACACACACAACTGTTAATTAAATAAGTTCAGAAAGACATCAGGAGTATAACTAGCATGTTGTCCATAGGCCAATTTTGATGCTATTTAAACCAAATAGTATTAATAATAAAAAATCTCATTTTCCTATTCTCTAGCTTACAGGCATTATTGTTGATGAGATACTCAATGGAGCGGATGGAACTAACACCAAGTGTGGTGTGGTGGGAGAAATAGGTTGCTCTTGGCCTTTAACTCAGAGTGAACACAGAGTGCTTCAGGCAACAGCACAGGCTCAGTCACAGCTTGGGTGCCCCGTTATCATCCATCCTGGCAGGAACAGCGATGCACCTTTCCAGATTATCCGCATTCTGCAGGAAGCTGGGGCTGATGTTTCAAAGACAGTCATGTCTCACCTCGACAGGTAAGCAAACTATTCTTTCTGGCAGTGTTGCCACAACCCACTGGGGTTTTGGGGAACTATGCTGCAGATATCTTGGTTTCTGTTACGCACTGGGATCACGACATGAAGAATTATCCTCCAAGTTTACTGACTTCAAAATAACTGCTTTTATAGAGCTTCCAGCCCTTCAGTCAGGATCAGCTTTTATATTCACGTTGATAAAGAGATTTTGGTATTTTAAATGCTCTATTTGAAGCCCTGGGAGCGAGATTAGGAATAACTGCAGCCACTTTTTTTTTATTATTATTATTTTTTATTTAATGGGAATTGTATTAGTTTGTATCCCTGCACAAATACCTGTATTTACAAAGCATTGGACATTCAGCAGCTCTTACCAAATCGGGTGGGAAGCTGCTGGACTTCCAGCCTTTTTGAAAGCCAGGCCAGTTTTACAGGCCTTACCAAAATCTCTCAGAAGCTAATGGAGAACTCCTTAATTTGGCTAGATTCTGGATCAAAGCAGAAGGCAGATCTTTTAACTTTCTGCTACCAGACAGAAGAAATATTGCTTAAGATGGAAATAGCTGGGTTTTGGATAGTTCTTAGCTTAGACCAGAGCGCTAACTTTTAATTTTCCTTGAGAGCAAAAAGCAGGAGCCCCATATCAGATATAGTGGGGAATTGGGGTGCTTTTCTCTCTCCAGTTTAGAAACACAGCCTCCATTACTGAATCAGTTTTGTGTGACCTTGTGTTGCTCATGGTGAACTGGAAAATGTCCAAGCATTGATTAGTTTGGCCAGTTGCTGAAAAATGGAGATGATTTGTGGTCATATGATTCTCAGCAATTGGATTGTTTGCCCTCAGTGTGTGTGCAATACAGGCAAGAGCACTGTGCTCCAAATTTCTAGCAGTTACAGGCTGTAAAAGCTTGCAAATCGAGCTACAGGTGTTTTGTATTCACACAGAGCTAAGTGTTTTACTTGGGGGTTTTAGGAACATAAAATTCAGTGCTGTGAAATTTTATTTATATGTGAATATATATAAATGATATGAGCTTTCTATATGTATTTACCTGCATTCCATTGTATCTATAGCTATATTTTTCTCTCCTTTTTAAAGAAAGACTAATTACTTAAATCTTTTTATCAGAGGACTGAGCAAGCTGCAGGTGTTTTGATACAGCAATGCCATTTTGGTACAACATAAACATCCAGTTGTGGGGGATTTGCTTTTATATGCGGTTGTAAATCATTGAATTCAGTGATTTATTGGTGGAAAATAAGCAGTGTAAGTAGAAAAACAGTCAAGACAGAGGTGCGGTTTCACTAACAGCTGCTGATGAACAATATGACATTTCCTTGTACTCCTCCTGTCATTACTTTCACACGTTCAGGTTGGCACTTGCTATAACATAGTCTCTAAACTACTGTGAAGTTTGGCTTAGCAATGTGCATTTAACATTTTAAGTCTCCAGTGAGAAGAATCCATGTGGGAGCACCCCAGTCCCTTAAATGTGAGATAAATTTGTACATAGCTCCATATTTCGTGTCTGCTTTTAACATAGACAGAATGGTAGTTTTCAGGTGGATTTACAATCAAATGATAAAACTAAAATGCTGGCTACCATTTTTTACAATTTAGCACCTTAGAACAAAAGGTATCAAATGTCCCTAGTGAAGCTATGGTAGATAAAGGCTTGGAAGCAAAAGCTGTTCGAGTCTTGGCTTTGGCCGTTTGTTCGGTATTAAAGTTATAAAGGTGACTTGGTAGAGATCAACATTTACTCACTTGAGTAGCTTTTGTTGGAAGACTTGACACCAACCGTTACAAATGCCTGATTGCTAATGGTTTTGTGGGTATCCCTGAGGTGATTTATGGATGAAGTCCAAACTACAGGATTCTCCCCTCTGTATCATCTCCTTTTCCGTGTGTACATGGCTGTGCAGGGCCAGTGTTTTCCAAACACCTGATTCCAGCATGGAGATCAGCAGTTAAAGCTGGGAACTCCTGCTGCTGTGTGGTTTACAAAGGGATCTAATGGCTGATGAAATTGAGCTCTCCTGCTCTTCATTGGGACAGAACAACCAGAAGCACACCACTAACAATAGTTTTAAAAGAAATTATTCTGGCTGGGATTTTGAAATACGTTGCTGGGTGGTTTTTGCCACCTGCACAGGAATACTCTTGGCTACCATCTCCCTGTGAACTGAGCAGGGCTGGATCTAAAATAAACCGTTCTCTTGCTCTGCACTTTGAAAACTTGCTTGGTGATAAATGTTCAATCTCCATAAACTGTAGCATTTATTTTAAAATAACATTTTTTATTAATTACAGTTGGCAAGTCTTAGACTCCTGCTGATGGCAGGCTTGTTTGAACAAGGGTTTTCTTTCTCTCAACCCATCTGTTCCTCCTACTTGGTCCTGTCATTAAGTCATAATATTGAAATTGTGACATCAGTCATTTCCTTAGCAACAGACCGTGATGTAATTGTATAGCGTAAAATTACTTTGTGACATCAATATCTGCCATAATAATAAAAAAACCCAAAAACTACTGCCCTTATAGTTAACTGTGCTGTTCTTGTGGATTTTTTTTTTCCTTAGAAATAAAAAATTGTGTTGTGGTTATAAAGATAAAATTATAATATATCATTTCAATGTTTTGTTTTCCTTTGGATATATTATACTCTTGGTAAAATTGTTTCAAAGAAAAGAAATATTCCAGACACCTCTTATTTCAGTTGCCATTCTTTTCCAAATGAGTGGTTGGTTTTAGTAGCTTTGTTCCTTCACTTTCCAAATCTGCTGCAAAGCTCATATCCTAGGTACACACAGTGCCATTATATATTTTAGTGAGAGCGTTTTTTTAAGGTGTTCTGGCCAGATCCCAGTGCAAACAATGATGTATTGCTGTTCTAATGACAATCTGGAAACATCACTGTACAAAATAGAAACTAAAGACAAAGTTGTGTATTACCGGGTGTGTGATAGATGAAACAAGCCCTGGATGTAGCTGTCTCCTGTAACTCTTTTGGGAAAGTAAATCTGTCTTGTGTAAGTAATCCATTGTCTTTTTTTTAAATGTCACTATGAATTAACCTCCTCCTTAAATGTCCTTCCTTGTTAGGTTGTCTGTTGAGAGGGTTAGTGATATCAAAAGTAAGTAACCTTCCTGTTTCCATTTAAATATTATCATAAATATTTTCATTATTTCATGTGGGAAGAATTGGGTTTGTTATGGGTGTTTTTTAATGCATGAGGTCCCAAATGAATGTGAGAAAGGCAGTGTTGTGTATCAGCTTAAGTTGCATGTGCCAGACTGGAGTCCTGTTTTTCAAAATGGTGAGTTAAATCTTAGATTATTGGGTTTGTTCCTTGCAAGTAGGAAGCTGCAAAATACCTATCCTCATACCATGAGATTTTTTTTCTTCCTGTTGCAATGCTGACTTCGTCTTATTTATGTTCTGCAGGACCATATTTGATACAAAGAAACTTCTGGAATTTGCTAAACTTGGATGCTACTTAGAGTATGACCTGTTTGGTACTGAATTTCTTCATTACCAGTTCCATCCTGATATTGACATGCCGAGTGACAATGAAAGAATTGCAAGGTACCTGCTTTCATGCAGTTTAAGCTATAGTGTTGCCATTGACAAATTGGTATTATTGGTACTTGTTTTAAGGCCATTACAGAGTGATTCTGCTTGCTGTTCAAAATTGTCTTTTTTCATCCTAAAATAACAACTTTTTTTTTTTTCTGCTGTCACCATGTCTTTAGAGCAGCAACTATAATTGCTTTGATCTGCAAAGGAAGATGTAGCATCATAATGTTATTTGAGAAGAAGATGAAGAGATTTTTAAACTTCATTCTTCATCCTAATTCCATGCTAATCTGGTTGAATTTTATCATTTACTGCATTTATATAGACTGTAAAAAAGAAAAGGCTGGAGATACTGGATTTATGTTAGGGTTTGGCTTTGGTTTGAAACATAGTATTGGAATCCTAGTGATGCTACTAAGCATCATCTG
Organism: Microhierax caerulescens; assembly: GCA_035590215.1. NCBI lineage: Eukaryota > Metazoa > Chordata > Aves > Falconiformes > Falconidae > Microhierax > Microhierax caerulescens. The sequence goes on along the minus strand of JAVJGJ010000047.1, from coordinate 73,171,076 downwards.
AGTCTGTTACATCTCTTCAAGAATGTGCTAACCCAGCAAAACTTGTTGATTGTCATGAGTGGATCTGATCCTGTATTTCCATCATGAAACCCAAACTTTTTTCTTCCAAGCACTTTACCACCCCTCCCCCCCTGCTCCTTTTGCCCTCTCCCTCTTTGGAAGGATGAGATTCCTGTCTCTTCAGAACTCCCAAGCTCCTCACCTCACAACATAAAATTACTTGCCCCACTGGCAGGATACCTCTTCCCTGCTTCTCATCAGCACATGCAGTATCAGCTTAGCTGCACAGCAGATCTGTTGTGCTCTGCTAACACAAGGTATTGCCAAGGAGATGCGTTCCTTACAGAAACTGAGAGAAGGTAGTATCAGCTGGGAATGGGCATCTCACTCTGATTCTGTCTGGAGGTGTGATCCTCCTGTGTTTTTTGTGCACAGTGTTTGTGTGCGGTCAAGTGGCAGGTTTCTGAGGGGTGGGGTGCCATCCTGCCTGTGTCTTTTTTTTCCTTCCAGAGTTGCAAACAGTTCTTTCGTTCTGCTTGATGAGAAAGATTTTATGATCCCTGATCACTAATGAAGTAACTTTCTAGCTTTTGTTTACATTTCAGACATAGCTTCCCTCCCCCTCATTGTCAGATTAACCTCAAAATAATCTCTGTTTTCAGACTGTTCTCTTTTTAAGAAGGTGCCGTGGTTACTATTCCATTTACTGCCAAGTGTTTGCTGCTGCTTTTCATGCTAGAAATTGGTTCTGTGTTGTAACATGGCTCTCAGTCTTGCAGTCCGTATTTTAAGCTGTTGCAATGAACCCAGTTTTCACACTTAGAATGAGTGGGTAAAGAGTTGCTCCCCTCCCCTGTGCTTCCTCCCCTGCCCTGTGCCACAGGTCAGCAGGTACAGAAGCACTGTGCGGAATCTTGTGTGGATGAATGGACTGTGCCTTGGTTAGCAAGTGCGTGTTCAGCCATGGCAGTTTTCATCCCATCCACAATACTTGCTCAGCCACCAATGTCTCTTAAACTCTCTGGTACCTGAGTTATTTCTTGTAGCAGGCTGTTCACAGGAAGAAAATACGAAGTTTGTCTTCTCATTATATGGTGTGAATACATGCACTTCAGTTAGCAGTGCCCTTAAATGGATTTTGTTGGGCTTTTGATGAATCCACACTGGGCACAGGATGGCAGTGGCGATTGCCTTAGGGTTTGGGGGTTTTTTTGTCAAACAGCACCAGAGAGGTAGAAATCAAATTGACCTTTAAATGTGTTGATGAAAATACTGGATGGAAAATATACGTTCAGGTCTTGTCTATTCAAAACGTAAACTTCTGTAGTCATGCAGTACCTACTCAAACACTGCTTAACCATGTGTGTAGCTACGCATTTTTGTTGCAGTCTACTGCCAATGCAAGTAAAAAGCTGATTTTTTTTAAGGACAGTTTTTCTTTGAGTCAGAAGCAAGTACTGACTAAACTTACAGGAATGAGCAAAAAGCAGCAATGAATATGGAATGTAAAGGACTATATGCCTCCCCAACCTATGAAATTAGTCCAAATATGAAAGGATTCTAAAATGTTTAGTCAGGCATGAACTTAGTTCCTGCAGTGTCATTGCTCTTCCTCTCTGGTTGGCTTGTGGCCTCTCTGTATTGCAGGCTGGAGAAGTTACTTCTGATGTAAACTATGGTGTACGTAGTGTTGTGCACTATATGGCACTGGTTTTTGGAAGATGCTAATATTTTACCAAGTTCTATCTTGCCTTCTTCCTGCTGCCCATGTTAATTTGATCCTGCTATGTGTATCTCCCTCATAACTAATTGTAATGAAAACGACAGTAAGGGCTTTCAGATACAGTGTGGTTACTTACAAAACTAGTATTTGCTTTCTTGCTGACCAAAGCACAGTCAGGAAGGTAAGAATTAGAATTTCACAGTGCTGGCAAATGATGGAATTGGGTGCCTTCACGAGAAACACACACTTCCAGGCCAGGTCTCTCTGTCTCTGCCACTTTGGTGCTACAATTTATCACCAAACTAAACTGAAGCTTAGTAGGAAACTTAAGTCATGCAATACAGGAGTTTAGACACCCACCAAATAAATTCTAAAAAACGAGCTGAGCAAGGGATTAAGGCTACGAGTGTGAAGTGTGGAACAGAAGGACTTGCTACAACGAAGTGACCAGGAAAGTGACCAGGAGGATTACTTCTTTTTCCAAGGTGACTTGCTGCTGTTTTGCCAAGTCTGTTTAGCTGAGCTACTATATTAACACCTCATACTTCTTGGCATGTGCTAGCACTGTGCAATGCCTCTTATTTATCTTCTTCTTTAATGAACATCTTTGAAACGTGTTTGGGTGATAACTGTCTATATGGAATATGATGCTGACAGCTTCAAATTTTTATTAGCCTGGTTTGTTAAATGGGAATTAACTAAAGGTGTGTAAGTATTTGTGTGATCGAACCAGGCTCAGACCGTGGTCATTAATAAATGTAAGGAGACTAGCTTTGTGACAGCAGGAAGAACTGACTTGCTGAGAAAGAGTTTTTGTAGAAGTATTACTTATTTATGTATATAAAACCTGTGTCCCACGCTTGGTGACGCTGAAGCTCTTGAATTCCTCCATGAACTTAAGAGGACTGGGAATGCAAAGTCACCTGCCAGCTGGATAGTTTTCCTTCTCTGCTTCGAGATGTGTGGTGGTATATTTTCAGAGGTGGTTTGGGTTTTTTTTTTATTCAATATGATAATGTGGTTTAATTTCAATTAAATATAAGAAACATGTCTTCTGAGTACTTAAAAATAAGTGTTTTCAGTTACAATACAGACTAGCAGTAATGTAAAAATTGTAAATTGTGCTCAGTTCTGTGCTGTTGCAGCATGAGAACCTTTCACTGATGGGTATGCTTTTTACTTTTGCAGGATTCGCATGCTGATCGATGAAGGCTATGAAGACAGAATTCTGATGGCTCATGATGTGCACACTAAGAATAGGTTGATGAAATACGGAGGTCATGGATATTCACATATCCTTAAATATATAGTTCCTAAAATGCTAATTAGAGGCATATCCCAAGATAAAATTGATAAAATACTCCTAGCAAATCCAAAGCAGTGGTTGACTTTCAAGTAGGAATAATGAATAAATATTCCTATTTTATAGGGAAGCTTGATAAAATTCAAATTTGTTTCAGGAGAGCAGTTACTTTAAAACTTGGTTCTTTTCAAAAATCTGGAAGTTATTAATCAGATGTGAACAAACTGATTATGAATTTTCTCTTTAATTAGAACAATGAAATAATGTATTCTCTCTGTATTTTCTCCCTTCTAAAAGTCTGTTCATGAATGATTTACTGGATATGAGCTTACCTGCAAAATCTTTTCAATTGAAATTTTAAAACAATTGTTTCTAGAGAATAATCTAGTCCTATTATTAAATGTTATGCAAAAATATGTTTGAAGGTGCATCATCTGGACTTTGAAGGAAATTACTATTTTCAATTAATTTCCCTTCTCCAGGGGGTACTTTTATTCCTTGTAATATTGACAATCTTCTAATTATCCTTACAATCTTCAAATAATGCTTGATAAAATGTCTGGGAATTTTAAATAGCTTCCATAGACAACAGAAGGCAAAAGAAATCTCAAATAATTCTAAAAATACATTGTTTCTTTCTAGTTTAATATTTTACTTATTTTTAACTGTAAGTGTAAAAACCACATGGAAAAATAGATTTTGAATAAAGCAATTTGATGACCTCTTAAACTTATGTGCAGTATTATTACAGATGTCTTTTTTTAATCACATTAATTTTTTGGCCTGAACTTTAGGAATCTCACAGCAATCATATGAAACTTCATGTAGACCATCTTCTTTTTGTAAGGATGCAACGCCAAAAGTCAAAATATATTACATAATACAGTTTTAATGAGTTGTAATAATTATAACAAAGATTGTGATATAGGTCTTTACAAATCAGTATCTCAAGATATGATGAAAAAGGAAGAAATGTTTGCCTTATATGTGTCTTTCACATCAAGTGTGTTCTTTGCTCTTGTCTAATTTCTACCAGGGCAGGTGATTTATCCAAAAAGTGGTCTTACCCAGTAGCAGTGGTAGCCTGATTTCAAAAGCTTCTTCAAATTTAACCATATACATCTTGTAGTATTGAACTTTTCCAATAAATACCTTAGTAAATATGCATCACTAGTTGCCAGTGATCTCTAGCTTGGTACATTACTGTTTGATACTACGTAGAGAATGTCTAGCTACACTGCTGTTGTGAGTGCGCTAACCAATAAAAGCAACGATGGAACAAACAGACATGAAGTCACACATCTGCTATTAAAATACATTACCTCACAGGAAAAAAACAGGAGCAATCACTCCAATGTATGGATATAGGCTGGCACTTCGTCATAAAGTAGGAGTGTTATTAACCATTCTGGTGAGCACAAGCAACTGGCAGGACAATGTCCCTTTATAAATCTTAGATGAGTTAGACTGGTGATCCTCTCAGTCAGCCTAGACTAACAGCATTTATTTTGAATGTTTTGACTCAAAACAGAAACAGATAGAGTAACATGTTCTGTTTAAGAAAACCTTCACTCATTCAAACGAGATTTTTAGAGAGATACATCAGATTTTTACTGAGCAGCCAGCACTGAAGAGCTTTTTTGTCACAGTGGCAGACACTCTCGACATTTTAGTGGAGATAAATCTGAATTTGTACCCTTAGCACATTAGACAAGGTTGTGTGTGGCAAAGTATGTGAAACAGAAATACTGGGGGTAGCCTCTATTACTCTTTTAACAATTTACAGAAATGTTACCCTGATTTTGCCAATATATTTTAGCCAATGTTAAAAATAAATAGCATAACCAACTGTGCTAAGGAGCTAGTTAATTATCTTGCTAAAATTTAGGTTTAGAACGAAATCTGCAAGTTTTAACCTGAGAGAAACAGACAGCCTCCCCTCCCAGAAACAAAACAAATAATAAATCCATTTTCTGAATAAAATTACTCTGTAGACATTACTGGTATAAGTGATTTTAAAGCAATTTTATAACTATGTAACTCATAGTACCTGTGTTTAGTTTAATTCTCCAAGCTATTAATCCTTTATATGGATTAAACTTCTTTGAGACTTTATATAGTATATATATATATGAATGAGAAAAATAGGTTTTAATACACACTCTTTTTTGCATGTAAATATCTGCTGCTTTCTTTGCATATGTGTTATCATTTTTGGTAATATGCTTATCTGTATCCATTTCATAGGCACACCTTACTACAAACTGGTAACTAGCTACCACGGAAAAGGTCTGTGTGACAACATTTTCTCATGTGTCAGATCTCCCACTCTTTTGTGGGAATAATCCCACTAACTTCAGTAAGACAAGACACCTAAGACAAATAAGGTTTTGACCCATTATATTCTTACAAAATTCTAGTTGAACATCTGCAGTATGTTAAGTTGTACTATTAAAAATAGTACCCAAGTATAGACTAAGTGCTAAAAGGCTAGTGAAGACTAATCGCTGCAAAGAAAACACTCTAACTTAGTCTGAGGATGTGGATGCCAGGCTTACTAATTATTTACACGACTAACCATCAAGAATGGGTCTGTAATAATTGTCTAAATATGTATTTACACATTTACAGATTAAAAGCCAAATCCTTTTTCCACTAATATCAATGGGAGTTTTGCCATTGGCTTTAGTGGAATCAGGGATTTGGTCCAATAGAATAATTTGTCAACTGTTATGTTTTTCAGGAAAAAAAAAATAGTGTTTCTGCTATCCTTTTTCTTTTAGAACACAGCTAAGTGGAAGACAAAATTTGAACAACTCCACTGGACTGATTTTATGATACAAGTCTAATGTAAACCTACAAAGCAGGAACATTGAGTTAAGGCTTAAAGCTGATTAGTTTCTAGTTGTAAGTGGAAGGATAAGAGAAGTACAAGGCAAACAATTCCTTTGGAGAGACAAAGTATAGTTTGATTACCTCTTTCTTTTATTGTAAAATCATTCCTCACCACACTATGAGTGGACTCCAAGCATCATTGTTAGCAAGTCACAAGAACCAAAGCTGAAGTATGGGTAAAGCAGCAAGATCATAACACATCGAAGTATCATATACACTGAAGAAATAACTCAGCGTCCTTAGGTGGGGCTTTTTCCTATAAAAATTTGACCTATGTAGGACTTCATTCACATGGACACTAACAATGAGGAAGTATTTGCTTTGGCGGTAGTGGATCACACATCTGTTTAACTTGTTTTATAATTTTTTAACATAAGGTTTCTCTGTGTTGTACAGATGTGAATCAGGTAGCATTTGACTTTTTTTTTTCCCCGCTACTGAGGTGTTCAGTGGTTGCTCTCTGCTGGGGTGCTTGTTTCATTGACTTTTGCCACGCAAATCCATTGCTTAGAAGAGCAAGCTTCATTTTTGGACTGGTTTGGTGGGTCTTTTTACTCATTATCAGTCGGCATAAATAATAAATCCAGAAAATGTGCTGTATTTGTTGTTGTTTCCTCCATGTGCTTTTCCTCCATCTAATTTAATGTAAACTTCGTCTCCTGGCTCCAAATGAAGAACCACGCTGTTACTGGCATAGTCGTAGTTCTGATCGGCATCCTGAGCAATCGCACTAGCTCGAACCTACATAAAATACATAATGAGTGGTTAAAAAAACTCAGATAACTTTTCCTGCATGGTGAAATTAAAGCATATCCTCAGTAGTTTATTCAGCATGCATGAGTGGCCACTTCAAATAATGTCTGGCAACATCTATTGCAGTTTTTTCCTATGGTTATTTCTTGGGTTTTGCTATGGTTCTTGCTTATTTTCTCCTACAATACAACACTGAAATAAAGTAATAACGTGCTGCTTTCTCAGTCACCTGATTAATATACAACCATTTGCATTCCTGTAGATGTTTGGATCTTTTTTTAAATATACGTGTAATAATAGCTGGAGTTCAGAGAACTGAACCTGGTGGTGTGCAAGTTTTACCTTAGTGTAACTTTTATTTCAGCAGGACAAGTGATTGACATTGGTGAGGATCCACAGTGAGGCCCTACTGATACCAGGCTGGACTTTTTCTACAGGCAATTTATTGTCATAGGATCATGCTGCAAAAAGAATACGAGAAGTACATACACACACACATGCATGCTCCAATACACACAAGCAGGTAAGGATCCTAGTTGGGGTTTGGAAAAACTGTTATCACCACATTTCAGTAAGCAAACATTTAACTTCTATGTGTTTTAAGAGATGCACGTTGGAAAAACCACAAGTGAGTGATTTGCTTTAAGAGGTTTGGGAATTTACAAGTTATTGCGGACTTTTCATTTACAACTTCCACTTAAGCATACTTTTTTCCCCCTATTTATCCCTTGCTTATTCCACTACTGATTAAATTTAACATTACTAGCAAACTGGAAGTAATCTGTAATTTCAAGATGTATGTTGGTTTCCAGCAGTGAATAGCCTGTGCCATTGTAAGTCTCCAAATCATTTATATATAATTTGACCCTCTTGGTAAAATATTTAAACTTAGTTGTATGTGATTTATTTCAGCATCACACATCATCTGTTTGTTGCTTGTCTTTGTTCTAGCATAGTTACAGAGCACTAAGTGATTTAGTGGTATTGCAAGCTTGAACTAAGTAATAATGCATGACCTGGTGTACTATATGTGGGATTTTATCTGTTCTGAATTGAAAAAATAGGCTATAATTCACAATTTTCTGTGGATTCCTTTCAAAGTTTAACTGATAAATTTCCAAATTAAATTTTCATGTGATGGATTTCACATAAATATTGAAATGTTAAAAACGAAGGGCTGCTTCTACCAGGCAGGATCTTATGGCATTATGCAGCTTAAAAACCACAGTACATGGAAATTCTTTATACATCCTGTATGAAGAGTGAGAAAGGCTTAAAAGGCTTGCAGTGCTGTGACAGTCTGCAAATTTAAACTGATACATGGCATAATGATAAACCCCAACTATTTCAGGACTTCTTGATTCTGAATTAACTGCTATTGTTTACAGAGGCATCTCTTTTGCTAGTGTTTAAGCAATACTTATTTTAAGCACTGGCTATTTCCTATGGATTAATGACTGACAAGGTGGAATTAAAGGCTCTGGGCTATTAACCCTGAAAATACCCTTCAAAGAAAATAACCAGCTGGGACTGTTGCTGGTAGTATAAATGGAAAGGGCAAATGGGAAGGAGTGAAAGGCTATAGATGAGGCAGAAAAACTTCTGCAGAGAACTAGTATCTTGTATACCAGCAAACAAAATGGTTTAAATGACTTTCCAAATTCCCATTTACATCATAATGAAATGCTACTCAGCGTATTTGTCTAAAATGTGTTTCTATGGATGGTAAAGGAGAATTTGAATTGTGTTCGTGACTATCCTAAGGAAGTCAGCATATGGACACTGACTACAGCTGCAATGGATATTTCATTTTTAAGATTCTACATAGTACAAACTGGCTGAAGAAAAAGAGATTCTGGGTATTGAAAGTCTAGAAACCAAAGTGTAGATCTTGCTGCCCTATGTATATCAACAAATGTCCTATAAACTCCAGTGTGCTGTTCTTAGAGGTTTTACCTCCTGGTTTGGTTAGCCGGAGCAATTTCTTTTTAAAGCTTAGGAGAACAGTCTCAACTGAATTCTCAGTCAATTGCTGCAAGAGGGTGAATGTATCTCAAAATTAAACCATTAACAGTTTATACATTTTGTAAGATGCATGCGAGTTCTTTCTTGAAGCTATGTTCTCGGGTTGCTAAGCTCTGTGATCTCAGCAGTTCCCTGTTCAAGCTTTATAACTGTTAAAAAAGTCAATGTATTAACACCGGAGACTTCAAGGTTCCACCTATGCATTGCTTAGGAATGTTAAGTCAGTCATTCACTTCCCAATAGTTTGGGTTTTTTCATTGCTAGAAAACACTGGATTTATAGTGTAACCTGTGTCCGACTCCATTTAATGGCATCAAAAATTTCTGAGCTTTCTTATAACAGACAAAGTTAATCAGTCACACCAGTGTATAGTGTTTCAAGTATAAATCATGATCAAAAGGAGGCACTGCTGCATTGAAATTGTGTATCGATTTTAAATAGTTTGTATGCTGGTATTTACCTAAACACTTACCTTTGCACAGATATATACAAATATACACATGGAACCCTTGCCTTTTTTTTTTCTTTGAATCACTGCGAGTTAATTTGTCTGATGTCTGGTATGGCAAGTAGTTATAGTTGGGAAGAGTTAGACTTCAGGCTCAATTTAATATTTATAATTGGGTACTTTTAAAAGAGTACCGGTATTTATTTTTCAGGGTTTGGGAAAATAAACGCTTTAAAACATTATAAATAAGGGTCAAAAACAGATTAATGCTTTAATAGCAAGCAAAACGGCATTCTCGCAGTGGACAGTGTTTCCTTTGTATGAAGAAATCCAAGTGAATATATTACGATTTTTACTAGTCCTCGTGAAGAAATCAAAGTGAATACATTACGATTTTTACTAGTCCTGGTTTACCTGCTGAAACAATATTTATGGTGGACATTTTCTAATTTAATTAATTGCTGCTGATGTCCTCATTATTCTGTTTTTACAGTACTTCTGAGGACCCATAAACAAAAGGTTAAGTGGCAGATCGGGTTAATTTGCCGCCCGCCGGTGCTGCCGCCCGCGCCGAGCCGAGCCCTGCGAGGGAGGGGGCCGCAAACGAACGCGCCCCTCCGCGACCTGCGCGGGCGGCGGGGACGCCGAGACCGCTGCTCGGTCCTACGGACACCGCGTAGAGCCCATCACCCCCCCCCCCCCCGCCCGCCCCCCCGGGCGGGG
>JAVJGJ010000047.1:73147142-73158471 GCA_035590215.1 Microhierax caerulescens | reverse complement strand
CTCCGCTGCGGCCGCTGCAGCCGCCGGGCGGGCGGGCGGGAGAGGGAGAGCTGCCGCCGCGCCCCGGCCGCCCGCACTTTTATGCTCCCGCTGGCGATCGACTTTTTTTTTTTGCAGGCTGTGCCAGTCCGAGTCAACTTTTCCAGGAACTTGCCTTTCCTCTCGCGATCGCCCCGCTCGCCGCCTCGCTCGCTCGCTCGCTCTCTGTTGTTGGGGTTTTTTTTCGCAGAGACGGCTGTCCTCGGCGGGGACGCGCCTCCCGGCCGCCCCGCGGCTGCCCCGGTGCCCGCCGCCGAGAACCCGCGCCGCTGCGCCGGAGCCCGAGCCGGAGCCGGAGCTGGAGCCGGAGGGAGAGCGTGATCCTGCCCGGGTGCCACCTGCCAGGAGAGGAGGAGGCTGACGAGCGCGCTGGAGCAATTTATAGGCACCCAAAAGCGCAGGGGAAAGGGGAGCTGCTTTGGCATCTCATTCCAGCATCTGCTCTGCTCTTCCCACTCACAGAGAGTTTGGCATTACTCTGGCAGTGTGGGAAATATATTTTTTTTTCCCTGTCTCCCTCCCCCACCCCTCCCGCAAACGGATGAACAGCGAAATCGTGAGCCTCACTCACTAGCTGCATCTTGCGATGACAGCTCTTTCTGGAGCAGACCAAAAGGAAGAGATGTGCTTAGCAGCCTCTGGGTACCCTTCAGGTCACCGATCGAGAATTAAAAGGTCAATCCACCTCCTGCTTAACGCTTCCCCGAGGCCACCCTGCCATATTAGTGTTTTCTGGGAAATACCGCTTTAAATGTAGGGATGTTTTACAGTTACCCATTGTCCAAGTGGAAGTTACTTGAAAATATACCTCCCACCGTACACAGTAATAGAGATTAGCATCTCTCACAATTTCAGATCTTACTCTTCCCCTGTCCCTGGTTACAACCATAAGGCAGAGAAGGAAACAGTTCTTTCTGTGAATTAAAACTGACATACTCATCGCCGGCTGCAGTGTTTCCTGGTGTTAGAGCCAGCCACCGCTTTGCTAGCGAACTGACACGAGGGAAAGAGTTCCCTTTTGTTTAGAAGCCAAAGGGAAGTGTGGGGCATATGCAGATCAGCAGACTGCTGGACCTGAGAAAAAAGTCTCTGGCTTATCTCAGAGGCAGCAAATTGTTTTGTTAAGTCTTGGGGTTTTCTTCCTTATTTTTCCTTTTTTTTTCTTCCCTTCCCCCTCCCCTTCTGTGTGAAAGGTTTCTCCTCCCCCAAGGGCTGGTGGGCACCTCTGTGACTGAGTAGGAAGGTGAATGTGCAATATTAGTGGCATTTCTCCTGAGAAAATATTAAGGGACTTGTCCTGTTTACAGATACACAAGGTACACAAAGAGCTGTTTAAATAAACAAACAGAATTGATTCCTAAATCATACTTCTGTATTCAGGAGCAATGGACGTCAATCAAACGTGGGTGACATTTGCCTGTCAATACGGGGATGATGGCTGGAAAGAGTGTGACTTATTACAGCAAGGCAAGAATCGGAAATGAGCAACAGCAGCAAATAGGACAACAACCAAATAATAGCATCTCCAGCGATGATCAGAGGGCTGTGATCTTGTCTTGGATTTTATTAGCATGAATCCCCTCTCCCCTCACCCGTTCTCTTTTCTTTCGTTTCTATTCCACAACACAATAAGGTCAAACAAGCAGGCAGTGGGAAACAAAGATTCATTGATTCTTCCTTTTAAGCAGAAATGTCAGCAGCTCCTTTTGCTCTTTCCTGAGAGACTCAAAGGCAGGGAGTGTGTCCACACCACATAGAGATGGGCCAGCCCAGCTCCTTATCTCCCCAGAAAACTCCTGATAAAGCTTCCATTTCCTGCACTTGTAAATATCCCTCCCTGCCCCATTTTTTTTTCTTTCTTTCTTTTTTCTTTCATCTAATGTTCTGTCTTCAAAAAAATTCTTTATCTGGCACTGACACAAGCTAGCCAGTTCCCTCAGCTGAGGGCTTCCCCTCAAGACCCAGGAAAGCAGCTGAAGACACTTTGAGAATTATGTTCATATCTCATCGTTCTCTTCACCCCATAGGAAAGGGCTTTCGGCACTGCTCTTTCATCTGGGCAGGAAAATGAAAAAGTTGTGCCAAGAGTGATGAGTCCATCTCAGCCTGTAGCTAGACCCTTGAGGCATTGTATTTAGTCATCCCTAACCCAGGAGTTTTTTGTGACATCGGGGTGTGTGTAAAACTCCATTACCACGGATGTGTTGCAGATTGGGAAACAGCAAATCTCTTACCTTCAAATAAACACAAGCCTATCATGGTCTGCCAAGCCGTAGTGATGCTGGGTGGCTTACTGGCGTCAAGTACACTTTCAGTTCCGTACTGCAGCTATGGTAAGCCTGATTTTTGAAGCAAGGTCCTACCGTACCAACTACATTCACATTCTTAATAGACAGTTTTATCCTCACACATATTGCCAGGGATGTTCTAAACTCTTGCACAATTTCTCCCAAAGATGAGAGCTGCAAAAATCACAGCCTAAGTAAGCAGAATAGAGAGAATGGGGCAAGTACTGGTGCTGGGTTGTCAGTGGAGCTTATGTGTTAGCTGGGAATATAACCTGGGACCTTGAATGCCTGGCCAGTGTTTTAGTTACCAGATTATCCTTAGTTCCCAAGGAAAAAAAAAAAAATTCCCAAGGAAACTAGGAATGGGAAACCGAAGGGCTCAGAAGTTACGCACTGAAGGTCTCAGTAATCTGGAGCAAAGTTAAAGGAAATGTAGAAACCTCTTTTTACCACGGGACCTTTGTTTTCCTGCAGTGGTATGTCAAAGCAGATTCGCTGTAATTAAGGCTTGGGTAGCATTTATGTTATAACATAACCTCCTCTCCTCTAACAGTCGAGACTGCCAGTCCATTATTAATATAACCATTGTACCTATGTGAGCTGCTGCCAGCCTTAAAGTGTTAAATTATCTTTGTATGTTTGAAGACCTCTTGCAGGCTTGCTCCAGTCTCTCAGCCTGTTTGCTTCCCTTCCTGTTCTCTGGGCCTTTACGCATTCAGATCCGCAGCTGGTGTTCGAGCTGTATCCCCTGCAGCTTCAGCCATTTGAAACAGCCTTCTCACAGCTCTTTTCCTTGCTGACTAATTAGTTAATGTTCATACAGAGCCTTAAAGACGTACAGCATAACATGCATGTCCATTTTACGTGCGTGCCATTGCCTCAGCACTAAGATAGGGAAAAACGGAGAAACCCATGTAAGAACGTGTCCGCTGGCACACAGGGGAACACATTCTGCAGTTACCAGGCACAAAATGGCTCCTTATGCCTGCAGTGCTAAATTCAAAGGGTTAGCCCAGGAAAAAATACTTTGAGAAAGGGCAACCCTTTACCAGCTACAGTGAGCAGGAGTAATGTGGAAAAAGGCATATGCTGAACAAAGGAGTGTTCGAATGCTGTGCCAAGCTCCATACTGCTTCTTCTCACTCCTATCTGCATCTGTTTTGCTCTTGCTTATATTTTACCTTTTTTTAATACTATTTTAGAAAAGCATTTTGAATTTCAGTCAACTTGAAAATTAAGGCTTTGCTACACTGTGCCTTTATATGCACGGGTTTAACTGCGTATGTAAAGGTTAGTGTTTCGACCTGGAGGCCAGCAGTATGGCCAAGGAACAACATGCACTTGCTCCAACAGGTAACTGGGTTCAGTGCTACAAAATAAAACATAAAAGGGGGAAAAAATATTCCTATCAGTATATATGGGTCAAAGATACCGAGGTGACATCTTTGCTGCTATCCTAAACCATTGCTGGTATCCTACTTCAGTTCTGTTCACCCAGTTTGCTAAAATCTCAGGGCTGGCACATGTGTCATGTAGCAGGTCCCAGTAGGGACCATGTCCTGCACCAGTTTTGGTAGAAGCAGGTACAGCCAGTGTTAACAGTTCTCCCAGAAACTCGTTTTGGTCACTATGACTGACAACCATCTGTGTTTATAGTGGTGCAGGTTGCTTACTGGATTCTTTCCTAAAACTAAGATTTTCATGCTCATGTAAGGAAAATCAGCTTTGGCGTACAAGAGAAAAAAGTTGTCTTGCTGATTTTTTGGAAGCTTTTACCTGACTTTTGGAATGTAGGAAGTCCTTCTGCAGGCTATTCTCTGTTATTTAGGGATTTAAGCCATCTTTGTGTGTGTGTGTGATTGGAAATATTATAGATTATGTTTTATCTCAATTAATAATGCTTTTGAAGGTCAACCTCTGAACATGAAGGCAAACAGGAAAAATGACCTGAAGAAACTGTCCAGCCTTGAAAGGGTTACAACCACTTTTCAAATCCAAATGAGGGGGGGATTCAGGGAGGGCTGTCACTAAAGTGACAAGGTTCAACATGGAGAATTTGCAAATAAATTTCGCATATCTCTTCCTTTTTAGTTTTTAATCTGAAAAGATCAGTCAGACATGACTGGTTACTTGGCGGGGGGGTGTGTGTGTGTGTGTGGAGAAATTAAAATGGAAAGATCAGTATCCAAGTCATGTATATCATGTTTTGACTGGTGAATTACTGCAGATATAAAAACATAACTGTTTATATAAAAATAAGTCTAAAACACATATGGAGCTAATGATTACACATTCAACTGACCAAGTTTAATGGTGTAAAATAATCATATATGACACTTGATGATTGCCAACTTAAATAGCAGTAATTAACCATAAAAGATACTTATAACTGCAAGTGCCCTTGTTTATTCCAAAGATTAAAGGACTAGTTGCAAGCACAAGAGATTGTTCCTGCAGGTATCTCCTCTCCTTTCCCACATGCCTGCAACCCGCTTCTCTCTTTGTCTTCTCTCTCCTCTTTCCCTCCCTGTGACCCAGGGAGCGAATACAAAGCTGTAGTGATGGATGGGACAGCGTACAGTCAACCTTTGGAGTATTTTTTGATAGTGATGCTAGTAGTTCTTTTCCAGACCCAGTGATGCCTGACCAGTTGATTGCTCTTGCACTGGTGATGGTATAGAATTTTAAGAGCTGTACCTGGTGTCAGCTTCACGGTCTCTGGGTGACGCTGCACCCACTGAGATCCTTTTTCTGATGTGTCACCCCTTCCAAGTGGCAGGCCCACGCTTTCCATTGCAGGAGGAGCTGTGCGTCAAAAAGTTTCTAGCAAGGTCACTAAGAGCAATGGTACTGTGGAGGTGCAACCGAGCAACGCTTGCACCAACCAGTAAATGTCTCCTCCATAAACAGCCTCAACTTGGCAACAAGGGCACTGCATTTCAGGAACTGGGCTTTGGAGAATGAGGTTTGTTACACAGCTTCTACCAGCTTTGTTCATAGGAGCCTGGACATCCAGTGCCCCTCGAGACAACGAGACTATCTACAGCAGGGTTCAGCTCACAGTCTAGGTCAGCTGTATTTGCTGAAAACACCCTTTTTTTTCCAGCATACCCCACCTCTCTCTCCTTGTAGGATAAGCATGTAAACTCATCAGCCTCTTTTGATGTAGAAGTCTTGTTTTCTGCAACTGCCTATGCAAGGACATCAGTGGTTGCAATGTTTTTCATATAGGTTTTCTGCCTGACCTCCTGCTTAACTCCTATCTACCAAAATCCATAGCAGATAACTTGTCTTAAGCAGGCACGCAGAAGAACTCATATGATGTTCATTAATAAACCCCAAAATACAGAGATATTCATAAGTGCTATTAAATCAAGGAGTATTGCTGATAGTGAAGGCTACAGTGTCAGCATTCTTATGAAGATGTAAATAGTAAATACAAAGGAGTGGAAGATAAATGCCTCTAACATGGGAGTAAGATTAAACAACCACTTTGCCCCTGCTTAAAACTATACCAATAAGCAAAGGCATAAATCATGTCGCACTTGTATTAAAAATTATGTCAGTTGTTAGAGTCAATCAGGAGGAGACTTCCAGGTGATTTGCCCAAGAGTATGATTTTTGTTACCTTTGAAATGGTTATTAGATTGCCAATGCTATTAAAAAGAGATGTTAGGGGAAAAAAGCAAGAGCAGACAAGCTTTTCTGAACTGTCATCTGCAATTTACCCTTCCTCCTCCAACCTGAAAGACTCTCTTTCCATTGTTCTACCAACCCAGCAATCTTCTAGTGTGGCATACCAAAGTCCTTTATATTCATCAGGAGGTTGATGGATGGGCAACAAGAATGGATAGCTGGGAGTGGAAAACTCAAAATTAAAATCCCCAGAGTGGCAAGATGCCCAAGAGATTTATTTTTTCTTCTGTCATCCCCTCAACTGAATTTCTTTTTGTGCCCGATTATTGATTTCTGAAGTAGTTAATGGTGTAAATTACTTTGCAAATTGCAATTACTTCTGATCATTCATTTTTCTTCCTGTTTCATTAAAGAAGGAGACTTTTTGATCCCAAACAATCTTCTTTACAACAAAATGGCACACAGTAGACTTTGGTGTGATACTGCAAGATGCCAAGCCTTCGATTAGTGTGGTAGACAACTGTGCTCAGAATTTGTGGAATTTGGCCTCGTGTTAAAAAAAGCATGTTGCAATGTTGATCTGTAGGTTTGATCCATCATAAATTAGGAATAGCTCCACGGAAAGAAGTTGAAAACCGAGAAGGTAGCTAACACATGTGAGATCATGGCTCTGCTTTTGCCTTATATTCAGAGAGCTGCAGAGCACAGGGAGATACAGTGAGTCCCTAAAAGGGGCTGATGATACCTGCATAATGAGGAAGGGACCAGGACGTTTCCACGTGGCATTATAGAGGTATAAGCCATGCAGAGGAACCATTGTGTATGTTTCCCAGCATAATGTATTGCCAATGCCGTTATTAACAGGCTTTACTGTACTGCATGTAACTTTGGGTTTGGTATTTTGAATTTAACTTACATTTGTGCATTTAGCAATAACAACCAAAAAAGGATCCAGATTGGAGAGAAAAATAGAAGTATTTACCACCTTCTGAGATATGCATGTGTTGTTAGGCAATACATGTGATTTCAGCTGGACTGTTCTTTCTATACAGCAATAAAACTCTAGTATGCAAAATTATTGCATAAATCCAAAAAGCATCAGGTGAGAAGAGGAACATGACTGGCTAGAGAGCATATCTACCATCTGGGAACTGAGATTTTCTGCTCTCCAGGAAGATAAAATCTCCGCCAGAATTTTCCTCTCATGTATTGAGACATTGTATGTATGTTTACAATATGCAGAGACACACACATGCCCATGCACATGTATGTACACTAATGTAAAATAGAAATGTGTGTTTTTTTCTGGAATCAGAACAGAACACTGAAAGCTGTGGTTACCACAATTCAGCAAACTGCTGCTTTCTATTTTATTGTTTAAATGTAATCCCAAAGAGCAGGAAAACATACACAATATCCCATGAAAATATTCTCCATCACTGGCGCGTACATGGATTTATACTGAGCTCATTGGTAGAATACCAAATGCTGTTTGCACTTAACACGTGTGACTGTTGGTCTGGAAGGAGCCCTCGCTCCTGTGCTACTATGTGGCAAAGCCCATTGAGCCGAATTTGGAGTTTCACTACTGTTTGTGAGAACAGAATTTAGCCTGGAATCTTCTGTTTAATTAACTTTAAATCACTAATGTCTGTCTTTAAATATCTACAAGAGGCAAGAATATTTTATCAAGTGTAATGCCTGGGAGAGAGCATGAAATGGAAAGAATTTGCACCGAGTATCCTGATAAGCGCCACTTCTCCCTGCAATGCTGGGAGGAATCAGGAAAGGGTATCGGGGAGAGGGCAGTGCCTCTGAGCAGCGTCATACAGCCTGACCAGGAGGTTGTTGTGGGCCTGGGTTACAAAGGGAATGTCATTTCTGGAGGGCAGCGTTTCTAGCCATAATGTTGCAGCGATAGTATGTTGAGATAAACATATTCAGGTGTCATTTTGAGAATTCATTTTGAACCAGGCACAACACAGCGCAGGGAGCGTGTCTGCAGGAGGAATCTGTAGTTCGATGCATGGAGCAGTGCTGCTGAGAAGGTGAACGATGGCAACTTCAAGGGGCTTTGACCAAATTCTTCCTCCAGACAGCTTGTCTGGTAACTGCTCCTCCAACATCTGTCTCCCACCAGGTAGGGATATTAACAGCTTTAAGCACAAACGGAATTGCTGCCAGATTTGTCACTCAGGTTCCTTTATTCAGGAAGTATGGCAAGCAGAAAGCAAGATGCTGTTGTGCTGCCAGGCATGGATGCCATGGGATCCAGTCATCAGAGAGCCCGAGGCTAAAGACTTTGAGTCGGAGTTCCCTCTATGCATTGAATCATGTCCTTGGGGATTGCAGATCAGGTGACTTTTTTTTTTTTTACACTGGGCAGGTGTCTATTCAGCATTTAACGTACATCTCTTAACAGGTTTGTGTTCTTAATTATGTCATTAACACACCTCCTCATTCAATCTAATACAATTTTCTTAATTTTAAAGTGCTAATAAGTAGCTAGTCTGTAGCCAGTGTAGTAGGTTTCTCAGTGATAGCATCACATCTGGGCTTCCCTTCCTCTTACGATGCTTAACAGACAGGTAAAAATACAAGGTTTTTAAAATTTTCCAATGAAAATAAACTGGTTCAGCACTATGACTTCAGTATGTTATGTTAGAATAGTGTCCTTCACCTGCCCAACTTTCGTTATCGCACAACTTCAGGGGAGTGGCACAAAGGACAGAGCGAGCTGCCCTTGCTGTTTCCTTTGCAGGGTTCTCATTCATCTGCTCAGAGATCTCGGTGCAGAGGATGCTGCTGCCAGAGAACTGCCAGGGGATGGCAAATCCGAAACCATCCCCAGCACTCTCTTTTGCCTCTGCTCTGGATGGCCATACCTTCCGTGTTCCCATTTACACAGGTGTTTGTACCAGTTTCCAGTCACCTCACAAGAACACTTTGAATGCCTGCGGGCCCACAGACACTACCCTTTATTCCCTGCGCATTTATTCTCCTTGCACTGGTCTATCTTCCATTGTATACGAATGTAAATGAACTGATTTCTACTTGCTTCAGGTCAGACAGGCTATAGAACATTGGAAAATACAGGCGAAAGCTGATTTTTGTCACCCTGCAGATGGGTGTGCTGGTTGCCCCTACGACCTCTCACACCGGGCACCTGCTCAGGGCAGAGGGTGCAGCACTTGCTCACCCAGGTGCTGCGCAGGGGCATCCGCAGCGCCAGCAGAGAGCAACAGGGAAAGAAGAAAAAGTATTTTCCATGCAGAGGACACTCTCCACCGGGTGATGGCAATTTCAGGTAAGCTAGATGCTGCAGATGAGGTACTTGATTCTGCAAAAGGCATGTGTTTGCCTAGCTCCACATGAGAACTGTGGGAAGTGGAAGAGAGAGCAAAAGTCTGTGGCTGATCTTGCTGAATGGGACAGATGGAAACCCTCGCCAAAAATAGCTTTGCTAGAAGTAGAACACATGGTAAATTGCATTAATTTTAATAATTGCTTTTTATGCTTTGATAAAAACTGGCAAAGACCTACAGGATCCTCTACCCAAGATAATTAGCATAGCTCTCCTTGACTGCGCCCCTTTAAAGAGAACGTTGTTTTGAGGCTCTTACAGCTCACAAAATTGAGAAGGATGAGGCTGCCCACTTGTGCCAGGAAAGCAGAGTGTTCGGCTGTACACGGGACCCACAGAGAGAACAGTTTAGCTGTATCAAGTTTAGCAGTTATCAAGTAGCTTAAGGCCACTAAAGCAGTGCTGAGTTCGGTCTACAAGGGGCATGCTTCTCTGCAGCCTGGCAGCAGCCAGCGTCTGTCTGGCCAAAGGATCTTGCAAAGTCACACTCTGAAGGTGAGCAGATCCAAAGTCTTAAAAAAAAAAATAATTCAGCAAGAGCTTTTTTTTTCCAAATGGAAAAACATATTTGAATAAATAGAGTGGGTGGTTGGGGGGGGGGGGGGGGGGGGGGGGGGGTTCCCCCCCCCCCCCCCCCCAGCAAATAGATACACAGTTTCCTAGCTGCTGTAGGAGAAAGGGAACAGGCAACCGCTTGCCCACTGCAAAGGGGATTTTGGCCCATCACGGTGCCAGGTACAACTATTGCTTTGCCATGTGAAAAGGGATAATGGGAAGAGTGTGACCAAGCTGGGCTAAAGGGCACCATAGCTGGTAACACACGCTGTGTGTTTGCTGCTGCTTCTTACAACAACCTCCGGTCAGGAATTAGGGATGCTTGACTTGGAAAGAAATCCTCATATCAAAGCAAACTCCCCTAGCAATGGTGCCAGGCACAATGTCGAACAGCACCAGTGCCTCACTTACACCAGCCATCTCACTGCCTAACCACATTGGTTTAGTCTTCTGCCCAACTACAGCTAAAGCAAAACATACTATTCTGGTTGCTGGCAGCGTCCAGGCAAGGGGCTGTGCCAGTGACATTAAATTGGTTTCTAATTGATGAAGTTAATTCAGGCCATGTGTTGTTCAACCAGGTCTAAAATGATGTTTAATTACCCGGGGGATTTCAGAGAGCCAGCAGCGCCTGCATTTCTTTGAATTCTTGGGAATACACAATGTGCTTCCTACTCACGGTGCCACACAACTTTGATAGGAATGAAATATATTCTCTTTTACAGCTAAAAAGTGTGCCTGTCAGTCCAGATCAGAGTCAGTCCAGGATACAGTCACAAACCTGTCAGAGTCAGGTAGGCAAGAGGCCATTGTCTCCGAGTGGTATTTGTCCCTGCTAGATTAAGGAAACTCACTGGATCTGCAGTTTTGTCCCCAGAAGAGCACTGTGTGACTGCAGCTGAACGGCGTTGATTTTCTTCTTCCTGCCAGGGCCAACCTCAGGCAAACAGAAGGGATTTGTGCCACATAAGAGCAGCCTGGGTAGCTCTGAGTGTGTGATAGAAAGTATAAATATAGAAACAGAAATACGTCTGCACACAACTAATGCCCCCAAAGGACACCTGAGCTACCAAACCACTGATGGTTGGTTTGCGAGTGTGATTTGGATGCACTAAATTGTTCTTCTATTGTTCGAACTATTGTTCGAAGTGCTTGGGCAGATAGACTGAAAAACATCCTGCTGAGCTGGGGCTTCTCCAGCCCCAGAAGTGAGCAAACTCCTCCCTGTACGAGGAGCCTGCTCCCTCAAGCATGGCGTGGTTTGGCTGTTCCCTTCCCAAGCCAGCACGGAAGCACATAGGCAGGAGCTCAGCCGGGCAGGGGGCACGCTCCTGCCCAGGGAGGAGGCAGCTGCCAGCTGGCAGGTCCAGGCAGCACTCACAGTGGGGCTGGCACTGGGAGCAAGAGCCTCTGTGTCCCAAAATGCCTCCCTGCCTCCCCACAGCCT
>JAVJGJ010000047.1:73133330-73147124 GCA_035590215.1 Microhierax caerulescens | reverse complement strand
CCCCAAGTTTCTGGTCCTCGAGCATGAGTGTGCGGATTATGCTACTGATGTTATTTGTATTCAGTAATTTTTTAAAGCTCAGTGATTTAGATTGACAAATGTATTCTGATTTCCTAATATGTTTTCTTCACATCTTTTCTGTGTTTTTCCATAAGAATTATTCTGTTCAGCAGCTCAGGAAAAAACAATCAACAGCTAGAAGGTATATTCCACTTCAGATTTTTGCACAGAATTACAATGCCTCTTCTTTTTCCCCTCTGAAAAATGCATTTGTGTTTTCCGCACAGGCACTATGCTGCAGCTCTGTGTTGAACTTGATATTCCTGTACCCCGTGTGTTTCTGTTGGTGTTTCTGTGAGGTGTACTGGCTCGGTCTGCCATGCCAGTGCTACTTTGTGCTTCCACTTTTTTCCCTACACCTGCACTGAGCCTCTTCACAGAGCACCTCAAAGGCTCTTGATGTTTGTGTTGCTGCAAGTGCATAGTGCAAGCCTCTTCAAAGGCAGCCACTAGCCCAGGAACACCGTGAGAGGAGCAAAGAACTTGGGAGAAGTGGACATACTTAAGCAACCACTGCAAAAGGGATGAGAGATTCTGGAGCTGCTGGGTTGAAACATTTGACTGCATCACAGGCAGAAGATGAGGACAAATTTTGGACTTTTCTGCAAACCTGTGGGTTTTCACTGCAACTGAAGATGGATGTCTCAGTGTGTCAGGAGATGAGAAATCTTAGAAACATCAACAGAATAACAAAAATGCTGCAAGGAGACAGAGCTGATTCAGTTTCTTGCCTTACTTAGTAATCAAAGTTGCTTTTGATAGCTTGCTAGTGAAACAGGCTTTACCATTTTTCTCCCAGAAATTCACAGCTCTATTCAAATTACCATGAAGATGCCAAAACCATGCAGGCAGTTGGATATCTGCACAAACTGCATTTTAGGACTGACTGAAGGTTCCCAATGTTGATCAGAGCTACCAGTCTGTGCTCATAGGTCCCACGAATGCAGAAACCCAGCTAGGCACTGGTGGGATTTCTGAAAGTGCCCGAGAGAGTGCTATCACATCCATACTGGTTGACTTGAGTTGAGCACATTTGTGGGATGGCAGACAGGTCATTCTGCAGTAGGTAATTAAAAGGATTAGCTATTGGTATAGAAAGAGCCTGTATGATAAGTGAGTTTTGCTGTCTGGGAGCTATTTCCAGCGTGATGGATACAAAATTATTTGAGCATGCTAGGCAGGAAATTCCTTTTTTTAATTCATCATTGACAGTTTTTGTCCTGATGCTATGGACAGGACAGGTAGTTCCTAGAGATGGAGCCTAAATGTCTGTTTAGAGCCAAGTTTCTCAACTCTACAGAGGGTCAGATTTGCCCTGCAAGCTGAGGGTGGGTGTAGGCATCCTCTTTAGGGGGGGAGATTCTGAAACGGAGCACTGCTCTGTGCTGAACCCCATCAAAGAGTCACCATCCAAAGGGGAAGAAGAAACACCGAGGCCTACCCTGTAGAAGGCTCTCTGCTCACTGCGAGGACTTGGCTGCAGAAGGAAAGCCTGCTCATTACCAGTACAAAACAGTTTTAAGGAATTTCTTCTGGACCCCAGTGCTGACACTTCAGCGCTCGACAGTCGTGAAAGAACAAAGATTCTCCATATGTGGTAAACCATAATGCGATTCCCCATTTTTTCCCAAAATTTTATAGAATGGTCAAGCTTCAGAGAATTAAAGAAATCCAGATCCAAACCTACCTTGACTCAGACACTCTAATTGTGCTGCTTTGACTTCTCCTCCTTGGTTTATTTGCTAATCTCTGCACCAGATCTGCTCTGCAGAATTACTCATATTCTTTCTGAACTGCACTCAGTCACCACAGCCCACCCAGTTTAGTGTGTGCACCCAAATGGCAACCCTGAAATGTAATGGCAGGTCATATCTGAGTTTACTTACATTTGCGTTTTCTGTAGCCCACCTGCACATGCAGAAGGGGATGTCACTTCACAGGCCGCCTGAAAGAGGAATTGTGACCGATGGAAACAAGAATACAGGACGCATACCAGAATACCAAATGTTAGATTAAAGCATTTGGCGCTACTCAGAAGCAGTTTAGCATAATTTGTTCTGAAGGAAAGTTCACAAGAACTCCACCAGCTTTTCAGTCTTATTTGAAACCGTGAAGGACAAGCTCTGTGAAATAAGGGCAGGCATTCCTGCTACGGTGTCATTAGCCCTTTTCAGACACCCATGTAAGAGGCCTGGCTTGTAGAAATGTAGTGGAATGAAGCTGGGTTAATTGGCATTGATAATATACAACTGTAGGCTGGCTTCAGGGGCGGTGGGTTGGCCGATGTAGATAAGGTGCAGCTGTGGCTGGTTAAGTGAAGTGGTTGAGAACCAGTGAAGAAGGAGCAGCTGAGATAGAAGCAAGAGAAGAGGGAGCAAGCACTGGCTGAGGCAAGATGAGGAAGAAGCAAGAGGAGAGAGAGCATGCACTGAGTGAGGAGGAGAGGTAAGGAGAATGCAGCAGAGGGACTGGTGTGAAGAGTGTGCTGGTATGAGATGGTAAAAGGCCCTGTTGCAGTTTGATGTTTTTAGAGTGCTGTGACATGGGAATACTGGTTTTTTTTTCCACAGGCAGAAGGAGATTTGTTTTGAGGAGCCCCCAGCCATTGCAGCAGGGCAAGTGGTGAGAGGCAGCGGCAGGGAGGGCACCCACCAGCGCAGGCTGTTTGGCTGCCCCAGTGCCCTGTCCTGGCCCTGAAGGCTTAGTCCTCTTCATGACATCTTAATGATGCACTCAAGTGCAGCTGTCTTCACCCACTTCCTTGAGAAGTTTGACACTTTGCCCTCAGTTTCCGATACTCTTTCTTTTTGGAGTGCTGCCGCTTGACTCCCAGAAGCTAGGCTGAGGACCAGCAGCTGAGCTTTCTCTCTTGGCTGGCTCCAAACACAACATAAGCATTTCCTACTCAATTGCACTTAAGTTTTTCTGAGCATTGATGCTACAGATTAAAATACAGCTTTAAAATTAAAGATTTTTTTAGAGATTAAAATATCCTCCCAGGACAGCCACTAGCCAACCTGGGAGGCAGGAAGGTAGGAAGCCTCATCAGATGAAAAACGCTCAGGTATGAAGCAGTGCAAATGTGTTTTGCTCTTTGTCAACAGTTTTGCACCCAAAACAGGTCTGAAGGCTAATGTCTGGGCGATGATCTTGTGTGGCGCCATCAGTCACTTTTCAGCTTAAGTTCTGGGCAACCCTTATTACCTGGGTGAGCTCCTGCACCGGCTGTCTCCACCTCTTTTAGTGTAACATCACACTTAAGCAAATTGAGCTACTGAAAGACCTTGGAGATAGGAGTTGTGATCCCTGTGCAAGTGTTACAATTTGGCCCAAATTCTGAATTTGCCTTCCTGGTAGGAAATGTCTGCCATGGCATTTGTAACCAGGAGAACAGGCCTAAGTGACAAAGGACATTAATTTTCTTCTTTTAAAGGCTGAATAAAAGGAAAAAGACATTAAGTAAAGACAAGGTAGAAAAATGGTTGATTTGAGAAGCATAATAGATGTGTGATCTTCTTAATAATCCCACAGAAACTGATTATGTCAGTTTACAACTAGTTTAAGGCGAAACTCAAAAAAATAAGGCTGCAGTCATAACCATCACTTTAAAGGGAGATTATTCATATTATATTACAGGGAGCAGTGAATTACTATAAAGCTTTCCTCATGTCTGCATTGCTGCAATTACTCCCAATTACTGTCACTCAGTCTTGTAAGGGATTTCTTGCTGCTGTGTTTGCACCAGCAGCCTCCCTCTGCGGGGACAGCACCAGAGCCCTGGGTAGCGCATCCCACGTGCCGCTGGCCACCCCAGCTTGCTGCCGCTGCCCTGGCACTGCTATTTTTTGGAGCAGGGGTTAGCTAGCCCACCAGGCAGGCTTTGCACAGGTGGGGATATGCAAAGAGGAGTCGACCCCATCTCCTGTCACTGCTATCACCGGCTGCATCCAGTCTCTCCTTCATTTGCCCTCTGCCTGATTCCAGCTCTGTCCTTTTGGGTGCTGACCCACGCCGGGGGGGGCCAGTGGAGTGCAGGGAAGCAGCCCCTGCACCACCCCTCAGCCCCCGGAGAGTGGCAGGCAGCACCGAAGTCTCCATTATGTGTGCTCACGTTTAATCCTGGCCAGAAATGAGCTGCCTGCCCCTGCAAGCCTGCATGTTTGTGACAAGGTGCCAGCTCAGTGGCAGCTCCCCCAGGTCGGGCTGGGCTCCCCCAGCGCAGGCCGCTAATCACCTGCTCTTGTCATGGCTTTTTCCTCCCTTCCCCCATTGCCGTGCTGAGGAGCTCCCATTAACCTGGCTGATTTCAAGGCTGTCAAAAAACTGCCTTGAGACTCATCCGATTCACCCTGTTGTATCTCTTCCAGCATCCAAAAGCCATGGGAGAGGGAGAAGGAGCAGCGGGAGTGCTGAGGCCAGCTTTCCTCTGTGATCGTTACCACTCGCCTCTCTGAAGGCTCGAGCTCACGGGGCGCAAAGCCCTTCACACCTTGTGGCACACCGCGAATGGCTCCGGCGCCTCAGCCCAGCCCAGGTGCTGGTGGTGGCCCTGGCCACTGGCCGACCTTTGCAGCCCTCCTGCTCATCGGCTTGCAGCCGTGGCCCCCTGCCCGGTGCTGGGGCGCCTGCACCCCCCCTCCCCCGTCTGGCGCACCCCTTCCCCATCTGGTGCACCTCCAGCACGTGCTGGTGACACCCCAGTGCTGCATTACCTCGGCTAGGCAAGGCGTCTCGGGGACTAGGAGTAACGCACCGTGCCACTGTGAAGAATTACTGTGGAAATGCAATTGGTGTTTTTTGTTGTTTTCATCTGTATCTGCCATACCATGACTGAAAAACAGACTCATGCTTTTGGAAAGGAAGTAAAACTCACTTCTCTCCTCATTTTTTGAATTTTTCTTTGAAACCCCAGATCCTCATTCCCTGCACAGCCTCCTTTGGTTCTGGGAAGGTCTGGGCATTGATGGGACAGAAGCAGCTTGGTCCATCCTTACCTTCCATATTCAGGCTTTTAATGAAAGCCCCTTATTAATGACAGTAAACCACCAAAACCCAAGCACTCGCCACTTTTGGGGGATTTTTTTGCACTTATGAATGTGACTGCCCTGGTAAGGACTGTTCCTAAGAAGCTTGTGGCACTGATGTGACGTGATTTACCTGGCTGTTCCTGCTGCTGGTGACACATCTGCTTTTCTACACTCTGGTGTTGGAGCCTGTTTTTTGAGGTTTGCTCAGGGACGGAGGGCAGGAGGAAGCCCTCTGGTTCGGTGAGGTTTGCTGTGCAGCGTGCACAGCCAGCACTACCCATGGTGTCCACACCGGACCCAGCCGCTGCCTCCCCTGACAGGGTACCCTAGAAATGGCTGCTCAGCCACACAGGCCTGAAGGGGACAAGTGCAAGGAAAGGTGGAGTCACAGCCTGACACAGAGCCGACAGCTGGACTTGGTGGAGAGACCCACTGGCCAGTCCTGAGGACCTGGCGCAGCACCTTCCCGCTGGTTAAATTGATTTCTTTGATGCTTTTATTGAAGGCAGGAGATACTGTCTGCTGCCATCAAAAGACTGCTCAGACTGGGTGGTCTTGTGTTAACCTCAAGACCACCAGCTCAGAAAGTATGAAGCCCTTGTGGATCCAGGCATCATCTGCCTCTCAGTGCCTGGATGCTCCTGGGGACTGAAGTCAAACCTCCCACAAACCCTGGCAAAGAGCTGAGGCCACCCAGGCCCTGAGTGCAGGGTGTGCAGTCCTGCCCTGGGGGCTGAGCACCTCCTGCCCTGGGGGCTGAGCACCAGCTCTCACTGGCATGATTTGCTGGGGCACATTACCTGTGACTTGCGGTTTTCAATTCTGATTTGCCCCGTTGAAAGTCCTGGAGGGAGCACCAAGGCCCTGGGCTGGCTCTGGGCTGGCTCTGGCCTGTCTGTCCTGGCTGGCTTGACACGGGGGGGGAGGCTGAGGGATAACGTGGGATGGGGACAATCCTACAAACCCCACATGTATGCAGCACCAACCATCACTGCACAGCAGAGAAGAGCTCTTGCCCCCAGATGTGCTCTTAAAAGGCGACCTGGGTTCAGCGCTGCTCACATCCTGATGTACGTTTTTGCAGGATTTGTCTTTTACCTTTGATTTCCCAAGAGGGCTTGTGAGTTTCACAAGCACCCACTGAGTCTTGGGGTCCTTCTCTTCCCTCCAATCCCTATCCCAAACGCAACTTTTCTCCCTCTACCTGTCACCCCAAGAAGTCCTTACCACCCAGTAAGCTTTTCCCTACATCTAACCCCCTACACCTGCAGTGTTATCCCACTCTTGCTTTCCTCGGGGTCCGCTGGCCACCCTTCTGCCTTGCAAGCTCCCAGGCTGTTGAGTAAATGGTGGGGAGCCAGGCTGGGATTTTCGGAGGTGCCGTGTTTCCAGCGACACCTCATAGGTATTCAGGCCACCCTCCTCCTTGCTGACGAGCCTTGTCTACAGAGTTTTCCTGCATAAAAAACTGCGTATGTCAGAGAGGAAAGACAAATGACGGTAGCAATAATGTGGAAGAACATCCTCTGAACATCTGAGAGGGCTGAATTCATGAACCACTTTTATCAAGGCGTACAAGAGGCACTTAAATAGTAGCTGCTGCTTATAAATAATATTGGTATGTTAAATACGCACATATTTTCACAGTTTTATAAAGTGAGTGTTCTCTGTTTGCTTTCAACTGGAAATCATAAAGTAAAAATCAATGAGCTTATAGCAAGCTTATATTATAGTCCTTGAAGAGTCAACTGACTCTATAAAAATGACTGTTTTCTAACGAAGATATCATTAATTGGATTGAGTTGGCAAAGTTTAAGTGCCTTGTCATATTTTGATTGCTATGCAGTGCTGGAGCTTATTGATTTTATAGAACAGCCTGTAGATAAATGTAATGATTAATTTCATTTGGTTTACAAGAACAGAAAACTTCTATGCAGAACTGGATGCACTACTTTATGCTTTGTAACTGCCTGTACCTCGCAGGAGTGTGGCTCTGGCTGTGAAGCTATGACAGGTGGCCTGGCCTTCCCTGATTTCTGATTTACTCGGAAGAAATTCCCTTTTCCTCCCAAACTCATGGGGTTGTTTCTTCCCTCTTTCATTTCAAGGGCTTTGGGGAGATTATTTTTCAATCTTTATTTCTTGGGTGGGGTGGGTGTTTTTCTGTTTTCTTGCTGAAAAAGGAATGGTGGTGACGTTTTATTCCGTGTTTGTTTGCAGGGCTGTCAGCTGCAGCTCCAAAACCCTTGTGG
The DNA here is from genome assembly GCA_035590215.1 of Microhierax caerulescens. Taxonomy (NCBI): domain Eukaryota; kingdom Metazoa; phylum Chordata; class Aves; order Falconiformes; family Falconidae; genus Microhierax; species Microhierax caerulescens. The sequence goes on along the minus strand of JAVJGJ010000047.1, from coordinate 73,139,785 downwards.
ACCCACTTCTAGGTCAGCGCTTGCCTCTGATGGAGAAGTTGGCTCCAGGCCCCCAGTGCAGAGTCCCGCGCGTCCCAAGGGACCCCGCGCACCCCCCTGCTCTGCCCCAGTGCCTCCCACCCGGTGGCAGCTGGGGGCTCTCCCCGAGGTAGGAGCAGAGGAGCATCGCCCTCGTGGGCTTCCCTGTGCCCCCAAATCCGGCCCCGTGGGGATGGCCAGGCTGGCTGCCGGGGGGCTGGCTGCCCCCTGATGAGGATCAAGCCAGGGCTGTGATCCTCATCGCACACGTCCCAACAGGGCTGTGCTCCGCGCGGAGCCCGCCAGCTGGCTTTCCCCGGCCTCTGGGGTTGTTGTAAGCCTTTGCACTTGGTGCCGCATGGCTGCCTCTGAACTACTTGGTTGCTTAATTGGAGGAGTTGAGGTAAAAAGCAAAGTGAGGGGAAAGGAAATACCAGCAGCCTCGCTGGGGACACCCTGCCGAGCCTGGGGGTGACGGTTGTGCTCGCTCCGAACTGTCTCAGCGCGTTTTCGTACCAGCAACACGAGCAATTAGAAGCGTTTCAGGCCTTAATCTTCGCTCGGTGGCGTTTGCCTCGCTCGGTGTTCAAACTGTGTTCTTGCGCCCGCTGCTGGCAGAGGCGGCGAACTGAACCTCCCTCCGAAGGCGCGGGCCGCGCAGGGCTGCTGGCAGCAGAGCTCCGGGCTACGCGCTGCCGGCGAGTTGCCTGCATCCGAATCAAAGCTTGGACTTTTACGTTTGCCCTCGGAATGGATTAGTATTGAATTCCCGATCTACGAGGGGTTTGATGCGTCTCTGGATATCACCAGCAGAACAAAAATCTTTTAGTAGCTTAAGTCGACCTGAAACTGAGACGGGGAAGTCGCTTGGTCGGGGCCGGATGGCAGCTGCCGGCAGCATTTCCCAGGAGGTACCTGCGCACCTCACCCCTCCCAAGCGCCGCTCCCTTCTGCTCCGAACACGGATGCTCATTGCTGTGTGACCTCGTGTGACAGGTGTGTTTGGGCAGCTACCTAAAATAAAATAGCTGGATCGACAGGAGAACAAACGAAAGGTGGCTGAGGGTGCTCAAACCAGGCCACCAACAGTATGGTTCCTAGAACTAAGCCCTCTGAGGGGGTAGCTGATGAGGTCACCAGTTCTCCACGTCACTGCTGTGATGTTACATCCTAAACCGTGTGGCTGGAGGGAAAAGAACACCCAGTGTGAAGCTCTAAAACCTACTCTCCCGCTGGCAGCCTGAGCCATCCGCATCCTGGCACCCATCCCAGCCTTGGTGGCACTGCCCTTCCTCCAGCGGTGCCCCGGGGCTGCAGGACGGAGCCTCAGGTGAACCCTTTGGCTCTGCTCCCCTCTGGCTGCCCCTGGGCAAGCTGCTGCCGTGCCCAGCCCCACGAGTGGCTCCCTTTGGTCCTGGGGAGCACTGCTGGCCGAGCTTGGGGTGGCCCCAGTGGGTGGGAGGTTGGCACGGTGTCCCCGCTCCTCATGCTCTGCCTGGCAATAGTTCCGTGCCACTGGGAAACCCACCGTCACCAGCCCGAGATTTCCATGCCAGCAAAGCGAATCATCAGAACCACCAGAAGTGCAGCATCACCCAGGCTCAGGCAAAGGGCAAGCCGCCCCCGGGGGCCTGTAGGACACCAGCCCTTGCAGAGGGCACCCCATTGAAGCACTTGCTGGAACAGCGGGGCTATTCTGTCCGGTGCTTTGCCTGCCACCGTCCGCAGGCACGAATCACTCCAGGCTCAGGGTGCAGCTCCATGCCAGGCTCGTCCCCCTGCCAGCACCTGGCTGGCCACTGCCACGCTCCCCACTCCTCCTCCTCCTCCTCACACTGGTGGCTGCCCTGGCGCTGGGGACATTTGAAACATTACCCTGAATAACCGAGATGTCAGGAAAGTTGTGAAGCTAATCTCTGCCTAGGGTCATCACCACTCGGCTGGGCACCAGCTGCGTGCTTGGGGCGGCCGGTGGCAGAGAAGCACGGCACAGCAGGCAGAGAGGCTCTCGCCAGCGGCAAGGGAACCGAGGTGAGGAGCCAGTGCCGTGGCAAAACTGCCCTCCCCGGTGCTTTGCCCCCAATCACACCTCGTCGCTGAAGCTGCCTCCAAACACGTCTATCACACTGCAGGGGTGACTACCGCAGCTGGCATTCGCATGATTACCATGCTTCTTGATCTAAAAATACAGTTAGAATGTTGCTCTTGAGATATATTGTAAAAATGTCAATTATAAGGGCTTTTTCACAATAGGGAAACAGTTCCTGGCGAGCTGTAATTCAGCTCCTGCTCCAAGGGGGATGGGGAGTGGTGATGCCTGCATGTGGCACTCACAGGTGAGCTGGAAGGGGAGGCGGCAGCTCGGCTGTGCCAAAGGCACCGGCTTCGGTGGCAGCACTGGATGGAAACCAGCCACAGATATTTATAAATCACCGTGCTTTATAAGCAAATTACTTCTCCTTAGATCAGACGAAACAAAGTGCCTAGGAGGGGAAGACAATCTAACTTTTGGGAGGTTATCATGGTTTCATCCCAGAACATCTGCCAGCCCCAGCGTCAGTGTGAGGCAACAAACACATGGCACGAATCTCGGAGTATAAAAGATGTGTCATTGCAAGAAGGAGTAGGAGGAAAATAAAGCAAGTTGACAGCTGACATCCTGTGCCATAATCCTAGAAATTGTTAATATTTACAAAATTAACAACTAATATAACTGATGACAATCTCACTCCTCCTAGTTGTCATGTGGATATTAACAGTTACCACCCGCTCCAAACTGGAAATATTACCCGTCTCCGGAGCTCCTGCTGCTCAGCACGCGTGGGGACGGCGCAGACTCACCCTCCCAGCTCTCCTACCAGCACCAAGCTGTGAGCCAGCGCCGAGCACCCCAGCCTTGCTGGGGCTGGAAATGCCTCCTGACCTCGCTCTGCTCCCTGGGAGGGAGCAGGGGGTCTGGCAGAGCAGAGGGAAGGTTTCTCCCTGTCCTCCAAGAGCCCAGCACTTGGCACTGTGCACTGCAGCACAGTGGGGAATAGGCCCGGAGCAGGAGGATGGAGAGGATACACGGTGCCTGAGGGAGGAGAGGCGAGGACTATGCTGGCTCGGATTGTACCTCCAAAGAAGCTGCCGTTTCAGGAGAAATGCCCATGCTGCTGGTCTGATTTGCCAGCTGTAAGGCTGGCAGCTAATTGATGAACAGATGCTACAGTGTCATTCCCTTAATAAGGAAGACCTGGCTAAAACCAAAATAAAGATGCTTGAATGCCAGTGACTCCATGGGAAACGTATTTCCAGACCAACAATCATAAAAAGATGAAGCTTTAGAATCACAGTGTTGTTGTCCACATGTTTTCTAAATAAGAAAGAGATAACAGCAGTGCCCCGTTCTCAGAACTGAGATTTTTTGGTTGTGTTTTTTTTTTTAAAAAAAAAAAAACAACACAAACTGTTATCTGTCTATCAGGACTGCAGGAGGCAACACAGGGTTAACAGGCACTGTAAGTACAAGAAAACTGTGGATGATGCCTGCACACGTGGGATTTCTGGCTTCATTTTGTCCCATCCTTAGCAAGGAGCATTAATTCCCCAGGCAACTCTTTCCACAGGCACAGAATATTGGTCTTACGGTAACTGTAAAAAGCTTTCTTTGTCAGGGTGCACTGTATGCAAAAAAATCATCAAACTCTTTCCAGTTCATCATATGCAAAATCGAAACAGAGAATTGCATCATCGTTTTCAAAGAACTCCCAGGTGCTGGAAAGCTGTAAAAAGCAAATTTCCTTCTCACAGGAATCATTTTCTCCTCTTGTAGTGGCATGTTGTTGGCTGTATGAGAGGTTGGCCCAAAGAGGCAACCTGAATGAGTGACTGTGAACGCACGGATGGCAAAAAACGTCCTTTTCAAGGCACCCTGAGACCAGGGATCTCATAGTTAACCAGGCCAGTGAAACAATATTGACCAGAGGAGCAAACAGCTGCCTTTACAGAGCTCTGTGCTGCAGGTGGCATAACACAACTGCTTACCTCCGGCAGCGCCCAAGGGATCACTGGAAATGGCCTTGGTTTGATGGATCCTCTAGAGAAAGGACCATGGGGAGCATCAGGGGGACCATCATGAGCTGTGATGCTCGTTAATTGGTTCACCACAGTAGGCCACAGCAGTTCCTTTCTTTTAAGTACAATAGAGAAATAAATGTGACCCACTAAAATGAAACAAGTTGTTTTCAGTATTAAAAAAGCAATGACTCCAGAGAACAGATACATAAAATCATCAAAGTCACATTAAAACTGTTGTGTCATTTTCTCTAAGAAGCTGGTACCTTTTTAAAAATACCAAAACATTAGTGTCTTACATCCTAGACCGTTTGCTTTTCTTCCCCATGTCTTTTATTCTGCCCTGGGCCTCTGAAGAGCACTCCTTTCCCTCCCATTTTGTTTTCTGTTTGTAAAGCTTTATACATTTCAGCTTTTCATCATCTTCTCTGATCATTATCTCTTTTTTTCATCTTTCTTTTCAATAAACTTCTTTTTTTCCCCATTTGCCACCATCTTCAGTATAATACTGCTCCCTTTAGGATTTCTTTTATCCTTATCTTTATGCCTTTCACTTCTTCTTCCCCAGACCCTTCATTCTTGCTTTTGCTTGTCAAAACTGTGTTTTGTCCTCCTTCATGGGGGATGAAGTGGGAAGGTTGGGTGGATTTTTTTGCTACGAACACCCAGAAGCGCTCCAATCAATACTTCGAAACCCTGCAGAGGAGAGCTTGCACGAGTCTTTCAACACTTTCAAAATTTGCAACAGCAGTTAATGGAATTCTGACTAATGCTTGAAAATCGGCAGCTTATTTTAAAGCAGTGCTGTAGCTTCCCACCAGTAATATTGTCAGGCCTTCCCCAACAAGCTCTTATTTTTACATTTGAGACTCTACCCCATGCTTTGAAACCCTTGTAGCCCTGCAGCAACTTCTCTCTTCCTAAACCCCAAGACACAGAGCAGGTGGCGGAGGCAGGCTCAGAGAGCACCTGGATGCCTTTAGCTCTGGCTGAATTTATTGTTCACACCCAGCGGGAGCCACGCTGCTACCCCGCTCGCAGGAAACCATGCCCAGGTGTACCCAGGGGAGATTTCACAATGGCAGCAAATCCAGTTTAGCTGGAAGTGAGCGTACATAAAACATCTTCAAGCCTGAAAGTAGGGGTCTAGCCATGGCTGCAGACATCTGTGAGGACAGCAGTGGCCCAGCCCCGCGGGCACTGCCATCCCCGAGGGCTGAGGTAGCATCCAGAGCCAGGGAAGGGTACTTCGCCCCTTCCCAATAGATGTGCCCTTGCTGTTTATTTTGTTCCTAAAGGGATTTGCAGTAGCAGTTTGGCGATCTTCTGACATTTCACTGACGGGGGCTTTTTGTAGCATGATCGTTGCCGTCAGGTGCCCTCACATGTTGATGCCTGCCCTAGCTTTAATGGTGTTCGTTCCAGCTGCGGGGCCAGTTTTCACTGTTAAGTTCCTAACGTGCACGCAGCGTACTGCCTCCACGGGCCTGTTTCAGCTGGACCTGTTCCCCTAGACAGACCACTTAAGGGGTCTGGAAAATCCCCTGCAGAGCTTGCAACAGATAGAATTGACTGTTCCTGACAAGTCTACCATTTTTACTGCTTTCCATCTGCCTACCAAGACTGCCTCATTCTTCTGAAGTACTAAAGACCACTTAACATGAGTCTAAAGCTTGATGCCAACTTCCTAGCCCTGCTTGCCAATTCAAAAAATCTGTTGCAAAATACACATCAATACATTCATTCCCAGACTAAGGTAACCAAATATCACTTAAAAGCTGGGGTAATCCTAAACGCGATTGAGAGCCTGGTGCTGATTACAGAAGTCTTCAGATACAAAATGGCCTTTGTAGAAAGTACATCTAACATGAGATATTTAAAATCTTTTCTTCTCTGATTGAATACAACAGGCCTGTTTCAGCAGTCTGGGCATACTGGCTTGCTGTCCAGATGGCAGTCAAAACTCAGAAATGGGTTGCTCAGGTATGAAATTCATAGAATTGGAAATCAAGGGCAGGAAGGTCCCAACAGGAGCGATTTAGGTATGAGTATCTGTTCCTGCTCCTTGAGTTTCCTGGTTACCTTTTGCTCTGCTAAGACTAAAATTTTTTGGAAACTACTGTCTATAGATTTTAGGTTTTTCTTCTCCACTGGTAAGACCTGAAGCTATTTGAAATGTTAAACAATTTGTGACTTCTCAGCTTGGTTGCGGTGCCAGCTTTGTACAGATAAATATAGAACCTGTGGCATTTTCAAAAGCCATTTGGAATAGCTCTTCAATACAAGCACCTTCAGCAGAGATTAAATATATTATTTGGGTTTTGGGGGGGGGGGGGGGGGGGGGGGGGGGGGGGGGGGGGGGGGGGGGGGGGGGGGGGGGG
>JAVJGJ010000047.1:73109220-73122517 GCA_035590215.1 Microhierax caerulescens | reverse complement strand
TAAGGGCCTTGCTGCTCAGATAAATCCCCTTACATAATCTTTATTATTGATGTACTACATGCATTTTGCTGGGCACGTAATTAACATTAAAGGAAAGGAAAAGTGAGGGTAAAAATAGCTAAGTGCAAGCCAAGGAACTTTCCTTAAGTTATTCTATGTCTGGCAGGTATGTATTTCTTTTCCAGTAACTAGACAAAGTGTACCAACAAAATGTATAGACAGGACTCTGGGGAAATAGTGATACTCAGAGTCTCTTTTTCTCTCTCTTTTTTTTTTTTTTAAGCAAAACTGAAGTGTCTGAGTTAATCTGAGCCTGCCCTGCTGCACACTGACGACTGATTTCACTTGCAGTAGCAGCGAGCACATCCTGGGGACCCCAATTCTCCACACACAGGGTTTACGTGGCTGCCCCGCTCTGCCAGGCTGGCTCCCATGCCTCTCCCAGGGCGCCGACCTTCGCCATCCCTATCGGCCGCAGGGCCAGACGTCTAACTGCTCCTCAAAACAGACACAAAGGCTGAACAGTGACAAGGGACACAGTGACAGGCTGGTTGAGCTCCCCACCGTAACTCCCCTGAACCGCCACTCCCGAGACGATCGAAGGTGAAGGACTAAGCCCCAGTCCAACCACACAACCCACTGGCATGAGCCAACACAAGAAACTCTTTCTGGAAGGCTGTGCAAGCTCTGGGGACCGTGGTGTAAGGGGGGGATAGGACTTACTGTGGGACGCTTAGGGGGAGACTTGGGATTGAGCAGAAGTATTTAAGGATTATACAGGATCTACAAGGTGTTTAGGGGAAGGACCAAGACAGTGGAAGGGACGGGTCAACGTGGACGGCAGAGAACAAGTGCAGGAAAACGGAGAGAGGATCAGGCGGGGAATAAATGAAGCCAATAGCATACAAGAGGGTGGTCAGCATACTTGCCTGGCTAAGAGATCACTTCCACTTTGTCCTACCTACACCCCGTTTCTAACTGTTTTCTGTGTGAGTGTGCTCTCTGTTCTGACAGCATGCGTCACAACACGCACGCATGACTCATCAGCAAAGTCCAACCCAGACTAGCTGGTCACGAGGATGGGCTGAGCCCCGGGTACCAGAGAGACCAAGGGTCTGGGTCCAGCCCTCAGGGAGGCTGAGGGGCTGTAGGCTGGTAAGGCTCGGTCGGGATACTTTGAACATCAAAATTTGGGAGCCAGGTACCAGAGGGATCCCTGACACGGATTCCCCTGAACATGGATCCCTGGAAATGCAGCCTGGCTGGTTTGTCCTCTCTGTGTTTACATGGCCACCTCTCTCTCATCTGTCTTCCTGCCATGCTAATTTGTGGTTAGCCTTGCTGCTGGCAGGATGCGGGAACAGGGATACGGAGCAGCTGCTCGCTGCCGTCAGTGGAGGAATCCTCTGGCTCTTCCAGCTCACTGGATTTAGCTGCTTAAGAGCACTACCAGGAAAAAGGTAAAGAAATGAAGAAACTCACTTCACCTTTTTCACAGAAAGGACCACATCTGAAATGCTACACATCACAGACAATCCAGTTTCACCCAGTCACCTAAGTCAGCTTGTGTTGGAGTCTGGAGTCTTTCCAGAGAGGCTGTTCCAGGGGAACCTTCTTGGATTGAATGTTTGAACACGCATAACAGGTCAATGCAAATTGACTCAAAAACTGAGTTTTGCCATCCTCCTCATGAAATCTCTTTCCAGTTCCCAAATACAGCCCTTTCAACTACCCCTGGCCAAAACTGGCACAAACAGGCCAATGATGTCAATCTTGCAGACATGCTGATGAGTTGTGCTCAGACAGGTCCACATGCATGCAAAGGAGAAAGGAGATTCAAAGCCAATTTCAAATGAATTGTCACCATTCATATTAAAATGCTGGAATTTTGAAAGCCAGAGACTTCATTATGGAAGCGAAAAAATACAATGGTTTTATATATCTACTGTTGAAGACCAAAGATGGTCACACAGAGGCCATGTAATAAAATGATACAGACTATTCACCTCATTTTCCAGCCAGTTTTGAATAAAACATTGCACCATTAATATCTGGCAAACAATTACTGGGTTTTAAGTAAATCTTTGGCATTTTTCCATGGCTTTTACCATGCCAACAAAGCTGTTCCAGAATCATTTCAGGTGGGACCTATGTTATGTGGCAGCCAATAATCTTTATGGTAGCACTGCAATGAAAATGTCGCTTACTGTAATGAGCGGAGATCATAAGTTAAGCCCCCAGCTACCTTTCTACTATTTTTCATTACAGTCTTTCTGGGTTTGCTATGCTTCAAGAGTACTCAGGGAATTACACCAAATTAGGCTTACTAGTCAGCTCTTCATTACTCAGACCACACTGAAACTGAGCAATCAGCAACCTGAACCAGCTCCTGAGGTTACACAAGACACTAACATTTGTTTGAATATTTACCATTTCTTTTTTAGCTTGTCCTCTTTCTTAAAGCTCTGTTCTGTAAAACAAACTTGCCTATAGTTGGAGGCAGTTCTGATACAACAGGAAAATCACAAAATGTTTTTTCACATCATTAACACCCTGAGCAAAGGTTTGGGCTTCCTTTCATCTACCAGAAACCAACTGTGATATACTCATGCTTTCCTGACAGCAGCATTTTTCCTAGATTTGCGTTCCATAATGCTGGATGAGCTGGGTGAGGCAAAAAGTCTCGCTGTGTGAATCCTTGTCCCCACTCCACTGCAGATTTTTACATTGGCTTCCTTCCCTCTTGCAAAGCAAGAAGCTGACCATCAGCAATTATGCTGACATCAGTAAGTTCTGATGTCATCCAATCCACACAACTTCCCAAGTTGCTCCCAGCGTCTTTTAAGGCCCACAGTGTGAAGAACATAGAGCCTTTACAAAGGCTTTCTTCTCTCCAAGATGCAAGTCTGTCAAGATGCAATGGCAACATGGTGTCAGCCTGATACTGATTTCAACAAAATCAATACAATTTTTGCTTCTGATTTCAGTGGGTGCAAGGTTTGGCCTTTAATGTCACACAATCAGATTGCAATCACACCTGACAACTGAAAATCCACTAGCGCACACCATGCAGCACGGGCTAGCCCATAAGATAGGTCTCATCACAGTCTTCTTGGAAATCACCTGCATATCTTATTTCAGCTCTCTCCTGAACAGAGTGACTTGGGAGGTGTAAAGACCTTTAGATTACTTAAGAATTACAACGAGGTTTCATAATAATTTGTGTTGTAATTAGTGTTAGCAACTGAGGCATACCTTGGAAACTGTGCAAAACCAAACATGGCTTTACGATGTCAATCAAAGAGTGTATTCTTTGTTATTTCAATCATCTACACAGGGCCACTTACTGTCCATGCAAGCAAACAGGCAAACTGCACTTGCAGTACAGCTTGCAAGCCCCAAACTGTACAACAGCATCCGAACAACATCTAGGCTGTCTATGAACACCGGAGTGAAAATTACGTCTTTTCATCAAGTGCTATTAATACCAATGAGTCACTCTGTAAACTTCTTAATGCACACATTAACCAACATAGTTTCTCTTACAGGGAAGATGGGATTATGCATACCAATACGATCTGCTTTTGCTGAACATCTTTTTGTCATAGGTAGGCAGCACGCATCCTAAACTACTGGTGCTCACATACACTCATGAGATAGAGGAACAAATATGGAACTTTTACTTAAAAGGACAAGAACTAGTTAACTTGATCATCAGACATTTTCAAAAGGCACCCACAGAAGCCTTCAACAGTGATGCAAAATAAACCAGTGATTCCACCTGCTTCTGGGCAAAAGGAAAACGAACATGGAGTTGAAACCACTTGCACGGAATTGGTCTAAGTGCCACCATAGCAACAAAGGCAGAAAAAGTGTAACAATGGGGAGCCAAACTCCAAGCTGCAGTCTTTGAAGATAAACTGCAGGACATCTACTCCTCATCTTCTTAGAAAGTGTTGGAAAACTCATTGTGGGGAGCGCAGACATGGTCCTTGGACTACTGTCCTTACTTTCTGGTTCTTCAGCACACAGGCTACTAACACGTTTGCCAAATGCCAGTCTATGCATGCGAAGTAGCAAACAAGCACCCCCTTACTTATGCAACCGTCCTAGTATTCCCCAAGCTTGCAGCATGGAGCAGATTTATGAGAAATGCAGGAGTGGGAAAAGCAAAGTGGCAAAAGATTTGTCAACAGCTCTCTGTCATTGAGAAAGCACTTCATTAGCCTGTCAGTTGCACAGTGTCTAGGAGATACATTTATTGACAACTCACTGCCAATTGATCCAACAACTATATAAAGTCTTCTTATGCAATGAGCTTGCTGATTCACATGATTATGAGATCCACAGAGAACTAATAGCTGTACTAAGCCCCAAATTGCTCTAATATCTAAGCAAAATGAAACCAGAAGTGGCAAAATCCTACCAAAATCTCAGCACCTAGACCACATTCGCTGCATGCAGCACAACATTTTAAAATGAGATTCATTTTTGATACACTTGATAGGTGGGATATGAACTCATGGTGAATAAAAGTCCTTACACAAAACACCGTTTTTCAATTCTATGGCATTTGTGCTTATGGGATTTCTTTTGAAATACAGGACGTCTGCATTTTCTACTCCCTCAATTTAGCACAGAAGTACCTAGTGATGTTCAGTTCTGTATGCCAACCAACTGCTCTGTGCGGCTGGGTCCCTCAGCCTCTCATCGAGTGACGATAGTGCTGCAAATGGCTAATCGATCCTGCAGTGCCTTTAACAACTGGCAGTTACTTCACACAGCCAGCAGCATTCCTGCAGCGCACACGCTCCTAACCCTTGCTTGCTTTGCTTCGTAGTACCTGTTTTATCACTTCATGATAAGGCAGAATCAAAGACAGCAGGAGTAACCTATTCTGGCATCTCCATCTGGCACTATATATCAGACTTGTGCTGCTCTGGTGGATTAGTTTCAGATCCCTGTTGGCAGATCAAAGGCAGCAATAATAACCACAAATCAATCCCTCTTTAAGGCCTAAACCATCTTCTCCCTCATGCAGGATGCCTCATATCTTCACCACCCTGGAGCCCTTATAAATACCAACTTTGCCTTTGGAACAGGATTCCAAAAGGATATTCATGAGATTCAAGATCCACGTGGCTGCTCCAATAGAGGGGGAACATCTGGTCTCTTTTACAATAACTGTGTTTGCATTCTTGAGATTGCCCTCAAATTCTTGATGAAAGGCTAGGTATCAGCTCTCTGTCTGGCTGTGCTTTACAGTCAAAATGAGATTTGTACCGCAAGAGAAGGATCTTTTGTTTCCTCCCTCTGTAACACCTTCACAGTGACAATGTTGTATTTACCATGATGTAGCTAGGCAGGACCCGAGGACTCAACTCACCCAGAGATACTGCGGCAAAACACCAAACAAACCCTGAAACAAAAACCCCAAAACCCAAAACACCTGTACCTTGGATTTTACCAGAGAACACCTATTATGCTGTAAAAGATATACCTGCATGGGCAGTGAAGACATAAAACTCCTCCTCTTATCTTTAAGTCTTTCAGTCTTGTAACTTGCAGTTTGAACTGTCTCTGAAGAGACTGCAACATCAGCTAGAATAGCAAAGTCCAATGTTACTACATTCTGCCTAAAATGGAACCCAGAAATAGTGAAAATGATAGCTGCTTAAAGATGTTCTGAAATTCTTAAGAAAAAAATGAATCAATTAAAGGCAAACAGTGATAAAATCTTCTGGTGCCAATATTGCACACCAGTGCAATATATTGGCCTAATATTTCAGGGTTACCCTATAAGGGCCCAAAGAACATTTTATCCTAAAATTGTTTTGAATACAAATGTAAACTACTTTGAAGTTGATTTTTTCAGTATTCAATTAAGATACAGTTCCAATCAACTGACTGTTTATCACTGATGATTTTTTTACTATACATATAAAACTAGAACATTGTCTCAACACATGGAAAATGTGGATAGTACATATTGCTCATAGCTCCACATAATTTTAAGAACTGTAACTGTACTATTTCTAGATAATTTTTAAACTATGACAAAGATGCATGCTATTGAAGAAAAATGGCAAGCCTATAAAAAGCTACGTGTGTTAGAATCAATCAAGTATAAAGAATATATTTTTTTTACAGTATTATCTTTTTACATGCTAGTGTAAGTATGAAGTCTGAAAGATTAAACAAAGATCAAGAAAAAGAACGCAGACCATCCTCCTCTTCTCCCCTCCCACTACTGAGCTTAGAAAAATATCTAAAAAAGAAAAAAAAATACACTGGCAGCTTCAAAGACAGTTTAATAAACTGGGAGAAGGCCTTAGCGCTGAATTTGCCTTCCCGGTAGTACCTAAAGCACTGGTACTAAAGTAATACAATAAAGTTTATGAACTTGTCTTTACTGCTGCATAATTTATCTTTGAGAAATGATACTACGGTGAACAACTGCTCTCTGTGAATCTCTTTGGGGCTTCAGTGGACTACAGTTTTTATCACAGCAAGTAAACTGGATGAAGACTGAACTCCAAATGAAAATATATATAACATATTTGTGTATTAATGAAAAATACTTAATTCAAAAGTTAAACACTAGTATACTCAAGTAACTGTTTTCTTATGCTCTACAGCAACTTCCCAACTAACTCTTTTTGAGATATTTTCACTGAAACCCAAAAGAAACAAATTCCAGTACCACTCATATTTCTTTCTAGTCAAGAATTTTTCCCTTTTCTACTTTATTATTTTCCTGCCTAACAAAACCCAAATATATCCCTTCATTAAAAAAAAAACAACAAACCAAACCAAAAAAAGCCCAAAGGCAAACCCTACAGATCCAAAATCACACCACAAATTCAAAATAAACATAACCAAACCCCAGCAACCAAAGCCAGAGGTACACCAGCTTCACTTCTTCACCTGGTTTAGTGCTCACTGTACAGTTTGCTCAGACCACTTCCTAGCGCCGTAGTTACACTATAAAAAACGTTTATTTTTCAGGGTGTATGCTTTGTGTCAGGTCAGCAAGAGAACATGACTACGGTGTTAACTTGCTGTTTGGTTACAGGATTTAAAGTGATGGAGGCATGGGAAAACCTAGCCAGAGGAAAAAGATAAAGGAAAGAAAACAGATCAATCCATATTTTTAACTAAAACACCCCACACAGATCAGACTGTGTGAACCAGGTTGAACCAGACAAAGGGGTACGTATACACGCTGTGGGGAAAACTTCGCTGTCACTCAAAGCCCACAGTCCCATGCCCTAAAGAGTGGTGAGGAACAAGCACAACGGAAGGGAGACCCACAGAATAACAGCCAGCCCCAATTCCTTGCCAAGGACATATTAGATCAGTCTGTAGAACAGGTTGGTAGGAAAACTGTCAGATATTCAGTGTAGCCTGGAAGAACAACTGTGCTGAGGGACTGATGACCTGAGTACAGCAGGGCAGTTTTCAACCCTGAATATATGATTGTTGGCCAAGTGGCATTTCTCTGCGCATTTACCTATTAGAAAATAATTTCAGGACGCTGGATTACTTGGAGAATTCCAGCATTTCAGGGAATGTTCTAGAAAATGGGCAATGTCATGTTGATTTTGGTGAAAACAAGAAAATGAAAAGGGAAAGGTACATATACACAGGGTTTGTGACCTCTTGCAGTTGGCAGATGCAGCTGCTTCAGCCATCCAGATCTGTGGGTAACGACCATATGGAAGAGCCAGTGGATGACTGCCATCTTCCTTGCCAGTGTTAATGATGCCCCTCTTTCCTCCATGTCCTTGCAGCACTTGCTCCCAGTACAGTTTAGAAATGCTGACACCAGAACAAACTGCCTCAAGGAGAGGAAGAAAGGCCGAGCTATGGAAAGGATGGAAGAGAGGAAGGAAGAGCTATGAGGACAAAATAGGGATGAAGAGATACACAAAGCTTCATGTATGAAGAAGTAGCTGACCTTGGCATGGGAAAAAGAGAACATTAGTATATTGCAAGAAACACACAGGAAACTCATTTTGGTGTAGAAATGGAGCACAGCGTGAACGAAGGAATAAAGGAGTGTGCAGACCATGTGAATTCAGGAAGCCTTTATGGTACAGAACAGAAGAACATGGGGGCTCTTGACTTATGCAAGGAACATATCCCTGAAATGCTGGGTAAGTTCTCCTTTGTCTATGTTTTTTAGTACCATTACTTTAAGACCAAACACATTCAACATGAACACAGACTGCAGCAGACCCTTCCCCGTTTAAACATACATGGTGCTTGTCACTTCTTCACATCCATCATTCAGTCACATTAGCTCTCTTAATGAAAAAATAAATGTTGCAAAAGGGAAGTATTAACATAGCCAGTGCCAAGGACATTAATTTTAAAAACTCTATTTACATTGTATCAGAGCAGTCATCTATCTTGATCACGAGCAGTTCTTCGCCTTGTCCAGATTCTGATTCCACGCTACAGAGGCAAACTCTGTCCTGACACTCCTTCCTGCCCATGAATCATTCACTCAACATCTTTAGTACTGTACCCACTTGATGGGCTTCCTGTATTTAGTAAAAGACAGTAATTCTTACTTAAGCAGAAATGAGTTTATTAGTGCAAATCCTGGATAATGACTTACTGTGAAGAATAGATACAGTATGGCTCAAACTATCTGCTTGAAGAGAGAAGTCACCTAGTTCCAAACACAACAGTTGGCCTCATGCAAAAAGAAATTTGCAGCTTGATGAAGAGAGCAGGCGGATCCCCAGCCTTGAGGGATAAGCACTAGGTCCAGTGAGCTGCCTACAAGTATCACGCAGCATCTGGCATTGAAAATCCATGTTACGTCCTAACTGCACAGATACAGGACCCTAGTGAAGAGACTTGTGCAGGTAAGCTGCCTTCCTCATCTGTAAGACAAACCAACCACAGATGTCAACTCTGCGTTATTCCCTAATAAAGAGAAAAAATTGCAGAGAGCACAAAACTACTGCCAAAGCACAAGGAAAAGGTCAGCACTATGGCAATGCCCATCATCCTGCAAACAGCACCAGCCGACCTGGGGCTCATGCTGCACTCATTCATCCAAGCTGTTTTAAGAATTGCCTCTTTTCCCTGTTTCTAAAAAATTAATTTTACTCCCTGCCAATGTCCCCACATTTTTGACACAGTTCCACTGCCCCGTGTCACAAACCCACAGCAAAATCAAAACCAAACACAAACCAGGCTGTGTATCTCTAAGCAGACTGAAGGCACACTGAGGACCTTCTCTTGAAAATCCTTTTTTGTTTCTTTTTTTGATTCTTGTGAGCAGCTTTCCATTTTAGTAGCAGTCCCTGAGAAGTAAAGGCATGGAAGATCAGCTGCAGATAGCCAAAATAAAAATAATAAGTCAAGGACAAAATAGTAGGGCTTTCCTTTGATCCACATTTTTCCTCCAGGATAACTCTTCCTAATTCACTATTTTGTTTAATTGGGCTGTCCCTATACGTTATTATTGTTCACATTACACCCATTCTGTACTTACATTGATCATGACCTGGGAGAAACAACAATGTTTCATGTAACTTGAGTCTGTTCTTACTGATCTTTTATTATATTCTTCAAATTCTATTTCAGTACTGGCAACTTTAGATCAGATATTCTCACAGACTTTCTGAATATTTTTTTTTTTTAAATTTGGAAATTATTTTTAGTAAGGAGGGGAATACACTTGTGTATTTTTCAATTCTTCCAGAATAACGAAGAACGGGACAGGGGTTTACAGCTTCAAGATAAAATAATCACCACATAAAATAAAAATAGTTTGAAGGAAAAAAAGACACTTTTTTTAAGGAGTCTTCCGTAATTCCTGCAAAAATTAGTTTAATAGTATGGCTGTATATGTGTTTGAGGATAAAAACTGCAGATGCTACAATGGGAGATCTGTAACTTTTCTCAATACATGGGAGAAAAAATTTTCTTTCAGAAGGAAAGTAATTTTTATTGAGGCAGTATATAATTTTCTACACATAGATGTGTTCATCCAAACCCAACCTACATGTCTCTGTGCCTTCTGCTCAAATCTTCTCTCACTGCATTCAATACATTAAGTGCTGCCTAACTCCCACCTCCTGATTTCAGAAAAAAATAATCATTTTTTTCCTGTAAAAAATCTACCCTTTGATATAGAATGTATTTTTATTGTTATAGCCTATAAGTTAGAGGCTGAAAACAGCCATTAGTTAACAATTGCCCTACCCATTACCCTGTACAGTGTTAACAACATGTGAACCACTGCTGCAAAGAAATTGCCCAAAGAAAAGGGCAGGGCACACTCCCTGATCCATCTCTTCTGGAGAACAAAGATGTACTGGGGCTTTACACCTCAAAAATCCTCGCTCTTTTATCCTCCTGTGATGGCTAACCTTTGCTAGCTGGCAAATGAAAGGGTGGGCCACAGCACAGCCAAGCGTTTAGCATCCCTGCACAAGCTCATGCATCTAGGTCAGCATGTAGATCCTGGAAGCTCTGTACCTCTCCTGGCGTCACCCCACCACCCTGCGGACAGGGAGATGCCCAAGATTACGCACCACCCTGCTCAGCACACTGAAGGCTGCACACCCCTTAGGTGCTTGAGTTATTGACTCAAAGAATTTGCTACTTACTGTATTAAAAGGAGAGGGGTTGTACAGAAATCTGCATTTTTTCTAGAGGCAGGAGGAAAAGGGACGATCCAAAGTTGCTCAGAATCATTTTAAAGGATGTTAGTTCAAGCTATGATCCCAAAACAAATTCAAATAATTCAAAGAAGTCACAGAGTTTAGCAATACAGTGGTATTAAAGGAAACATGGTCTACCCAAAGTAAACACGGTGAACCAAAATCATGCAAAGGAAACCCAGAGTCCTAAGAAGAGGACAAGCAAGAAAATACAAGTTGGTTACGCCTCTGACATTTATCCATCATCCCTCTCTCCCACCTACTGATTGGCAATGGGAGGGAAAGGCAGCTTTTTATATCCTATCCTTTGATTATTTGGTGTCCTTGGTTTCTGCTTTTACTAAATTCTCCATTTTTCTGCTACTGCTGCACTTCCTCCCCTCTCTTTCCTTTGCCTAATCAGCTGATTCTCTTCATTTATCTTACCTGTCGAGAATCTTAGCTCTTCCCATTTCTCTTCCCTTTCCAGCTCGTCAGCCTTTGCCTTCTTACTGGTCTTCCTCCTGTACCACTTTTATGCTTTCTTCCTTCCTTTCCTTGTTTCTCATTATTTTATCACTTCTTTTTTTTATATAGGATACTCATCTTCCCATCTGTGCTCCCTTTTTGCCTCTCAGGTGGTTGGATCTGAATAGAGGTGACTGTTTTGAGAAATTTAAGTAGGAAAATGACTCCTCTATTTCCCTCAGCAGATGGACACACACTACACAGGGGGGATCTGCTATAATGTGTTTTAAGATATTTCCCTGGATCCCATATCATCATTCAAAAAATATTTTTAAACTATTTTAAAAGGATTTAATATGAAACATTTCATATAAATCTTTATGGAATTCCAGTAAGTTCCATTTTGTCCCTTAAAAAGTAGGTATGAAATAAAAGTTACTACTGACATCTGTCATATTTGAAATTCCTTTATAAAATCTAGTAGCGGCAGCAACAGATGTAGCATAAAACACTGTGAAACGATCTCCTTAATAGAGCATCCTTTAAGGAAAGCAGCTTCATCATTGACAGTCGTTTAGTAACACAGGAGGCAACTTCCCAGAAGATATCTGCTGATATTATATTAGAGGTAATTAAACTATAAGGTGATTTATTTCTTTGCAGCCATGTAATTGAGCTTTCTAAAGCCATTAATGATATCTTCTGAAAGTATCAGCAGATACAGAACATGATTATCCCCAGAAAAACTGCATTTAAAACACAGAGCCACAAAAATTATATAAAATGCCATTTATTGGCAAAACATTAATATATTAAGACACAAAGGACAGCGCACTGAGGGTAGAAATGCTGTCACCAAACACACATCTCTCCTTCACCCTTCCCCCAGCTCTCCCTTTCCTATGATTGACAACGATTTTCTGAGAGCAGGCATTATCTCCAGGCAAGAAAATCTGTGTACATAAAAAATAGTTTTACATTAGTCCTACCGCAGCACTATTGATTATTAAAGGAAGCTGTTGGAAACTATATATATATATTTTTAAAAAAATAATAATTTGTATTTAAGAGTGGAAAAAACCTCCTATGTATAGAAATTCAAAGGAGTATTCATGTCTCACATATTTTCACCACCATATTAACTAATCCAGCAAAAAAAGATCCTTGATATGTCATTTTCTGATTGATGAGCACAGAGAGCTGAGACCCGAGCACAGAATTTTATTGCTGAAGACATTTTCATCTGCAGCCAAATCACCAGGGAAACACTTTGTCAAACAACTTCATTCTGCAGGGAGACTTAGTGACAATATTGGCAACTTAAGAATTTGTTCTGGTTTTTCCAATAGCATCTACTCGTCCATGTTGAGAAATATTTACACTAGCACTGCAATTCATGCAGATGACCCGCTTAAGACCTGGGAACAAGTGGTTCACATTTTATTGCAACAATATGTAAAAAACAGATGCTCACAAGCTCTATTTTTTTAATATATATCTAAATGATCCAATATATTTTTGGCAGTTTAATATCAAACCCCTATCCTCTCATAGTAACAACTGATCTTACATCGAGCACCTGCAGGGCTACATATTGTTACTTGTTTTCAAGAGCTCAAGTACTTCTTTTACCCCTTTTGGGAGTTTTTTTTGTTTGTTTTGGGTTTGGTTGTTGTTGGTTGGTTGGTTTCTTTTTTGTAACTGGGGGCACAGAATCTAACAAAACACTGGTGATATTTATACCATCAGTTAGGCAAGGTGTTAGGCTTCCAGTAGTACACTATGGGTTAATATACCCACACTCTTATCCTCTTGCTGCTCCTGAAATTGCTAAGGAATCAAGAGTCCTGCTGATGGTCTTGAAGCTTCTAATTATTTTCTGTGTTGAACAAAATTCCCAGGTTTCACAATTTCTACTGCAGTGGCAGCAAAAGTGACCTGCTATGAAGTTTTCTCAGCTGAGTAATTGGTTATTCAGTGCTCTCAATGGGTCAGCTGCGCTGTCCGCAATGGGCTAAACCCAAGAAATCCAGAAACAGGTCGCCCCAGTCAGGCTTTATGTGTAAAATTGTATGTACAATTCATGGGTCCAAATATAAAGATAAGAAAGCAAATGAATAGCCAAAAAATCCAGTTAAGACCACCTGCCATATGTGTGTGGG
>JAVJGJ010000047.1:73069202-73109120 GCA_035590215.1 Microhierax caerulescens | reverse complement strand
CCCCCCCCCCCCCCCCCCCCCCCCCCCCCCCCCCCCCCAAGCAAAAAGCGTTACTATTTCTGTGCAGAACAGTAATAACCCACCAGCTTCAAGTCAATGGTAAAACTCTAGTCTCTCGCGTTCAACTGCATTAGAGTTTATCCTTGGGATTTTAGGGTTAAATCCTCTAAGCCTCATTGATAATTCTGCATCTGAAAATACGGGGTTAAGCTGAATAATTAGAATTTTTCCCACAGAAATTTGCCTAGGTACTGTGATGCTCCTTTACCTGAGCAATCTGCCAATGGCATTGTTCCACTGACCAATTTAAAGGACAGGAATTCAGTGTTTAATACTAGCTGCCAGTCAGCTTCCAAATAAAAAGGTACTGAGCATCCATTTCCACCATTTGTATTGCCACAGGATCCACTCAAACCCCCACTGCTGCCCATCTCCCTGATGCTGGCCCTTGGAAATGCGCACAGAGTTATGCTTTAAAAAAACCCCACCTGGCCACACATATACTATGCAAAAATAACATGCTGAAATATGCTGTGAGCAGGTTACCACCAACTCCATTACCTTTTTTTTAAACTACAAACACATTTTAATAGTTAGTTCTTAGGAAACATATTTCTCTGTCACCTACACTTACCTGAAACCCTCAGATCAAGTCCCACCTCAGACAAACCACCTGCTTTGTTTCTAGATAAATTCTGGCAGGATGAAGGCTGAATGATTTGGTGTGAGTTTTTAAAATTGCAGCTCTTCATACCTGCTGTTTTGTTTGCTCCTTTGTCATAAAAGCTGAATTAAAAAAACCCTAACACATTCTTTCGTAAACCATGAAGAGCTTAGTAAAAACAAGTGGGTGGGTTTTGCTGGCTAAATTACTTCGTAAGCAGAGCCACGTGCCTAACGTGCTCATCTGAAACCGTCGACACGCCTTTCTAAATGGCAGCCGTGCTTTTCTTACAAGGGACAAGTGCCCAGCACGAAGCTGCTTTTGCAATGATCAGTGAGGGGAGCGCCCAGCACCCTGCTCACTTCTCCTTGGTGTGAAAGGTAGAAACGACTCCTCTGGGCTGGGTATCCTCCAGGTTATCCTTGGTCTGACACTGCTGGTCATTTCCTAGCAGATCACTCAGACTTCCCCCCCCACCCCCCCCCAATGTCTGGCTTGTTGATCTCTGGCTTGAGAGTTCAAATGGCATGCAAATAAATACCCAGACAGCAGTGTAGCAGCTCTTACACTCCAGAAGACAAGGAGGATGAGGACAGGTTGGCTGGGCACCTTGCCTCGCAGCTGGAAGAGGAAGCGCTTTTCCCTTTCTACTAGAGCATACGAATACAGCTTGTTACAGGCACTGCTGCGCTAACTTGACAGGTTTACAACGCCTTGGGGCTTGCTCAGCACTAATGATCTTTCAACGTCCCTGTCAGATCAATGCACAACTTTCCTCAGGACCTGCTTACTGGAACGTTGGTCAGAAGGGAATGTTAACTTTGCAAAACAGTGTCCAAACCAGACGGCTCTACCAGGAACTGCTGCAGTGAGAGACACGGGGCTGTTTGCAAAGTTCTTTGATTCAGCATGCTGAAAGGGTGCATCCCTAACCCTTCACAGAACGATCTAGATCTGTTGCAAGTCCTTTCCTGCCACTGGACTGTAATTTTTGGCACATGTCTCACCTTATCTGGTCTTTGCCTCTGACAAACAGCAGACAGCAGGAGAGAGCCAAGGTATTCTCCTGAACATACTTAGACAAACTTCCAATGTAAAGAAATCACGTGACATCTTGTTACCATAAAAACATGCTAGTTTTTACTCCCTCCTAAATATAAGTGTAGCTACACATGGCTCAATCATGAAGACCTGTTAAAAAATAAAAGAAACAAAGCAAACCACCCAAGAAATGACAGCTCAACTATCACTGTTGGGTAGCAAGTAACTTCTTACAGAGCCTGCACAGCAACCTCCTTGCTTGAGACAAAAAAGTGTTTGAGTGCAGGTGCAGACAAGAAGGTTTTGATCTTTATTTCTAATTTTTTAAACATTTCACTGTATAATTAATCTGGTGAAACTAAATTTCAACAACAATATATACGGACGACTTCTTTTCTATTTAAGCCATTAAGTTTTAATCCTCTTGCTCTACTCAAGAGTAACAGCTGTGAACAGCATTGCTATTATCCAAAGGGAGCTCAGAAGGTAATTACTCAGTTACCTTAATCAAGAGGAAGGCCATATAAATAAGAAACAATTTCTTATTTTGAAAGTATTATTTTTTGGACAGTGGAAAGTCTATCCCACAATTTGGAAGTTGTTTCTCAAGGATATTCATTTTTGCAGCTCAGAACTACTAACATGAAACCACCTCCTTTTCAGGTGTCGAACACCAGGCACTAGCGTGTCTGAGTCCTGAAGGCAGCTTCACCCAGGTGACACTGCCCTGTCCAAACCTGCCTTCTCTAAGAGGAAAAGCATTAAAACCTGGCCAAACCATGCTAACATTGCTCCACCTCAGGAAGCTGAACCCCAGTGTCTCAAAGAGACGTGAGAAGACTACTACTAGGGACTTACTACCTGACAGCAAGCTTCAGGGCACAAATGCTAAACCTGAAATGCATCCGTTTAGTCATAAAACAAGGCATCTTTACAGTAACTCAACAGGAAGATACTTTGCCATTCAGCGCACTTGGGTCTGTTAATAATATTTCATCCTACTGATGTGTTTTAAAAGAAAGCAAAACCAGAGTGCTGGATGGCAACAGCAGCCAACATCAGGAGGAAATGAACAAAGTCGGTGCAGTCTGCTTGCCAGGGTCCCATCATGGGGGCGGGGGGGCAGTTACACTTAACTACAGTTAAGTAGTTAGTTTACCTAACTACAGTTAATGTCATAATAGAGCAACTGCAAATGCTGCATTTTCAATCCTGCTTCAAAACTATTATTTAATCCCTAATATATTGCTGTCTCCATCTGAACACCAGGAATAGTATGAAATTAGGACTCAGTACTTATTCATGAGATCAAATTTAAGTAATTCTTCTCTTCAGTATTACAGGCTTGATTCTCCTCGCATTTGTTCGCACACAGAAAAGGAGTAATTCTGCTGAGGTCAATGTCAGTGCAAGAAAGGGACAAGCCATTCCTTCACCACAGGTCTGTACCGAAAGGGAAGAAGCGATTCCCAGCCAAGGTAGCATAGACAACAGCAAGCAGTGAAGAAGCAGAGCTATGAGTTTCAGCTGCACAAAGCTGCTGAGCCTTATGTTGTTGTACCTTTACTGTTATTCTTACTCGTTAAAGCCAGCTTGAATATGTTCTGGCATGCTGAGGATCAGACTTTTTTTCTGATCAGACAAAAGCAGTGTTTGAAGTGTGTTCTGTTTAAATGCCATGGGGCTCATCCTTGTTTGGTGTAAGCTAGAACAGCACAACAGAGCTTTGACCTCTTACACCAGTGGACAATCTCTCTCTATAACTTTAAGAGGTTAAAAGATAGGGAATTTACAGGATATATATTTATTTATTTATTTTAAAAAAATTTACCCTTTTCTTACATTCCAGGATAAAAGATCTATAGCCTTTGACATTAACTGTCAAGACCATACTCGAAAATTTGATGTGTGGACTGGCTATAGTGATAAACAAGTCACGAGATGATTCCAAAATGCCACCCACAGAATCAAGTCACATTTGGAACATATATAGGGTGCAAAGACACCAGGAGATTAGATGAAAATCCACTGAAATGACTGCAAGGAGGTTTAAATTTAATTACCAGGATACAAGATTCAGCTGGACAGACATGAACACAACCAGGCAAAATGAAACGAAAACTTGAATGTCCCTCCTCCTTTCCACTGCAGAAAAGATGTGACAAAAAATAAAGCCATGGACATTTTACAGGTATAAGTATTAATAATGATTCCTCTATACCTTTTACTTCCCCGTGAGGGAACACTTTCTGTTCTGACAGCGACAACCTCTTTGACAGACAAGAATACTTTTTAACTCCATAAGGAACCAACTTAAACTGCCTCTTAGGAAGGCTCAAACACTGATGAGTACCACATAGTTCGGGGAGTGCCAAACCTGAACCCCCCTATCAAAATCTTGACAATGAACATCACAATCTCACACCTGTTGGAAATCAGACAGACAGATGAAGGAACCACTATGCCTGCAAGAAATTTTATCCAGAAGCCCGGATGATGGTATAAAAAAAGCTGTCAAGCTGGACAGATAATACATTTCCAAATCAGAAGAGTGACACAGCAGACAAGTCATACCGAGCAGCACAGCAAACATCAGCAGCTGAACAGCCAGGACCACCACCAGGGATCTGCAAGCGAAATAACACATAGGTAACCACCCTTGCCCATGCCTGCTCTCACTCTTCTCTGGAAATGACTAATTTTTAATTTGATGGGATCTAAAGAAACCCCACCAGAAAAGAAACTTGTTTTGTATAGTTTAAAACCCATTCCAGCTTTAAGGAAAGGAAAGCATGAGGAGGTCCGGATAATACAATTAAAAAATGAACAGAAAACTCAGTTTTACAAGTCTATTCAGGAAGAATTAGCAACTTTGCCTTGTAAGACACTATGACAAAATGAGCTCTGACCTCAGAGGACACAGTTGATCTTGAGTATTAGATCTATCACTACTAATACATGGTGATGCAGCTAGCCAACTATTTCTAATTAGCCATGCATCCCCAGAATACAGGAACTCACCAATCATGAGCCAGAAAAAAAGTGGGATACAGAAGGCTACTGTGGATCGGCAGATTTTTCACTGGAAAGATCCCTTTGAGACCAGCTCTACATAGTATGAAGGAGTATGCTGGAGGGCCGGTACCTCTGTAAGATTTAAGTAGCCTGTGAGTGCTGAAGAATATGAAGAGAGGTTCTCCTCTGCATTGCATCTGCTTACTGAACTGCTGAGGCTTTTAAGCAGTACCCCTCCTCTGCCTGCTCAGCCAGCCCACCGCCCAAAACATCCCTGAACTCTACTGAAACATGCTTCCCCTCCTCATGACGTTCCCTCAATATTGCCTTGGGGAATTTATGCCCAGTGCTTTACATCTCAAATTCTCACCTCCTCTAAATTGGCAAGCCTACGGCATTACATGAAGGAACTTCAAAGGTTAAAAATGCAGCTTCTAAATCATCTAGATCACGCCTTTACTGCTTGAAAATATGCATCTTTCCTTCCTTAAGAATTACTTTTCTCCATTGCTTGGCTGCTGCCAGCCCATAATAACCATCAGGAACATCTGTTGGGAAACTAGCAACTGCCCCTCAAAGATGCAGTGAAATTACCACTCTTCTGCGAAGAGGACTTTCTAAAAGCTATTTAGGGTGCTTCCAGCCTGCATGGACACTCTCCTCCAGCAGGAAAGGCAAGAATTTTTCTATATCAGGATCTCATCTGTTTCTCTGAAATTCCCCAATCAGTACTTAAGAATGAGGTAATTTTTTAATCAAAAGCCTATTCTGTGAGCTGTCTGCCCTCAGGTCCATCTCATTCATCTCTCTGGACATGGGTTTCAGTTTTCTCCTCCAAAGAGGTTAACAGATTGCTGTAATTGGATGGCTGCAAGAAAAGTGCTTCAAGCACCAGAGCAGCTAGAAACAGGACCCAGCCCATGCTTTGAGCAATGAAAGATTTCCCCTTATTACATACTGCTAACAATGTGTTTTAAGTACTTGAGGGAAAAGTATGATCTAAAGAGTTAATCCACTTTTATCTTGCTGTGAGGAGTTCTTCCCTGGCACTCAGGCTAAAACTGTCCACATCCCACTTACAATAAGCTAAAAAAAATTTAAAAAAAATAAAAAAAATATTACCCTGAGTAGTATATTCATCTTTTAAACATCTGTAGACTCTTATGATCCTGTAATTAACTTCATCCCCTTACTGCATTACCAGCAACTACTACTGTCACAGAAGTACAGCTCCTCATGTGTAAGCCTATCTCCTCAATTACATTCTAAAATTACTTTATGAAAATGCACGGATAAGGAAAGATGTCTTTACTGGCCTCTGACCTTGTGAAATCTGTACTGTATTTTTCATCATTAAAAAAGTACACCTGGTTTGGCATTCTTTCTCTGTTTTGTTTTGTTTTGGTTTTTTGAGGACTGTAACAAGGTCACAAGGTATCTTACTGCAATTACAACAAGCAGAAAATAAAACAACTTTGAACTAATCATTCATAGTTAAAATGGACGTGTCTGGATGACATGCAAAGGTATGTGAACCATCATCTTTCAAAAAGCATATTTCTGTAGAGTGAAAACCTCATCACATATTCCATCACAATTAAGACTTCTTGCAGTTTCAATCTGAATATGCCCTATGCCTTTTAACTCTCAAAAGAGTTGAAAAATCCATGTAGAACTGGCGAATAGTTTTTGAGAGTCAGCGTAACACTGAATAACCAAACAAGGGAAAATATATATGTGTAATCTGCGATGGCTAAGAAAAAGAAACTATCTGGAAGCCACTACCTACCAAATCAGAATTGACTTTTGAGTATTATAAGCTAAACTGAAGCCTTCCCCATTTTAACAAAACTGAATAGATAAACTCTGCACCAACAAAAACTCAACTGTTATCTGTCAATACCACTCACAGATAAAAACGGTCCCTGGGATGGCTCAGCACCACACAATGGCAACCTACGGCATTCAGAGTACAGAAAGTCCCACAGTACCCAACACACTGAATCAGAGATGATCTATCTGGACAATACCAGTTAAATCCATAAATAAGGATACTCACTGGAAGGATAATAAAATATGATCTCTTATTGAATTGGGTTATACAATGATGGAGATCCTAAAGAATGATGGATATGCTTCAGTTAGAGGGAGAACTTCTGCTAGACATACGGATATCAGAGACAGATCTGAAAAAAATATTTACAGCCTTCAGAAGAAACACAAATATTATATCAAAAGCATTTGCTATACCACTTAACCCAGGCAAAGATATAAACACTTTTAACATGTCATCTTTTAAAAGCAGGTCTTCCAGAAAAATCCAGTTATCCAAAATATGTTTCTTCTATTGTCTGATGCTAGAATTTTGAAGGAATGCATTAACCAAAATTGTTTCTAAGAAGTGGGTGTTTTCTTTTTCCTTTGTTTTTAGGGTTGGCACAGAGTAGCAAGGTGAAAAGGACAACAGACCTATTCATTAAATCACACACACATACATATTCTTTTACATATAGACTGCTTAGTAAAGTAAAAAAAAGATCACATCACCCAAGTGTGAAATAAAAATTAAATTAATTATTGAGAGTTCCTGTTTTAAAGGCACCAGAATTACCTGTCACACCAGAGCACTGTTCTGCTGGTCTGAGGGAGACCTTTGAAAGGCATTTTTCACCCAACTGATTCTCCAGAGTTACTGAACCAATTCACACAGGAAAATAATTTAAACTACCAGCACTCAGAATAAAATTTGACTGAAAGGAAGAAATATTTGCTTGAAGTCTGAAGTATGTAAGATATCTGGACAGAAGTTGGCAAAAAAGCTTTCTTAAATGTATTAAAGCAATCAGCTAGGAGTTACATCAAGCACAGGGGAAAGCTCTGTGGGAGCAGAAGCACCAATGAAGCTTCTATCCCACTTTAAGCCCTGCTCCCAATGACATTTCTGTGTGTTATTTACATGCCATGAAATTCTCGCAGTGCAATGAACTAAGGGTGCTTACTTGGGAGGATATACATAACGACAAATGTTATTTCTCCAAGAACACATTCTCCTTAAAAGCACTGTCTTTAAATCTAACTAGTTCTAATATATTTACTAGAAACTCCGCTAGAGAACCTGTGATTTCCTGAAGCCTTGCTTTATGATTGCTCCTCTTCTAAGATGTTGTTCAGCAGGTTCTAAAATAGCCTGGCGGCTTCCAACATAAAACCTAAACATATCTCCCAAAGCATCAAAAAATATAACCAATAGATAAAAACACTTTATCTGACTTTTAAAAATACTGTTGTTGGAGTTACAAATCCAGGAAACATAAACAAGAACTGGGGCCACTAGGTGTTGTTAAAAGAACACTATTTCATATCATTATATGGTTGCTTTGAAGCTTCTATAACTCTGTCAAAATGGAGGTGAGAGATTATATGGGTACAAGAGAAATATTTCTTAAGTTCTAGGTGTTTCAGAACTTGCCTAAAAAACCCATATGCACGCTGAAGACACGTGAAAACACAATAGACAAAGGCCCCCCCGCCATTATCTAAGGTGTATACTACAGTTCCAGCAACTGTGCGATCTGATGAACAAGCCACCACCGGTGTGCTGGGCTGTGGATTTACAGCTCAGGAGCTGCTCCCACAGGGGCTGCCCGCACTAAATGGCAGGTGACTTTCAGCGGAGGAGCAAGGCACCTTTGCCTCAGGACGTGAGGGTGCATTTCGGCAGGTCTCGAGAAGCAGCTGGTATGCTGGAAGATGGTGGGACCACACATCTCACCCTTGCTCTGAGCCTCAACACTGAAGAAAGGGCAGGGAAGCACACTTGTAGCAGCTGAAGGTCTTAAAAGGAGCTTCTAGCCCAAGGAGCCGAACCAGCCCTGAATTAACTGTAACCTCTCGGGCAATGCAGCAGTTACAGAGCGACTGTGCACAGACCACGGGTCGGTAACCTTGCACAGGGGACATGCCAGATGGCATATATTCATCCCAAATCCGTAGACAGCCAACAGGTACCAGAAGACGCTGCATCGCAGAGGAAAACAGGGCTCTCATTTCACTAGCAGTATCTATCCTCTGCAGAGGAACCAGTTCTTCTGAGACAACAACTTGGTGGGGAGCAAGTGCCAGAGATGCTGCTCCTATGGGACACCTCTCAGCACACTATAACCGCTAGCTCCTCTTCTGCTAAATGCCACTTGAAGTACGTGACCCTTCTGCAATATACTCTCACACAGACTATGTCAAACAGACAGCTGACATAACATGAAGGTACATGGGCAAAAGGAAGAAAAATCTAATACAAAGGGGTACTTCTCAGCTCCAAGTCTCAATGCATCTCCTCTGGTATGTGTCACTTCCTCCTCCTGTCACCCACAGGTGACTTCTGCAGAACCATCTTCTAACTCACATCTCTCCATCTAAGTAACAGCAGGTTTCCTGCCCACAGAGTTTTAGGTGGATCCATCTCCAATAACCTGAATTATTATGCACTTACCCACAACACGACTGCTCTGGCTGCAGGCAAAGAATCTCCAGGAGACTGAAATGCAGCTCCTTCCCAAAGGCAAAAATTGCACCTGGTGGGTAACGGCGTAGCTGATGCAGTGCCTGGGTCAGGTGATGGCATGTGTTACAGACACACACTGCAGATTTCTGTGTCAGCACAGAGGCTGTTTATAAACTGCTCTGCAGATACATGTTGCAACATCCCACCATTACTCAAAACAAGGTGCCTACTCCTGTCTGGTGTATGCACCCCAATTTCTCTTCTGTGGGAATAATGGTAGAGGGGATGTAAAGAGGAGTGGTCTGGCCTTGAGACTGCAGCAGAATGAGGCTGGGATGCACAGCTTGACAGGGAACCTGCAGGCTCAAGTCTGACATTCAGCACTTTCTCTGGCACACTGGACCCCATGTGCTCATGTTGCTGCCATGGGAATTAAGCAGTAGAGGAGATTCTTTGCAAGCTATGTGTTCGACTAGCTGTACACTAAGCACTCACCCTTACCCTAGAAGCAAGAGGAATAGGATGTCACAAAAAATTTCTTTGTATACATTCTTTCGTTGTACCCTTTTAGCAGCGTTGTGGACTGCAGTACTGGATGAGCTTTTATCTTTGACCCAGCAGAACCATTCATTCCTGTGGCAGATCCTCTTCTCTTCCAGCAATCAGCTTTAGAGAATTCCTGAACTGGGGTCACACCTAGCACATCTTACTTAACATGACTTTCTTCCACCAGTTTGTCCAACTGCTTCTAGAACAAGGTCACGCTATCCATCTTTACAAGTGAAGACATGCGATAAACCCAAACCGCTTTCCTCCTTCCTTCCGTTTGTTTTACATCTGTCCTACACTATTTCTTGTGACACTTTGATTATCAGAAATACTGAGTAAGGTTCCTTATTCATCTGTATCATGCCACTCATTACTTCACAGCTCTCTAACACATCCTGGTCGATAATTTCCTTTCCAGAGTGTTTCCAGGAAGAACAGGCTCCCAAGTCTATTTCTGCACATTTGTATTTTTTGTCTTATACTTCTCCATGGAATACGCAGTTTTCCAATATTAGTTACCTTAAACACCTTCTCTTCCTAACTAGGTAAAGCCTATAAACTCTGAATTTGCAACTCTTGAACTATTTCTGCTACAAATCTGATCCAAACCTATCCATTTTGTTTTGTCACCCAATGGACTCATTCTTCACTGTTCTCTTCTATAAGATTCCCAGCTGAAGAGATTGTTAGTTTTACAGATGTACACTACACAAATCAGTTTTAGATACACGTATGCATATTCTTAGCCTAGTAAATATTTAGAAAGTTATAAAATAAGAGAAATTGTTTTACATGCTTCAAATGGCACAACGACTTCTAAGACAAAAACATTTTTATCACGACTGCTCACCTAGAATGCAATTTCTGCCCAACAAAATCCAACAGAAAAAAAAGGAATTAAGAATTCTTTTTTTTTTTTCTTTTTCTAAATTAAACAAATCCTTATGTGTCACGATCTCCCTGCTGGGCCCTTCTAGGTTGTGCTGCCCTTTCAGTCAAGAACAGACTCAAGCCTTTGCTGTGAAATAAACAAACAAAAAGTATTTCCCAGAGGAATAATTTTATCCCTCTCTAGGTAAGTCTCTTCCCTGCCTTTGCACTCTCATATTACTCCTGAAAGACACTGACAGCAGACTGAAGGCTCTGTCACAGAAAAATTACATCTGCAGAGGACAGGAATTCAATCTTGTAACGCTTCTTTCTGACCAGATAAAATTTTTGTAGACCCTTCTCCTAAAATGGAAGGTGTTTACCTCTTTCTAATTGGTTTCCTCTTTTGGCAAAACGAGCCTCACAATTTCAGAAGAGGACTGTGAATGAGACTGCTTATTGGAGAGGAAAATGACAGCTCCTAGCTTTCTGACTGTCAGAAAAAAGGAACACAATTAAAACATTAGCCATCCCTACTGAACAGAAAGACTGCAGAAGACAGATATTTGCCAGAATATCTGCTAAGACTAAAACCATAGGTCTACCTTGTTAGAATTTTTACAAATAAAATGAGAAAAGTGAGTCTGAAAGGGAAATTGCATTAGGTGGAAAACTGTGGTTTAGGCTGGTTATAACACAATAGTGACTGTAGAATTCAACTAGTTCTATTGCAAGTGAAACACTTCAGTTAAGGACAAGCAGAAATCCTGCCAGGGCTGTCCCAAAATATTCCTGTTCTGTAACAGGAGATCCACCACAATATAAACCATTCATACTTCAGAGTTTGTACTGTTACTCTGAACACGCTTCACTAACAAGTAAAAACACTAAAGAAAAGTTGATAAATAATTACCCAATATTTTTACTGAAGGAGAAATACTACAGAGCAATAAAATAACCTTGAAATAACCCCCCCTCCAAGATAATTACTAAAAGAACATCTCCCTCAGCAACACTGGAAAATAAGAACAATGAAATATGCGGTTTTCCTATAGACAGTACATGTAAACTTTTTATTGTGGTGGTGTTTTTTATTTATATATATATATATATATATATATAGCCATTTTCACAAGCACATTTCCAGGTTAAATAAAATAATGCTATTTGAAACAGTTTACACTTGAAATATCTTTTTTTCTCTCTCTTTTTTTTTTTTTTTTTTCTTTTAAACAACCTGACAAGTTTTACAAGGTGATAAACCACGTCTGTTATCGGGCAGAACTCTTCTTCAGAGCGTTTCTACAACTTCATCTTCGTGTTCAATAATGCACCTAACACTGAAGTCTGACAAACAATACCTTTTTGGCCATCTCTTATGGTTTAAGGGGTTTAATAGTATTCTGTGTAGATAACTACATTATGTACAAAGACTTTGTCATTTATGTTGGCAGTGATGTATATAGTGTATACTGTTAGCCACAGCAAATGCAAATTTCTTTTTGAAAGGAAAACTACAATTGCTTATTCTTGAAGCCTGTATTTTACACCTTTTTGAGCATAAGCAGATAAATTTTGTGTCACTGTTGCTGAGATTTCCTGCTATTTTTATTTTCTACTGACAGAATACTCAGAGCTGACAAATGTTGTAGAACAGACATAGTTATTAAAAGCTTCAATTTACAGCAAATAGTGACAGTTTGCTTTTGCTGCTCATAAACCAAAAATCTAAGAGGTGTAAATAGAGGGAAGGTGGCAACAAAACACTTCAGATAGTTCTTTAAATAATTCTAAAAGTAATAGTGATACAGAGTAACACACTTGTTTTCATTGTGTGCATCCAACATCATCCCATTTATGGATCCTGAAACAAACCTTTTAATTTTGGCTTTAAAAAACCCCGACCCAAACCACACAGGTACTATAAGCCTAACTGAACAAAAAGACCAAAAAGATAAAGAATAAAGTGTACAGTATGTTTAAGCACACCTCTTTGAATGGCTGGGTTTGCCATGAAATACCACTGCTCTTCCTTACTGAGGTGGTGCTTATGTTTGATGAAGCTGTGTCTCTCACCTCTCTAGCTTGCATCTCCAAAATGGTTATTTCTCCTTGCTCACTCCCCTCTCTTCCCCCACTATAAAGTTTGGGTAGCAATTACTACGGAAGTTTTTCAACATTTAAAAAAGTTTCTATTTATCTTTCAATAGCCATATCAAATACTTTATATCAGCACACAAGTTTCTGAATCAATACATTTTAAGCCCTATTTAGTGTAACAGTGAGGTAGTTGTCTGAGCTGATGAGGTTCCCTGGGAGCATGGCATCTCTCTGATTAGAGATGGGTAGTCAGATACATGAAACGTTCATGATATTTAATATACTAAATTCCTGGTTGTATATCCTGTAAGTTAATAATATTATATGGTAGAGTATGAAGGATAAGGAAGGAAAGCATACCTGCTACTTCACAGTAAAGAGCGGCAGAACTCAACTGTGTTGAAGAGAGCACTTTGTACGTTGGGTGTTGCGGCATTGCTGCACTTCCCAGTGCCCACGCTCTGCCTGACCTCTGCCCTTGCACAAAGGCTGCGGCAGCCTGAACGTGCTGCCCCTCATCTCACAAAGGACCTACAGCAAGTCTGCTGATGGGCAGCTTCCCCTGCCTGATGGAGCCTCAGGTGTTTGATCTCCCCACTAGCAAAGAGTACTGGCACAAGACACGGTGATTTACTGAGCAGCAGAAGTAAAATATGGATGACTGAATCCCCTTACCCAAGCTGAGATCAGAAATGAACATGCCGAGTAGCTGTTCTGTGTTTACAGTGTCCTATGAACCTAAGCCGGCTAGCGCGCACAGTCAAACACTCTGATGGAATATTTCACTTTTAAAAAGATCTGCCTTTATTTCTCCCCGCTAAAACCTTTTTTACCACGCAGGCTTTTTCGAACTGCATATTGAACTCTTAACTCAAAAAAGGCCTCCCTGTGCTTGAAAATCTGAGTTAATAAGCCTGCATTTTGCATAATTGACACTAGTTTTGCTTGATTTCTCCTTCCACTGCGCTGTGAAAACTCCCAGGACAAAGCACAGCACACACTGCTTTGCTCTCCAGCAAGTTAAAAATTCCTAAGACTCATTTTCAGTAAATCAGGCTTGCAGGAAAATATTGTTTTGCTTTAGTTATAATATGCACAATAATTGCTCTGAAGACTGAAATAATGGTGTTTCAAACAAAACACCAAATCAATTGACCAGGGAAACCAATTTAAACACAGGTGCAGGCTCCGACCAACACAAGTTGCAGCATGTTTCAATAACTGGCCAAACGCCTTCTGTATACCATGGGATGAATAAAAAGGAATACTTAATACATACCTTAAGAGCAGCAATCTTACAGTGATAATGCTTGATGCATCAATTTTAATTGTATTTCTTACTTTCTCCTAGTTAACTTCTCAGATTAAAAAAAAAAAGTAATGCTGACTACCAAAACAGCAAAACTACCTATTTCATCTTTTCACACTGACATTTTTAAAGATGACCTACAGAAGACAATCTTTCAGGCTTCAGTGCTGCTTCCAAAAAATCCCCAAAGGAAAAGTCTTTTGAAAGCCACACTCGACAAGAGCAGAAAACAACTTCATAAGGTAGCAAGCATGCTGTGGCACATTTTTCTACTTTAAATACTTATTTCTGCTTACAATAAATCTTCAAAGTTTTCTGTTCACATTCTTTCCTGACAACGTCTTAGGCGTTGTTCACACCTCCCTCTAGCAAAACATATGCTATAAAACAACATGATGGGTCTGAAATATGAGGACTACTTCCATGACAGAGGTTAAGATGATGGAGGTATTCCCTTGCAATGAACTCTGCCCACTGGGAAAGCTGGAAGCAAACCAAACCTCCATTCCAAATTTCACGTGGCCTTTAGAAATGGTCGCTGACCAAAATTACAATCTCTCTGCTGAAATCCTCCCCACCCCCACCATACAGTGTCAGGTCTCCTTTCCTCTTTCGGACTTATGTCACTGTTTTCATATTTTTCGGTTAAATATTATGTATTTACATAATATTTATGCACCTAAAGCACCATGGTCAGCCCTGAAGATCACACAGTAACTACATTACAACAAAGAAGGTGCTAATCAATTATCACTTCAGTAGATTATTAGGGAGAAGGAAAGCACAAGGTACTTATTCTTTTTTTTGTGGAAGTTGGGAGAAGGGGAGAGGAAGAGTGAAGAAAGGTCAGACTTTGAGAACACAGTAAGAAATGGAGTCAGAAAAATAGGACTGACAGGACATTGAGAACTCATCTGCTTCAATCTTCTGCCTCATGACAGGATTAACTTTAGTTTGTCCTCATTTTTTTTGTAAGATCTCCAGTGATGACAGAAGTCAACATGAGTCCAATTTTTTTGTATTATTCTCACTCAAGACCACAATTTTTCCCCCCCTTCCTTGTCTTGTAAGATATCTGAAAACACTTCCAGCATTTACTTCTTCAGGGCAAACACCTCGACTTTGTCCATCTTTCCTCATAGGTGATTTTTTTCTAGCCTTTGATTTTGCCTGTTCCTCTGCTCCAGACTTTCTCTAATTGGTTCCCACCTTTCTTGCAGCTGGGATACGTACCTTAAAATAAGGCTGACAGAATCAAGTACGGCAGACTTTACTTCTCCTATGTCACATAAGACTCTTCCCCAGTGATGTGGTGGCGTTTGCTGACACTGTGGTTCCAGAGCTCATTCTGCAGATCCAGTGCTCAGCAGCAATTCCCAAAGATGTATTCCTGCAGCCAGTACTTTACACTCTGCTCTGCTGAAGTGAAGGCTATTCTTCAGGACACAGTACTATTTCTATTCCAAATGTTATTTCCCAAAATCATCAGTGGTGGATGTTTTCATTGTAGCCCTATCTCCTGTACTATTATATTTCTTCAGCTCTGCTAATCACTTTATCATGCTGTCACGTCTACAGGAAAAATAGTCTACTGTTCTCAAACACACAAGTTCCAAAGTTTTCAGAGTAATATTTTCTTACACAAATAAAATGTATGACTAAACAGTCACTAAGCAAGTAGTACAGTAAGCAGAAGAAAGAGAAAGAAAAACAGTGTCTGATACTAATACTAATATACCTTGCCCCTGTTATTCATGGTGTCATACATCTCTTGATTTTTTTCTGTTATTCTTAGCTAGCAACTGCTTCCACTGCAAGCTCAGGACCAAGAGTAGAAGGGAATGTGCTTCAACCTTCTGCGCAGTAAAGTGACACCTTCTCCCAAATAAGGAGCAGTGGAGGGAAGAGAAGCTGACTTGCACTATGACACAGGGTTAAAGATGGCATCCAGGAAAACTCTGCTTCAGAGATCTGCTGCAACATTTGATTTCTTCTACAGCGCTACTGGCTATTCTGGGAAAACCAGCCACCGCCTTCCTGTAAGTTTTCGTTACTCAGATTTGGCTCAAGAAAGAAGTTGAAGACTTGAAAAGCATCCACGGTCATTGTGAAGATTCATTTTCCAATGCAAATACTTACACTCTGATCCAGTAAAATGCTAAAACTAATGCCCAGCAGGTGTAGGCATCTATAAGGGAATATATAACTATGAAATTATGTAACACCTCTGATTCAGATACCCTGTGCAACAAGCACAGTAATGACGAAGAGGGAGTCAGAGCTCTATGGGGTGTAAAACTATAATGAAATAAAATACAGATTTGTTATTGTGAATAAAGACTTGGGTGAAAGTCTTGTTGCAAAGCATTGAAAATACTCCCAGTAGAAATAAACAGATTTTGGTGCAATCACGATTTGAACCTTGATTCTGTTTTCTTCACAACATTCTTAAGATCTGGCCATTTCCCACTGTCCAGATAGCAAAAAACATAATTTCCCTCTGCATATGTCATTCCTTTCCAGTCCATACCAGAAGTTACCAAAAATATTTTTTCCTTCTTCAATGCACTATGCTCAATTTCTGTTTCTCTGCAGTTGATTCTGCCCAACCTGATACAAAACGACAAAATTATTTTTTTTTCCCCATCAATCCCATTTTCTCTGCCCTATCGATGACATTAAGCTTTATTCTCCCACTTCCCCATTTTCTAGATAGCAAACTCCCGATGTTCTTCTACCAACCAATGACAAACAAATCTCTCCTGGCATGCTATGGCAAAGAATTACTCCCTTATAACTCAACATTTTCACTGAGGTCCCTTTTATATTGTGATGTAACTAAACAGTTACCAAAAATAATCATGAAATTATAAAGCACTTGGGAAATGTTTATGCCCTTTGACATTGTTTTGTCTTTCAGACTCATCAGTTCTCAAGATCAGGAACTGTCTTGTATTTGAGTATCATCCAAGACATTTTGGTAGCATCCAAAATCTAATAATCATTAACAGCAATAAAAGCAGTAACACATTTCAGACACTGTCCTTTGAGATTTCATGTTCCAAAGTGTTCAGCCAATTAATGGAAAAATCAATGCTGCCAGTAATTGCTTTTAGAGTTGGTTGGTTCAACCCCTTTGAATGTGATGGTTTTATTTCCACCCACTGGGTAAACAACCATGATGGAAAGCTCATTTACATGATCTTTAGAACACACAAGCACAAACTGATCTCCATGATTTGCAAGGCCTACAATATGATGTTTTTTTCAGCACATGTGCCAACATTAAAAAAAAAACCAAAACAACACCCTCTCTTGCAACTGGCTATGGGAGCAAGTTATTAGGAAAAAACCCCTAATAGAACCCTGTCTTTTTAGCTGTAACACACTTTGAACTTCTTCCACTACTTAGTCAACAAAATTAGCAATCAGTAAAAATCCTAAAGCGAGACAGATGGTTTAGTTACTGTCAGTAACATATTTCAGAAGTCTGTAACAAATAGCACCATCAAATGAATAAATAATGTTCGAAGTCTAACAGCCGGCTTCCCTAACAGTGTGAAAATATGTAAATGTTACATTGCTTTACTGTTCAAACTGGCTCTCCTTTCATTCCTCAGAGACTCTTCTGTCAGAATAACAAGCTAAAAACAAAATATGAATGACAACTGCACATACTTAGCTGATTGAGAACATAGAGTCAAACAGTAACCATATTAATCTCGTCTCTCAAAGAGGCTATGCGAATTTCAGGCAGAAATATTGATTTTGATCTAGTCTACTGCAGCGTAGATTGATAATTGGTGTTCAAAGTCTATGCGGGAGTGCTTCCCAACAAAATGGCACCCTTCAGCACTTTTCTTAGTTCAATTAGGACACCTAGAATCTTAATACTCAAACCCCATTAACATTGTCAAAATCCTCTGATATTTCTATACATCCTCAACAAACACCAGACCTTTGAACTTCCAGTATATACATAATCATAGCCTAAGACATAAGAAAACTGTAAATGCTATCAGTGACTATTCTTGATCTGGATTTTTTCACCAAAGCCAGTATTCATCATACTGAAGCAAATTCTTTCTTTAGTGCAGTACTGTCAAGCTGCTTGCCTGACTGTAGCATTGCAGTGTCATTATTAACCCTGTATGTCCCCAGCGCAGCTCACCAGTGCCACGCCATCTTCACTGTCCCCTTCCAAACACCGCACACCTGCTGTAACACTACAAGGTCCAAAACTCATTCCCAGTAATTCATCCTTCCCTTGCCTGCACATCCCCCCCGGCAACTCACAAACCACCTCAGCAGACCAGTACTCCTGAGGCTGTTATTTAGCGCTTACAGGAGTAAGATGCAGTGGATTACTTGGCACACAGTGGCTCTCGGCTCCCACCCCTGTTCATTTCTGTATGACAGTGCCCCATCTGAAAAGTTATGGCTGGCTCGGCCACAGTGGTCGTTCTTTGCCACTATCCTGATCTGTGCATTAGCAGAACAATTTGATCTGAAGTATAATAAATCCCATTCCAACATCTGGCCACCCATCATGAATCAAGAAGATCAGTTCAAACATAAAAAAGACCCAGCAGTTAGTGAAGAACCAGAACTTGCTGGTACAGGAGACTGCTGGTAGACAGTCTCAGGAGCTTCAAAAAGAATTATAAATTCACTAACAGGTCCGTAAATAGGTGATGAAAGGAAGAGTCAGGGATGTACTCTCCATCGCCCCTAAAATGACAGTGCTGGATGGTGGGAGAGAATAAGGGGAAGGGACTGCAGGCAGCAGGCAGTCTTGTGTGTTCTCCCTGAACAGCATCTCCTACTGCTTCTTGGGGGAAGGCTGTCAGACTCGATGGGTTGTAGGTCTAACACAGAAAAGTCTTTTCTTATGTCCTTAGGGTAGCCATTGTAGAACCTGGGAGCTAAAGCAGCCAAACCACAGGTAAGACTAGCCACAAATGAATGATGCTGTAAAGCTTTTATTCAGAAAAAAACCTCAATGTATTTGTCCAAAAAGGTCAAGAATCATTATTTTATATCTAGCTATGAAAAACTCTCAAGTTGCTAAATGAAAACTGAAACATTTCACTTAGAAGTTTCACTGTGAAAGGTTAGGGAAGCAGTTGCCTAAACTCCAATTAGTGCCATATCCTGTGATTTTCACACACTAATTCACAAAGGCCCATTTTAATTAAAGGAAAAACGCCAGGTCACTTTTGTTGGCATCATTAGGTGGAAAAAAACCCCACAACACCCAATGAACCAACAGAAAAAAAACACCCCAGCAGACACAAGCAGCTGTTTACTGCTCTGTAATGCCATAAATAACAATCACATTAGATCAGACTTCAGGAACAAGGCCCAAAGTTTGAGCTAGCATTACTCTTTACTGACTTGGAAAGTTTCTGAGACTGTAATAGCAACAGCATTAAGCATCTCCCCTCAATGGAGTAGGCTCACAGGAAAGCAAAGGGTACAATAAAACTGATGACAGTATCTCATTGGCTGCTGTTATAGGAGGACTGACCAAGGGTTGTTATTGGCACAAACTACCTATTATTTTTGTTAAAAAAAAAAAAAAAAAAAAAAAAAAGGCTTAAAAGCTTTCAGCCTCCCCTGGTAAAATTGATGTCATGTTGTTCTGGGAGGGAAAAGGGCTGTCTGCTCTCCGAAGAAGAAAAGAAAGGTTAAGCTTTCCAAGTGGTCCATCTTTCACCCCCTAAACAATTGTGCTGACAGTAAATCTTGAGCCTGCTGTTGCCCTGAAACCCACAGGTAGTAGGAAGTGTCACTGCTTGCAGAGACTTAGCAAAGAATTTAATACCAGGGGCTCACTAGCAGCCTGTAAGCACAAACTTGTCCTGGTTTCTCAGTAGCTTCCAGCCAGTCTGCCTCTTTTTGTGCTGGATACCCAGAGAGAAACTCCTTCCAATTACAAAACTCCCAGAAAGTCCATTAAA
This sequence comes from Microhierax caerulescens, assembly GCA_035590215.1. Classification (NCBI taxonomy): domain Eukaryota; kingdom Metazoa; phylum Chordata; class Aves; order Falconiformes; family Falconidae; genus Microhierax; species Microhierax caerulescens. The sequence continues at coordinate 73,089,108 of JAVJGJ010000047.1, read as the reverse complement.
TATGTTCCATCTATACCGCCTGTGCTGGTGGAACAGATGGGTGAGGCTGCTCAGACAACCGTAAGCTTCTCTTATAACTGCCACCCAGCTAGAGGTGTAAAATGTTGGACTGCATACAGAGAGAATCCCTTTGCTAACCGTAGTACAAATACAATTTCACAGAGAGTTTGAGGCACTTCATCATGTACTGCTTTCACCTGGCTAGGTCACCCCTCTCAAATCACCACATAGTTTAGCATTTGCTGCTATTTGGCTGCAAGGTTTCTGAATCCAGACACTTTGGGTTTTCGTCTTGTCCACTTGCTATTGCAGAAACTTCTAGTAAATGCCATCTGGAAATTGATTTCTGTTATCACATCACTTCAGAGAAATGCACCTGGATGTACAGACCATTACAACACAATACCCTTAGGCTGGGAAGAGGCACAGAGGTAATTTTTGAGAGGAGGTTTTGTCCTTCCTGAGACATAATGAAGTCAAACAGTGCATTTTCACAGCGATCCTACTGGCTTGAACCACACGGTATCACACTTTCTGCAGAGAAAAAGACTTTTCACGTTATACTGCTGAACAGTTAAAAACGGAAGGCAGCCCCCAAACCTGGTACAATAGTAAAGCAACACTAAGGAAAGATATTTTTCTTAGTTTGTGTAAGGGTAAGCTCAGAAAGAAAGTGGGTAAATATGGTAGCTTAAAAAAAAAAAAAAATATCCTCAGATTTCTCCTCATGGAAACTTACACTTGGCCAGCAAACCCAGCTAGAAACCTCCCCAGAGAAATAAGGCAAAACACATGCAGTTGCATTTTCTTCCTTTTAGCTTTCCTTATTTCTCATTTCCCCCCGCCCCGTTTCATTTGCAACTTTATGCCTGTGTTGATTTTATGCCTACCTTAACCTTGCAAGAGGTTTCCTGCACCACTTGGGGTCCAAACAACTTTAATGCTTTTCAAAATCCTTTGATAAAAAGAGAGACACTGCACTTCTTTGAGAGCAGTGAGTGCACAACTGGGAATGTGTCTTTCAGAATGTAAAGCAACTGCTGTACCTCAGGCATTCTATAGGCAAACCATGGTCACAGCAGCAGTGGTCACAAAGTGATTTCTCATGCAGATTTGTCATGGTTAGTTTTTGAATTAATGTGTTTTTTTTCTTAAACTCTTTTCTGTTTAATTATAAATGAGAGTCTGGGTGTATTTCAGCAAGACATGAAATAATAACATATAAAAAGAGATCATTCCTTTATTCTCCACCAAGGTGTATTTACTCAAATGGAAAGTGTTCATCTGACAGTTTGCACAGAACTTCATTAGCCTCTAATAGTTTTTGACAATTAGTGGAAATAATGCCATGTCACCACACAAATGGCAGCACAGTAACCCATTTCTATGATACTGACCATAAAGCAAAATATTCCAGTACCAGACTCCTTCAGCTTTACACGACAAGCCCCAACCAACTTATAACTGGTCTACGTTCTTAATGTAGAAATGTTTTAAGTTCACTTTTTCCTTCTGAAAACTAAACTATTTCTTCTTGTGGTCTTCCAAATTACTTTAAAAAACCAAACCATGGTTGACAAGATACACAAGATGTATTGGGTTCTTTCTGCATATTGATACAGGCAAACTTTTTTGTTTGAATTCTATTGGAAATAAAGATGTCTCACCTGTGTACCCGAATTAGACAAAGGTTTGTAGAACAGCCACCAGACAAGGTAACTGTGACTATCTTACAATTAACTGTGACGATTTAATGTCACTCTAACTGCATATCAGGTTGGCAGAAAGCGTCCCCGTCCTGCTTCCCTGCCCCACACCCCAGCAAAAGAATCTTGTTGCCCTGACAAAAGCGGAGGAACAGCTGTGAGGCACCACACACTCCGTGGGTACAGAACTGATTTTTATAACTTTGCTGGGACATGTGTGGGAAAGGTTCTAAAACTGCATTACAAACATGTTTTGCCATCCTATGGTATCTTTAAAAGCAGCAACTTACGGCTGTAAGCTGGAGAATGGGTAAGCACATAACATTTATTTAAAACCATATTAACTTTTTTCAATGTATATCCCTTTTTCACATAAATAAAACTTCTTTTAAAAGAAACAGCGAACAATTCTATGTAGAAATTATATATTGCTACTAAGCCCTTTGAAAGTATTCTTAAATGTAAACTGCAAATACATGGTTTTAAGAGATGCTGATAGGGGTTTTGGAAAATGCCCCAAGGATCATTCTAAAATTTAGGCAAATTTCCATTATAATGTCATCATAAAATGGTTCAGATAATGTATTGAAGCAAGATACAAGAATAGAGCAGTTCATCTAGGCAGCAACCAGTTATGAATAATTTTAATAAATATGCAAAGACTACATTCTGACACATAAAACAGCCACTCAGTTGTAAACCTGCAATGCATTTTTTAGGCTGCAGTATGTGTATATCTAGAATTAAATAATTAATTATGATCCCCATGAATATAATAATTTGGATTGTGCAATATCTACATTTTGCATCAGTTCCTCCTATGATTCATTTTGATCATCTCAGTATTTTACCTATATTATTTTTATAAATTTATTTTTAACACCATTTGTATTTTTATTTCATGCCAACAGAATTCTGCTCTGCAGTGCCCATTGTTTTCTAAATCTATCCTTCCTAGGGAAGAATAAAATGGAACTGAGTTAATGCACGCATCTACTGAACAGTACATAATTTCAGAACTAAACTAAATATATACAGGATGTGGGAGAATATTTATGGATAGACGTGCGTGCAGAGACAAATACACCACGAACATATAAACCCACAACTTGTTAGAAGTCCACCTCTCTCCTTCTCTCAAAAACACAGGGGGTGTTTTAGCTTTTCTTAATCCAGACTCCCTACTTCTCCAACATGTATACTCATTAGTGCTCATGCATATATTCCCATGCCAATGTAGGAACATTTGAGTGAAAGTGGCCTTTCCAATTCCCAACTCTGCTGCCTGTGAAATTTGTTTGTGGAAAGCAAGATTCATGTGCAATATGTCCTAGTATTATCTAATATCACAAATCAATTCCTTACAGGAAAAGGGAAATGAGTAACCCTTCACCCTTGTTATGAAAGCCTCATTTTCTTATGTTAATATATGTATGTTATAAATGTTAATATCTTTTCCAGTGGGGAAGTAACGAAAACAACTCACACTACTTACTTTGTGAACATAGGTAAACCTGGCTCTATAAACCAAGTTTCAGAGGATTAAAACTAAACATTAAACATAAACCATAATGAAGCAATGAAACTAAGTTTATGAATAATTATCTAGATTAGGGTATACATGAGTTGCCAAGCAGAGGGAATGGGAAGTTCTAATTACCATTCCTAACACTGTAAGCCACAAAATACCAGGCATTTATATGTCCATAGGTAAATACTCCTGAATAATAAAGTAACACAATACTTATAAAATCAAATCTTCAGAAAAAGGAGCGAGCATCAATACTGATATAACTCAATAGGAATCCGAACAACACCGGTATGTAAAAGGAAGATGCTTATCTTTGCAAACTGAAGTGTCAATTATTTGTGTGTCAGTGCACTAGTCTAATAAAACGCATCTGTGGGTTTCAAGTTGGTCCATAGGAACTTTTACCTGCAAACTCTCCTCCATAAAACAACGTGGGATGCGCAGATTATTGCAGCTCTCAGACACATATTTGCCACCTCCAAAGCTATGAATCTACACAGTGAATCACTTGGAACTGATACACGACTATCAGTCACATTTTGATCACAGGCACTGCTGAATCTCTAGGGCAATCTAGTTGGCAGTATGTCATCACATGAATAAGACTATACTTAAGAGAAAAGCAGGACAAACCAAGTTTTCTAGAAGAGACTAAAATCTCATTTCGGCATATGTCTACAGAATAGTCTCAAAACTGAAGCAAAGAGTAAACAAATTAATCAAAATCTAAATCAAACTGCCAGAAATGCCAGGCTGAGTTTCCAAGAATTTCACCCAACTTCAGAAAGAAATATTTTGTTTCAATTCCCAGAGTAAAATTGCAAATTAAAGCCAATCAACAAAGAAAAAGGAGTTAATATTACTACTGAAAAAAAAAAATGCAAAATAGCTTGATGGAGCTATTTGTAGACAATACAGCATGATTTGATGTACCCATACCTAAAACTGGTTTTGAACCATCTCTCCCAGTTACATCAAAAGTATCACACCAGGGACCATCTCAGATGCATGAGGTCAGATACAGTAAGTATTCAAATAAACTTAATAGAATTCATCCTCACTAGCTTCTAACAAAAATGCAGGGTACAGAAGACAAGCTCACAAAAAAGGAAATTTGATTAAAACAGCTCTTGACCCATTCCACCAGTGCTATGTCTTATGGATCTTGGGTCTGAAGAGCTGGAACCCACCCTGCTTGAACTCTGTGTGCTGAAGAAAGGGTAGCTCTTTATGCTTTTGTCCTGTCCATGGCACTTGAGACCACTTCTAGTCAAATTATGGAAAAGGAAGGCCTGGCCTGGTAGATTTTACACTGGGATTAAAGAGAACAAAGTTCCCAGCGAACAGAGCAAACTGTGTGCTCTTAATACTGGTTTGCTATTGACCAGCTGATTTCTTCCCAGTCACTTGAACTGCTGATTCTCCACAGTAAAATGAGTATACTTTTTGTTTACTGTATATGCATTCAGTAGCCTGACATGACCTTCAGGAGATTATGGCCTTATGATAAAGTTACCTTGAGTTGAGATCCTTGAGAAGTTGCTGCAAAGAAGTCACTAAAGCTATACATGAAATCTGTGACAGATACAGGACTGGGATTCTAACTTACTTGTCAGCTTCCTGATACCTCTCCAATTTATAGAAAGATTTGGATCTCAAACTCCCACTTCACTATTCATCCAACGGATGCTTCCAAACTTACTCTGGGAGTACTCTGAAATATGTATGTATTTTAAGCAAGCCTCCTGAGCCACTGCCCAAATCATAGCCTTTAATTCACAGTGTTTAACATCTATATTAACTGTAGTTTTATGTATTCTACCACAAAGCTGGACCAGTCCAAACTCCAGTCTGCCTTAAAATCAAGACCAGAAATTAGTCTTTTCTATTCTGAATGCAAATGCTACCAAGCAACAGCCATATAAAGGTACACAGAAAGATGGTTAGTTATTTTGACATGTTAATGATACATAAACCAGCTTAGAACTTGTGTCTCATTATAGATTTGTCTCAAAAATAAAAAGATGATTAAAATCTACTCTTGAAGTAAGATTCACACTGAACAAACTGTAGGCTGGTAAAGAGAGTTAAAGAAAATTTGCAACTGCAGTCGGATGTTAGCATAGATAACTGGAAGCCATCATTAGTTTTAAAACCACCACACCTTTACAGCTATATCTATAAGAGAAATAAAAGAACTACGTCTAGTTCTCTTACACCTTACATGCACTACTAAGTGAGCAACCCACAGCAACCATTTTCAGCCATAACTCACTTGAATTGGAATCAGACCAGGGAGATAAACTGTAAGAGCTACAAGACAACACTGTTGCTGCAAGCCATTCATCCCATAGCAGCCTTATTTTCAGCCATACTTAGGACTATAAACACAAAAAAAAAAAATCAATGCTGAAGTTAAATACATTTCTCCTGTAGAAGTATGCGTTGGGTAGAAAAGAGAACAGTAGGGTTTCTTTTGTATCGTTCACAGTTCTGCATTGCTTGGTAGCCATCCAAAACCATCCTGTCTGGTTATCAACACAGAATAAATTCAATCTCCCTTCAGTTATTTTTTTTATTAGGCAAAACATATGAAAGCAAGCTCCAAGAACTCCACCAATGAGACTTCCAGCATCACCAGATTTGTGTGAAATACACAGGCTGTCAGGATTTTTTCCCTCCCCTATTTTCTGCACATCAACAAATTCAGATTTCCCATTAGTTCCCTAACATTGGGGAGGTTTTAAGTTCTTAAAAGCACTTGTGTTCTCTTCACAGGAGGTTTGCTTCATTTGGTACATAAAGTGAAAAAGGCACATAAGGACCCAGGTTCTTCTCATGGCTTTGGATGTGCAGCTGAGGGGCTGCAACTTGGACTTACCCCAGCTGGGCTGGCTCTTCTACAGCTGGGCATCACTGCCCTCTGGGCTAGCACTGGCAGTCAGGCACCGAGTTCAAGAAGTTAATCCACACTAAATCTGCCAAAATAAGTAATTAGTTTCCACCTTCCCCAAACGCACTTGCTACATGGTCCATGAGGGCCAGTGCTGGCCTGGGTGTGTGCATGGGAACAGACGCAGCCAGGGTGGACACGTGGGGCTGGCACCACTCGATTGCTTCAGCAGTGTACCACCTGCAGAGTGGTGGCCAAGGGCCCAGCCTTCCCCTCTGGGCCTCAAGAGCATGACTTAGTTTTTTGGTGAACCGTCTTGGCCCCTGAGGTGCCCCCTTGACTATAGGGACAATCTAAGGTGACTCTTCCATCCTTGTCGCAACTGCTTGGCACGCCTGTATTTGAGTACTGAGATGAAGCCAGGCTCCATAACACAATACAGTTTCCTGGTTTCATTGTTCTCCAGACACTCGCCCTCCTCTGAGGACAGTGCTACCAGCTTGCATGTGGATTTTCCTACCGACACCTTCATGCCAGGGAGCCAACAGGAGTTATCAGGGAAAGGAAAAGCTACCAGCCACCCTCCCAGTGCTGTCACCAGTATGTTCTTACCACACACCTGTGGCTATGTCCCCTTGCAGTCAAACAGGCCAGCTGGGCCAGGGAAGCCCATTGCTCCTGCACAGGCTGGGGAGGAGACTCAACCAATGCAAACATTAAATGCAAGAGCATTTTGGTAAGACAAACATTTCGCTTTGACTAAAAGGAAGATGTGGGAAGTACTCAGCTCTGGCTTAGTACTCTGTTAGAACGAGAGCCACAAGCGTGACTGGGAAATTCTTAAAATACTAAAAAAGAAACATGTAATCTTTTCAGAAAGTAGAAAGATTACTGTATCAAGTGAGACACTAGAAGTTTAACTGGAATGAGTATCAGAGTGCCTTATGCGACTGGATCAGAGCCTAAAGCACATTCACGGCATGCCAGTACTACTCACAACATACTTCCATCCCACCCTACTCCCAAAGTGCACACAATCCACCGCAACTAACCATAAAAGTTTCAGATTCTAATTAAAGTTCTACTACGTTCTACATAGAATTTTCACGCTTTATCAGAATGGTGCTAACATGAAATATACGTACATACATTAAAAAAAAAAAACTGAAGGAAGAAAAGTAGCACAAAAGGAAGCAATTGTGTCACAGTCATGAAATAATGAAAGTACAAACAAACCCCGTGAACCTAGTGGTAAATGCAATACGCTAGGGACAAAAACATGTAGTCTTGAATGATCTTATACATGCCGCTTTGTTCACCCTATTAAGATGGTAGTTGTTTCTTTGATTTATCTGATAATAAATTTTTGATGACTAGTGAGTCTCATAAAAATTGCTCTGGTGCTGACTACGTTGATTAATAAGCCCAAAGAATCGAAACTGTCAGAAATTCATGTGCAAGAGTAAATTACTGCCAAACATACATTAGATATTCCATAAAATATAGAATAAAAAAGGTTGATTTGGTAATTTTATCTTGCATCAATTTGCCTGATATAATTTATATTCAGGATCATCACTATCAGTCCTGGCACACCTTTCCTTTTTTTAAAGTCAACATTAGAGTAAATCTAAATTTGGGACAGCCAAGAAATGAACAGGAGACAGAATATCAAACGCAATAACCAAAACTAACATTCAGAATTTAGCTTGGAAATTATATCCAGTTGAAAGGTGACTTAAAACCATCTTCTCAGAGTTTCAGCTTTTGTACGTAAAATTCATTTTTATGAATGTGTCAAAACTGGCACACACATATCCATGCCTAATCCCATTCTCCCCAAACTGTGATACCTTTGAACTTCCTTACTGGGACCTTTGCATGTTGCAGGTTCTTGAAATGCATCTTTGAAGAGTCCTGGACTCTTCTGGTCCCGCTGTCATTTTGCTTGGATAACTGTCCAAAATATTTAATGTGCAGAAAGTCCCACAAAAACAGATGCTGGAGCAGGCCAGAGGTAGGGATCTGGGTTTACATATGAATAGGGATCAAATTTCTCCTTTTCCTGTCAAGAGGAACCATATTTACAGTACTGGGTTTAGGATTTGCTCCATTTACTTCAGCACATATTTACAGTCACATGACAAGCACTTCGTTGCAAGATATATGACTGCAGGATTGAAAACCTACCCGATTATAAATTTCTAAGTGGGTTTTATGGATAACAAAAAGGATTCAGGGAATCACTGTTCCCTGTGTTCAGTTCACTGTCCATTGAAATAAGTGCTGCTGTTTACATCTAGCACTGGAGCCAGCTTCTTAAAATGTCTGGCAAAACTAGGAAGAGGGCTAATATTTTTTAATTTATTATTATTGCTTTGGTGAAACTGGAGCAACTGAAATGGTCAGTATCCTAATTAATTCTACTTACTGTTTATGCTCCTGCACACTTCACTTTAGACTATAATTTCTTCCCCCAATTTCCCAACCAAGTGTAATAAAGAAGAAAAACTGCAGGATATTTTTTCCTGAGATATCTGATACTGATTTTCAGCACATCAGATTTTTAGGGTTAAATTATTAACGTGTCTGCATAAAAATAGAAAAAAAGCCATTGCAAAGCTGTGGTCAAAAGGACTTGCCTAAAGAGGACCTAAATTTGACTATCTCCAGCTTTAACAGTAGGACATTTCTTGTTTGGATGTAGGAAAGTGTTGAAATGCAGGACTGAGAGCTCCTGTGGCACATACAATAGAAGCTCTGATCTTCGGATCATATTTTTGAAGAGAAAGTTAATTTTAATAACAAGAATTTAAAATGAAATCTGATCATAACCATTTTGAACACTGTGCCTCAGGTATAAGCAGCTGTAAAAATGTGTATAAACCAGATGGCAGTAATAATACCTGCTAAAATAAAGCCATGGCTTTTAAAAAGTTTATCAGAACTTGCACTACAAGTGGCTCCAGCAAACTACACCAGAATCATAGCTACCTCAGCCTTCCATTGGATAAACAGTTGCTAATCATAAAATTAGGGACACTTCTCTAACTGATAGCCTTCACCAGGAGGGTAAAAAAAATTGCTAAAGATCACACAACCCCCTCAATGCAAGACTGAAATAAGAAACTGGAGTTCAATAAAAACCAGCCTGTAATAAAACAAATATGACTACGTAGAGAATAGAAATTGCAGACAGTTCTGCTTGATTATAAAAGCGCCACTTTTTAATTTATATCTCAAATAAAACCAGCAAATGTGCGCAGTTATTCTTCCCGTTTGGTTGTAAAGAACTAATCTGAAGAAGAAAACAAGAAAGCAAATCAACTGATCTTTGAAGATTACAAAGGGTTACCATTATTTACTATGAGCTACACAAGTTTACCAGAAAAGCCTTATCACTACCAACATGTTTTCCACATTAATTCTCAATTAGTATTGTTTTGTCTGCCATTTCCTATTTATTCTTCTCCCTGTTGCAGTCCTGAGGATTTTCTTAACAGTTAGTAACAGAATTAAGCGTTTTAAAGTTCAAATACTGTTCCCTGCAATATCCTCAAACATGCACACACATATTAAAAAACCCTAGGTGAGGCACCTTCAGAGAACATCAGTGAAGTTTCTTCATTGCATGCATTTTGGACACACTGCCTTTGGTTAGCAACAACACTATCTAGAAACGTTGGGAAAACCCCTTGAATCCATTGGAGACCAGGAGCTGACCCAATTGTGGCAGTTCTGGTAAAGTCTGAAACCAGCCACCAATTCATCAGCTTTGCATACTAGGCATAATGTATTAAAAACCATCACGGTTCATACAGTAACTTTCATACCGAGGTGTTGCTCTAAAACACATTTACCCCAGAAAGTATCCTGAAACAACCAGAAGACAAGAGAAAACAAATCTGCTACTTTCCCTGGCAGCTTGCCCTAACAAGCATCCTTTTACAAGGTTCTACCTTGCTTTCTTTTCTTAATCTGCTTGACTTTTGTTCTCAAACAATTTTGAGGTGTCTATATCTAAACACATTTTTAACACCCCTTTAAAATTACTGACAACAGAACTGAATTCAGTTCCATTTCAGCTGATACTGAAAGTACCAAGTTCCTATTCCTACACTCACTAATCCCAGGCTTCATTCAGGCCTTTCAGATACAGCATTGAACTGGGAGTTGACAGTGAGCTTCAGTTACATTACATCTCTTACAACATTTTTCAGAGGCAATTGCTTTCTAAAAAACAGCATTCACTTCTTTGTAATCTTCTCCTGTAAATATAACCATAATGCATGGTCTATCCTGCATACCTTATTCAGAGGTACGTAACTCTTCTTTGAGCTGCTTTAAAACACGCTATGCACAGGCACAGTTCATTCAGTGACCCAGGACAGCCCATATTTTCACCATTGCCTTTCATGAACTTCCAAGTCATCTACAACTTGAGGGTTTTTTTTTGTTTGTTTGTTTGGTTTTTTTAGTCAGAAATGACTGTGCATTTGCTTCCAAATACCCAAGGAGAACATTGAACAGTTCCAGGTCAGATCTCTGTGGATGTCACCAGAAATGCTCTTGTTGGTAATTATCTCCCAAGACTTATCAGACAACTATTACTTCTTCTTAGTGTTTTATTGAAATTATGCAGTGTTCATTTTCTAACAAAGAATGTTGTGCAGCTGTACAAGCTAAATGCTTCACAAAATTCTATGTAGTTAAAAATTGCCTCGACCAACTAAATTCATAATGTTTCTTTAGGATAGTTCTCAACATCATATTCATGCCTTAATTGTATGAATTATACTAATACAACCATAATATATTTTAAATCTTCACTAGTAGAATCCTACTTCTCTTCCTCACTATTTATGCCAAAATTGATGTCAGAGTAAACTAGGCCATAATAACCCAGTTTAGCCTATTCACCTTCCTTGATACTGGAGGAACACCAGCACTTCTGTCACTTTTCGGCATTTCCCTGAAACCACGATTTTATTAAGACAGAACTTTGAGTCCAGACTGTCAGTCAAATCTCCTAAACCTCCTGAGTGCATGTCCACAGGCCAGGAGGTTTAAAACCATTTCTCACAGCAAAATGTTGGTCCAGCTTCTACCTAGTAGACTGAGTGAACTCATCTTTCATAAAAGATCATCCTACCTGTAGAAGCATAACAGAACATGACTTTCCTTCCTTACATCATTATTAATAATCTGACCATCATAGTTCAGAGAAGGGTCCATTTAATTCCTAGGATTTATCATAAACAGAGAGCCATAACCAGCCTCTCTGATGACTAAAAGCCTAACAAGATCAATTCCACTTTGGATCAGCCCTCTTTGCCGCTACACATACTTTATTCAATCCCACCTATCATTTTTCCTGCTCAGCGTGCCACTTGCCTGCAGCTGCACATCTCACACTTTGCTCGCTTCCTTGCTTAGACCCCAACCTGCCCTCCCTCCAGGTCCTCAATTCTGTTTCTCACCAGTTTCTTTGATGCATCCCTACGCACTTCTCATTTTGGATTTCACATAATTATCACCGATTAACTCAGCTAATGATCTCGCCTTGCCCTGAAGTTAGATGCAACTTTGTCTTGTTTCCCCTGCTCAGATCCTGTATCCTACTGTCGCTGTTTCCCTACCTTTGATTTCATCAAGTTCTCAGCTTCTGAACTTTCCTCACTCTTTCACTCCAATTCCACTTCTAACTCAGCCCTAGACATCTGCCTGAGTGACTTAAACCCTGGGCTATCATCCTTGACATAGTAAATGCATTACTGCATAACATTCTAAACTTTATACGAAAGTTCACATCAAAGGGAATAGTAATATCAGTAGTTAGACCAGTATTTATATGTGCAGTATCTATATCTGTCAGATATATCAGTGATAGCTTTGTTTTTATTACATATCCATCTTAGTAATATATAAGCATAAATATACAGAGGTACTGTTTTTCTTGTTTATCTTTCAACATAGGTTTGAGTTTGCTCTTCTTTAGGGAAGAGTTACAGATTTGCATGTAAATGTTGTCTAAAGATGTCAGGACTCTGAGTCATCTATTTTCTCTGTTGGAAATAATGTACTAATATATTTATCAATTTTTAAAATACAGCCAATAAATACAACATTTGGTTGGAATACGAGTCAGTATTTTAATATACAATATACAGTACTATGCCTTTGATACAACAGAACCAAACAGAAATGACATTCTTATATTTCCCCAAATCAGGTTGGTAGAAAATTTGTATTGATTAATTAAATTTTTTTACTGCTATGTGATCAAAATGTGTGAACTAGGATTGTTAACACTTGTTTATTTCTTGGCTATGACCGATTTTGCTTCCTGCCATCCTTTGAGGGAAGCTTAATTTGCTGTTAGCTCATCTTCACAAGAGATGCTGCATCTCAGAGAATCTCACCTAAGGTAGACCACTGAGATCATCTCTTTTCCACTATCTTTACCCAGTCTTTGAAACCACCCTAAAATATGAGGTCACAAGCTACCACTAGCATAAATGGTGCATCCACGTTAGGGACCAAATGGTAAAGGTGTCAAGCTAAAAAAGTCACTGAAATACAGAAGTGAGCTCCAGCAATGGACTGTTGGACACGTAACACCACCTTATTTCTTGTACAGAGCCCAGGACAACCACAGAGTGTAAATGAGAAGGGAAAAATAGTACATACTAAAGGTTCATCCTACAAGCACGTGCACAAGAGCAATCCCTCAGGAACAAGGAGGAAACCTGTTCTAGAAGTATAAGTATTTGTAGAGCTAAGACTAAGATACAACTAATGCACGAAAGCCTTCTACTCCACAAACTACCAAACAATACTAGTGACAAAAGAAAAATAAAGAAGGACAACAGTATTTATTATGGCCTATTTTTCTTAGCAAAGCAAGGTAGACTCACCTAAAGAACTATCCAAGTTATTCAAATCTTCATTGATCTCTGTGTATCATGCAAACAGCTGAGGCACCTAACCATACTCCTTTGAATCAGATCTACATCAGACATTTAAAGCAATTGGCCTGTGATCCCCTTTATGGTCTTTATTTCCCCCCGAGAATCCAGAATACTCATCATCAGAAATTACTCCTGAGATCATACTGTGCTCAGTTTGGTTCTTTTTTGGTATTGTTACAACCTTAGATACTGATTGGGTAATACAAGATGTTATTTAATTTTATTTAGAGACAGCCAGAGAGAAGTATTCTTTCCATGTACCTCTTCAATTTAAGTGGAGAAAGGAATACTACAAAGATTTTTATAATCCCTAATGAATATATAATTTATACAACAAGTAATTATTAGGTTATTTATAAAATTTAGTTATTTTAAAACTGTTGCACAAAACTGCCATACGTGTTTATTTAAACAAGTTATTAAATGCAGGAATATGCAAAATAATCTAACAGACAACAGAGCTTTGCCTCTCTTAGCTTAACGTCAATTGCAGTTATCTTAATACATTGGTGTGGGGGAGTGTAATTTGAATTTTTTCACTCAAAAATCAGGAGACATTTAATACAGGAGCACAAAGGTCTGCCTGCACCACAGACATATCATCCTCTACCACAAGCAATCACATCATATACTGCTGCTCAAACTGATGACTGCTCACTTTGAAACAAACAAGATTCTGGCCTTCATTTCTTCTGTCAGAAGGCTATTTCTATCACAAGGTTACTGCCTTGCTCCCTTAATAATTAGAGCTCTTCCTTCAGATATACACCTGACCAGCTTATTTATATTTGTTCTTATGTCCACCATTTGTTTTTTTATGCCTTAAATGAAGTCTCGTCCTCCCCCTCTCCCACCCAATGACAGCAAAGATGACTGTTATCAGTCTTTTCTTTGCTAAATAAACCAAATACCTTTTAAATCTCCTCTTGGCTCTTCATTCCTTTTATAATCTTATTATCCTTCCTCACTTTGCCTGTTCCTGCCTGAAATCATCTTTCATGAACATGACGACCAGAACCGCGCAATATTTCCTCTTCTGTACTGGAAAATTTCCACTCTCTTAACCCAGCTCTGGAGACTGTGCTTCTCTTTTTCTTCCTTTCACTCCAGGCATATCACACTGGTGGCTAACAGAAAACCTGTAACTAATACATGCAAACCTTCCTCTTCATTACTAATTCTTCCTGTGTTGGTGTGCTGATTCTTTTCTGTGCTGCTAGTTTTGCATCACCAGCAAATGTCACTTAAATACCCCTACTTTTTGAGATAACATAAAAAAAAAAGAATTATTGCAGGTCAAAGACCATGCTGCACAAGTACCACCATTTCAGGACAATCTCTCCTCCTATCAGTTCAACCTGCTGATGCCTCCATTTCAACTGGAAATTCCCACTTCTCCAGCATGCTTTCCAACCAACAACACATGGATTTTTTTCCACTCCATGTATTAAAGGTGTTTTTACTGATCATCATCTTTACATCTTGGACAGCACCAATCACGCAGCTGATATTAAATAGGCTTAACAACTGTGATATAAGAACAGGAGTTATTTCAGGATACTATTTGTATTCTACTGCATTATTCTGAATATCTTGCCAGCCTCCTCTAGCTGTTAAAAATAAATGTGAAATACTCTTCATTAATATAATCCAGAAGAAGAATCTCTTACCTCATGACCTGTGTCTGCTGCCCTGGAAGCAGCTGCTACATAATAGTGGGGGTCTAGTACAACAATTCATTCTCAAGAGGAAAGCTGGGGAGATTGTCTCTAAATAGAGGACTGAATCAAAAGTGGATTTTTCCAGACTGTCACTGCTGATAAAATGAGGTTTTCAATTACAATGCTTAGCACAGAGCAGCCTGCCCAGGGAAACCTATGTTCTGATGCTGCCAAGCAATATATGCTCAGCACAGCATTTGTCAAACCATTTCCCCTGCTAAGAGTTAATGTGTCAGTCTTTAAAATGGCTTGGTCTTCTACCAGCTTTCCTGATGGAAATGTGAAAAGTGCAACTTCCTTTCACACAACATCTTGTTGATACTCTTGACTCCAAATTGACTGCCTCATGGGAAAAACCTGCTTTCTAGAAACTTAGAAATTGGTGACTAGTCTATCATAATTCTGCCTTGCTGGAAATAAGGAGGTCAAACGGGGAGGCAACAATCATTAAACAAAGTGTTAATGATTGCTGGGTTCAACATCAGCTTACAAATGCTAGAAGTCTCAATGCTATTCTAAGTACTCAGGACAGCAAATTATTTTGGTTTAGGTAAAATTACACTACCAGGTGACAATGACTGCAATAGACTGCTGTGATAAAAGCAAAATCACTACCCTTTCTGTTACAAGAACAACAGGCAAAGAGCAAGTTTCACATGAAGATTGATCAAGAGTATTTGATTAATGCCAGAAATGTACCCAAAGAGCAGCTTTCTGGATTAACTTTGCTGTAAATGCCAGCAACTAAACCCACCCACTGGTAATCACACATCTCGTTTTTACCTCATCTTAATCAAATCGCTAATTATCTTACACTGATCCACTGATCCTGACGATTATCACAGGATTTCTGTTCTTCACAGAGGCTTAATTCACTGTTTTCTTCCAAACATTCATGTCTGTCTGCACTTGTCTAAGTATGCTATAACCACTAAATCATACAATCCATCACCTCTTTGCCAGTACCCTTGACAGAGAAGATCCTCTGAGAATATGCTTACGACATAAAGGTCACTTTGAAAGTTGACTAAAGGCATGAATAAAAAATAAAACATTTAGTTAAGCCCTTTAAGGAAATGAGGTTGCCATTACCCTTTTCTGTTTGAGCAAGTTCTTCAACTGCTTTTCAACACTATTGTGACACCACACAGGGAGTTTAATGACAGCTCCTGAGTATATATAGAATCAAAGCCAAAATCCAGCCTACTAACTTAACTTTCAGAAAGTTAGCACGGCATTCAGAGATTAAGAATCATTATATACTTGGCAAACTGACCTATTTCCAAATGATGCTGTCATAGGATGATATGTGCAGTGGGCGTATTTTAGCCAACAAAAGCTAGTAAAGTGCCAAGAGCTGCTGAATTTCCTGTTAAGAATTAAGAGCCCCTCCACACACATTTTCTGCCACAATATATGGCCCATCCTTTTGTCAGCACAAGTCTTCCTTGAAAAATGAGGGTTGAAAAAAATCACCTGGCATCATTTCTCATGAAAGGTAAGGAAATTAAAGAAGCTACAAAGTAAGAAGAGCTGATCTGAGGGTCCTACTGGCTAACACACTTCTGAAGTGAAGTGCAATTCCAGTTTTAGACTTTGTGCATGAGTACCATGCAAAACAGGAATGTGAAAATGTAAAAAGTATGAGACAAATGATGTTTTATCTTTAGACATAACCATCCCTCATGGGTGTCATCCCTACTTACCAATTAATCACTAGAGCACGAATATGCTAAGACAATGCTAAAAATGGAGTGTAATTATTCACCAAATTACTTGAAACAGCCAGCACATTTCACAAAGGAAAAAAGAGGTTTGTGATCTATTTGGTAGTTGCTTCACAAGCGCAACCTCACAGAATCAGAATGGAAATCTCCAGTATTGACTGCAGCATACAATTATGGCTCATGGCTTGTGTCAGCCATCAGAGAAACCTCTAACAGGCCTGCGAGTGAGTGCATTGCCAAGACCTACTTTCTGGCTTAAGATAACAGCAACCAAGTAAATACTATGTTTTAGTTATTGCAAAAACAACGTAAAATGTATTACCATAAACAACTTAGTGAAACATAACTTGCTAAGAAACTTGGCACTTGTGATTGTATGAGCATACCATCTCTTTTTTAGCTAGTACAGACAATGTTAGACTTGTAAACAAAGTAAAAATCAATATTTCCAATCAGCCAGCAAAAGCAACGGGCATAGAGAGACAATTGTGATCGCTGGAGTTGAAATTCAACTCTCTCATAGATGCATAGTTCCTGGTTTATGAAAGCCCACATCTTCCAGTATCTGAAAGTAAACTTGCTGATCTGAGTGTCAGCTGCTAACGCACGTGAGCTGTTTTCCCTTCTCAGTGTTGCAAGCGGTTATCTAAACAGCAATCTACCCAGTCACCCATTTAACTGTACTTGTTTCAGAGCCAGAGTTAAGGTGCCTGGGCCTATCAAATATTGCAAGTTAATTTAAGTTTTTCTTTTCACTGAATGATCAAAAAATACCCCAAGAGCTCAATTTTCCTTAGTTAGGTATCTACAGAGAAAATTATCACATTCACTTCTCAAACTTGTGATTTGCTTAATGAGAAAAAAGACACACTACCTGGACATAGGTTCTGAAAGAAAAAGGAAGTTGAAGAAGGTGTACAGTTGATAACAGGAAAAGATCAAAATTTCATCACAAAAAGGAGTTTTTCATTTCTTCTGTGTTCACAGCTTATTTACTTTTGTGCACAATAATGCTAATAGAACCGTTAACTAGATTATGCCATTGCTTGTGGGTTTTAACACCTGAAATCAAATGGAAACAGAAAAATGTCTGTAGCAGGTGGCATCCAAATAATTCTCAGATCACATCTTTAAAGGAAACTGGAAATAAAATGGACACTTTTTCAGCAGGAAAACTCACAAACACTCTGTATAGCATGTGAAACAAGTACAATGAAGAATCAGAAGTTGTTTCTGGGATTTTAACAAAATTATGCAGCTATTTTTAATTTACTGTCGCAATATAAACTGGTTACCTGCTACAAAAAAAAATGACATCCAATTATTAACATCTTCATGCATGTAGTTTTCATTACTAACCTTTGAAAATAATGCATTTTAACTGAATAAGCTTCTAAGATCAAAGTAGAAGTCATGTATGAGCCACAGAAAGGTTCTTTTATTTTGGTTTTCCCCCTATTAATGACTAGAGTCTGATTTTGCTTACACTGTTAACTACAGAGGCTTCAAATATTTACTGTGGACAAATTCAGCCCATTAGCCAACAGGACATTGTTACACCTCAAAGAACAAGACAGCAAACATAATATAGCTAATTTAAACCAAAGAGCAATAGCTGCAGCAAGTGATGAATTTCAGAACCTTCTATGCCCATTTTGATTGCGTAAGGAAAGTCACCAGAGCAGCCTAATATTATCCACAGTTGAAAAAAATGGGGGTTTTTTGTTTTTAATTATAGATACCTAACAACAACCGCCCCATCCCACCAAACTGAATATGGGTCAAATTCTCAAAACTGCAATTCAGTCCTTGAAACTCTGGTCTTCTCATAAACCCAGAGCGGTCCTTTTGAGAAGTGCAGGAGGGTCCCCAACCTAGCTGCTCAACAAGAAAAAATATAAAATTGACCCCAAAAAAATAATAATCACAAAACATTATCAAGAAACCTAGACGCAGCTACACAATGAGCTCTGGGGAAAAGCTGGTCTAAGAACAGCTGTTTTCCTACACCATGTCTGTAGTACAGAGTACTACTTGAAGAAGGGTATTGCAACCTACTTAAAACTATGAATAAATTTATGCTGAAAACACATATTAAAGCACAAATATCAGGGAACTTCTGAGACATACAAGTTTTGTAACCACTCTCCCATCTGTGATCCTTTTCACTTAAATTCTGTAAATGAAGAACAGCCTATAAAAACCATTGCTGGATCATTTAGTTTCACATAGCAATTTACATCTCAGTTACTTAATTGGAATCCCAACATCTTAACTCATGAATACTCTCCTTTGGTTATTAAGTTCAGACAGCTACCATATAAAAAAAAACAAACCAAAAAACATCCCACAACTGTCAGAAATGCTTCTAAATTATTATTTTTTTTAAAAAAAAAGGAAATGCAAAAACTAACTTTCCAACCTAGAGGTTATACTATGTGTTGTACTACCTACTGCTTCTAGGAAGACAGCATAATGGTAGTTGTTAGACACAAGTTTGAATGTGGACTGGTAATATGGAAATTTTTACTGAAAAAAAATTTCCAATTCAGTGAACCATTAAAGACTATTTGCTAAACAAATGCTTAGCATTAATACATAGACTTTTAAATTAAAGTGGAGAAGTCCTAGCATGAGGTCTATATTTTTCCAGTTACATTGTCGAAGAAAGCACTAGTGCCTGTATTTGAATTACCAGGATTGTAGACTCCTGTAAACCAGTCCAGACCAAAACAGGTTTGAATTTTGGACACCTCTTAAAACGTGACAACCTGCATCTAACAACATTAACAAATGTCTATTTCAGTCTAAAAACCCTTACTGTATATACTTACAATTAGTACTTATCAAAGCCTTGTAATACTTGCTCTTTTACATATCTCATGTTACTTAATAGCTTTTAGAAATGAACGATAAATATGGGACAATTTGAAATTTGTCAAATATGAATATTTGACAATATGAAACAGTCTTTGTGCTTTCCTAAATCATGTTTATTTACCTTCTTGTCAGCAAAATTCCTTCATATAGATGTACAGTTTTGCTATTTGCCCTGAGTACCAAGTTACTGCACGTGTTATGAAAGAAGCACATAGCGGGTAACACTTTGCCAAACACACCACAGGAAAAAAACAACACAGCTACAGTATATAAGTGACATGTACTTACTACTTATATGTTTCTGAACGAATGTATTCAAAAACATGAGACACTCCCAGCTGGAACTGGTCAGCAATAGGGGTAACCCAAGGATTGTTCTCTGCTTTGAAGACTTGCTTTTGACCAGTCAAATCCAAATTACCTGAAAGGGATTAAACAGAACAGTATATATATATATATATATATATATATATATAT
>JAVJGJ010000047.1:73057965-73069102 GCA_035590215.1 Microhierax caerulescens | reverse complement strand
TAAACAGAACACTATATATATATATATATATATATATATATATATATATATATATATATATATAAAAAGTTAAATATAAAAAAATTGACAGAATCTTGCTGTGAATGTAAAACTTTTCATTTGTTTCAGAGAGTATAACCATAACGAAAGTACTTCAGTCTTAGCAGAGAGGAATAGGATGACACAGTAGCTCCCACCATGATGGATGCAGTTCTACCCTATTCATTTCAGTCCTACTACACATTGCACAGGACTGAACTTGACCCACTGCATATAGTATTTATTCACCAAATTAGTTTTAAGCAGGGCTTAACAGTGCATAGGTGTTGGGCCCTCTCTCCACCATGGCTTGCAGGAATGAAAGCAGAATGATGCTGTGGTAGGAGCTCTGAAGCCCAGCATTGCACAGCATTTCTCAGTTGCTGCTCCGAACACAAAGTCAGCCAGCAATGTCCGATGGACTTTTTGCCTTCCTGGGGCCCAACGTGTTGTTTGTACTGAAATCCTATCACCGATCTGTGGTTATAGGTGTATATATACATACACCACGAAAACCAAACAAAATACATCATTCTTGCAACGTGCCAGTTTTACTTATTCTGTTGACAGGAAGACTTAAGAGACCTATTAGGGGTTTGCTTGGTTGGTTTTGTTTGTTTGTTTGTTCATTTTGTAAATGTTTACCACCCAAAATAGTACATGCTTTGCTGAAATGTCTCATGATTATGGATACAGCAGGCTGTATTCCAGGATGGTCTAGCCATTGAAATACTTTCTTAGATCCTTTAAATTGAAACATGCAATCTGTGCCACATTTTACATTTATTTTCATGAATATTACCATGAAGAAAGTTTAGGATAGGCCTAACAAATAAAGCCAACAAAATAATCTTTACCTGTGGGAAACAAATCAGGAAAAAATTACAAGGTTTTGAAGACTGACTGAGCCAAGCTGTCAAGAGAAATCTGAAATCAACCTGATGTGTTAGCTTTTCAAAATTAAAGGTACTTGTGTAAGCTGCACAAACACGCATGCTACGGGAGCTGCTGCAACCCATATGCTTGGTGGTTGCATGTTCTACAGTACAGCTAATTCTTGACACATTTCTCTCCATAAAAAGGGTTAACACAATTAAAGGCAGACCATTATACTGTGTGAAAAGATGTCATGCATCTCATATGGCCCTACCAACAAGTTACCATTACCTCAGTAAGCTCATCTGTCAGCTGTCTTGAGGCCTGTTCTTTTGAAATAACAGGCAGGGAGCATTTCACCCCTCTGTCAGTCAGGCAGCAATTGCCCTCGCTGCCGCATGCTTCAGTGCACCTTGTTAGAAGCCTCGCACCCATCTCCTTTATTAAGGGACTCAGCAGCCCTGTTCTAACAAGGATCAGGAAGCAGGATTAAGTACTGTGACAAAGAGGACCTAATAAGCTAGAAACTGCTGTGTCTAAATCTATGCTGGCTCAAGGCGCAGGCTCACACTGCTCACTATTCAGTTTTCAGGCGCAGGCCACCGGGGAAGCAAGCCAGCGCTGTGATTAGCTGTAACCCTCTGACCGGTGCTGCTATGAAGATCATGTATCACTCAGGGGCTTGCTTTGCAATCGCAAATTGGATTTTCCATTTTATTACCTGCCAAAAACCACATACATTGCTCTCCAAAACTACCAACGCTGTAAGCACTTGCTTGTAATTACAGTTCTGCAAGTACTGCATCAAGGTAAAATGATCAATCTGTGTGCAACTTCAAAATAGCTAAATTTTGGGAGGCAAGCTTGGCCCTATGATGGGTCAAATTCAGTGCTGCTTACAGGAATAAGCCACACATTCCCAAAATCTCAATAGCTAGGATCTCAGCTGAATCCTTACGTCCCAAGCTGCGTCACAAATTTACCACCCAGGGAACACTGCTGTATATGCTTCCATCCTCACAGCACAGCATGCCCACTTCCATTCCAAATACCACATGGCCCATTTAAACATAATTAATTGTAATAAATACTATTCTGCTAAAGCTCAAGAAATCTTACAAGAAAGAAAGAGAGAACTGCTCAAACAAAAATGAACTGTAGGTTCCCATGCCAAAGTAATCACTTCATTTTCCTCCCTTTTCTGTATTTCCCAAAGCACACTGGAGGTGGGCACAGATATTACTTTTTAGCTTCAGAGGGGAGAGGTAGACAGAGGGCCTAAGGGTAAAATTAATGTGATTACAGAGGAAGTTGGGGCACCCGAAAGTCCAGCATCTGCCCTGAAATCCACCCCCTCCCTGCCCAGGACACCCCTCAGGGAGCCCTGATGGCAGCAGCCAGCCTGGCAGCCCGTCACACCGGCTACCTACAGACAGAGCGAGAGGTGAGCTGCCACCTCACAGCCCAGGGTTTTAATGGAATAATTTAATCAGTTGTTGTAATGTGAAAAGGAACAAGCCGTCCGTCCTCACAGCAAGCACCAGGCAGAGAGTGGGTGCCCCTCTGCAGTGGAGTAAAGGAGGGCTGCCTGGCAGAAAGCACGGGGCACCCGACACTTAACACTCCTCCCTGGTGACACCAACATTTCCATCTGGAAATGAAGGACAGAAATGGGCAGAAAATTAAGCAGGGTAAGAAGTTACAGGAAGCCTGCCCCACCTTACCAGTGCTAGGGAGGAAATGGAGTCTAACAGTCCTGCCACAAGGCAAGCCACTCCAGAACAAAGACGACTCAGAATTAAAATTGTGACAGGATTGATATGTGTCACTCCTGCATCACCATGTATTGCTTGGGGCCATACCCTGCTGTCCCTTCTGTGCTTACAGCTAAACCATCCGCAAATCGAGGGCTCACTAATTCTGCTCCAACTGCAGGACATCCAGGAGTCCCAAGCACGATGCCAAAGTATCAGTAAGATCTCAGGAACAGTACATGCTGGGGTAACCAAACACGTGGGAGCCCTGCAGGAACCCTTCTGCCCCAGTGCACCAAGATGAACCCAGCAGTGTGGAAGAGATGACCTAACCCACCTGAAGCAACATCTCTGGCACCAGGCTCAGCACAGGAGTGCTATGGAACTGGACACCTTACAGATGTGTCCTTACCATCCCCCACCCCCAACAGTCTCCTTGCCTAGACTTTTTTATGGCAGCATTGTGCTAAGAAATGATGTTAATTCCACCCTTCAGTACTAGAGCCATGGGCCAGGGAAAAAGCCATGGCAGATGAGCCTTCATGCATATTGTCTAATGGCAGCATCAGCAGAACACTATCCCCAGGCCTTTAGGTAATTTATATACTGTTATGCTACACAGATCACATCAAATCCCTCCGATATTTTTAGTAAGCAAAACATAAAATTGCCTTTAGTAAAAATCCACTACTGAGATTCAATCACAAAATACAGTGGGGTTGGAGATTGCATCAGTCATTGCTGGTTTGTTCTTTCCATGAACATCACCCTATTAAAAAAAAAGAAACTGTTTATAATTTCTAAAATTTGGGATAACTACTAGACTAAAACCGTATTTCATAATGGACTTAAGGTTTTTGCTGTTTTGCCATACTGAAAGAGATCATCTCCACTAAATAATCAAAACTATATCCCAGAACAGAGGTCTAGCATGCTTAAAGGTCTAACATGCTTAATTTCTAAGCCTGAAGGATACTCTTTTTAAGCTTTCTATCTTGAACAGACATAGATTTCCAAGAAGGAAGAATGCAAAGTGGACATATGCTGCTAGCGTTGAGCAGACACCGAAAAAAGAACACAGTCTGGAAAACAGAACAGTCTGGAAAAGAAGTGCAGAGATAAAGGTCTAACAGCTGATTGCTGAGGATGACCTGCACAGAATGCCCAAAAGCCTTCTAAAAGGAGCCAGCTGTGTAGTCTTAGAAACACCTGATCATGTCTTTTTTTTTTTCTGTCTCAGTACTTGTATGTAAAGATGATCCTGAACCATTAAGTTTGACTGGACCACTGTGACTGAACTGCGTTTAACCCACCTTAAAAACAAATTATTCCTAT
This sequence comes from Microhierax caerulescens, assembly GCA_035590215.1. Classification (NCBI taxonomy): domain Eukaryota; kingdom Metazoa; phylum Chordata; class Aves; order Falconiformes; family Falconidae; genus Microhierax; species Microhierax caerulescens. Next base: position 73,065,098 of record JAVJGJ010000047.1, on the reverse strand, counting down.
GCCCAACTACTAAGACATGCAGACCTGTCTGCTGCCCAAATCTCATTAGCTGCTGCCTGGAAGCTACAGAAAACACATCTACACCAAAACAAGCGCTTGAAAATTCAAGGACAAAATCAAAGTATGCATATTTTTGATTTTAATGTATTCTAACATGCCATACATTGACTAAAAATACCATTTATCACTGCGTACATTCAGAGCTCCCACAGCCATGGGTGGACAGAAGGGACACCTTGTATGAGTGGGCACACCTGATCCTAAGTGACATTAAAGGGAAAAGGCAGCTACAGTTTCCCTGCATCTCCCTCAATAAATCTTATCTTGCATTTAAGATAAAACATGATATTTAATGTTTCTTGTTATTTTCCTTCAGTGCTGTTGAAATAAAAAGTGGTTTGTGCGAACATTCATATTTTGCTCAACTGCCTGCAAAGGTCAGAAAAGAGCTCACAAAAGCAAATAAAATGCTACCTCCCACAGTGGTGTTTGCAGAAAGTGTGTGTCAGAGCCAGTGGTAATGCTACCTATCACTTTGACCAAGGGTGTCTCCAGACTTCCCAGGCTGCTCCTGTCCACTAGATCTAGCCTGCAAGCTCTCACATGCAGCTACAAGCCACTCATCCTCTTGTGATGTATGATATACGGAGTGTATAATACTTACCCAGTGTATGCATACTTAAGGTATAGTACAAGTAGAAGACGAGTGTACATAGGCATTAGTTCAATACAAACAAAAGAAAACAGAACGAACACAAGCCTGACTTGTCCTTTCCACTCGAATGCCCCTTGGCAACACTTTAAATACTTTCAAAAATTAAAAGGTGAAATAAAGTAATTAAACAACACTGACATTTGAGAACTGAACATTGGCATTCAACGTAAGAAACACGATCCTAGCTGTAAAATGCCAGATCAACGCTTCTTTGTAATGGTTTAAATTCATCCCTAGTGGAGCTTCATTAAAATCAATGGAAATAATTTTTAGCCTGTATACTGTCGAGTTTCACACCTGCTTCCCATTGATACTCTGACTCACCTTTCAGCCTACCCTAAACCGCACCGACCTCAAGGAGAGTCTTCAAACTGTAAAACATCACTTTTAGTAATTCCTCGTAAGACTGCAATTTAAACGTTCTTTCTCTTTACAACAAAGAGGTCTTACACTTTGTCATATGTAAGGACAGGAGGAATGAAATTAGTTTTATTTCTTTATTTATATATAAAAACTCTTGAATCCTGTTTTATTAAACACTAAGTAAGGGATCAATCCACTACACTAAATTTAAACTTAGGTTATATGTAAAAATACATCTGTCCTGGCTTGGTTTAGATTTGCTTTACACTACAGGGCTTATAATTTTTATTACTTTTGTGGCATGTGCTGTATCTCGATAGAGAGACACATTAGTTTAAGCATGCGTGTGGAAGACATATCATGACTATGATGTCAGTAAAGTTATACCAAAGCAATTAATTTTGAACAATGTCCTAAAATATATGCAAAAAAAGAAAATATACTCTGATTCCTATGCCACAAAGTATTATCAAAAGCAAACTGTTCTTACACCAATCTTAAGCACATGTAAACTGTGCATCAGTAGCTCATGTAATTCCTATAAACAAGTAAGATCATCTCTGCTTTGAAGACCTCTATCACTCTTGAAGGATTAGTAACGGAAGAGTAGATAAAAACAGTTACAAAGGAGCAGTAAGACAACAGAGAGCAAAGACTTCTTGTACATAAGTGAAGTGTGACTCAATCTTTTTGGAACCAGCAGAAACATTCAGTATGATAAACAAATCTACAGCTCCATAGCATATGTTGAAAATATACATTTGTTTAATTTCTATGTACTAAAAGAAAGCACCTAGTGAGAGTGAAGCACCTACAAAAGATCAATCCCAGCAACAGTTTCGCCCTCTCACCCCTACATTCTTGTACTGGAGAAAGTCTAACATTATCACTTGGAGTCAACAGCACTTCAGAGAACCCCAAAACCTTATGCAACAGGGGAAAAGGTTCAAGTCTCAACAAGAAGTCAGATTCAGTACATACAAATAAACCAAACAGATACTTGAGAGCATCCTTCGGACCCAAGCAGGTTGGAAGTCTTTCTCTGACTTTTCCTGACACACAGACAGGAATGTCTACAGTCTCACCTGTGAGTGTTAGATGGGAAGCCCCAGGGTGAGAGAAGGCTGAACAAGCAATCTGAAAGCCAAACATTGAAGCCTAAGCCCATCCTCAGTTTCACAATTTTTTCAGGGACAGCAAACAGGAGCACAGATATTGTAATATCACACATTATTCTAACAACTTCTTAGATGTAAATGAGATTTTCCACCAATGCATTCAGATATTAGACCCCAACTTGAATGTTCACTTGAATATATCTGTCTAACAGTAGATTTCTGTGTCAGTTCAGTAATTGAGGAGTTTAACAAAGATGTTTCAAACAAAAACATCAGGTCTGAAAAACATCAGGAGATGGACACTCCGCCAGTGGTGTCTTGTTCAAAATGGTTCATTACTGTCAAAATGCATTCTTTATTTCAGTGCTGAACTAAGTTGTCTTAGTTCTTAAACACTGCTGCTTCTTCTGCCATCTGACAAGGAAGACAGATGACCCATGCTTTCTTCTCATGGAGTTAGTGAGGACCAGCAGCTAAGTCTCCTCTCAACTCTTCCCTTTGATAGGTTAAATGAAGACTCTGATTACTCTGTGTGATCCCAGAATAGCTACTCCATTTGCTTCAACTCTTAACAAAACGACTGCAGCTGGAATAAAGTAAAAGCAGACCAACTAAATCTTGAATTTTTTACCATTGCTAGAAAGGTGAAGTGATCCAGGGCAAACTGGTATTGCCTCAGCTACCACTATTACAATCCTATGGGAAGAGCATTTCACTCTCCAGCACTGTCCCACCTCAACCTTTCACATAAGAGAACTTTTTTTTTTTTTTTAAAGTGAATTTAATCCTGAGATATGTACACAAAATTCCAGCATCATAGCAAAGGTCAGCTAGAATCATTATACCAAAATGTAATGAGGAATCTGGCATATGGATACTTCCACTCCAGAATGTGTCAGGACTGATGATGAAGCCTGGGAAAAACAACAGAGCAGATGAAATGCTGAACTTCTCCCTTAAACCGTATTTCAGGTATTAAGTACAGACAGAATATAGACCTACCCTGCCTGGGCAAACTCTCATTTTCATACTCAAGTGACAGGAAGAATGGTTAACTCTGTGGGAACAAGGGGAGAGCCCTCGCTATTTCTACCATCACTCCACACAATAAGCCTGACCTTAGCAGGACAACTAGTAGAAAGAGGAAATAATATTAACATTCACAGATGAAAGCCACAAAACAGAAACTCATTCAACGCAGCACACAAGGCACTCCTTGCCAAACAGACTCTGCTAATGGCTTCTACTTCCACATGACAACTCATGCAGTTTCAACAGCCGAACTCCACCACACACAACCTTCAGGTACAAAGGCAACCAGCCTGGCAGATGCATAAGGGCAACAGCAGAAGAAAAAGAATTTTGACAAAAATCCAAAAAATTACTTCAAAATGTTTCCTATATTCTTTGTATAATTATTGCAAATTCCTTACGAATTGATTAATTTCTCCCATATTCCTAACTTGAGAGACCATTTACTTGAAGACCTCCAAGTATTGCTGTTTCACCAATTTCTTTCTTTGAAAGGTGACACATTGTGCTGGAAATATCGTTTCCTTCACTGCTGTGTAACAAATGCCCAGCACTGACCAGGATCTCGAGGGGCAAACCAACAGTCACTGCTAAGTGTTCATAGTGAAGAAACCCAAGAAACGCACTATGTGGCAGACTGGTTTTAGAACAAAGGGAATTAACGTGATGTCAAAGTAGTTTAACATCGAAGATATTTTAATGGCACAGGAAGTATTACAGGCTTAGAGGATCAGCATCCCAATTTATTTTGAAATATACTGTACATTTTTTCCAACCCCAGAAACTCCCCTGGGATTCTCAATTACACGGGAATTCAACAGAGCATCCTCTCTTTGAAGGGTCCCTATCAGTCCAAAATCTAGTTAATTTAAAAATACAAATTCAAAAAGGATTCACTGTATCACTTTTTGCCCTGCACCTTTGAAACTTCCATTTAAACACAGGTTGCCAAGTACTCAGAAGAGCGAAACCACTTTGAAGTACTACAAAACACGTAAAGCGAACCAAATTTAACAACAAGTATACCATTTGCTCAGATTGGCTCTAATTATGGTACACTTACCTACCAGAGCTCCAACAGAACAGATGAAATATTTGCTGACAGAAACATCATTATCACACTGATGGTACTTATAATCAGAGTACAGTCAACATTAGGAAAGCCTACACACACACTGTAGTCATCTGAGAAGCACCAGTAGGACTTGCATATTTTAAAACCAAATGTAAGATAAAATTTGAATCTTGGCAAGTTTGGCAAGAATTACAGCAGTGTAAGGAAGTGAATGCTTGTGATGTAAATCTAAATGAAGGGCTACAGAAAACATCTTTCTGTGTATAATGAAACTGGAGTTATCTCTTCCCATAGACCTTAACTCACATCAAGTACTCTGTTGAATCAGCCAACATAAAAAGTGGTGGGTTTTGGTGGTGGTGGTTTTTTTTCATGTTTTAACTTAAAATAAGCTTAAAATTAGAAACACAGAATATTCTTAAATTTTCAGAGATGCTTTTCTTAAATAAATCATCTGTCCGTGGCCGACCTTATTATGTACATTTTTCTATTATTCCTTAACTAATAACTGCCACATCAGTAGTCCTAGAAAACAGGTTATTTTGTTTATTTACTAGGAAGTTTAGTAAAGCTCCTTACTTTCTTACACTACCTTTGCCTTCGTTCCAAAAGTAGAAACAGGTAATTTTTTTTTTTAACATTGCAAGGTATCAACTAGTTGTTCCAGTGTGCAGAGCTGGTATCCAAAGAGCACCAAGATGTTCAGGCTTCTAAAAAGCCCCAAGAACCTGTATTTGCAGGTGTAAGCTGCGTTGTGTTGTGACACAGAGTGCAGTGACAGTTTATACTGAAATAAGAAAAGTTTGGCATTTAAATCAAGTATATTTAGAAAAGAAATATCTTTTGTGAAATAAGTGATTCTTATGTTTGCACATGCCTGTTATAACTACCTAAGTAAACTCCTATTTTGATTAATATTAAATTGAACAAACAACTGCACCAACTACTTTGCTTAATGTAATATTAATTCACAAATTCTAGAGTAATTTCAAAAGCCTAATTTTAAAATGTCTTCCTGTGATGGAAGTATTAAGACTTCTGGCAGGACTCCTTGAACTTCCTATTTAAAGTCAATCCTTTATCCACAGAAGATAATTTAGGTGTTCAAACCTAAAAAATTATGAAAGAATTATTCATCCATTCTGACATACATATTTAATTTACACAATGTCTCACCGTCTTTACAAAGGAACATGGCTACTTACTCCATCAAGGTTTTTTTTTTTCTTTTTTAAAGAGCCTGAGTTTTCCATACTCAAGTATGTGCCTAACTTCACAGTGTCTCCCTTTACCTGAGGAATTATTTTATAAACCACAACAGCATTCAATAGTATAGTTAAAAGCCACTGATGTCAACACACAGTTTTGGAAGAAGTTGATAATTCAAAACGCATCCTTAGAAATCACTGCTCTTCCCATATGCACAAACATGAGTGAACTCCATGTACATATGTGCACATGTGTGTTGGTGGCAGGGTAATGAACACAGTCAACATTAGAATCTGGGTTTTAAAAATCACACCTTTTATTTTCACATCAAAAATGCAAATCTACAGATCAGTTAGTTACATTGTTTGGGTGGCTATATCTACAACTTTGTGAATATTCTGCACTATATACTACTCTTACACTCCTGACATCACTAAGAAAATCTTCTATGTGGCACATATGGGTCCACCCAGATGACCATACAATGAACTTAAAACACCATCATTGATCTTACTAATCGCATCTGCCACTTTATGTGGTTCTTGTTTCTACTCTGCTTTCTTTCCAAACACTGTTCCAATTGTTAAATGGTCAGAATACAGAAAGTGACAGATTTAGTGCTTCCTTGGTAATTTATATAACTGACTGCAACTCTGTTGTTGCAGTGAATCATGGTTTATTTGTCTCACAATGCAGCACATAACCTTTTAAATGCTAGAGAAAAAAATGCTAGCGCCTTCTTCAAAGTTTATATATGACTGCCCACCACCATGCCTCATGAACGGGGTTTTGAGAGACAAATGATAAAAATAAGCTGCAAATTCCACCCACCTACTCCTGGCCATTTCCTGCGTTCATCACTCACACATACTGTATTTACAGACAAGCACCCTCACCCAGAGCACCGGTGCACTCTTCTAGTCTCCTTGTTTCCTCCTCAGCAGGAATATTTTTCTTAAATTAGCAATAGGTATTCTCTGATAAACACAGAGAAAGATAATACTGATCTCCCCCAGCTCCCTTACCAGTGTGTGCCACGCTCAATCACATCAGGTGAAATGAAAAGCAGATTGAAGGGATTTATTCATTGGTATCTCTCTCCATTCCGAAACTGTGATCCCAATGCTGCCTTTTCTCATACCCTGCTCTCCATGCCTCCTTCTGCACTTGGTTCCACTACCTTTAACATCCAGTATAACCCCTCTGCTTCTCCTCATTCGAATGCAGTTTCATCCTGTTGTTTTATATGGTGCCCATCTCCCTAGTATCTATGACTCTGATATCTAATGACTCACTGCTGTCCACCAGTGTCCAAACTAAACCAGTCAAAAGCCTTCAGCACCTTAAACTACAAAAGTCATAACGAGAAAGATTATTTACTTCAAATGGAACAGCACTACTTCCAATTAATGAAAATAGGACCTGCTTATTGAAAAGTTATTTATCCAACATGCACAGCATGAAAGTATTTGGATAGTTTTCCCTAAATTATAATTCAATTTTAAAAATTTATTCAGCAGATACCATCTGAAGGAAAACCAGTTTTAAGTATGGAATTAGCAGTCCATGCATTAGGGTGTAACACTTGCACACCACCTTTCATTGGCAGATTTTAACACTC
>JAVJGJ010000047.1:73035126-73057865 GCA_035590215.1 Microhierax caerulescens | reverse complement strand
CACTCCCTACAAAGATGTGCTTCTCTAAATTGCCCTAGTTTGCAGAAGTGAAAACAAGTCTGCAGAGATGAAGTGACTTTCCAATCATTCAACAGATTCACACTTGCCTATGGCCTGCTCCTACCTGATCTCAAACTAGCCCTCCAAAGCCCAGCCTAGTGCTCCATTTCCCAAAATCCCTTCCCTAAATGTTTTGTCCAGATGTTTAATGAACAAGCAAAAACATTGCTTTGCACAGTAAATATGCATGCAAGTTACAAATCTAGACTCCAGTGTAATGTCCTTCAGAAATATATCCCAAAATCTAGGTTACTTAAAATTCTTGAGACAGTTCTAGCACTATGCATGGCATAGATTGCAATAGAAATTACACAAACTGATCACGAATGAGGATCTTGGGTAAGATCATAAAACGAAGCACTGGTAAATTAACACATGAAAAGTATAATTTATAGAATAGCATTTGAGTAATAGAGAACAGAAGTGACAACTTAAACTATGTCAATGCACCTCATCCTGATCAGGTGGGGAAAAATTGCAAGTCCTTTTTCTACCAGATTGTGACATTGGTCTATAATGCAACAAATATTAACTAAAAGGAGAAATGCTTCCCTTGGCCCCCCAGACTTTGCAGGTTTGGACAACGATGGTAAAACCATTTAAAGTTAATTTGCTGTTATGCTTCTAAGGCAGCAGCACATTTAGAACATTTAATTAGCCACAGAAGGCACTTCCACTTTCTGGACAAAAACAAAGCTATAATTTAGGAAGACAGAAAAGTACATGTACAGATCCTACATATTCTGAAATATTATTATTGTTGAGAAGAGACTTTATAAATAAACATGACTACAACAAAAAGCTAAAGGAAGTATACCTGCATCAAGGAATAAACATCTGAAATTAAGGAAACAAGAGCAACTTTCATCTGCCAGTGGTGAGGGGAAAAAAAAAAAAAAAAAGACTATTCATTATCATACAGGGCAAAAAAACTCAACCATGGTGGGTAAGCAGACAGAGTCAAAACAAACATCTCCCACTTCACAGAAAAAAAAGCAGAAACTTTCCTTGGCTGCATAAACCAAAAAGCATACATTGCAGACTGTCACATTTATGCACACAGCTACCACATTCTCTAATGGGTTGAAGCAAGTTCTTATGACAACAAATTATCTTGCTTCATCATGCTAACTTCAGTCATATCCTTCTGAGTCTTGGGAACTCTTACATGGAAGGTACTAGTAGAAATAAAGAAGCTTCCTTATCTATCAGTCCACAGTAAGAAACAAGGAATAAACCCTGCGTAACAGGTGTTTCAACAACAGATAATCAATGCAGCTACATTATTCCCAACAAAAATGTTTTTTAAAGTTTGCCATAAAAGATCTGAAACCAGGTTTTGGCTCCAGGCAAACAGGGACAACTTCAATAGAAGTTAACGTCCATCACAAAATGGAATACTGCAATGCAAATTGAGCAAAATCAATACTTAAGTTTCACAGAAAAACTATAGGTTGAAAGAAGCCACTTGTATTTAAATGGCCAATACCACAAATTCAAAGTACATCAATCAGCTCCACTACTTCAAGTGAAAAAGCTGTCAACTCACTATGAAAAATAGGATACTGAAACAGAAAACTGAAAAAATTTACTCTAGTTGAGCAAACTTCCACTTTTACAGGAACAGTCACAAAAAAGCTACTTATGCTGCTGTCATTTTTGCTTAATATATTTTGGCTGATCCAAAGAGTGTTCTCAATCCCCAGTCAGAGACAAGAATAGCTTTGCAGACCAAATATTTATGATATGTTATATAAAGCAAGATGCCATATACAAATTGGCAGTCAGGTGTGCTAATACAGAAGGAAAACATAACATGTAAAAAACAAACAAAAAGAATACACATCTTCTGGCTTCTCCTGCATATCCACTAGGAGTGAAAATGTGAGTGTTTCTAAGCAGAAAGTAAATATTAGCAGCAACGATGACTGAAGCATAATCATTGCCTGGAGTTTAACAATTGGTTTAATTTCAGAGTAACACAGTGCATCATATTACCATTATTATTCAAATAAATAAATGATCATCCATAGTCTTACCTAGTTCTGGGGGCAGCACAGTAAGACGATTTCCCTGGATATGAAGTTCCTTAAGCTGAGTGAGCTCACCGATTTCTTTAGGCAGTGATATCAGGTCATTGTCTCTAAGACTCAGCTAAGAGCGAATATAAAGTTATCAGAATAATTTTCAGTTACCATAAAGCAGCCTAAACCAGTGCACTACTCCCTCTGCCCCCACCTTTCTCCTAAATGCCCAATTCTTCCAATTTATTTACAAGTGTCTGCTAGTAAACAAGAAGCAGTTCCAAGTGTAGTGGTCTATTCCTACAAACATACCCTACTACTCCTGAAATTGACTGGATTCTATTCCTACAAGTGTTGCAAAAGCAAATTGATTTTCCAGGAATTTAGATAAATTACTTACTATCTGCAACTTTGTGAGCTTCCCAATATCTGGCGGCAGGATTTCAAAATCGTTGTCACTTAGATAGAGTGCACGCAGGGTGGCTGCAAATTAAATAGCAGTATATAAACAGGGTGGCATATAACCCAACCATTTGAGGTCTAATCAATAAAAAGGAGTCAGGTTTGATTAATAACCCTGACTTGGTGAAAAGCCTTTGACATACCCAGGGCTCACAATAATAAAAAGCAGGTCAAACTTAGATTTACTGGCTTATTGTATTGTTGGCGAGTTCAGGAAAACATCTATATTCAAAAGGACTGGCACAATTAACAACTTCTACAATAGTAGACTCTGGCAGGTTCTGGCATATAGTCTCAGTGCTCAGCTGTCAGAATACAGTCATTACTCTTTACCCCCAATTCTTATTTATTACATCAATTTGCATCCTAAACGAACATTTAAAAAAAAATGTCACCTGAGTTTTTTGACAAATACACATCTCTGTTAAGCTCTATAGGAAGCACAGCCTAACACTGGGAAAGAGACCTTAGAAGAGAGCAATACAGAAGACTCAAATTGTATAATTTGGAGTTTTCATGCTTAGTCTCTATGAAATTCACAGGAAAAGAGATGACCCAGCACAACCATGCAGCCTGCTATTATTGAACAAGCATACGTGACAGTTGAGTGCTGGGAGTAGGGGGTGGAATATAAAATGGAGACTTACAAAGAACTGTTGGGTGCAGCAAGAAAGAAGGTGGTCAGGTCAGCAGAACCTCTCCACCCCACCAGAGATCCCATTTGTCATGTGTAGTTTGCTCCTCCTCCTCTTTCCATTTCATTAAATGTGACCATTTTTAATAATGCTGACTTAAAAATTTCCCTCTGCCAGGTTACAATCACAAAATCTCTCAGACAACACCACTCCTTCCTCTCTTCTTGCCTGTCACTTTTGCTGCTAAATGCACTGATCCTGAAGCCTCCTCAGCATAGTATACTAAAAAGACCAGTAAGGTAGCAGAATCACTGAAATCTAGAAAGTGCCAGAATTCAAGTTGCTCAGGCAACCGTAATGCAGCCCTTCTGCTTGTATGCATTACAACACCTTTATTTTAACTCTCTGAGTGTGTATTTTTAATATGTGCAAAGGTCAGCTTAACTCTACCATTCTTGTGCCAAGCTTTGCAATCTTAGCATATTTTTAAACACACTGGACACTTCAACATCCGTTCTGATAGTTAAATAGTTAAAACTATTTCTGTAACAATCAGGAACACAATCTTTCCAGAGTCAACACAAAACAGCTGCCTTCCAAAACAGTTTACTTTCCCCTCAGGCTTGCAGGCTTCCACAAAGTTTTAACAAATTGTGGGACCCAAGGAAATACCACTCAAAAGAAAACTAATATACTATTACTAACCAAGTCTTCTTATGTCCAATGGTGTCAGGTGACTATATCAGTGATAAATACTGCTGGGCTACGTAGAAATATTCAAGAGATATTAAAATAAAAACGTAAATATCAGAAAAATTCTGTTGGAGTTTGGTCTCCACCAAATACATTTCAACTGCAGAAAAAAAAAGCACCGCATCATGAAGATTTGTTGAGGTTTTTAGAAAAGTTTCTTACTCAGATAGAAGAAGTTTCCTGGTAGAGAATTTTCATTTAAGTTGTTGTAAGTCAAGTCAAGAACTTCTAGAGCTGGTAAAGAGCCAAATCCCCTTGGCAAGGTGTTTAACCTGTTCATGCTGTAGGTGAAGAGGAAAAAACAGAACATGACTTCAGTATTCACTTCATCTAGTAGGAGTAACACAGGCAACAAGAGTTTCATTGCTAAAGAAATGTTGTCTACGCCAAGCTTCTCTTTTGTTTTGAAAAGGGGTTGATGCTATACAACACTGAGCAAGCCTTTTGCAACGCAGACCTTTTTCTATCGCTCACTCCCATAAACATGCCCAAAACTTATGCGCTCATAAGGGATCCTCTCTGTTATGTCAATCAACAGCCACACAGGGAACATGAAGCAGCAGGCAGAGGTGTCACAGTGCTACACTCAGCTTAAACAGTACGCCACAGAGAAAGATGGTCCTTGGCAGATGAACTATCTTCTAGATAAACCACAAAGTACCTTTTACACGTAATCTTGACCATCTCCCATTCTGCTGTACCACATATTTCTTCCCCATGGTACCAAAACCAAAGAGGAATACCTCAGCTGCATGGTAGTATGTTTAACGATAATTGCTGCTCAAACCCCGTCTTAGGAACAGCAAATTTGTGTCACTAGGTAACTATTGATGCACATGGAGCATGAGGTAAATAAAAAGTCAGTCCTCTGACTGATGAGGCTTCATCTAAGTTTAGCTCTTTCAGCCAGTCTTTGAGGGTTTAGGATAGCAGTTCCTATGGGCAACAGCAGGAATAACATGGGGAAAGCTAAGAGGAGAAGTAAAAAAACAGTAACTTTTCTGTGACCTCAAAGGGCTTGACCAAGGTGATCCAGATAATCACTAGAGCTGCTGCAGCAAGGAAGAAAGGCAAGAAGATTATATTCATAGAAATTTACTGTTTGTGTATGAGCTGGAGCTCTGGCTCCTTATCACATGAACAAAAGAGAGCTCCCAGCTTTTCACACTGTCCCTATCACATGTACACTAAACACATAGCTTGCATGTATGGATCTTGTTTGGGTTGTCTTCTGGGTTTGAAAGTCAAACAGAGAAGATAGGCATCTTCAGGAAGAGCATGTACAGGTAGCTATTTTGAAGAACTGGATTTCATTCTTATGTGATGATTGGAAACAATCATGACCTTTCACATGTTATCCCTAAATGTATTTTGGATTTGACTCTCCTTCTGATGCTAAAGTAACAAAGAGCAATAGCCACAAATGCAAGAAGAGAGGTAATGCGAATGTATGAAGCATGATGTAACACTAAAAACTATGAAAATTCAAGTCGAAGTATGGACAAAGTTAGGTGCCCAAAAGTATAAAGACTTTTGGCTCTTATCTCTGGGACCTTCCCTCCCCTATGCAATGTTTGTCAAACACTGTGCTATACTATGAAATACATCTGTAGGCCAGTTAATAAGCACATCTTCTAAAAGTTTTTTGAACACTGAATTAAATGCGAGAGCAGCTGCACCTCCAGACTAAGCATGGCGACTACACATCCATGTGAGCCAAGGCAGAACACACAACATTTCTTTCACAGATACTAACCTCACCTTTCCTCTCCCACTTTTGCATAAGCCAGCACCTGAACTAGAACCTGTGGAGATCAGCTCTCTGTAACTAAATTCTGAACAAAAATCATCTTCCTGCTCATCCCCCTGCCAGGGACGTGCACCTAGTATTACTGTTGTAGCTGTTAAAATACAGAAAAGCATTCTCCACTATTGCTGCTGCAGACCTGTCACTGTATATCAAATGGGAAAGCAGCTCTTTTTTCACCAGTAGAAAGGAGACCCCGATGGCCTTCCCTTTTGTAAGAAAGGAACACGAAGAGAAAGAGCGTTCTCCCTGTTGACAACAGGCAGGATAGTATCTATTCTTTGGCACGGAACAAGAACCAGCTGAAAGTCTCTGCCCAGCACTATTCAGCCCTGCAGAAGCTCAAACACTGTGCGTGCCACAGAAACTGTACCACATCTGCCTTCCAATCTATTTATTTTTTTAAAAAAGTTTTCAGCACTACAGCACACCTTCCCTCTTTTCATCCCACCACTTGACCCTTCTGCACCAAAATCCTCCCAAAAATAATCCATGCTCTTATTCAACCTTCCCCTCTGCCCCAGAGGGCTGTTTTGATGCATGCACAACGCACTGCAGATGACAAGAGGGTTTCTGGGCTGCCCCTCGGCAAACTACTAGGGCAGAACAGTTTCCTCTTCACTGACTCCAAAGACCTCTGAAGCAGAACCCGTTTTGCAGAGCTAAGGCAGGGCTGTAAATCCTGTGCCTGGAAGATGATGGATAAGGAGAGGATTAAGAAGGAAGAGCATTTAATCTGCAAGACCTTGGACCACATGACACACAAAGGTGGCAGCTGTGGTTCCAGACCTAAATGTCTGCTGGTCTTCAGCCCAACTGGACTTTTACACTCTATTTTCCATTAATGAAGACCAGTATTTGAACTACAATAACGTTTGTCACTGCTTTAATTCATGGAAAGAGCCCAACTTTTCCTCCCTCCATACACTGCAATACTTCTATATGCCATTCCAAACACAGGGATCCAAACCCCAAGATACACAGAATCCTGATCATGAATTAATATTTGCTCTGATAAGCAACTCCAGGTTCAAACAGATACTAAGGCATGCTAGAGATCTAAAGTGACCAAATAAAGACCAGAGAAAACAGATCATCATGGAAACATTTATTTGCATTCCACCAGTTCAAGATGCAATTCAATTATCAGCACTTTACAAAAGCATCTAAAGCAGCATACACAGAGCCTAGCCAAAATAATTTGGTATTTAAAACAGTAAAAAAATCCTCAGGTGTTCGGAAGTTTGAGTTTATAAAATACAAGCATTATTTCTATGAGAAGCCTATAAAGCTAAAGCTTACCCCTACCAGTGCTTTTCTAAGTAGTTACACTTTAATATGACCAGTTAGTTCCAAGAAGGTTCTGTGCTTCATATTTATTTTCTTAGAAATTCAAGAAAGTTTTCTGCAGCTGTAGTTATTATAAAGTATCAGCAACTCTACTGAAATATGGTATCTGAACACTTAACAGGAATGCCTTTGGCTCAAATTCAGTCAGTACTAGCTCTTTATATTAAATATGCACCACATTTAAAGATTTGCTGCTTCTTTTTCAGGTTTAATAGAAATTGAAATTTCTTTAAACCCAAATTTGGGACTTTGAAATTAAAATCCTAAATTAACATGGAAAAATTAGTATTCACTTTCTTCTGCTTTGTAAAAAAAAAAAAAAAAAAAAGAAAAAAAAAGAGAACAGAAAATAGAGCCTGGAGGATTAAAAACAGTTGCTAGGGAAGAAAAATTCAATAATTGTTAAATATGACTTCAATATTAGATCAATGTGAGTTGCTGTTGCACTTAAATGGTTATCAGTGTATCAGAGTAAGTGCTTGATTACTTTTAAGTATCCGATTATCCAGGACACTAGCTAAACACTCTGAAGCTGTAATTGCCAAGTTATCCTCACAAACACTTTCAAAAAGAAACTCTAATAGCAAAAGGTAAGAAGTTCCAGGTTCAGCTGCAAGAACATTTGACAGTACTTCTATTACAGCAAATTTTTGCATTAAGATACGCACCCAAGATTCAGGTGTTTGAGCTTCTGAAGGCTGCTAATCTGTGTAGGCAGCTCCTCAATCTGGTTGTTGAAGAAGTTGAGCACTTCTATGTTTCTGAGGTCTGCGATGTTTGCTGGCACAGCTGTGGGAAAGTTTTCACAGTGAGAGACTGCATTTAGAGCAAGCTACCTAGACCACAGACACCCTACTAACACCTGTCTTTTGCTGTTTGTACAGTGGCTGACAGTAGAAACAACATCTAATAGTTGATGCAATTAAAGCAAAGTCTATACCAAAAAAAGCCTCCTATCTAAAATCTGTTTTCATTGCTGAGGGAAGTCACTTTGTACTCTTCAGAAAATTGCTACAGTATTGTAAGATATTTTGATGAAAAAAGACCATGTAGAGCAGAGACAAGGACAACACATGCTCTCATAGATTAGCAAAGAGAAGCAAGCCATCCTCTGAGTTCATGTAGAACAGACAGGTCTCAAAAAAGCAGAGTCCAAGACTCAGATCATTTCATTATGAGCTGGGAAAGTGAACGATACAAGTAGTTACACCAAGACAACAGTTTTAATAGAAGTCTTCAACAGAAAACATGAAATAAGAGTTCATTTTTAGCAATGACCCATTCTGGTTACTGCTTAAATAATCTAGTATCCAAGTCCTTATCCATTCAATAGACAACAAAATTTATAAAAAAACCAAAAAAACCTAAGTTCAGCCCTAAAAGATGAACTGTTTAGCCAAACCCATTTTCAGTTACATCCCATGAGTGGATAATTAACTGGTCAATACACATACATAGCTACACTGAATTACCAACAAATCAGTATCTGGTTATTACCTAGAAACATGAAAAATCAGGCAGAAACAATACAAGTACACCTGTGCAAGTGAGGTTAAAAAGCTAATCAGATTTGCATCTTTTCCCCCTTAAACTCAGTGAGATTCAAGCACACAGCTGACGTTGACATCAAGGGAGGTTGGCAAATCACCTGCACTGAAGTTTGCACCTGTGTTCAATATTCACCTTGGTTCAGTCTCAACTTTGCATCAGGAACCCACAGAGTGCACATCTAAATTATTAGAAGTTTTTATGAGGCTATGATTTTCTTTTATTTGTTGGCACAAGGCAATCTCAGTCTTAAAATGGGAGTCAATAATATTTACAAAGCAGAACATTATAGCATGTCACATTTACTAGATAAGTCTAATTACACTGTGAACAACAACAGGATCTCTAACAAACACTCTAATTACACTACATAAATATTATTGTTGAGGGTCATATTCATTGCAGGAGATTTTTAGCAGACTTTTTTTTTTTTTTTTTTTTTTTTTTTACAAAGTCATTAAGGCAAATCTGAACATTTAAAAAGCCCTCCCTTTGTAGTATTTTCCAACTGGTCCCTGCATATCTGTCACTCAATGTGTGCCTTCAGAAAGTAAAGGGTAACGTACTACTACTGTTTTAAATTATTCCCTGACAGAAGTTAACTGAGGATTTTAATTGACATAATTCAGCTGTCTCCAGCCTCAATATTTCACCAGAGCAGTAGTTGCCAGTATTAAAATGTTTTCCATTCAGAAACTAGACTTTATCATTTGACTTTGATGAGATGCAATGGACTGGCAATCCATGTTTCTGCTTTCCTCAAACAGACATTATGCTTATGCAAGACTAGGAGTCAGAAGTACTAGTAAATACAGGTTTTAGTTTAGTCAAAAACTAAGCAATACAGAGAACAAATTCTCAATTCAACAGTTCTCCTAAAGTTACATTGCTGATGCAATTAATAATGTATTTGGTATGAAGGTTTTTGCTTTTTTGACAGTGTAAAAGATTACAATCCTAGAAAAAAAACAATGCAACTTAACTTTGCAAGTTATGCTAAATGTAATACAGAGCTCTGCTGTGTGAACACTGAAACGAGTGCCTGACATTCAGGAGGCCAGACTCACCAAACTTGCTTGCAAGTCAGCTTGGCTGCCTACGTGTCAGCTCTGTATTTCAGTTATTCAGACTGAACACCATCAAAAGATGATACAGAAATTCAGCTGTTATCCAAGACACAGAAATTTCTCAAACCCAACTAAAAAAGGTACATCCTACACCAAGGACAATACTATCACTACAAAGACAGGAAGCCCACGAAACTTTTTTGGTCTTGCAGTGAGGCCAGATTACAAACTTTCTCAGAGTAGAGGCAATTTCTTAGTGCCGCTGTCATGTGAGGAAAGCCAGCAATACCCAACATGTTTCAGTTGAATCAGTGTTGGTTAATGGGCACCTTACATTTAGTCAGTCCTATTCAGAGTGGATTTATTTACCCAACAACCTCTTGCATTATGGAGTAGCAGCAAAGCTGTTCTACATCTGTGAACAGCCCACAAGATGGAGACCAGTACCCTTCAGGCACCCTGACTGAGCCCAAACAGTAAGTGACATCAAAACAAAAAGCTCAACCCAGTTCCTGAGCTACCTTGAACTAGCAACACTGATTTAGCAGATGTGTCTTTTCAAATACCTGTCCAAACCAGCTTGTTTCCCCACCTTAATGAAGAATAAACGAACTCTTAAGCTCGTACCTTGCTTCTGACTTAAGCTAGGAGACTGGAGACAGGAAGAATCGTTTCAAGGAAGAAGGTGAACAGTCATTTTAGTCATTTAAAAAAAAAAAACAACCAAACCAACACCAACCAAACCACCCATGAAACAATCCAAAAATCCCCATGAAACTACCCAGAAAAAGATGATACCTGGACATCAAGACAGGAGACTGTGTCCAGAGATTTAACAATTTGCTCATGAAGATTACACCTGTATTGAATATGCCAGCATCAAAGAAAACCCTATTTTCACGGGTTGGTTACACAGTTCAAGAGTCTCAAATTCTACCTGCTCATCCCACTTGCAAACACAGGGCAAAAACTCTACTTCCATTGGCTTGTTTATCACAGTTTTTTAATTTGGGTTGCTTTTGTCAGGGCACAGCTATGAGTAAGTGTCCCTAGCGAACAATAGGAGCTGCGTCCTTGCACACTGTCTGCAAAGTTTCTGATATATCTGTATAATTCCCACATACTGTACTTCACATTGTGAATCACACTTAGGATACTTTATATTATTATTTTCTTCAAGCTATACTAAAAGCTGCATGGGTAAGCAGGCCGAGATGAGAAAAAGGCAAAAAATTTAGTAAAGGATTTGGATGAAACATTTTGTGTCTCACCCTGTTAAATCAAAATAAAAAGCCCCATTCCACAACCATATTTTTTAGTTTGGATGAAGGGGCTAGAGGTATGTAATGAGAAGGAAAACCAAAAGAGTAGGTCAAGACCAGGCTTGCAGTAGGGGAAAGAGGACTTTTTCCTGTTAACAGCTTATTTTCCGGTTCAACAATTCAGATTCATTTGTAATATGAATGAATGCTCTCTGGGATTCAAAGAAAAACAGAAGACTGAAATTAACTCCTGTACTGGTCTGGCAGATAAACTGTGCAGTTTCAGTACCTTCAGATCTGAAGATCAGCAGTGGTCAAGCAAGGCTGACTAGGCATATAATGTTCTCTGTTTTGAACTTTACATGACTAAGTGCATCCCGACTACCATCCTACTGTTAAGTTGCAAAATTCTTTCCAGATACTGCCAAATACCAAGAAATATACCAATACCAAATACCAAATAGCAGACTGCCAAATACCAAGAAATTTGTGTTCTGGCAATACCAAATTCCACTCGAGTCACCTTCTCATGATGAGCTGTGAGAGTGAACTGTCAGCATCCTGGTTCCATTCACCCACATATTTACAGTACGATCCACAGTGTCTTAACAACTCTTTTAAGACCATCTGCTGCCCAGTGTCATTAACAACTAAACTCCCCCTCAGCAAATGCTAGTAAAATTTGGCAGCCCAATGCCTTTGCATTCTCCTGTGAAGCTTCAGTCACATCATGAAGCCCCATTCATATTAAGTCTCCCTTCACAAGACCAGGAACAGATTCCCTCCCCTTATTCAATATTGGAAACAGCAGGCAGTGATCCACTATGAAAGCAGTAGAATTCACCTTGATTTCAAGGGCTTGGATGAAAATTAAATAGAGGGTATACAGGCTGCACAACAAGGAACAACAAGACTTTGTTCTTGCTCCTGGAAATAAGGACTGGCAACTTGTTATACTTCAAAGCATTTAAAAACAAATAGGCTCTTTTTTGCCCTGAAGTTAGTGGCAATGCTTTAGGCACTAAAATAGTTGCTCATCAGAGCAGCATTTCACTCAAGGCAACTTACTACATTTAATTCCTGTATTCGCAGCCACTGTTCAAAAGTTCTGATATGATTTCCAAAACATACATAAGAAGGATTAAATGCTGCTGTTCAATGCCTATATAACTCCACACCTAACCATCCTGGATCTGGACCTTAGCGCTCTCTCCACATCAAGAGCCAAAAGCAAACCCTAGACACCTATCTTTACTAGAGGTCAGATGTTGCCCTGTGTTGGGGAACAGATATTGGGTTAGATGTTCTTTTTATTTGACAGATCTATCACACAGAGCAAAATGCTAAGAACATTTAAAATAAGTTAACGCAGCTTGGGGTTAAGTGTCTCAGATGTAACCCCTTCCCATAAAGCAGGATGGCAAGTGGCTCTCGTACGAAGAACACAGAAAATAGAAGAGGAGAAAAGGAGGCGCACTTTTTCCCCTCCAGTTCCACTCTGCTACTCTTTAGTCGTTTGTCTACGTTTCAATAAAACTCTTCTTGTGGTGGCAGGTCCCTTCTACAGCTGAAAATGCACAAGCTTCAGAAAGTATTTCTGCAAATGATCTCAGGATTATTTCTCTCAAAGCTTCTGTGAAGCAATGGAAAAGAGGAATTCTCACAACTTCAAAAGTAAACAAACTTAGGTGTTTGCAAGAATAAGTCCCGATTTGAATTTCATCTAAAAGATGAAATCTAGTCTGGTTTTTTGTATTTAGTAAGGAACAACATTAAATCAAACATTTCTGAAGACAGTCTTAATGAGACCCCTATCAAAATTTCCTTTACAATTTAAAAACGCAAAAACATTTTAGACAAGAAAGCTCAGATTAAAAACACGACAAGAGT
Source organism: Microhierax caerulescens (assembly GCA_035590215.1). NCBI lineage: Eukaryota > Metazoa > Chordata > Aves > Falconiformes > Falconidae > Microhierax > Microhierax caerulescens. The sequence continues at coordinate 73,045,007 of JAVJGJ010000047.1, read as the reverse complement.
CAATAAACTACCAAACTGGACAAGTGAAATTATTTAGTAAAAATGTAAATCTCCATGAGGGGAACACATGGTATCTAAACAGAGTTAAACATTTCAGTTTGTTTATACCTTAACACTGAATATTCAAAATAAACATTATCCCATTGCTGCTTGAAAAACAGTATCTGTCATACCTACCTATTCATAAAACTGTCCGTGAATAAGCTTACGAGATCCTCAGCAAATAGGATTCAAAGAATACAGAAAACCTGCCATTGAATGCAATGGGGTTTGAATCAGGCATCAAGTTAAATGAGAATTTTCATTATTTAAAATATGATTAGTTTCTTTAGCTTCCACATCTTAAGAAACTTTAAGCTGCTGAATTCCTGTTTTTTTCAGAATGTTTCTTTAGTTAATGAAGTAATTTTGCAGAAGCTAGGAACACGACGTTCAGTAGTACTCCAAACCTTTACAGGTTCTATTTTTCCAGAAGAGCTAAAATAACACTACTTGTCACAGAAGAGATTTACAAGACTATGCCAGTTTCTCATTAAGCTGTTCTACTTAAAAGCTGGTCAAGAGTTACACAGAGCAGAGAACTCAGCACAGACATTTGAGAGTCCTATCAGTTCAGTGTAGATCCCAGTAAGGTTTTCTTGCCAAGAGTGAAAAACTGGTTTCTTAAGCCTAAGGTAAAACCTGTGGGCTGTACAATATAATCAACCCACTTCTGCAGACTGTTGCTAAATCCAGTTAGTATCAACAGGAACTTTTCATGAGTAAGGATCCCTTAGAGTAAAGGTCATAAAGGCGTGAAATGTTACTCACAATTCTTGGGGGAGGAAGAATTTAGAATACTAAATATATAATGCACTCTGTGCATCCAATATCAGTGTACTCTTAGAGCTGGAGTCACGTTTAGATTAATTTGACAAGGGTTCTGTTATACTAAGAGAGAAGCAATCAGCTTCACCAAAATGAAAGAGGAATTAGCAGAGGGAGAACACAACAGTTTTCATTTTAAATATTCATAGGCATGCTGATATCATACTTGGCAGTTAACTGGAGAGAATCCTGATCCCAAGCGAAGCATACAGTACTTAATTTACACATTACGAAGTTCAAATTTCCCCTTTTGCCCTCCTTACACCCTCTTCCAAAGATGGATACTAACCTTCCTCACACTGAACACATTAAAAACAGACTTGCCTCCTTAATCTTCAGCCCTTTCCAGAAACCAGTAGTGTCCTTTTTTGCAATTATCCACAGAAGCACTGCAGTTATGAAAATGTTCTTATGAACATGTTTAAATTATACTATAGCTCAATGATGTGCTACTGTGCTAACAAAGCAATTTATCAATAAACAGTTTCAATTTACAAGTCAGAGTCTAAGGAAAAGTGCTGTGAACACAAGAAAGGCTGAGACAAGACTGGGAATCAAGTGACATCTAGTGAAGACAAAGGACAAATCTGTTCTCTGAGAAGAAAGCTTAAGATGCACAGAGTTTAGAAAGAAATACTAGAAACCAGGGGCTGAGGTTAGGAAAGGATTACTAGGTTGAAAATACATCACTTAACAGCAAAGAACTGAAACCACACCAAAACAGCTCACAAAAAATCTCGAGTTTGTTAGCTTTCCTGCAGTAAGGAACGGTACTGTTCAGGTGAAGATGGGTACAAAAATGTGGTTATAACCATGTCCCTTCTTTTCTACAAATAATTTTGAAGAAAACAGAGTTTTAGCCAAGCTTTTTGAATTAGTGTAACATGCAAGTACTACAGTAGATCACACCATCTTTAGCTCCAATTATTGTTTTGCGAGGAGTGCACAGCTCTGTCAAGATGCTTTGCTACCTCATTTTTTTTTTCCCCGACATAAAAGTATGTGGTACACCATGCAAAAAGTTGAAGAACACAGGCTACATCCCCTTGTTACAGGTCAGATCATCTGTATGTGTTGATATTTCAACAGCAGGGAACAGTTAAGAAAAATAACTTCTGCAGGACTAAAGAACTTCAGCTGATAGTGTTAAATTGAGATTTATTATTAGGCTTCCACCAAATGCAATTACAAATGGTCTCACTAAACTGGCGAGTCTCCTTCAGGTGTTTAAGTTGTTTGAGCAGGATCTTTTCAGAGTTTCACACTACTGCACAGCAGCCAGTTTTAGGTAAATCGAACCAGCTGAAGTTCAGCTTGTTTACCTTTCCCTCCCTCAATATTCTCTTTACATCAGTCTATTCAGCATGTTTTCTGCAGTTTACAAGAAGGACTAACCAAATATGCCCTTTGAACAGATATTATAGGTTACCCTCACAGGACAAGGTCACCACCCTATTACTCAGGAATACCAATGTACTTGTGTGCTTAGCAGTGCTTGTTTACAAAATCCTGCTTTCCCTGCACCTAAGAAAGAGTCTGTAATTTCCATTCATTTTATTGGACAGTATTCATAGTTTATGCTTTTTATACTGCTGAGAGGTTTTTAAGAACTCCCATAGGACTATTTTTCACTGCCACTTAGGTCAACTGACTCTTCCCCCCACTCAGACTGCCATGCTGACACTGTTTATCAGACACCAGCCTGTCCTTTAAGCACAAGCACAGGAACAGGCTGTAGTAAAAAAGCTCACTGTTCAAAAGCAAAGTCAGCACGTGTGTTTACACATGATGTTCTTGTTCCAGCCCTCAGAGCTGAGAATGAATTAAACTCCCTCCTAGTTTGGCTCCCTATACCCAGTACTTCAAGCCACTTCTTCCAGTTTGTATGGTACAGTCTTCCCCGTGCCTCTATGTTAGCCAATTCCAGGTTTCAGCTGACTATACATTTCATTTCCAGCTACAGCAGATATTCCTCCTAGACAAGAGAAACCACATTAGCACAAACTACCCATCCTCAGATAGAGACCAGGGACTTATTTCACCCCAAGGATTATTTTGCTCTACAGTATTTTTGAAACAGAGCACTAACGGAAAGTGTAAGAGGCCAGATAGGTGAGTGGTCTGAAGGGAAAGGCTATGTCGTTATCCACTTCAAGTCAACACACCTGACCACTGGAACAGAAAGAACACATGGAAAATAGAGTACAAAACCAAGTATACGGAACTAAATCCCATTCCCCTCAACCTAGACCAAATCTGCTTTCTCACATCTTTCTTATATCACTAGCAACAAAAAAATTCTGCCTGGCTTGTTAGTAAATTCTTTAAGATGATACAAAATTAAACTCTTCAATGAAGTGAGTGCACTTGTGCAACATTCACTAGCTTTGAAAATGCCAGCTTCAAAATAATCTGTATCTGGCAAGAGGTTTTCCAACAATTTTTCATTATAACCTGTACATACACATGGAGAAAGATCATTTATATGGGGCTTCCACGAAAAAAATTGCAGCTATTTTAAGCCACTGGGAGATACGTAAAGACACAAGAAGTTTACAGTAGAACATGTCAAAATATTAAGATTTACAAAAAAAAGAGTTAATATGTTTGCAGATGCCTTTTAATAAAAGAAGAACAGCTTCTGAAGAGCTATATTAGAGACAAGTGACTTGTGTCTAGTGCTGTGTTTAGTATTACACTTACTTATGATGCAAAACTGACTTTGTCGCCATACGGCACAGACTTTGACAATTTAATTTATGCATAAATTGGGGTAGTTTCAGCATGCAGTCTTTATACCAGTACAGCACAAAACTCTCTCAAATTATTCCGCTTCATTCTCCCAAAGCTTCTTAAAAGCAAAGTTTATATTTAAAGCTAAAATACTCTACCATCTGTACTTTCTCAGAACCAAAGGTTTAGGCTTTTTTCAGAGAGAAAAGAAACAAGCTAACAAGGCATTTAATCTAAACATTTGTGTAGAACTCAGATGTCACAGATTTAGTAAGGCGTATGCATAGGGATCTCTTTTTCTCTCCTCACGTCCCCCCTGTGCAATGCACTCACAAAGATATTTCCCTTTAGAGACTACTGCACCAGAAGTAGGAAGTAAAAACAAATCAAAATATGTAACCAAAATGAAAGGCTTACAGTTAATTTAAAGCCCCAATCCCAAGCAGAGCTGAGGAGCCACTGTCAGGCAGAAGTCTTGTGCTTCGGACACAGCCCTCGTCCCACTGTGCAGATAGCTTACTTGCACCATTCTGGGGTATATCATGTCAGTACAACAGTGTGGAATGACTTACCAGAAGGAAGCAGAGGCAGAAGCAAAGTAGAGGACAATGCAAGAGACAAAGTGTATATTGGCAGCTAGTTTCCTCCAGAAGTCAGCAATTTTGCTATATAAATAACTTGATAGCAGGCAAAATGTGAAGTGTCAGACAATACCAGTGGGAGACACCATAACACATTTCACCAGGCTGGAGAAGACAAAGGAGCCAGACTGGGAAGGAATTCAGGACAGACAGATGCAACGTTGCTAACTGTCTTTGGAGTACCTCCAATAGATCTAGGTATACACTACAGACAGAAAGGTGACTTATAAAGGAGATGCCCTCATATAAAAACGACACCACGGGATTTTAGTAGCGTGTTAAGATCAAGGACACAGTCAAGAGGGTTAACCGCAATGAACGGACAAGCTTCTGTGCTGGTCACATGCACAGAGCTAGACAATTTAGAAGGAGATGGCAGAGTAAAGCAGCAGTAAACTGTGTGACCAGGGGAGAAAAAAACAGGGAAGGGGGGAAAAGTTTTGAACTGCTCTGCTGGAAGAAGGCTAAATGTACAAGGATGATAAAGGGTGACTGAGTGGCTGTCAAAGGAACCTGATCAATAAGATACAGCTGTTCTGACAGGATCAGAAAGTGAACTCCGAAACAAAATTCAGGTGTGGAAACAGGAACCAGAAGCAAAAAAAAAACCCTAATGGATCACCTCACAAAACGGAAAGGACTAAAGATATGTAAAGGACTACACTTGAGAATCAAGCCAGAAGCAGTAGAAAGAACAGAGGACAGTATAGGACAGCAGCTCAGAGGAACGAGAGAAGAGGACAGACAACAGGACATCAGGTAATACAGGAGAAATTTAAGAAAAAAAAATAGCTGTTCCTGATCTCCCATCATATTAGGCAAAGAATCAGAGCACGAGAGCAAAAGAATAGAAAAATAGTCAGGAGTGAGCGGTGAATAGCAGGCAACTTTTGAGAACGTTTAAAGGCAGTACGAGATTACGGTGAAGCTGGCAAGCACAGGATCACCCGAGGTTACGAAGACCAAGCGGAACAGCAAAACCCGCGCGGCTGCCCGCCGCCCGCCACGCCAGGCAGGCTGCATCGCTACCAGGGGCGTTCAGCGTCTTCCCACCAGACACCGCTAAAGCTATTTAAACAGTGACCTCTAACGGCCAAATCCCGTAACACCAGTGCTTCCACCGAAATACAAGCAGGTCTCAGGTGCGACCAGATAACGACAGAAAAGCTGGGATCTCTGAATAGATTCTCCAGATGTTTACAACATCAATTACTCACCTCAGGCAGACAAGTCAAATAACTGTTACAATAGTTACCAGTCATCAAAAACGTACAGCATATCCCAAAAATAAGTGAAAATAAAACACATCAAGTTGGCAGTCTACTAGTTGTGCACGCACCGAGTACTGATGACCAGCACTCATACCTGTTTGTCAATCCTGGAGTGACTTCTAACATCCCAGCCTGCTTTCCAGTCACGTCTTTCCCTCTGGGCACTCCTGGGTTGGACTACAGTTAACCTCAGCTTCTGAAAGCTCTTCAAGCACACTTCCTATTCATGATGTAGTACAGGGATTTTAATTGTCAAACCTCATCAGCATAACAAATAAGGATATTAAGTGTGACTACACTTAGTGGATGTGAAATTTTGTATATGCTTTAGGTAGCTGGAAAATACCTTGAGCTATCTAAGGTCTACAAGTTTCAGTACCGCATCATATTTAATGGCAAAATAGTTCACAAAAAGCTGCCTGCAAGGAAAAGTCAGGTAAGGCATAAGCCACAATATATGTGCTCGGTTTCCTTTAGAAATGGGAGTTCCTCTGTTGCGAATTCTGCTCCAATTATTGCTCACTTAGAAGTCTAGTGGCATAAGGGGACCAAAAGGTGAAGCTTAACCTGCCCTCCTGACTTCAGTTTGAGCCTGCAAAGGTATTTTTTTCCCCCCCAGAGGTAGCCATTTAGTGTTCTAGTGCAACCAATTTACAAAAAAACAACAAAACTAAGCCCTCAGGACAGTGTGTGTGACACAAACCTTTTTGACAGCTGGAAAAAAAACCCCTTATACTCACTCATGTATTTTACAGTCTCCCACAGCTCCAAACGATCCTACTTGGAACAACATTGGGCAAGTCCCAGAGTAGAAAAAGACAGTCAGACATCACAATATGCTTTTCCTCTCCCTGACCTGGGCTCCTCAGACATCCCAGTATCCTGCAATTCCCAACCTGTCCCCCAGAACCATTACGAAACTGCAAACTCTAGCTGAAGACGTTTGAACAAAGCAGGACCAAGTTTGATTTCAAGAACTTCTATGAAAAGTTCCTTAACACAAAACTTCAGAAGCCTCAGTACAGTCCAAATTGTTGGAAACCAAGCACAGCGTGACACACGACTGGCATACCACCCCAGCAGCCACCACAGAGCAGCAACGTGAGAGGAAGCATGCTGGCTGGCCCTGCGAAACACGCGTTATCTACACCAGCACCCGAAGTTCACGTCCATCTCACACAGGGGCCTCAGAAAGAGCAAGTGGCCAAGATTACTTGCAGGCTTCAAGTTCCACTTGAACTTGGGTGAAGTAGTCCTAAGTAGAAGTGCACAAAACAGTAGAATGGATACCCATAAACATCATTACTGCTGCACAGAAAATGCAAAAACAAGACTTGCAATTGTCCAAACTCATCAAGCATGGTTTCTTCAGAAGTGTGTCCTGTGGTTCCAACTCCCTCTGTACCCCCTCCAGCACAGCTACTCCGATTTACTTATGTCCTATTAACAATCCCACTGAGCCAGGAGTGAATGTCATCTGTCACCTCTACATGCCCCAGTTACCATCAAAAGACATGGAACAAAGATAATTTGGTCACATCCACCCAAATCAATCCACCACACTGAAGGGCGATCTCTATCATTCAGCCACTCATTTCCACAAATTTGAAGAACATTTGTCAGAACTTCTATTCCATTTATTTTGGTGTTAGCCAACGGGTTCAAAAGATACCTGGGTCAGGATCAGACAACATATGCAGGCTAATAGCATAAGCATGACTCTTTTAACTTTGCTTCTCAGCTGTATTACTGGAAAGAAGGTTTTAAATCACTAAATGATGGAATGAAAAACACCCAGTACAATATATGGAGACACTGGCCCATATGTCTACACTAACTTAAGAAAAAACACAAATACACACTTTCTCCCTCTGCTTTCAACTGGATTGCCACAGGAGACCCCAAGGTGGAATCATCCCAGGTTTGTCACACAGCAACTGGTTTGACGAGACTGCAGAATCTCAAGTATTTAGCTTCCCATAGAGCTTTGCTTCCGATTTTGAAACACAAAAAGTTCTCATCAAGCAGCCAAGGACAGATTAGACTGTTTCAGAAGTTACCTAGAGCAGAAGCAGCCAGTTCAAGACTCCTCCATTAGCACAGCATCAGACAGCTGAAAAAAAACCCAGCCTAATGTTCTCCAGAGTGGATCTGAATACTCCTGATATTGAATGATTTAGACATGTAAATGTAAAAGCATGACCACTATGAATGGCGTACTGAAAACATTAACAAAAAAGATGCCACAAAAATATTCTAAGCAGTATGATGGATTTAATAGTGCAGTCCTTGTACTTGCTAATGAGACTTTACTTTTTTTAAAGAGTTTGCTAGCAAAAATATGAACTATGGTTACATAAAAATATGCATATCCTGTTTTTGCATGTATTTATTCTTCTAGATAGACATATTTACTCTAAACAGCAGAAAAAAAAAAAGTGGAACACTCATTTAAATGGCAGAAAACTAGTAGAAGATGCTAATATGACCTTAGTGTAGCATGTCAAGTGTCACTGCCACCAGCTTCCTAGTCATTTTAAGAACAATCAGCTAAGACAATTAATTACACAGCTTAAAAGATTAGGTCAACAGTGTCAAATACGAGAATATGAACTTGAAATTTAGCCTTTTTAAAAATGTGTGCTGTCTATTTAAATGTCTACATCAATTTGTGAAAGAATAGTAAGTTTCAGACTTGATGAGTTACTTCTGGGGAGAAGCAGTGGTTTTACCTTCCCATAAAAGAAACCCAAACACAGCAGTTAGAAAGGCTGACAGAATCCCCTGGCTGAGTGAACAGATACACTTGCAGACTGCTGATCTAAGGGCTACTTTAGAAGAAAGCAGTAACTAAAATTTGAGAATTAACATAAATACAATTTTATAGTGGCAATCCTTAAACTGTTATTCTGAAAAAAGAAACTACTTTAAATAAATGGTGAACTCCCAGATTCTCTTGAATAAAGTCACCCTGAACACATCCTTCTTGGACACCTCTTAATACCCTATCTTTTTCCTCCCCCAGTCCAGTCTATAGCTAGGACTCATAGCTAGGACATAGGTTGGTTACTTAGCTTGTAGTTCTGGTGCTCATGCTGAAGCACGTAACCCTCCACAGGCTCAGTTCTCAGACAGCCAAGACACCATGATTCAAGTCTCTTTGCAAGAGTTTCAGCCTGTCTTCTCTTCCTCAGAGCCAGGCAGATATCTGCTACCTGCCCAGCCAGTTGTGTGTTCAGCTGAACTCACCCTTAAACTAATGTAAGATTTGTAAGATATCACAGGGAGATTAAGTCCTTGAAAGTCTGTTACTTTCAAAGTTGTAGGATTTTTACAAATCCCGAAGAAAGAATACTCAAGTTTACCAAGAGTAATGCTTACAGCCTGTTTCATCCTTGTGCCAGGTAAGCAGCCATACAGAAAGATGACACGAGCACAAATAACTGGCACTAGAGAGAAATTCTGCCTTGCAGCACTAGGTACCCAACTTTGGATGAGTTGTCTGACCACGAGCAACAGACAGAGGTGTGCAGAATGAACTGCTACCTCAGGGTGCCTGCAACCCTCCAAAAGCTGCAGAAAAAGATCAAGTGGCTGGATACAATTAACTGCCTAGCTTTTAAGCAGCTCAAGTTCAGAGACGGGTTCTCCTTGCCACTTGACCTGAGGGAACACAAAAGCCACCAGCTGGGTGGCCTTGTAACCCAGTTCCATCAGTGGCTGATTACCTATGCCAGATGGCAATATGCCCAAAGCAAGTTTACCATAATGCTTTCCCCAAACAACTACTGGTAACTTCATGACCTCCTAAACCACAGGTAGAGCTGTGTGTTTAATGCTTATGATTCTCACTGTCTGAATTTGCCCCTGTACTTACCCACCGGTGATCATTTACATGTTAGATGGCTGGAAATTGCTGGTCATATTTATAGAGAGATGTCTTCGGAAACTACAATAGGGACAAAAACAAATGGCAAGATGCCGGTCTAGAGGGCACTATACGATCAGAAGCAGGGCCTAGAATAACCAATTCGTACTTCTCACAGCCACTCACATAGTGCCCATAATTTTATCTATTCACTAAGGCTACAAACCCTTTAAGATATACATTAGTACCCAATAAACTGCATCCAGAGAAGAAATGTTTATGTGCTAGAACCTAAGAATATTTTCATTTTTTCCTCATGCTTAATCCTCTGCAAATGCTCAGAGACTGTAGTGACACTTTTGCATTAATTCATATGTTTTAAATAAAGAGGAGGTCACTGAAGGAGGATGTAAGTTCTCAAGTACCTAAAGGGCTATTGCATAGAGCTAAGGAACTGTTCTCCATGTCCTCCAGGGACAAAAAGGAATAGGTTTCTGTCTG
>JAVJGJ010000047.1:72942896-73003170 GCA_035590215.1 Microhierax caerulescens | reverse complement strand
TGTAATGTACGTACCAGCCTATCCATCTCCTCCATGCCTGTCTGGGAGAACAGAGGCAGACATGCAGTCTGGCCTCATTCTAATACTTTCTAAATACTCCATTAACATACTTGGCATCACAGCCACCCAGGCCTCTGCAGATCTCCCCTGCGATGTGAGTCAGAAGTGTCTCCTCACCCTCTGTTTATATGCACCAGAGTACAGATTTTCAGCTGCAGAAGTCACTGACTTCAGTCAAGCTAAAACAGTTCATGCCAGCAGTTCACCCACAGGTGAAGTGCTTTTAATCTGAATACCCCATCAGCTTTTAACCATTTAGTCACTACAAAATTGTATTTATTCACTGTGTCTGAAAATAATCTTTCACCTTGTTTTCTCAGATCAGTTAGAAATGTCTTATTTAAATGTCTGCCTCTCTTCTTGTATGTCCAGTTTGAGTATGCAAACCACTTCTATTTATTTTGCTCTGGGAGAAGAAATGTCATAGACATTAAACAACTGACATTTCTGAGAGGCATTTGTAGACTATCCCTTAGCTTTTTTTTCATTTATCCCTTAGTATTTTTTTCAGAGATATTGAAAAGATGTATTTCAACACTGCCAAGTGCTTTCTAAATTTAGTCAGATTTCAAGCTGATGCATATTTTTATATTTAAGCCCCAAAATACGTTTAGAAACAGTCCAGGAATTGTGACTTATGAACACATCTTCTGATCTTGTTACAGATGTTCTTATTTTCGTAGACTATAAGAAGATGAAGAAAATATATTATTAGCCATAATTCATTCATTATTTTAATAATTAGCTAAGCATAGGTAAGCCATGACAATGTAATGAAGCTGAAATGTGTAATGTATTTGGTAAAAACTGTGTGAACCAAAAGGCCAAATAAATTTTTGTGAGACTTGTGAGTTTCAGGCAATCTGCTTCTCAGCTAGACCCCCTGCAGCATCAAGTTCTAAGTTAAGGTTGGGTATCTTGAGATACACCCCTGGAAACCCGTCCTAATGGGCTGCGAAATCTCTGCCAGGCACTACTGCTTTTCCCAAGGCATGAGAAGATGCAACAGCATTCACATGCCACAGTCAAGGACATGTTTTTCTAAGATTTTTTTTGTTGAAGGGAGAAAAGTTTGCAGGAAAACTGAGATTCAGCTGCTGAGTCCTTTCCCCCCTAACAAGCCATAACTGCTGTTGTCAGTTGAGGTGCCTGGTGCCACCTACAGCAGGTGCTAACATTATTTATTTACATAAATCAATGCAATGAATTACTGCTGGTGGTGTAAGAATATAGAAACGACTCACAAAAGAACTCCTAACCCTCACGTATGTAATAGAATAACCAAACCAATATTTTACACCTTATATTGTCCACTCAGAACTGGGGAGGGTGTTCAGCAATTCTGAACAACCCCAAAAAACCCCACAGCAGCTGTGCGTGCTGAGCACTGCTGAAAACCTCCACCTAGAAACTGAAAACAGAGTGAGCCAAGCTTTCAGTCTGCAGGGCAGAATTGGACTTAGAACTATATTGGGCAAATTCTTTTGTTGATAAAATGAAATAGAATAAAAATGCCGTGAAAATTGTACTGGATCCGTTTTTTAAAAGTACACTTTAACTTCATTAGGGGAGAGCATAACAGTAAACCCATCAGTAGTACCAGTGTATTGAATTCCAAACAGGAAATAAGTAATTCAATACACAGCTAACAGAATAAGGGAAAGCAGGTATCTGCGAGTGATTTATCAGGTAAGTTACAGATCACTTTGTCAGGAAGAAAAGCATATAGATTATAATCTATTTCTGTAATATGCATACTAGTTTACTTATGTAAATTACCTATTAATGCATTTTTTTTGATATATCAGAGAAGGTTTCTTTTTCCAGCTATTTTTCTTCTGAACTCTATTTGCTTATGTGTTTTTTTCTTATGTAAAACAATATTCATTCAATAGAAATGCTCATTTGAATAAAAAGGATAGAGGGATCCTTGAGGAAAAAAACGGGCAAACTGAGGACAATGCAGAGGACAGGGTGTTTAAGGAATTTCTTAAAAGCTTAATGGTTGCCAAAGGTTTTGGAGGCATTTCATCAGCCTTAGAGCCTACACCACTAGTTTTCTCATTGTTGTCACCCTATTCTTCTTGCCTGTCTACAACCGTCTGGGTTTCTTCATCTTGTGTTTAAATCATAATCTCTTTGTGACAGCAGACTGTTGCTTTATTCTACCTGTGCAACGCCTAGCTCAGTGGAATCACAGCCATGAGCTTGATAAGCCCAGAGGTAATGCAAACAAGGGACAACGCTGGTATTAATACAGGTACACTGTACTGCTCTTTCACTAAGCATAAATGTGACTTTATCCTCTATGTTCACAACAGATAGTGTAAAAAAAGAGAAAAAGCAGGCAGTATTCCTGCCCTCCTCCATCCCACCTTCCCCACTGTCCCAGCTGTTTCAGCTTTGCCTGCATTTTGTGAAGAAAGATCAGGAAAGCTCAGGAAGAGCTTTCTGACTCAACCCACTTATCTAACCACGTGTAACACTTTGCTTCTCGTAAATTCATGCAGCTTCCTCAGACAGCTTCAACGAGCTGCATTTCAGAAAAGCCCTAGATCCTTCTGCGATGGTTTAGGATGTGATATATTTTTCATTACTGGGGCAACGGAGCAATGTGCACGAGCACAGAGAGCTGCCAAGGAGGAATGATGTGCTGTTAACAACGTCACAGCTACATTTCCCAACAGCCGTTGCTGACTCTTTAAAAACGCAAAAAAAATCCCAAACCCTTACATGTCTTCTCAGCCTTTCTATCATAAGCCTCAAAGGGATCACAAATTGGGGTGAGAGGGTCACCCCACTGCTGAATGGGAGTAGTCAGAAGCTCCATTTATCACCGAAGTACGAAGCCCCTGCTATCACAGCAGGGATGGCAGAAGTATGTGCACGTTCTGTCCCTGCCAGCCAGGGTCAGCTGAAAAGCTCAGGTCTCCCCTTCGAGCTGGAGATATAATGAGGAGATCTTTGGCTGAGTCACAAGCTTAGTACACGCAGACCTCATTCTTTGGGGAGAGATCTCAGTTTTCCTTCTTTCACCGAGACATCTCATGTAACCAAATGCCTTAAGCTGATATTGATTTATCTCATCCGTTCATTGATCATCGAGAAGCACACGCTTGCTGTGGCAAGGAGGTATAATTCTCATTTTACAGACTGAAAACAAAGGCAGAAAAAAGGTCAGTGGTAACTGAGGTGAGTTTTCTTTCCACAAATCTAGCACTTGGAGCAGGCTGGGAACCCCCACTCAGCCCAGTTCACTAGCTCAGCCTGAGAGCTGTGTCTCAGTGATTGTCCAAGTGACTCCAAAAATGAGGCCAATAAGTGTCCAAACTTAGCAGCAGAGCCAGTGAAATTATAAAGGCTCTGAACTGCACTAAGGGCCATGATGTTCTCCTGCCTCAAATGCACCTCATCACAGAGTCAGATATGAACAAGAACGTTGCCAGTGAAATGTGCACTTAACATGAGACTGCACAGCGTACAGAGTAGCATGGTGAAAGAAGAGATATTTGACCAAAACAGGTGAGATGTTGCCATACTGTTAAATTAATACTATTTCATACTTTGTTAGTCTCCTTTTCTGACTATTGGGGGGATCCTGAATATTCTAGTGGGTGCAGGATCAGGGATGGAAAGAAATTGTTCTAATGAAAACAGAGCATATTTTTCTACAGAAATTTCAGGGTTTAACTCTGAATGTCTGGTTACTGTCAGTCTTGCTAGGCTTCTGTGAGTTTCCTACTTCATCTTCTGTCTTCCCTGACACCACAATGGTTATCTGATGACCTCCTTACTAACAGATTTCACAAGAGAGAAAGAGTGGATAACCCTGGGTTTTGGCAGTACCTCTGAGAGAAGCCTGATCAGGAAAGAAATTGGAAGAGCTTGTGAGGAAAGGAAATAGTTTAGTTTGCTACAAACAAGTGTACTGTTTCTGCTTGCTCCTTTCCAATACATAATCAGGGTCACTCACAACATCGAACAGAGTGCAATAATTATGTTATCCAGTTGTGCTTCCCTAGGGTATCTACAGAATAATGTTCTCATTGTCATCCAACAGAGAATGCAGCTTGTTTCTCTACAGATACCATCTTCCTTATCCAAGAGATTTATCAGTATTAATTATCATCTGATTGCACTTGTACTCTTACAAAACCACATGGGTTTTATCTTTTGACAAACATGAGGGAGCTTCTCTAAAGCACCATTTAGAATAACAGGCTTTTAGATCTTCATGGTTTTATTCTCTTTCATTTGAAGCAGAATCTCAGACCGCATAGTACAAAGATGTGTCACTGGACAAGTGAAACGAAACATAGGACTGTGACTCATGTTTTCCTTTTATGACATACTTTTCTACTTTTTTGCCATTCTGTACTAGCATGGGACTGTCAGGATCCCTCCTACTGGCTGTGTGGTTTAGTCCCTGTGGCTTGCTTCCCCCAGTTGAGAAAGAAGACCTACCATTAAGCATCTCACCACCATTGCCTCTGTCACATAACCCACAACTCTGCATGGCCATCTTTTCCAACTTGTAACTCCTATAACATCACAACCTTCCTTTCCTTGGGAGCCTGCAGAAATGTCCCTCTGACACTTAGCCTAATTGTTGTCAAAGTTTATTCATAAAAGGCTTCTCCTCACTCTAGGAAATTACCAGTTACCAGGCATGGTACTGACTTGAAGAGCTTGGCTTCTCTTACATTGGTGCTTAAGAAGAATCTCTGGCAAGTTGCACAAATAAATTTAAAGTCAGTGGCTAAAATAATTGACTGTATGCCAACAGGAAGAGCAAGAGCTTGGGGAGTTCCTGATGATCTCACCCTGGAAACACAAAGCCAGGCTGTGGGATATCTCTGACAACTGATACCTAAGGGTTTAAAGACAGCAACATGTGAAGCAACATTATTACTTAAAATAACAGTCCACAAGAGTGGTCTTAAAAATTCTTGTAGCAGTTGCTTAGACTGAAGCAAAGGAAGAGTTAATAATAGTAATGACCATGAGGTTCTGTGGGAATATTTTTCTTGGCAAAGCCTGTAGAACCAGTTATTTTCCTTATCTGTAAATACTTTCTTGGACTGTATCAAATGAGAAAGTTGCTGGCTGGGGATTGGGAGGGGATTCAATGACTCAGCAGAAGACCACGTTTGTTCTGCCACAAAGGCCTTTCATTCTGAACTGTCTGAGCGCCAGCTTTGTAAATTGGACAATTACTTCTTTCTAGATCACAAAAACATTGAGTTAATTACACAGGAAACCAGTTGCGATTACATGAAATCAATTTACTTGTAATAATCATTTGTTGCTTATCATCCCTAAACAAATCAGATATAAGAAGTTTAAAAGCTCCTTTTACACCTTGATCTTAAAAATATACTACTGGGTTTAAACCTTTTTTTATGGCAATGCCCCTGAGTCTTGTGTGTAACAAAACATTTAACATCCAGTGCCTTCTTCCTGTGATTCCATTTATGTTACCACCAGCTTACCAGATCGATCCTCCAAACCAGTAAAGGTCAGCACAGTGGTGCCTTGGGGGGGACCCCAGTCTTAACTGACCTTAACACTTCAGGTTTTAAAAAGGTGTGAAGTGAACTGCAAGGAAATGGAAATTTGGGATAGATGGAAAGGAGGCATCTTTGGTGCACCACCAAACTTTTACTGCAGAAGAATGAGAATTTTCAGGTATTGCCAGATTTCCCCAAAAGAGAGGCCTTTGGGTGCTGCTAAGCCTCTAGTCACCCAAGAAATGCCTGTGGCTTCAGAGAGGCAGAAAGAAGTTCGCAAAGAATAAAAGGAATCAGTTCAGAACCAGGGCTGGAATGCAGGGATCCAGAAGCTCACTCAGTATCTGCCAAATCTGAAGCATTCTTCTGCTTCCAGCATCCTTAGTGAGGAAGATACAACTGCTCCTCGCTGAAGGAAATTACTTATCAGCAGATTCTTGGGGTTATGAGTCTGATAACACTCTTACCTAAGGTCTCTCTGAAAGATGCTTTCCATCCCCTGTCTGCTCCAAAGAAGTCAGTGTTAAACACCAGGAACAGGTTATTACTGGAGCTCTTAATATTCGGAGGCAGTTCTGAGCCACAGAATTTCCCAACGAGAGAAGCATGGGTGTCTGAGCCGTCATATACAGCCACATAATCTTTGTAGCAGGAGGGAGATATTTCGAGCTGGAAGCTGTTGAATCTGTAAAATACACTTGGAGCTTTAGGTATCACGTTTTCATTTCTATTCCTGTGTTATATGTGTTTTTAGTGCCTGAGGAAAGGTCCAAGTAATAGCAGTAGCCAAAGCCATACATAGACATTACACTTCTCTACAGGAACAAGCAAGCAGAACTATTAGCTGCATGGCAAAACACTCCAGCCAACCACGCTCAAAGAAGTTGTGACTTGTACCCACTGGGTCTCTTGCAAGGCAAGCTGTCAGCACACCTCAGTTTGCTGTGAAGCAGCACACCTCCGCTTTGCAAACACAACCTGCCTCACTTCTGCAGATTGTTCAGGCTGCAATTTCTTGGGGCACAAGTAGCATATAAAATTCAGGATCAGTGTGCAGACCAGCTGGGTCTTCACCTTAGTTGGGAAATGTCCTCTTAATTCATGATCAGCATATGTATTACAGAAGAGTGTATCCGTGTTTTAATTTTTTTTTTTTTTTTTTTGTGGCAGCCATATCCCTCTTTTAGGCCAGACAGCACACTCAGAAGTATACTCTTTCTGGGTGGGTATTATTACTTGATCTGCAAAGTAAATACCAGCCTTCTAAAATAATATTTTTTCTTATATAAACTCATAGATGTCTCATAATGCCTCAAAGGCTGAAAGAAATTGACTAAAGCATGAGCTGCATTTTTACAATCTCTTACTCCTCTTGGTAACCAAAATGGGAAGTTAAAATTCTGGTGATGTTTTGCACAGAACAAGTTACAGAGAAAGATGTAAGGGAGCCTGAGGTTGATAAATGTGCCTTCAGTAGCCATTTCTCATTTTAGTTCAGCTTCCCCTTGGAAAAGGAAAGACAGAAAATTGTCAATAATTTCTGCCTTTAACTGGAGTCAGAGACCTCCCTTCCCCCTTGATAACAAGCTGAACTTGGATTACATACTTGAGGGCCACTACTTTGCCACTTCCAACTGTGATGTAGTATGAACAGTTCATGTTGTTGTGGTAATCAAGAACTGAATGGGCTGGACTGCTGATAACACCAACAGAGCCATTGAAAGTGCTGCCACAAGCTGTAGGGGAAACAGAAAAAAGAGTGATTAGTGTCTGAATACTAGCTTGCCGTAATTCTCATTTTCTTGCAGGAGTTTGGCCATAAGGAAAGCCCTTGATAAATTAGAAGCAGTCTTTGCTGTATGCCTAGAACTGTTAAAGGTGGAAGTAACAGGTTGTTACTCGTCCATACCAAATGGCAATGGCTCCATCTTTGTGCAGTAAAAAATTGAGCCTGATTTCAAGTGTGCTGCTGTAGGACCAGGGAGCAGTGGGATGGGGCAGGTGCCCCACACAGCAGTGTGACAAAGGTGTGTCTGGAGCTCTGCACCCATTCTAGCTTGCCAAGAGAAACCTGGCTGATGTGTGGGCAAAGACATTCCTTTGCCCAAACTCTGGCCCCATGGAAGCCTCTGAAAGTTTGGCACTGACACAAAAGCAGCCACAGTTGCACTGAGCCCTGACCCTGCCTTTTCTGAAATAACTGTTCACAGAGCCTCATAATTTCTCCACCTCCTGGCAGGGCTAGGGCATCACTGTAGCATTTGTTCTGTGCAGAAAGGCAGAGAGCAATCCCAAGGTATCTCTGACCCTGGGGAGTGTTCTGCACTTTACCCTGTGCTGGGACTTGCCAGCCTTGGGGGGTGGCTGTGTTGGAGGACTGCATACTTGCTCTCTGGCTGAGCGAGCTGTGAACTGCTTGGCTTCTCACACCATGGATGCTGATGAGGGCAGGATGTGGCTAATGTTTGTTCCCAGCTTCAGTGCTTGAGGGAACAAAAACTATTATAAAACCAACTTTAATCGCCATTGTTAGCTTCAGCCTTTATTTTATAATCTTAACTTAGCAAAAAACATTTCCCTGCGTCCTGTTGATTAATAGCTCAAAGCCACACACAGCTTTTCATGTTTTAAAGGACATGCCATTGCCCAGGCCACCACCTTAACAAAGGCAGTCCCATACAGGGTGCTGCTGGAAGCAGAGCCCCTGGCTGCTCAGCGGCTCAGGCTGGTGGCCCCGGGAGCACTGGCAGATAAAGGACAGGAGCTGGGAGGATAAAGAATCAGTATTATTCTGCACTAGGAGGGGGAAGCATTTTTCATTTTTTTTTCAGCAAACAGTACAACTAGAGGGAAGAGGAATGTTAATTGCTAGAATCTGCTTTGTATACAACAACAAGCTAATAAGGCTTCAGTCATCTTACTCAAATGTCAGAAGTCACAAGTCAGATAGCAGCAACTGACTTCAGTGAGTTATGAAGGTCTTTTCCATGAGTAACTGCACATTGTCATTTCTCAGTGCCATTCCCTCTGTCTTATCTGTATCAGGCCATTCATTTTATATCAAGAATTTAGCCTTATGCTTTTTGCTGTGGCTTCAAACATGAGGAATGCACTAAGGGAAATACCAAAGTTAAGAACTCACATTTTTCTCTGCAGTTAGAAAATGATGATTTTTCAATCATAGTACTGTCTCTACAAGTTAAACCTAGAAAATACTAAAACTGGTTCTGAAAAGAAAATTAATCTTTTGGGGTATGTATATTTCATGTAAATTCTAAACTCAATTGGAAACTTCTTTTTCTAATATGTACTTCCTCTTTAAAACAGAACAGATTTCATGTGAATGACAAAAAGGTTAGGTGAAAATATTTATTAAAGAATAAAAATGTATCTAGATCTCAACTTTTATTTATACTAATACCTGGCACTGCAAGAGGGTCATCAAACAGAGGCATATAGCAGGGTCCATTTAAAGATCCTGGTTTGGTTCCCATTTTTTATAATGTAGTTTTAGTATAACTGAGAATCAGGCCATTCTCCTGTATATGATAAAATCTTTTAAATGAACTCAGTTAAATAAACAGATGATGTTTCTCCTTAAACTTTGTAAAAAAGCCCAAACAAACAAACATACCCCTACCCTGACAAAATGAGTTGCATTTGTTTTATACAGCAAAGAAGTGTTTCAGTTCCTGACTTGGTCCAATGTAGAGTCTTCAAATGAAAGTTGTGAGATAACACATCTGTCAGTGACAACACACACCAAACAGCCCCATGTCCTGTTTCTGAGAGCTCTCTTTGGCAAGTGCAGAGGGATATGAACCATCTACATCCATCTAAGGTATTCCTCAAATGAGGTACATTTCCTACACCAAACCATTATCCAGCTGGAGCATTCCCACCACCTAAAGCCTAAAGCACAGGACAGTGGCTACTCACCAGTTGTTGTGTATCTCGCCTGGAATCCAAAGCCTACAATGTGTGAGTCAGTGTAGAAGTTGAGCAGCATAGGTCCAAAGACACTGACTGGGGCAGGGAGCTGATTACCACAGAGAGTGATGAGAGGATGTGGGGTAACCCTCGTCCCACGGAAGATGCTTAATCCATCATAAAGACAAATTCCGCTCAAGAGTGCTGGGGCTGTGTGGACATATCATGCAGAAGTGTTAGCAGTGTATTTTCCTTGTGATCTACCAAACTGCAAGTATATAGACTTCACGCAGGATAAGAATGAAATTTTCTATTACTTTCCATTCCAGGATATCAGGATCTAATTTGCTTGCTGAGGAAGCAATTGTCAATTTTATAACATGCAGAAAAACTGAGGCAGAAAAGGGCAAAGATACCTTGTATATAAACCATCTGACTGGTCTCATTCAACACATCCTATCATCTGGAAAAGGCTCCAGGCCCCTTGCGTTCATGGGAGTTCATAGCTGAGCGAACGCCGTCTATGAGGAGACGAGAGGACCAAACAAAAGCACGGCTTGCCTCTGCAGGTCAAAGCAACGCACCCTTTGTTACAGGCAACCAACTCCCTGGTATTTCTCTCCCCTAATGCAGAAGTCAGCAGTCAGTGCAGGGAATTTTAAATCACTAAAAGTGAGAATTTTGGAAAACAAGTAAGCAGTTCATACACTAACATGTTTCAGAGCTGAATTCTTTCTCAGCTCCCTCAAACTCCGGAGTACCTAAAACCAGATTCTTCAGGTTGACTCAGAAAACAAAAAAAAAATCAATTCAATCTTGCAGTTTGCCACTGAAATGCTGCAGCAGTCAGTGGACATCTGCAGATGACTGAGCCATAGGAAAACCCCAATGATTTTCAAGAGCAATCTGCTTTACGGGACAAATTAGTGCAGATATTAGCTTGAGTGAAAAGCGGCCCATTAAGAAGAACCAAAAACCATAGAAATGGGGAATGCAGTATTCTACTATTTTTCTCCCATTGGTTTTCAGTTTCTCATTTGCAATTAGGTTTCTGGAGGAGACATCATCTCTCGACTCCCTGCCCTTCCTGACTTCCTAGCCACCTCACCATTCACAAACATATTTGACAGAGATGAGAAGTCTCATAATGTATGAAGCTCATGTAAGTTTAATGAAGGTCAGTAGCTGAGTTAGCATGCCAGGGAAATGTCACCAAAGAAGGACAAGGTGTGCTTTCAGTGTAAGGCTGTGAGTTTAGGCAGAGACCTGCCAAGCACCAGCCACCAGCACCCTGGGAGCTTGGAGCCACAAGCATGGGGAGAAGTTGGTGGTACCACCAAGGCATTTATGGTAGAAGCAAGAGAGGTTGGTATCATGTGGGAATGAGAAGGGAGCCACATGGGTTATACAAGAAAGCTGGATGAATGCCGTCAGTGAAAAACATAGCACACATCTACTGAAAAATGAGCTTCGTTAGTTGTTATGCTTATAGAACAACTTGATGTCTTCTTTGTCTTTGTCTTCATCATTTACAAACACAATGGGAGCTGGGGTGTCACGTGTTTGTTGAGGTTAAGTTATCACGTTCAGCAATCTGTTAGCAACAATGGGGCAGTTAAGGAAATTGCAAAGGATTAATTGGGAATTATCTAAATTTAACAGGAGAGATGCTGAGCCTACTGTTGCAGCAGAGTGACTCCTGCAGACTGTCCAGTCAAAACAAGCTGCTTCCTAGTGTTGCAGAAAACAGGATGACTCATATTGAACGGGATGACAAATAGGCATGGAGTGATAATTCTGTTTCACAAGAACAGCAGGGTGAACCCAGCAGCCAGGTATGGTTTAGATCCTCTCCGGAGTTTTAATTTAAAGATTCCTTCTCTCTCAATGAAGACAATGTATTCTAACGTGTTTTACAATTATGCCAATAGGGAAATATGGTGCTTGTCTGACTCTAACAAGAGTAACTAAGCCAAAAACAATCAGCCACATCAGATACCTGATTATACTGTTAATAAAATAATTAATTAAAAATATTCTTCATATCTTACCCTATTATGAGAATACTTGACAGTGTGATTCAATTAAAAAGCATTAATATGCTTTTAAATACAAAAAAAATGGGGCAGGGAGGAGCAGGGCAGAGGTGGGAAGAAATGGACACAAGCGCAATTTCAGAATGGAAAAAAATTTAAGAAAGCAACTCAGGTCCTTTCCTGAAAAGACTGTGGAGAAAGACATGAAGTGAAACAGATTTCTCAGCACCGCAAAGGTCCACAATACCCACCACAAGTTGTTTCGAACTGCTGCACTGGAAAGAATAAGATGGTTGATGTAGAATTGTGAGCAAAAGGTTTAATTTCTAGCTTTGAATCCTCATTTTTCAGGCAAATATCATTTATGACCCATGAATCTTGGCATGACTGATGATTAAATGATCTCTGTCCTATAACTTATTCTCTTGTTTACACTTTCCTTAATGTCTCATCATACTAAATGCATTATTATGTAAATAATCCCCAGCCTCAGCCTCTTCTGTTCTGTCTCCTCATGCCATACTTCCAGTCTCTACACATACTCAGCACATCATCAGCAATTCTCCTCTGTAGTTTATTTCCTCTAATTCTATCATCTTAGATCTTTTCTAGACCAAGTTCTGTCCCTTGCACTACAATGAAGCAGCTTTTCATGAGTCTCCAGAGATCTTTTCTTAACCAGATGTCAGACCCACATCCTCTTTGAGCTGACAGGCACTTTCCACGTAGCTGTCACTGGTTTTCTTCATAAAACCTTGTCTACTAAGAGCTTTTGCTCATCCTTCTGGTATTACTGTATTCTCTCTTCCAATTCATCCATGAGGATTCAATGAAACATCTCCTCTCCTGTCTTTCTCTATCTCCATATTAGCTCTCTATACTCTCATTTGCAAAGACAGATGCAACTACTATCTCTGTGCTGATGACCCCATAAGTCTACTTCCTACCTCCAGGCCTCTTTCTGTTCAGACTAAAATCTTATTTCTTTCTCTCAACAAAACCATTCAATAGAAGAGCCCTGCTTCCCCCCCACCCCCCCTCCAAGTCTTCCATTGCATCCTCTTTATTTATGCCTCACCATTTTGCCTACCCTCACTAGATCCATGTCCATGTTTTTGTTCTCTCTAGGTTTTCACATCCAGGCTAGATCTAAATATTGTCAATTGTTTCCAGTTATTATCTTTAATATAAACTCTTTCCTATCCTTCCACATGGCTATGACTCTCACTCAAGAAACAGTAATGTTTCCAAGATAGATACTGTGCGATTCATTCCTCTAGCCTTGACAGTATTTTTTCCAAATACTGCTCGAGATATCAATTATTTGGCCTGATGTTATGAATATATTCCTCTTTCTTTGAACTGCTGTGTGTATTTGCTTTCAGGGCCTTTTGTTATCTATCTGCACTCTATTTAAATAATCATCTCTTGGTACCGCTCAGCTTTTGATACATTGACTCCTGCCTCCAAAGTTCACGTGGTAAGAGCTTCAGTTGCCCTTACATTACAGTTTGAAATATGCTTTGTGTTGTCTTCCTTCCAATTAGCAGAATTTTCTGTCCAGCCTCATTACTCTCCATAAACTCATTTATTTGATATGATGCCTGCATAAAAACTTTGACCAAACTTGGGTCTCTAACTCTCTGATCACTAATAACAATGTCCTCTTCCCATCTTTCTGTCTATAGCCATAGATTCTATTTCATTTTGTATTGAGGCAGAACTTGTCTTTTCATTTAAAGTTTGTAAAACTTAAAATAATGAACTTCTGGTTCACAACTGTAGTTTCTGCTATAAATGGTAATACAATTAGTACTTACTAATGTAAAATAATATGCAGATATATAATCCTATGCAATATGTTAACCAGCTCCATAGCACAAGATAATATTTTGAAAGCAAGGAATTACAAGCCTTTCATATATCCATATATCTATATATCTCCTCTTTCAAAATAATCTATTGCAAAACTTGGCTACTTTCTGAATTGCCTAGAAACAACTTAGAAATCAGATAAAGACAACTCCAAAATGAAGCAGTGACCCCATCCTAGATTGCAAAATTACAGTTGCATATTTAGAAAAAAAAAATAAAAAAGAGAAATAAACAAGTTATTAAAACATTTTTCAGGTTGACATGGTATCAACACAATACAGTTGTTTTGATTGGACAGAGTATAAATACTATAGAATTCTAAAAGCAGGTATTGCAGGAGGCCCACAGCCATTTCCCCTAATTTTCCATCATTTGGAACTCCGATTCTATTAGATGTTACATTCATACTTGAAGAGTAATACAGTCATTTAATAATACACTATCATAGCTGTCCTAGAGGTGTATTTGTAGGGACATTCATCTGAATAAAGCTTATGAACGAAAGATGGATGTGATTAATTATTTCTTAGCTAGTAAGTCTACTAAGATAGATAAGTTTTGTTTATTAATTTAGTATGGTAGATTTGTGTAGACCTCTGATCCAAGGAGGGAGGACAGATTTAGAATCATTTAGGTTGGAAAAGACCTTTAAGACCATTGAGTCCAACCATTAATGTAGCACTGCCAAGTCCACTACTCATTTGTTATAATAATTTAATTATTATAGAATAACCAAACACAACAATGCAGGTGGTACTGCAAGAAGCAAGTGAAACAGGCAAGTCATAAAAGAGGTTCTATAACTATATTCAGTTTTGCCCAGGAAGCAACATTCTTCAGGCTGCAAGGAAATCAGAGACTAAGCCAAATTCTATTCATAGGGTTAATCTTGCCCATGTTTTGCTGCCTAAATCTTAAGTATCTTGTGTAAGTTACTGTCTACTGCTTCTTGTAATAGTCAATGGTAAAGAGAGTGATGGGAGACTTCAGAAGGCATTTCATTCCACCTATACAACACATCTGGTTTTGAGTTTAAAATACTTTTTCACTTCACTATAGGAGGAAATAAATCTAGATGATAACCTAAATTAGGTGTCTATTTTCAGGGGCTCAAAGTCTGATAAAACCAATTTTTCTACCTATCAGGAAGCAGCCAATTTAGATTGAATTTTGGTCACAAAATCAACAAATGCAGTTCCTTCCACTTCTTTCTTGCTCTGTTACTTGCTATATTTAGCACTTAATAGAGATTTAATATTAAGTACATGCATGTCATATTCATTTCATTTCAGATACTGCCATTATATCACTGCTGTGGGTTAACGGCCTCATTTGGAGTTGTTCTTTATAATCAGAGCAGGCGTCTCATCATAATTGAAAACATAACTACTCTACAGCAGAGATCCGTGACTAACCCATGAAGTCATTCAATTTTTTACCACTGTGTCTCTGCACTACAGGCAATTACTTTCTGCCTTCTAATTTTCTGGAAAAGATATATCAACCAGTTAAAGTCAATGAGATATGTATGCCTTACAGGCATTATTTTAAATACTTCATTTCATTACTAAACAACCATGAAAAAACAATTGGATTTCTTTTGAAAGGTCAAATAGGTAGTAAGTTATGTTAATGTAACTAAACTTTAAAAAGCCAGTCCAGAATATCTGTACTAAATGGTTAAAATTTTAAAGGCCACACTCAGCAACAATCTTAATCAGGTGCAATGCTTCCTTGCATATGGAATAGCTGTAAATGTTTTTAACAGCTGCTGCCACACGTTGTCATGCCTTTTCAAAAGAACTAAGGGAGTTCATGCTTGAAACCCTCAGGCACATGTGCTAAACATACTCAGTGAGGCTGAAGAGTAAGTTTTCACTTTTGCGTGATAGTTTATAAAATCATAGAATCATACAATAGTTTAGGTTGGAAAAGACTGAAGATCATCGAGTTCAACCATTAACTCAGCACTGCCAAGTCCACCACTAAACCGTGTCCCTAAGTGCCACATCTACACATCTTTTAAACACCTCCACGGATGATGACAAAGCCACCTCCCTGGGCAGCTTGTTCCAATCCTTGACCACCCTTTCATTGAAGAAATTTTCCCTAATATCCATTTAAACTTCCCTCAGAGCAACCTGAGGTCATTCCTCCTTGTCTTACCACTTGCATCTGGGAGAAGAGACCAATCCCCACTGCCTACAACCTCCTCTCAGGTAGTTGCAGAGAACAATAAGGTCTCCCCTGAACCTCCTTTTCTCCAGGCTAAGCAACCCCAGTTCCCTCAGCCACTTCTCCTAAGACTTGTTCTCTAGATCCTTCATCAGCTTTGTTGCTCTTCTCTGGATATGCTCCAGCACCTCTATGTCTGTCTGGTATTTATTTGCATACCTCACATTTATGTTTTCATGTAATTTCTGAACTTTTCAATCTTCTTTCCAATTTAAACCCAGGCAATTTCTCATTGCTACAGGGTTGTATTTTAAGATTTTTTGAAAAAACACTAATAATCGATTACTAAAGGAGTGTCATACTTCCTCTTGTAGAATCAAATGTCCTTTAGCTTATATCCACAGTTCCTTTCTTTCATGTGACTGAGGACTTTTAGTTTGTGTAGCCTAAAGAAGCCTATAACAGTAAAGGAGCAAACTGCCCTACAAGAAGGAGAATATTTTTAGTATTTCTTTAGCTCTGTGTTTATTATTATGTCTGTATCACTTACCTCTTTGCTTTGACCTTCTTGATTATAAACGCTTGAATCCATTTATAAATTAACTGAATGCGCAAACAGAATACAGATCAGTAATGTACTCATAGAGGTGTCAGAATTGGCATCATCTGATTCAGCCTAATGTTTTGTGTGTCTCCTGAATAATAATGTCCTCTAGATGAAGAAATTAAGCAATTTCTCTGGTTTACATTTCATTTAAAAAAAAAAACCCACTCGTAAAGTAGGAGTTTGTCTTAGGGGAAGAAAAAAATGTTTCAGATAAAATTATAATCAAATCAAATCTTTGTCTCAGACCTAACTTAAGTTTGGACCAGAATACTTTTGAATTCAAAACAGTTTGAAAACTTAAAAAGACAATAAAAGAAGCCTATTTGACATTATTCTTTGGTCTTAAGAAAAATTAAAATTATGCACCCCAGTTTAATAACAAATTACTCAAAAACCTCTTAGTCTAGGTGACTTCACAGGAATCAAATTAAGGTGGCCTCAAAATATGGGATGCCACCACCCAAGTAGTTTGGAGATACTGACTCCTCTGTGTTACCATTACATCCACACCCATAAAAATTTGACCCTATCAAAGCTGGGCAAGCTTTATGATTCACACCAATGAGATCATGATATTAAACGTATTATTTCTTGGCTAATTTTTGCTAAACTGGACAATCTCAAGAGGGACTTTTGTTCATGGGTGTATACAATGTAACAACTTTTCTATGTTTTCAGTTACTGTAGTCTTTCATGTAGTTTCACATGTATATGTTCGTACATCCTTGTAAAACACCTAAGTAAAGGTATATCCATTTTATCAGTTAAGGAAACAGAAGCACTGAAAAGGAAAACACCTGGACTAAGGCCAAAAAGATTGTAAGGCTCAATGGCAAAAACACCCACAGGAGCAAAGACCCAAATTGGCCACAGACACTCTTATAGTCCAACCACCTGGCAAATTCCCAACTTCATTGCTGCAAGATATTCAACAGGTGAGATCTAGCTTCACTCTTCAGTGATGCAAAACTGAACCCTACCCTGGAAACTATATCTGTAAGATGTTTTCTGTAAATGATTTTCAGAATGGACCAGCGAATTAAACCATCAACCTTTTTCCTGATAGAAGACTTGTATGTTTTCGAGAAAGAAGCTATACTTCATAGTACATAGTGAAATTGTGAAGAACCAGTTACCTTCCAAGTGGAAAGTCTCAAACTCGAGGATCACCAGTGACTGTGGTCCCTGATCTATGATATAGCTGCAGTTCAGGTTGTTATCATACTGACTAGGGTAGTTAGGAGAGACGATATGACCTGCTGGGCTGGTGAAATTTACTCCACATCCTGCAAACATAAATAAAGAAGACATAATCCAGGTGATAACATCATTCCAGTTTTGCAGTGACAAAACCAGTAATATGCACAAGGAACTTATCTCACCTTAAGAGGCTGGACAAAAATTCAGGGAGAATAGTATATATCATGATGGCAAAAGTAGGTCTTGCACACAAACACAGCAGTGGTTTTGGGAAACACAAAGCCTTCCCACCTACAGCCTCACACAATATCTTGGAATATCTTGGACAAACCAGGCCATAGCTCCTCAGCCCACTGATGAGGACACAGCACTGCATTCTTATGGGTTTGGAGCCTGCACATTTTAAAATCCCTTTGTACATATAAATTTAGCTGCATTGGATGGGGTGTTATTGGTACACATCAGCAGTTTAGCCTCATTTGAAAACACCCATTCTAGCCCAAATGGTACCATTCTTGCTTCACACCTGACAGCTAGGAGGATGCAGGCTGCTGCAGGGCATTTCTGGGTTGCTTTGCTATATGCAGAGGCAGGAAAGGTTTGCCATCCTGAACTTCTCAAGCACACAGAACTGCTCATTTTCATGGAGCTCCTCCTGATCCTAATGACTTGCATGGCCTTGGGGTTTCTCTTTATTTTAAGCTACAGGCTTAAAGGAGTGCAGTGCATAGTGAAATGCTGGTATAAGATTAGCAGCAGGCATAAGAAGCATGTGATTGTCTCCACTAAGAGGTTGTTAGTTGTTAACAACAACATTAGTGCAGACATCATAAAAACAAAAGCAGTTTCCATTCAGAATTCTGTATATTTCAGTGGTGTCTTCCTCTAAGCACTTAATTTCTCACTGTTTTAATCTGAATCCAGTGAAGGGAAAGTGGTTTCCTTTGGCAGCAACCTACAAAACCACCCCGAACAACGGACAGCAATTGAGCATCACCTCCTACACTTCTGTTGGGTTTGACTGTCCCAGGCACATGCCATGATTAAAGAAATGAGCTACATGAAATGCAAATACAACAAAGCAAAGCAAAGGCCTGAGCAGTTAGTGAAAAATCATTTCTTCTGAGAGCAGTTTATGTGAAGGGCATGGGCTATACCATACACAAGAGAAATTACCATAGTTCCAGCATGTGCCTTGGAAAGAATAAGGATAAAAATTCTAAAGGAGGAACTGATCCTTTTTAATTTTTAAAAAGATTATAGCTTTAGCTTCCAAGCATTTTAATTATAGAGAAACAAATTCTTAAATTTTATAGGCTATTCTTTTTTTTTTTTTTTTTGGCAGACTGGAAAGGCAAAAGTGGTTAAGAATAACTACAAAGATATAGATGCATGGAGGATCTTTGGCAAGTCCAACACTGGAGCACACAGTAGCTCCATTGCACTCAGTAAGGAAACTCTTGGTTTCAAAATCTGAGCAGAGGCTTCAATGCCTTGTTGGACTGAGGTCTGAATTGCTACACATGGATCAAACTACTCCAAAATGGACTAACAGAGCAGCCATCTGGCTTTAATATTACTTACTGCTTATGAAAGATGCAGAGAAGCCTTGCCCAGGAGCATCCTGAGATTGAAACACTGTAGTTACCACATTGTTTGGAGCAACAACAGGACCAGGAGCTGAACTTCCACATCCCATGGTTAACAAAGCTGCTGCTGTTTCTTCATTTCCTCTCCACACCTGACAAGCCCAGATCAGAAATGGTTTAGTGCCTTCAAAGCCCACTCCGTTTGTGGGAACCCACCAAGAATTGCATATGCAATTGTTCTTCTCATAGACTTAGGGTAGGATTCATCTCACTGAATCTTAAGAGATCTAAACTGGAGCTAATCACTCCCCATTCACTCTACAATCAGCAGAGACAACTTCTCCAAGGAGTGAATCACAGTGAATAACTTAGGTTGCCAGAGCCCTCTGAAGGGCATCTGGATATCATTTGCTCAAACCCCTGCTGATAATAAAGCCCATGTAAATCAAGTCCAGGAAACCAGAGAAAAACATTTTATGCACATCATTACCTACCTCCATTTTGTCTCTGCAAACTATTCTCCATACACCCTCTGACTATGAATGTCTGTGTAACAATGAATTATTAAATGCAATCCTTATATTATTCATAAGTCAACAAAACCCAAAGCTGTCATGCTAGGGTAATATAGAGGCATCAAACTGGAAGATTTGGATCCCTAATATCTAGTTTTGCTAACAAAAAATTACTCCCATTTTTGTTATGTTGTATTCACTTGTTATATGGCAAGTATCAAATCACGCAGAGAGTTAACAAAATAATATAATTCACAAAAAATATAATATAGAAACCCACAATTCTTAAAAAATACTACTTCAGCTGTACCAATAGCCAATTTAAGTTTAATCAAACCATGCACGCAAGAAGCACATGCAGGTTTTGGTAAGTATTTAAGTGAAACCTTCTTCAGGTAATTACTTAAACATGTACTTGAAGCTCACAGTTTAAGCACTGAATTTCAACACACATGTAAAATAAAACGCAGGCATAAATGTTTGATGTTTCTGAGTGCTTAAATAATTTCCTGAATCAGAATGTTTACTGCTAAGGAATAAAATGTCTGCTTTAAGAAAAATATATTTACTCTAATAATAAATGTATTTTTCATCAATGTGTTGGAACAGGTTTTTTACTAGTACTTTATACCAAAAATATATTAAAACCAAATAATATTTGATTTTTAAAATAATGTGTTCAAAAGAAGTCTAGTGGTACTAGAACAACCACGTGAAATTGTCGTTGCTCTAAGCAACCGTTCTAGAAAAGGTTATCCCAGGGTTAGCATGTAAGTGTGAACATATGAACCACCTCATTCATCTAGCCAGGTATTTGAGGCAATGGATGCTCAAAGGATTAACATAAACTGGCATGGCCAAGATTTTGCAAAGTCACTGTTGATTTTGGATTCCCTTTTTTTGGCTGCTCAGAATAAATGGAAGAAACTTGCACCTGTTCCACACTTTTTCATATCCAGACACCTTCATACATCTCAAATTGGACATTCAGAACTGGGGATGGACATCACCAAAAATTTCAGATTTTTCTCTATGGAGAAAATCTCCAGTTGACATAGTTTTGACTATGTCATTCAGAACGGTTTAGAAGTCTGAAATGAAAGGACCTTTACTGAGTGGCATTAAGACTTCCATGTTAGTGAGATTTATCATAACATACTACGTCAATTAATCGGTGGAGCAGGCTATGAAAAGACAAATCTATTAGGTGTTTTTTTTCCACAGCCTTAAAAAATGAGTGTAACTGTGGTTCGTAAATTAGTAGGTATAGATCAGATGTACAGCTGCTCAGGTCTTCCTACATGTTGTCTAATTACATTTGCCCTTTTTTTTCAAGTGGGAGTTGTACTGCTGTGGAGAAAATGAGCACAAACCCACTGAACATATGCCAAATGCCTGAGAAAAAAAAAAAAAAGACCCTGAAAAATTCAAAGAATGTCCACTCCATTCTATTGCTTTGAAAACAAGCGGCTCTTGACAACCTATGAAAGATAAGAATGCTATCTTTGTTTTCTGAGAATAAAAAAAGAAGGATTAATGCAACTTGGATAGTTTATATACTTATATAAAGAATTTTTGTGAAATTATAGTGTTACATTCCTGTTTTTTTACTCACTGGAGTAATTGAAAAGGTCTTTTCATTACATTATATTTTCTCATTATATCCTGGTTCTGAAGTCATATGTACTTTTTTCATATTTTTCATATTTGGGGGAGCATACAGGGTGATAGGACCCTGCTGGAAGTGGAACCTCAAGAACTGATAAAAATTAAAGATATATACAAGCCAGTTCTCAAGGTACACAGAAAATTGACTGTATCGGTACAAGGACTTCGGTTTGTATTTCCTGAATTTTGTGCCTTGACAATCCTAACCATGATGGTTGAAAAAAAAGTATTCTGGAATCATGACTTCTTAAAGCAGTGCTCTGCTGATCTAACAGCAACAATTATTTTACCTTCACATAACTGCTCTGGCAACTTCCATTGGTATCTGGAATCTGGAAGTTACTGTGGAAGTTCATCTCCAAGTGTTTGCTTTCATGCGTAATGATGGTCCATGTGCATCTGGTGTTCATGGGAAAGTTTTGAGGCCAATGAGGAGACTTGATCATACCATTATCTGAATGAATGATTCCACCACATCCTGGAAAAAATAGCAACAGGCAGGAGAAATGTTCAAATATTTCCCGTTGGTGTCAGCTTTGAATGGCTGCTTGCTTCTGTGGCTTCAAGAGTGAGACAGGAAAACCCTGACACCTATCCAAACTTCATTTACCCCTCTTTTAATTAATTTTCTTTCTCCCACCCCTGCACCAGGGAGGCAGGTACACTCTAGAAAAGGCCTTTCTTTGTATTTCACTTTCTCTTCTTCACAAGCTCCTTCTCCTTGCCAGTTCATACCCTTTTTGCTGTAGTCTGTCCGTCTATATACTGCTGACAAATACAAGTGCGCATTGCTCGGAGAGGCAGTAAGGGCCAGAGATACATTAACGAGGGGCTGCTTCTGAGACTGGGCAGGCTCCTTCCCACACCCCACAGGATGCACATCATGACTGACAGCCATTCAGAAAAGCACCCTAGGGAAAAAAGCTCAATCTACTGCAGAATCCTCTTTTTTTCTCATTCTGCAACATGCAAATATTGCAGTTCCACATGTGAATCTACCCTACATCTGTTCACCCAGGGCTAAATGGTGACTTCTCCTCCAGCTCAGGCAGCCCTGTGGATCTCAGTGGGATTATGGAGAGGGCTGAAAAACATGCCTATAAAAATTGTTAACAGATTCATTTATAAGGGGGAATAGGTGGTCATGGCTCTGTGGCAGCTCATGTTCTCATACATAAGACGTCTAGTTAATTTGAAACATACTCGCAAATATCATGCCAAGAATAATTTACTAGGGCTCTGTGTACAGTACTAGCAACCCATTATTATTTCAGAGACGATCTAGTGAAAGGATGAATAAAGAGCAAAGAAAGGTTTATAACATTCTGCTTTTCCCCCTCTCCATTAAAAAATATGTATTAGCTTTAAAAGGAAGATTTTATTTTTCATTCTTCTGTGTTAGAAAAAGTAATTGTGTTCAGAAGGATACGAGGCCAAGTCACACAAATGTAAACCCAGAGATTCTCGGTGGACAAATGAGAAGCTGAAAGGAAACCAGGTACATAAAAAAGAAATCTCTTTTCACAGAGAAAATACTGACTGCACATTGCACATGTATGCTAATGTCTACTACCTCATTGAAGAGTGGCCCTCCTTGCACATGAAATCTCAGTGACAACAGGGAAGTGTCAAAAAAACTGCTTAGGTGACAGTGTATATTCACGCAATTGATATTTTTAAGACGACACCCCATCAACTGACTGTGTGACTACTGCTAGATTATTAACTGATGGAAAGCTGATCAGCATCAGCCAGAAGGTTTGCAGGTGGAGGTGACACTAGGGAAAATACAGCCAACTCTGTACTGAGGTAGGAAGGCACAATGAATTCTGCCCTGCCACCCACCAGCACATCTACACTTGCCTTTAGTCACCTCCTGAAGGACAGCGTGCAAATAGTGAGCTACCTTTTTGTTTTGTTTTAATCCAGAGAGATGATAATTTCAACACAGGGAAGATAACTTTTCTTTATGTACCAATTCAATCCTGGATGTGTACCAACTTCAAAGACATACCAACATCTCCACTAAAGTGGAAGAGTTTTAAGCTGCTGTTGCATGTGCTCTTTGTTCTCAAAGCCCCTCTGTTGAGAACTCTGTTGCGAACTGACCCCTTTCCAGTTTTAAAGTTTTTAAATCAAGTCAAACTGTGAAACAATTCTTATTCAAGAAATGAAATGTCTTATAGTCACTGACAATAGATACCACTGCTGGGAGGATAATGGGCATAGTATCAGTTTGCAGACATCAAGAAACTGCCAGTAGGAGGCTTAAGAAGCACAAAATCAGTCCAAATTTGATTTAATTGTATGAGATCAGACAACATTGGTTTAATACTTGACTTTTTTAATGCTGGTTTCTCTCAGGAATAATGAAGACGGCATGTATTTCTTTTGTTCTTTAATGCAAACTTAATTCAAGAAGAAGAATCCTATTTCATTTTGTGATTGAAAGTGCTGTGTAGGCATGATGTACTGCTATGTTAGTATACACAAAATCAGTATTTTTTTCTCTTACCTAGAGATTCTGCTGTCCATGTTGCATAAAAGCCACCTCCTTGAATTGAGTGATCAGAGTTAAAGATGACAACTAGCTTGTTGGAACCAGACTGAATAGTCCCAGGGGATGTGTTTCCACAATATTTTCCTATGACAGGAGACCCAGGAGAGCCACCATTCAGGATTGTAACAGAGTCCCACTTACAAAGCGAATGATTTTCAACGTGGAAGGTTGTAAAAGTAAGCTGCAACACACAAAAGCGGCATTGAGGAGCTAACACCAGCCACACCAGAGG
Source organism: Microhierax caerulescens (assembly GCA_035590215.1). Taxonomy (NCBI): domain Eukaryota; kingdom Metazoa; phylum Chordata; class Aves; order Falconiformes; family Falconidae; genus Microhierax; species Microhierax caerulescens. The sequence goes on along the minus strand of JAVJGJ010000047.1, from coordinate 72,979,213 downwards.
AGAAGTTAGAGAGTTCCAGCCATATCCCATAGCCACCCTAGCACGATTTCTCGGTATGCTCACAAATCTGACCCTCACTTCACCTCGATGCTTTCCTGCAAATATTGTTTGGAGTCCTGCCACTGTAAGTAACAGCATGAAGACAGAAATGGAAGAGGAACACACAGGTTCAAAACTGGCATTATTGGGACTTAACCATATGTTTGAAGCTAAGTATGTGCTTCAAAAAGGTCTTGAATATGCGCAGGTTTCTGGTCATGAAATCTGAAGTTGCACTGTAGTGCAATGTAGCTGGGTTAATTAGCATTGATAACATACAGCTGTGGGCTGGCTGCAGGGGCGGTGGCTTGGCCGATGTAGATAAGGTGCAGCTGTGGCTGGTTCTGTTAAGGGGTTGAGAACCAGCAAAGAGGGAGCAGCTGAGGAAGACAAAGGAGAAAGCAGAGAGAGAGCATGCCCTGGATGAGAAGAGACTAGGAAAAGGCAGCAGAGGGACTGTATGAAGAGTGTGCTGGTATAAGGTGGTAAAATACCTTGTTGCAGCTGGATAGTTTGGAGAGTGCTGCAACATTTCACTGTCAAATATAAATAGCTATGTAAGCAGAAAGTCTTGGATTGTTTGCTTCCTATTATTTTGAGTCAGAATACTTAACAATTGCTAAAAATAATGCTAGTTTCCATTAAATCTAAGAGAAACAGTTGCATGGTTGGTTCCTGTGGCCCCAGATACATCACATAAATAGCCTGGGCTGGGCAGGCAGCTTCTGACCCTGTCTCCCTCCCACACTGATGCTGCTTGTCCTTGGAGTGTTATGCACATGGGTGGGATTTCCAGTTCAAAGATTTAGATTGCTGATCCAGTAGATTCCTGGATTTGTTGATGTTGAAATATTAATGTACACTAATGACTGCCTGGCCCTCTTTCCGGAAGATTTTTTTTTTTACCAGTTCTAGGATTGGAATTGTGGAAAAGTTTAGCAAATACATAGTGCTTCTTCCTGTAACTTTTGCATGTATTCATTTCCAAAAGAACTCTGCCTGAGGCAAAGACCAAATACAAATTTAGTTCAAATGGTTTCAGTTCAGAACTCTACCAGCAAAAGAAACTTGCAGGTTACACTGGAAAAAAGTTTGTCTGCCTTCACAGAGGGGGCTGATACTCAGTTCTTTTAAAAACAGAAATCTACTTCCATCTGATTAAGATTAGTTCTGCTTTGAACAAATTTGTGGATTAAACAGAAATTTTGTGTTCCACTAAAATAATCCTGTATTCCCTGAAGTACCTAGGCAGTGGTCAGAATATCATGCAGTAGAGTAATTTGACCTATGGGTTTGTATTTCTAAAAAACACCTTTGTAGTTGTAAATAAGGAAAACATGATAGGGAAATTAGTAAAAGACATTACATAAGAAAATCTCCAATGTGTTTTTATGAAATTGCTTTTCAGATTATTTTTCTTACCTGGACCACAAATATCATTGATTGAACCTGTTCTCCAAAGGATCAGTCAAATAATTCAGTGAGTGAAGTTTAGCACTGCTTGGTCATAAAGGTGCTTAAACTGGTGTCTCAGCAGTTTGGCTCAAGAAAGTAGCACCTCGGGCAGCCCATTAACAGTTATTGGGAAATAAAGAGAGCATCTCATTGATGTACTAGCAATCACATTATCTTCCAGACTAACCATTAAGACATGACAGTAACTTTCTAGTGGCCTAGTAACTTTTCTGCCAATGAAAAAAAATCTATTCTCATGATAGCGAGAATATCCATGCACATCTAATAACATGAGTTATTTCAGTTACCTAAACATAGAAGGTCACTATTTAAAGCACAAGTCAGTGCTATGCTTTAAGGTCAAGTTAGACCTTTCAAAAAGCACAATCTGGTTTGGTTGCATTATGTTTGTTTCCTCCACTTAAGTAAGGCCGATGGGGAGATATTTCATTGCCCCGCATTTCTGATTTTCCAAATTGTCTCAAACCTGTTCCTCAAGACTCAGAGGGTACTTCTCACACTGCCAGCTGTGCACACAATCATAACTTTGTGTTACTCACAGTGATGGTTTCGCCTTCAGGGGCTTCCAGCAACCAGGAGCAGCGACTCAGGCTGCGGTAAGGCTCTGGGTAGTTAGGACTTGAGATAACTCCCCTTCCACCTGACTGTACACCCCCACAGACTGAGGAAAAAAAGTAGCATTACAATATATTTTCAGAACTGAACACTATAATCAAATGAGTTGAAGATTATTAAGCTTGTAATAGTACTAAAATATATGTAAGTTGGACTGACATAGGTAAGGATGAACAATTTATCTGGGAAAATCCAAGTTTGAAAATCTTTGTCATTGAATAGTGAGTAAACATATCAATGACCTTGAAACTTTGCATTTATTCTGCTACTTCATGTAAGTCTGCAAAACCTTCGCCAGCTGACACTTAGAGCTGCCTCTTCTACCTTATCTTACATTTATTTATCTCAGATTCCTAAGCAAACCAGTGCCATTCTTAGACCAACACAATCAAATCAAAACTTGCTGCTGTGTCTAGATAAGCACCAAGGCTAAATTCAGCTGTGACAGGAAGAATAGTTGTGCTGGCATGTAAATGGCAAAGTTGTGTAATTTGCACTGATACAACTTTAAGTGGATTTCAAAATGAGTGCAAAGGTTCAAGCAGCAGAATGCATTTCAGCCGTGCTAGCACTGAAGGCCTATTCGAAGTAAGTCAAACTTGGCTGGTGTTACCTGTTACATCCCTATTCCCAAGAGCAAGCAGCTGTTCTGAGTGTTGCACTGCATTGCAAAAACTCAAATGCGGTTCAGGGAATGGGAACAGTAAGGCAGAAAATAAATCAGTTGCTAGCATATGTTTGCCTTAGATGGATATAAACAGTGGCAGGCACTGCGTAATTTTTGAAGACCTCTTTGAGGTTGATCCCATAGCGTGTATTCTCAGTATCACCAAATTAATGGCAACATCCCCCAGAAGTGCCTCAGTCAGCAAGGGCAACAGTTTATCAAGCCATTTACCTTCAAACGTGTAATGGGCCAAGAATCCTTTATCTTCTGTGTTTTCATCACTTACAAAGTGTACCCAGATCTGGGGGGCAGCTATGACTAGTGGCACAGATGGTGCAGCCTGACCGCAAAGTCTGGCTATTAGCTCGCCATCGGCATCCCCTGAGTAAAGAAAGAAAAAAAAATAGACTTTTTGAATCCTAAAAAAACTACAATAAAGAATACCTAGGCAAACATGCATTTCAAATTGTTTTGACTAGAAAACAGAGAAAAGAATGTATCATACAATAATTGATTATTTGTTAGGGGTATAGGTAGAGTGCTGCAGTTCATTGCTGGGATCTAAAACTTAACAAGGAAGTTCTGTATTAATAATCCTTTTAATATCTTTAATATTCTTAAAGAAAGTCTCCTTCTCTCCTGAACCTGCCATCCTGCATACTTTCATTTTGTATGACCCCTCAGACCCAGAACCACAGAAAGCATCCCAAAACTGCAGGTATTTTAGGGCAGAACAGTGGGAAGAGATGGCCTGAGGACCTGATCACATGCAAGACTATTAAGCCTGTTTGACGTCCTCATTAACGTCAATTTTAACAGGATTTTGAGTTTTCTACCATATAGGGATGTGCTCCATCCATGAACAAGCTGTCACTATTGTATTAATAGCAGACATCTCTTTCCTAGCGAGCTCAACAAACTGTTCTCTGTATGGCAAAAAAATGTCGGCATTTGCTCAAATCACTGAAACCTAAAAGCAAAGCACAACACAGGCCACTGCACTTCGGTGACAATGAGTGTTTGCTCACGTTGGTGTAAGTTCTTATGTATCACACTGGTAAAAGTGCCAGTTTCTGTTTATTACTGATATATTCTCAGCAGAAGGAAAACAAGTGTAATAGTGTTCCTCACGACATCCAGGCAATGCCATTCCAGTTTGCTTCATTAAGAACAGCAGACTTAAGACTGGTCTTAAAGTCTCCATTCAAAAGCAACTCCTAATTCCACGCAGAGTGGCAGGCTGTTCTTGCAAAGAAGGCAGTAGAGCAAAAGTGAGAAACTTTATACACTCTTCAAAGCACTTTCACAGTTATTCCAAGTAATGTGGCTGAGTTAACTTAATCTTTCTGCCATGTACAGTGACACAGACACCATTTGAACTGCCTTAAAGCACAGGGATAAAAGGGGACATATAATAAAAATCTATTAATATAAATTACACAGAGAAATACTTAAACCTGTCTTGTTAACATGCACTAAAAATGATGCTGAGCTATAGAAGCAGAAGAGTTCATGGTAAATTATGGTTTGGAGAAAAATAGTAGTAACTACTTTAAGCATTAATATGTGAAGTGTAGTTTTTCTTTTTTGCACTTCCTACAAGGTGATTAACTGTGTGACTGATACGACCCAGGTTATTTGTCTCTACAGTGTGAAAACTCACACCAATCCCTGCTTTCATGAATGGCCAGCTGGCCAGAGATCTGGACTGTTGATAAAACAGAAAATGTAAACACAAAGACTGTGCTGTAAAATTTGGTTCAAACTGAAGGGAATGATCTGAAAGACAAAATCAAGTCTTCCACAAAAGCCAAAAGTTAGGAATACATTTCACTGTACAATATGTTCAGCTGTATTACCATGTGCAGAGTACATACACACGCCTGATAATTTACTAACTTAATATAAAACCTTACCCTAAAAAAATTGAAATATCTATTTAGATCAAATATTTCTTATTGAACACATTAAGTCGATTCTGCTTTTTTTTTTTCCCTTTTTTTTTCCTCCATTCAGTACCATTAAGTGTGTTGTATGGGTAACTCAAAAGAATTTTATGCATCTGAGCTTCATTTGGGGTCTCTTGGGTAACTTACTGTTGAATTGGACCTTTCCCCAAGTTCATTATCTGCTGTGTTGAGAGTCTTAAACAGCACCTGCCTCAGGGTTTCTGCACTATTTGCATCTCAGTGCTCACTAAATGTAACCTGTCAGCATACACAGATGAATTAGGGCTTTCTGCCTTTGACAGGAGACTGGTTGTGAAACTGAAGATCCATCAGCATGGCCAAAATGAACATTACTATTCAGATGACAAAATTGTGTAGAGCAAAACAAGACTACATTTTTTCCTCTTTCTTTTGTATTTCCCAGAAGCCTGAGGCTCACAGCAGTGAGAGTAGTGGGAACTGATGAGTAATGGACTGGATATATTTTATTATTTCTTTCTCTGAGTTCTCTTTCTATTATTTCCCATCTCCAGTGCACACATGGGAGGGAATTGTTAGGCCTCACAGCTATGTGTGCTTTGGCTCTACACAGGACAAACCGATGCTATACAACCAAGGGCTCTTCTTCAAATGAATGCAAATAAGGATGTAACAGATTCCTGCTCTCACCCCCCACCTTTCAGAAACAATTTCCTGGCAAATTAGAACCTGTCTCTCTGGGACTCACAGTTACAGCCTCTCAGTGAAGAAGACAGCTGGAGCTTTTATACTATACTTGGCATTAGCTGAGTGACTTTCATATGACCTTTCCAGTCGCTTGTTCTTGTGGATAGCTAAAGACGCTCAAATTTGCAGAGTTGTTAGAGGTGCATTAATCCTGTGATTGTTTTCCTTTTATATGCTTTAGTCTGTAGTTTGTGATGCAGTCTCATGGGAAGTACAGTTTTTCTTTTGAAGAATCGTTTTAAAGAGCGCAAAAGAGAGGTATGAAGAGGGTATGCAGCCCAGAGGCTAATAATAATTAAAACATTCTTTACTCCACTTCTGCTGTTCCTGGAGATATTTCAGGAACAGGGAGAGAATGGGCTGTGGACCCAATATATTGTGTTGATGACTCCAGCTTCTCCTTACTTCCATCTTTCAAGGGAGGTGAAGTGAGATTCACATTGTCCCTTGTAAAGAGGGTGTCAGGTGTGTACTGCAACCACCAAAACAATTTATCCCCCTGAGATACCTATTCAGTTTTCCATTTTCTCCTCTGAAAGAAAGGCTGACCAAATTCATGCATCAATTGCTGTGGTAGTGAAATCCCACTCCTGGTCTAGGAGGCAACGTGGAAGGCATGCATGTGAACACTCTCAAATATACAGGTTCTGCCACGCTCATGGTCTTCAAATATATGAACAAGATTTGGCATACAGTTGCACAACCAGGATCTTGACAGGCTTTATCCCTTTTCCTGCCAAACATACAAACCTATTCGTAGCTCTAGGTAGTCGTACTGGCAGTCCTGGTGATGTTCCATGTGGAAATCTTCGAAAGACACATATATGGATGAATTATAGTGGGAGGGGTTTTCAATGGTCCATTCACAATTCAGGTTACTCGTGTAATTTTTGACGCCATCATAACCAGGAGAAGAGAAATTCCCACCTGCATATCCCATCAGGGTTCCACCACAAACTGCAGAAAAAAATATAATTAATTTTAAAATAGTAATATTTCTTGTATGAAGAGAAATCTTGCCCCTGTTTTTCAGATATGCTCATGTCAGCATGCATATGTGCTGATTAGATCAAAAATTTTTCTGTCTTCTCCTTTTTTTATAATTTACTGCTGCATACAAGACAATTCTTGCCTAGTATCCTGGCATTTATTGGCAAAACTTTAAAACACATGAGTAAAGCAAAGAACAAGAATTATGCATGGTATCAAATAAAATAATTCAGCAGTGCCATCAGTACATCAAAACAGGCATTATTTAACAGTTTGATAAAATTCCCCAGCAGCTCCAGTTCAGTGTTGCTCAGCCCTACACATTACCGAATTCTAGGCTCAGGAGAAGATTTTTCTGGAACATACCCTCAAAAGCAGTACACTTTTGCTATAGTAGTATGCTTGGTGGGGAGTTGGAAAATCAAGATTGAAAGACTCAAGGCTGTAGTAGTAAGGCTCCTCCAGCTGCCTCCCCTCTGGAGGCTGAGTTTGCAAAAGTAGGTTAGCTGCACTTTCTCATGAGCTACAATAAAATAATTACACACACATGCACGCACGCACACCCCGAGTAATAAAGAAGCACCTGAATTATTCAGTTTGTCTACAGCACTATGCTTTTTGGATTTTTTCATACAATAAGGCCATTTCAGCCCATCTTTTACTCCAGACTAAGTACAAAACAATAAATCAGTAGTAATAGTAAGGACTATGATCCGTAACAGAGGCTCTTCTTTCCATTTGAACTTTGACTTCAAATGAAGTCTGTAACTCCCAGAGACTCCCCATTTTTTCAAGTCCTTTCAAATAATTGAAGATACACATCTACTCCCATCCAGAGATGTAAGAGAGGAAAACGGTATAATAGATTTGTTATCTGTTTAGGTAATTTTTTGGACATGTGCCATTATTTCAGCTATGAAATGACTCACCAAAGATCAATCACTTAATTCAGAAACATACACTACCTGCATCTTCACTAGATGTATATGAGACACTGAAGCCTCTGGATGCATGGGACATATCTGTCACCAAGATGACTTTCATTGTGTTTCCAGAGGATTTTACCTCAGTGCCTGGATTTACCTCTCCACACAGTTTGGCCAGCTGGGGAGAGTTCTGTCTGAGGCCATTGTAAACCTGTTGGGTCAAAATAAACTCTTCTGAGATCAAAATACAGTCTTAAGGGCATCTCCTGTATCATTTAACAGTGCTTCACATCTTTAATACAAGGTTCATTGGTGTCACTCATAGAAGGTTAGTTCCCAAATCTACTCAAAACCTTGGAACAAACTTCTGTTGCCTAGAGTGGATGAGGCTCTGAAGTGAAACATCAAAAATACCTTGCCTATTTTGATGAAACACAAACATATTGCCCCTCTGCCTCTCTTTTTTTCTTTTTAAAAACAGCAATTGAAATGTTTTTATTGGAAAAAATACTGTACTTAGCTCAATATTCATATCTTCAATCACTTAATAATGCCAGCTACTGATCATATTCTTTCCATTTCAAATGACTGTCTTTGTATTCTTGTTAATGCCAACATCAGCTTTATCAAAATCTCCAACATACTGAGTCCTGGTGGGCATTTTTGATTAATTCAAAAATTTCACTTGTTGATGATTCAGAGGTATTTTGCTCTGTTTCCTTCATGCAGCCTTTAGCCTAGGACTTAAATTCCTTCTTTCTAATTCTACCTCAGCAGCGCAAGCAAGGCAGAAATTTCCCACTGAGCTTTGGACTGTATTAGGGTGTTGAAGGCACAAAAGCTGGAAGGACAGATCTTCATTTAAGAGATCACTACTTCATTAATCAATAGAAAGCCAGCTCCCCATGGTGTCTATAGCATCTGCGAAGGAAAACAAGGCAAGCATCATCTACAAATCTCGAGGGAAAGCTACTTCACCCCCTTACACTTGTGCATGGGCTAGCTTATGATCATACTAAAGCCAATTCCCATGTTTGCACTGCTAATCTGAGCAAACAGGAAACTAAACTTGATCTCCCGTTCCTGCAATTTCATAGAGGTATCATGTTTCTGAGGCATTTGTACATCTGACCATGTCCAGTTCTGTGTGCCAGGTTTGTCTGGTTGGTTGGTTTGGGATTTTTTCCCTCTAAAAAAAGCAAAAATCTAAAATAACCATGATAACCAATATAATCTTTTTGGAGATGGAGAGTGATAAACAGGTAGAATTTTGGGGGGTTTCCAGATTTATCTTTCAGAACGTGCAAATGCCAACCCAGTAGTAGCTATGTGTTGCAATCTCTGGCTTTCTCTCCCTTTCTTTTTTTTTTTTTTAATTGACAACAGTAACAACAGCAGTAACAACCTCCAAAGTCAAAAGAGACCTGAAACCAACTGATGGACTTTGTGTTCACAGAAAAGAGACATTGAAAGCTTTCAAAAAACCCAGAGATTTTTTCCATAATCAATAAAGAGTCAATTCCAATGATTTCTTGAAGTCCTCCCCTCTGTCTGGCCCACAAACTCAAAATTTCCATACTCTAAAACAAGTAGATGAGTTTAGGTAACATACAGAGCTAACTTTTATCTGTTTTCTCCAGATTAAACTATAATTTGTCTTAAAACCAGATGTAGACCTGTAACTAACATTTCAGATCTATTACATCCATTAATGCTCCACAAAGGCATCAGGAAGAGCATTTTCTGCCCTCACACCCAATACTCACAGCCACATAATCTAATGAGCACCTCCAGTGTTCTTCCATTTTCATATCATTAAAGGTGAGAGTCACACGTCGACCTTCTTCCACTGTGATCCTCCATTCACACACTCGGTTATGTGGGTATAGGTTGGGGTAGTTGGGTGACGTAAATGTTCCAACAGGGGCAGTAAAATCCCCACCACATTCTGAAATATCCAAATATTGGGACATTTCTTAAAGTATTGCTTACAGAGTTAGAGCAAAAAATCATTAATAATGCAAGAAAAAGAAACGATGAAAGGTTGATTTGATATGCCTATCCTGTCCATATGTTTGTCTGAACAGCCAAGTTCCAGCCAGTCTTTATCACTCAGCCATAAATGTAGTTAAATATTAATTGACCATAGCAGCTCCTTTTAGTCTAATTATTAATACTCCCTTCTCTGAAGGGCTCGTGTCTTGTTTCAGAAACCCACAGTTTAAGAGACCCACAGACTTTAATGTCAAGTGACACAAGCCTTTCACTGTGGCAGGACTGATGCATTTTTGCCTTTCATGTGCCTGAGCAGAGCTATAAGGAATGAGCCAAGTCTTGGAGCAGATAATAACAAAGGATGCATTTTTCCTCTGTTGGTTAACAGAGGTAGAGAAAAATCTCTCAGGGATTTTTATCAACATCTTTTCAGTACCGTTATTTTCTGGTTTCCCTATCTTTGTTAGGAATATCAAACTGTGCTCTGAGGAAAAATACTAAAGGTCTTGGATATAGAGTATATTTTTCTTCTGAGACTAATGGAATAATTTTATGAGCTTACACTTAAGTTTCCTTTTAAAATACAGAGATATATTTTAATGGTGTGCAGTGAGAGATTTAGTCCCTTTCCTCACCCTTACGGACTCCTGCAAAATAGTCTAATATGTGTATCCATCTGCATTAAATTTTTGCTAAATACAGTTTCTCTTTCATGGTTGCTTAATAGTGGAATAGCATTCTTTTGGAGTTTGTTTCCCCCTCTGTTAATTATTGCAGAAGCAAACAATAAGGAAGCTTTCAGCTGAGCTTTTAAATGACCTACAAGGAGTTAAGAAGGGTTGGCAGGAGATTTTTCAAGACCACTACTGTAAGACTTTCTTGAAAAGTAGCCGTATTTTGGTAGGACAAACATTGCTTGGCATTGCATGGGCACTAAAGAACGTGAAAGAGAAGTGTGAAGCAGGAATAGGTCTATGTCCTTAGCCCTGAGCAGAACAGCTCTTTGAAATCATTGTGCTCAGGACAAGAGGCAATGGTCACAAACTGAATCACAGGAAATTTCACCAGAACATATGAAAATTCACTGTGAGGGTTGTTGAACACTGGAATAGCTTGTCCAGAGAGGTTTTGGAGTATCTAGCCCTGGAGATACTCAAAACCCAACTGGCCACAGTCCTGGGCAACTTGCTCTACCTGACCCTGCTTGAGTAGGAGGGTTGGACTACCTCATCTCCAGAGGCCCTTTCCAACCTCAATGGCTCTGCAGTTCTGTGATCCTGCTTTAAAACCACTGGTTAAAAACGATTTGGTTTAGGGAGATTTAAGAATACCACTCACCTCAGAAGGACAGAATAACATAAAGGAAAATCACAGCATTTCTTTACCTTTCTCCTCATCAAGAGGGTTGTGGGAAGGGAATGTTAGGATGTCCCTGGACTGACTGCTGGAGAAAAAAAGGTGTGGAAGAGTGTGCTTCATCATATGAGATCTGTCACTGATGGCAACCCAAAACTTTCAGCTCAGTTAAATAGTGATCAGAAAGCTCTAGTCACACTTCCCCTGGAGTTTAAATTTAAGAGCAAATATGCACCACTCCAAGAATAAGTGATCTACAATATATGCTGTAGCAGTGCAGTTATGGTCTGTGATATATGTTGATTCCTGCAAGTAATTTGCAACCTTACAAATCCAACCTTCAGTACTGGAATCAAAGCGCAGTCTGAATCCTCGGGCATTGACTGATCCATCAGTGACAAACTTGACATAAGCAAAACTGTCAGAGGTATCCACAGCATCAGGGAGAGTATTACCACAGTACCTGCCCAACAAATTTCCTGCAAAAAATCACATACAGAAAGAAAAAATTCTATCAATGCATTATTTATATTTATATTGAAGGATCACTTTGCAATTTAACTGGACAGGCAGGAGTATACTAGTAAAATGAAGTTACTGCTGGGAAATAGAAGGGGGTTTTTGTCTTTGCCTCAGCAAGAAAGGCAGACAGAAGCAAACACTGTACTTTGAAAAGGCTCGCGTTGTACCCAAAAGGAAATCTCTGGTAAGGTTTTGTAGTAATATTAGGGAAGGGAAGACAAACACTGAAATAATTCTCAGACCAGAAGCGTTGTATTCTCGGATCTCCACAAAGTCATTTGTGCACATGGAGGAGTTTTGAATATCCAGGCCTTCTAGTCTGATGGTAAGATAGTGGCCCCTGGGGCCCTGCAGAAACCATTCACATAGCAGGTTGTCTTGATAACGAAGCTCAGGATACCCCATGCTTTCAATGATGCCAGTTAGTCCTACCACTGTCCCACCACAGGGAGCTGCAAAGGGAAGAACACTGGTTGACTGGAGGATGTCAGAGAGATGACCCTTCTCCTAAACAAGTTTTAAAGGTATGGCATATCTGACTTGTTCTCTAACTGTGGTATTAAAACAGGAATTGTCTTCCAGTTAAAAAATCTTCCACATTCTCCTTCTAACTCAATCAGTCCTAGTTTGGTTTGGTTTTTGTTTTTTTTCTTTGCACACCCCCTCAACATCACAAGCATCCCTTCCTCTCTGTCATATCTCTTGTTAATAAACTCACAGGTTCCAAGGTATCACATATCTTAACTCACAGGTTGAAATATCTACCCATGTCTATATTTACCAGAAAATCTTCGAAAGATGTATCAGATTGTTATAAAGAACTTTAGTTTGGTAAATACGAATCTTATATTTTATGACTGACAAAAGTTGACTGCTGATTTGAGCTTACAGCCATGGTTCAGACTCCTCTTTCCTGCCCCTCCCTGATCACACTCCACTCCTTATGATGCCTTGGTATGTAATCACTGCACAATTTGGGAAACAACCATTTATTTTTAGTTTTCTGTCTCTGAAAACTAATTTCTCTGTGGTACCTGCAAACTTAAGTTTGTAATACTAAGGCTTACAGCAAATAATATTCCTTGGTGGAATTTATTGGATTTTACAGTGTATTCTGTGTGTCTGCCAGTTACAATCTTTTCATGGCAATAACAGTTGTGTTCATATCATCCACTCTTCTAAGTGATTAGTGCTTTGTTCCAGGATGACTGGCATACAGTTGAGATACTGTAAATCTGTTATGGATAAATATAAAGTAAGGCTTCATATATTAAAAATGTGTTCTTGCAAGTTGCTTCAGTTTTCACATTCAGAAATACAATAGCACACTATATTGGCTTAAGTGTTTGAGATCTAACAGTCAGAAAAATTCTGTGTAAAGCAATATAGTCCGGTACTTCACCTCTGAGAAATTATCAGTCCTAAACTTTCCTATATGGGTGATACTAACATAATAGCTGCTACTTTGTGAAGATTATTAACATTATCAAAACTAAAAAAGTAGCATATTTCTGAATCTGATCTAAGACTATTTTGTATTTAAAACTTTGCTAGGGCTTTCTAATCCTGCTTTTGCAGCTGTAGAGCAAATATTTTTGAAGTATTTCTTTTCCCAGCCGACTAATAATGATTGCCATCGTTCATTCCTTTTTCAGTCCACTGTTGTGCAGCCTCTGTTTGTCTAGCAGCATTGTTACTATACATTGATTTATATTTACATAATGAAGCTCCTAATTTGTTCTCCTCCTGCCAGCTCTAATCTGATCTTTGCATTCCCCTTCAGGATCCTGATCATGAAAGTGACACTAAGTTTGCATGCTGAAATCAAATCATGTTATATGACTTTATCCACGCCAACCTTTTTTCTACTGCCCCTTAGATGATAACCTCTTGTCAAAGACAATTCAGTCATTTTTTTCTACTACTGCAGATCTATGAGCATTTTCCTATTCTTACTTCCATAACTTTCACCTCTTGCTAGGTGCAGAATATGCTTATGTTGACCCATATGATGATTCTGATGCCTTAGCTCTAACACTAATTGAGAAATGTCTCTGTCAGTCCACCTCATAGGCATGACTTAAGCCCTATTACAAAAGCCTGTCACTTGAGACCAAAATATTCTCTAAAATCAGAGAAATTGACAAATGGAAGCATTACCAATGGTGTACTTAGCATTGAATCCCACATGTGTGGCACTGCTGTCAGACCTGAACCTCAGGTACATGACAGCTCCTGAGGATCTCTGTGAGCCTGGCATGAAGCCTCCACACAGCTTGGCAATGATGGGGGCAATGGAGTCAGCGCCGTTGCGTAGCTCTAGGTAACTGGAAGTACAGCTAAAAGAGAAATTTCTGTTTAATGTATAGCAGTAACAGTTTGAAATCATTTCAGTATGTGCACAAAGGCATGAAGCTGTAGTGAATTAGATCAGTTTCCATGTGGTGTGACCAGAACAGAATTAACAAGTCCATAATCCATGATAGTTAACGTAATATTTGAATCAAAAGAGGTGCTAGAAACATTGAGATTTATCCCAAGGCCAGTCTATGATCAGATCAGATCTGACAGAGGCAAGTCTTGAGCAGGGGTATGAAAAAGCCATGATAAAGCAGTTGTGACCATCTTTAATAGGTATTTTTTGGGCAGCATTCAGATTCAGCAGATATTCCCTATTAAGTCTCATTGGTGACTGCTGAATTAAGGAACAGATATAAGATGAAGGGAATAAAAATTTGAACCTGAGGGCTTACTTAGGTGGGCGTAGAAAGACCCAAAATATCTTAAGTAACAGCTTTGCCTTCAGAATGGTGCAGTGTCCTGGGAAGCCAGAAAGGACGTTTTTGGGTTTCTGTGTCCTGCACCATTTTTTCTGGACATAATCTCACAGGTGGTGCTCACCTGTGCCATATAGTGAGCCAGCTCTGTATCAATGAAGATACATCAGCTGGAAACTAGGCCCTGTTTTGTGTTTTAGACAGGGAGTGCAAAACATGCAGACCCATTGCAAATCAGCAGACAGGCAACGGAGGAGGGAGACAAATCATTGTGGTGGTAATCCATTGGATTTAAAAGCACCTGAGAGTCAAAATTACTGCATATCTGAATATGAAAGGACTACAGGGCACAGATTTTCCAGAAAGCACCTTCCTACCACAGATGCTTCCTCTCTGTCTGTTATATTAATTTCTGTCATACACTGCAAAGTCTAGGAATGTACATCAGTAGCCTGATAGCTTCAGTGATCTCTCTAAAAAAATTCCTAAGCAGTTTTGATTATAAAACTGTAAGCGTGCTGTGAGGAATTAGAGAAAGTAACAGGGAAAGAACAATCAGAATGCAGCCTCTGAAGAAACACAGGGAAAATAATGTGGACGTATACTTCGGTGACGGTTCAATGTGAAACTGGTCTTCAAATTGCAGTTCTACTGCATGTCCATTAGGAGCAGTTATGGTCCAGACACAGTCAGCATGTGGCGGATAATTGCTTGGATAGTTAGGGGAAGAGATATATCCACTGGGGTTGAAATCATTGATATAAATATTCCCTCCACAAGCTGGGAAAGAAAAGATCACCAGTAAAAAACAACATTAAGGAAATGGGTGAGGCATCAAAAATAGGAGCTATCACTATATTCCAACAGTTTCCTTTTGGTGTCATATAGTGGCATCAAAACCAAATGCATTTTACTGCATACTATGAGAAAACATTTTAATGCAGTAGAATCCTATGTTCCTGTGCTCCTGCTTACCTAGTCCTCCTCACTCCCAAATGTTCAGGGCTCTGAATTAAACTGCTCTTAGTTCTACCTCAGATTGCTTCTAAACCAAAGAAAAAACATTTCTTGCCTTGTCCCTACCATCAGACCTATCAATATTTCTGTCAATCATTCCCCACTTCTGCTTCCAAAAGCTGAAACGTCTGTCTGAGACAATAACAAATCTGTGAGGAATGCCAGTCAGAGCAAACATGAGGATTTGGTCAGGTCCTTTATCCTACAAAAACATCTTTATTTTGACCAGAACCTTTCTGTCAAAAACCCACACTATGTTCTAGCAATACTGGTTTAACAGAGGGTTTTAGTCAAGTTTCATAAATTGAAATGCTAGAAATACTATTGTACAGCTTCACCTATTCCCTTCACGAATCCCCTACAGTAATGCTAAGAACGACTCTTTGTGGCAGCAGGGAAAAGTAGGCAGAAAACAAGCACCTAAAAATATGAGTAGAGTGACAGGTTGCCTTAGTTGTGTTTAGTTACACTGTTTAACAGGAGGTGTCCTGCTGTCCCAAGTGGCAGACGTCATGATACAGTGGAATAACTGCAAATACCAAGTCCCTGTTTTACTCCTGAGCTCTGAGTCTCCATTTTTTTCATTCTTCCAAAAAAAGTTAGCGCTGGCAGGGAATGTTATTTTCTCAGCAGAGAGTAAAACTTGTGAGAAATCTTACACTTTCTAGATGCACTAGCCTAAATAATTCCTTGTTTAGCACTTGCGCTGGGTATTATATGTTTAAAATAATGTTCTTATTTCCATGGGTTTTTTTCCAATCCTGTATGAATTTTGAACACCTCTTACTAACTGTAGATGCTACTTCCATCCAATGGGTTTCCCATAAGGTTTTTTTTTTTAACTTTCATATTTCTAGGTACTGTGACCTGGAGCTGGGTCACTTTAAAAAGGAGACATTTGAGTGTCAGATCAGAAGTGATGCACTAAAGAAGGAAAGAGGACATTTTTGCAGACACTTGATTTTACCAGGGTTGGGACTTAGAACAAGAACCTCCTTTAAGAGGACAAACTCCAAGTTCTATCTATTGAGGTACAAAATTCAAGTTTATTTCCTAGACTTACCTAGACTCTTAGCCTCATATTTCAGTTTGAATCCTTGACCCTCATTCCTGCTGTCAGACATGAAGTGGACAAACAGCTGATTGTCTGTGGTGTACAGGGTAGAGATTGGGCTGCTTCCACAAAACCGTCCATTCCCTCTCTGGGACTCCAAAGGTGGGGCAGCATTATCTAATCCATTCCTCAGCTGGAAGAAGAGAAATTGCTAACATTGCTCAAGCAAACAGGCTTGGAATTATATAATTATAGAATCATAGAATCACAGAATCATAGAATAGTTTGGTCTGGAAGCGACCTTAAAGACCACCTAGGTCCAGCCCCCCTGCCATGGGCAGGGACACCTTCCACTAGACCAGGTTGCTCAAAGCCCCATCCAGCCTGGCCTTGAACACTGCCAGGGATGGGGCATCCACAGCTTCTCTGGGCAACCTGTTCCAGTGCCTCACCACCTTCACATTAAAGAGTTTCTTCCTTATAGCTAATACAAATTTACCCTCTTTCAGTTTAAAGCCATTCCCCCTTGTCCTACCACTACATGCTGTCGTAAAAAGTCCCTCTCCAGCTGTCTTGTAGGCCCTCTTTAGGTACTGGAAGGCTGCAGTAAGATCTCCCTGGAGTCTTCTCTTCAGGCTGAACAACTCCAACTCTCCCAGCCTGTTTTCTTAGCAGAGGTGCTCCACTCCTCTGATCATCTTCAGGCCGTCTTCTGGACTCATAGGTCCATGTCCTTCTTATGCTTGAGGCCCCTGAGCTGAACACAGTACTCCACTCTCAGAAGAGTGGAGCAGAGGTGGAGAATCACCTCCCTTGGCCTGCTGGTCACGCTTCTTTTGATGCAGCCCAGGATAAAATCGGCTTTCTGGGCTGCAAACACACATTGCCAGGTCACATGGGCTTCTCATCAACCAACACCCCGAAGCCTTTCTCCGCAGGGCTCCTCTCACTCCATTCTCTGCCCAGCCTGTATTTGTACTTGGGGTTGCCCTGACCCACGTGCAGGACCTTGTATTTGGCCTTGTTCAACTTTGTATGTTTACAATGGCTCAACTCTCAAGCCTGGCAAGGTCCCTCTGGGTGGCATCCCTTCCCTCCAGCATGCTGACCACACCACATGGCTTGGTGTCATCAGAAAACTTGCTGAGGGTGCACTCAATCCCATTGTCCATGTTTTTTACAAAGATGTTAAACAGCAATGTAAAAATTGAGCACAGACCATCTTAATGCTTCATGCCATGGGGGAAAACAATAACCTAGTTATTAGTTAATGCACAAAAGTAATAAATAAGAGAAAAACAATGTCTGTGATATTTTTCTTTGGTATTTCCACCCCCTAACAACCTGGGCTGCCTTACTGACACTGAAATCTGTGACATGCTGTAGTTTTAATAGCTTTGAGGATTTGGTGACCTAGCCAATAATCTCACCTCTACATAATCTCCAAGGCTGCAGGAAGAATCCTCACTATTAACTTGGAAAGGCTGTTCAAAATGGACAGCAATGATAAATCCAGAGGTTACTACTACACGCCAGGAACAATTCAGATTAGGAGCATAGTCTTGAGGGTAGTTGGGGGATGCTATCACACCCCTGCCTGTGTGCAAATAACCTCCACAACCTGACAAAACCAAGAAGAACCAAAGAAAAAAATATTAGCATAAAATATTCACATGTTCATGTAGAGAAAAACCCTGCCTCTCAAAAGAAAGATGTGACAGGTAAAAGGAAATGTTGAAGCAAGTGTATGAAGAGCTGAGGGGTGTAGAGTAATGCACACAACGAATGATCTCCCTCCTACAAACAAGTAGATTGTGAGAAGACACACACCAAACATCCTGACAGTTGTCAGGCTTAACAGATGAATAAGCAGGCAGCTATGCCAAGGACCTCCCACGGCATCAGTACATTGCTTGTAGCCAAGGACCAAACTGCTGTCACCTACTCAAGCTGCCAGTCAGAAAAACTTCCCCTGCTGCCCATTGTTATCCTAACACTTGGTTCCTCAGCCCATTCAGGAATCTGTTATCATCCCTGGGTGCTCGTGGGAGGAGTGACACTGGAAACTGCGACATTCCTGCTGGAACTTACACAGCTTTCTGAATCTGTCTCTCTCTGTTTTGTGTCTGCTCTGAGTCATTTATTTTTCTCTCTTAGCTGGGCATTCTTTCACCTTTCAGCTGAGTTGTTACAAACTTAGGCATACACTTTTCTTACTTCTGAAAAGTGACTGGTCTTGTTGAATCGTGCTTTGTTGTATTATATTGCTGGGGAAATGCCAAATTTTTCCTTTGCAGAGCCAGACATTTATTAATGCATATTCATGAGATGTGAATAATTGATCTGTGTGATTAATTAGATAGACTGCAGACAGCTGTTAAAAAATGCCCCAGTCTTTTCTTTCCTTACCCCATTGTTAGCTGCAAGGCAGACATTTATCTGTGGGAGAAGAGAAAGACATCTTACTTTTGTGATAAGAGGCATTAAACCCAGCTCCAGTGACACTTGCATCTGACATGAAGTGGATGAACATCGCCTCTCCAGTTGATCTTATTGGCCCAGGAGGTTCTCGTCCACACAGCGTAGCCAGCACTGGGGAAAGACTAGTGTCTCCTGAAATCAGAACACGTTGGTGTTAAAACCAAATCAGTTCACATCTGCCTACTGGTTGCTGTGGCTTATGCTTTCAGACAGGTGCTTTTCAAGATCTTTAACCCCTTTACAGATTAAGGAATATCTCACAGACCACCAAATATTTTGCTAGATTTTGGTAATTTTATTTTAACTAGCAGAATGTCTCAACACAGAGTAAGAATACTGATTTAGAGCATGTTCCCATCACTATCTAGACTGCTTAAGGTCAATGGACATGAGAATTCCATGGGACCTTGGGTATCTATTGCAAGCTCTCAGGGTAAAGCAAGATCGGCTTCTCACCATCTTGGATAATAAGTTTGTCATAGTTGCATGAGCTGTGAGACTCTATGTCTAGGGCCAGGACATTGAACTCCACAGTAGATCCAGGAGCTCTGATAAGCCATGAACAGTCAGCAGAATTTCTGTAATTCATGGGCCAGCCCGGTGAGAAGAGGAATGAAGGTGTTTCTTCAGTTGTTACAGTCCCTCCACATGTACCTGTCACATACAAGAAGTCAAAAATGAAAGCATCCTCTTTACAAACTCAACCCTCCCCTCATATAATTTAAGATGACAGACCTATAATTAAGCACAATGGGAGCACATTCATGATGCGTGTAGTCACAGGAATGCATTTCTTCAACTTCAGTTTGGACCAGGAGTACAAAATCGTAAAATCCTGACCTATAAGGATGTTCCTGTACTACCTGGTGCAGTAATTATGTGATTTATTTTACCATGAAGAGTATCTAGCAAAAGACCTAAGAGCATCCACCACATTTTAACACAGGTTGCATATCAGAAAGGAATGGTGCATACATAACCAATAATGCACACGCAATTTAGACCCTCTTGAAATCAAAGTATTTTTTGTTCTCCACTTCTAATGTCTCAGCTTTGTGTTCATATCAAGATGGAATCCTTGTTGGGATATCTGGTGGCTCAGTGCTCTCCCAGTACTTAAACCCATTACATATATATTACATAGCTGCTACTACCCTGCAGAACTCCAGAGATCCCTAGTCCCTCTGTCCCCAGAAATCTGCCTTCAGATTTAGAAAGAAGGCATTGCACTATGTCCTAGTTAGTCTTAACTTCCTCTTGTTGATCTTCCTCAGAGAAAATCAATGGTACAAGAAGCATATTCCCTCTCCTTCCAGAAGCTCTTTGTCAGAAGTATTCAATCATACTGAGCATATTCTCTTTATTTATGGATATGAGATGCATTACAGTGAAAGGTTTCATATCACAATGTCCAGTGATTTAAGAATGGGATTTCAAGAGGGATACTTTTTCCTGAAAGCATACAAAATGTTTAGCTTTCATGAAATACCTGTGTAAAGAAAAATGCCCCTCTAGCGACATGCTTATTTTTCAAACACTGTAAAACAGTGTATCTGAAAGTCCCTAGAAATTGTTTTACAAGGCTTTTAAAATGCTTAATTAAAATGTCAATGAAAGCTTTCCCTCTGTTAATAGCTAGGGCTTTATCTTTTGGGGAAGTTGTTTTTTTAAAGTAAAATTCAGTATATCACTAGCTGTATCACTTTTAACTGTGCAGCCCACTGAAAACCCACCTCTAGCAATGGTGTGTGTAACAGCAGAAGCATCCACTGCATACCACTCCAAAAGAAAGCCTTTTCCAGTCACAGATGAATCTGACTGGAACTGGATTGTCATTGAACTGCCAGAAGATTCAAAAGAAGCAGAGTCTGTGCCACAGTATGTTGCAACAGTACGAGAATGAATGGTGGGCCCATCATAAACCTGCAGTGAGAAGAACAGTGCCATTCCTCATACAGGCGGATTTTCATCCAGCCCATACTCAACAAGTTTCCAAGCAGAAAATTGCCCCTTCTAAATGAGTAAGGGATCTTTCAGCAAATCCCAGTTAGACAGAAACTTCTCTTACAAAAATGGAAAAAAATCTCCCTTTCCATTATATACTGTTAATTGTGAAGCTTTATGAATGGAAGCCATCAAATTCAGCTCATTCCCCTCGCAGGGCTGCTCTTTGGGGACATGGACTGGTCTCCTGTGTTAAAAAATTCCACTGGTACAATCTTGTTCCTTGCTGAGGAAAAAAATCAACATGATTTGCAGGAAAAAAAAGCATTTTTTTCTCCCCCCCCCCCGAGGAACAATTATATTTTAAATTCTATCAAATAAATATGCATATTTTTTTTCATTTAATGTATTTATAAGCCAAAATTTTGGCTTGTTAGAAGATGCTTCTGTTTTGCCACCATTCAAACCTATTTTTGTTCTTGTCCTTTTCCCTCCAGTAAAAAATGTCTAGTAGAGAAAGCTAGAAAATATGAAATAAACATTAACATTACACTGAAAGTCTGATCCTTGTGTCAGGTTAAAGATCAGGCTGATTCACACCCACTGAATGTCTAGTTGATTTAAGAAACTCATTTTGCTTTCAGACAGACAGACAAAGAAAGGTAGGCCGAGTTAGAAGAAAGAAGATGATGTTAAAATCTGACATGAGATAAAGAATAAGCTGTATTTTCTTTTTGAACTAATATTAAATTTGGATATCAGTGAATTAATAATGGATTGAATATACTGAATATATGGAACTAGTATTAACTTTCACAAAGATGAAAGAAAAGGATAATTTGTGAATCAGCTAGTTTAATAAAAAGACAAGAAGAGATTTACCTTATTTAACTAAGTAGTTGCATTCAGCTAAGTTCAGAAAGAAGCTGTTGGCTCTATTGCTCCATTTTTATTAGCACCATGCATGCTATATTTTTTAGCCTGGCAAAAAGGCTAGAGAGTATTACAGCAGGGTGTGGAAAAAAAATCAAACAGAAAGAAAGCGGTACCTTCCTACTGCTGACAGCAAATTACTGATGCACAGGGCAAAGAAGTTGCAAGTAAAGGATTGTTCCTTGTAGGATTTTTAAAAAAACAACCCTTATTTTTAGAGACACTGAGATGTTATTATTACTGTTGTCCTCAACTGAACCAGCACAGAACAAAGTTTAATCTGGCATCTGAACTGAAATTCTTGGATTTGAAAATTCAGCATTGTACCATTGTGGACTTATTTTTGATAATAATAAGTTTCAAATTTACATATTGGAAATATCTGTTAGGGAGCCAATGAGTATGTAACCTTTCCTATAGCTAGTAATTATTGAAAATGTGACAGCAAAACTAGTAAGCCACATCAGATCCTTGGAAATTCTTCCTATTCTTCTTGTAGGCTTTTCTATTCATAATTTTTATCACAGTTAATGGAAATAAAGTAGCTTCTCACAATGAAATTACCTTTAGCTTGTCATAATGGCATCTGTGATGATCTTCAATGTCCATCTGCAGGATACGGCCATGGATAACTTGTGAAGCATTAACGTTTATTCGCCACTGGTAATTGGAATTGTGACGGTAACTTCTGGGCCACTGCGGTGAAGCTATTTGTCCTCTGTTTCCCACAATGTCATTTCCATACACTGAAAAACAAGAAGGGAGACAGCTAATGCCTCTTATTCATATAGATTAAAAGGAGTATTGGGGCCCAGCCTGCAATATAGCTTTTATTTCAGCCCATCTGATTTAATTTACTTAGGACTAGACAGTGCTGTGAGGCATAGACTTGTGTCTCCAACAATCCTACGATGCACATCTAATTGTTTCTGTCTTATGAGGGATGCAGTGTGCCCTTATCTGAAGGAAAACACCCATTCAAGCCATGTGGCCCTACATGTAGGAGAGGTGGGAAGATGGCACATCGAAATTCCCCCGACTCTGCCTACTTCACGTTAATTTCTTCCCAAGAAACATTAAATATTAATGTTTTTTAATGCCTTTGTGTGTTCTGGTGAAAAATGGTTCTGATTCGATTGACCCATAAACTATTGAAAATTCCTTTTCACAATTAGTAGCAAAAGTCTCAAAATAAGGAAAATTGTTGGCAGTTTAGCTTGCATAATCAGAATGGCTGTGGATCTTCAGCTTCAGCAGTCTGCTCGTGCAGCAAGTCAGACTGATGTTTGCAATGATCCCTTGAAATTTTGGATCTATAAACTGGCATAATTTCCTTTTCTTCTAATTCCACTTCCTGGTTAATGGCATCTAGATCCAGACTAGAAGATGAACAGTCATACTCAAAAAGCAAAGTGGAAAGCTGGGAAATAAATAATTTTTTCTTAGTTTGTCAATTGCCTATTAAATGGCAACATAAACATTAAATACCATTGCTCATTCTCAGGTAGGAAAGACATATGGTCGGGCATTTTTAACTTTAACAGGCTATTGGTAAACTTGGGTTGTCACAGAAGTTTTTAGTATATAGTTCTTATTCATATCTTCACAGCCCAATACTTCTGATGAATCTGAAAACCATGTGATAAACTGTTAGAAAACAGTCAGTAAAATACAGGACATTTTATTCTCTGTAATCCATGGCATTTTTTGCTTGTAGAAGGATAATATGATCAATCTGAAAAAATATTGTATGTAAACATAATTTTAAAAGAGATAATGTCATGTCTAATTCTTCTAGTTACATTATACTTAACATACTTATATATACACAAGTCCTGTTCTGACACATTTTAGAGTATCCCTTTACATTCTACAGAATTTTTACAAAATAATTTTAAAGTTAATTTAAAGCCTTGCTTAAATCAACAAAAAATTTCTAATATACTGTACAAGGCCAAACAATCACTTTTTTGAATTGCTTTGGAAGTGTTATCAAAGAATAATAGTTTTCAATTAAATAACATCTACTCACAGTGAGAGAATGTGGCCCTGAAGCCAGCACCAGTGCCTGAGCTGTCTGAGACAAATCTGACCCACAGGACATGTCCAACAGTAGATGTATAATTTGAAGGCAAAGAGTTCCCACAGAATCGTCCTGCCAGCGTGCCTGTATCGCTCCCTTCACGAATCTCCAGGTAATCTTTGGTGCAGCCGCTGCTATCTTCGACCTGAAATGCTCTGTTTCAATAACAGTAGAAGAGCATTAGCAGGCATATGACTGACACATACTTTGGAGCTTGCTCTGCCAGGCCACTAATCCCCCTATAGCTGATATCTTACTATAACAGTTAAAAGGGCAGCAACAAAACCCTCCAGAACCCAGAGGTCAGTGCTCATCACCTGGCAGTGATGAAAAGAAAAGATGGCTCTTTTCTAGATCCTTATTTTATGACAGAGCTTCAGTTTGCAAAATTGTAATTTTTAAAGAGCTCTCAAACCTTTGTAATATTTCATGGTTCTCCAAAAACAATCATGAAACAGAAAGCCCCTGATATATAAAACAGATTTTTAATATAAGCCCAGGTCAGAGTACTTATTAGGTAGTTTTTCATTTGTAGTTAACACCTCAGAGCTCAGAAATCCCTTTGCAGTTTCTCCAGGATGATGAAATATTACTGTTTCTCCACAGTCTCTGAGTTTCACATAGCTGGGTGTGAAAAATAATAATGATTGCTATGAACTCTCCTAAACCAATTTTTATCTTAGAAAAGGAACGGGATTTAGTAATCAGATTATAAATTCTTAATTACTGTACCAAGCTGAATCCTAAATATATTCTAAAAATCATTAGCTGTTATTCTAGGTAAAGTGCTTTGATTCACTCCAATATACTTTTCAGAAGCAGGCTATGAATATATAGTAAAGATTCCAGAGAGTTCCTCTTACAACCAATGCCCCAAATATTCATGCTTTCTGGTTTTCTGGTAACAACTCCTCCCCTTCAGTTCTGAATATAGCCATGTGTTCAGCACACACGAGCTGTGAAATGGTTCCAACCACTCATCTGGATATACTTCAGACTAATTTAAAACTAACCCTCCAATTGCAAGACAGGCATTTCTGTTCAGACTAGAGCTGAAGAAAATGAATGCCTCATGCCAACAAAACTTCATAAACCTCTAATATTAAATTAAATAAAATAAATACTGCTTTCTAACACAATTACTCCATGCTTTCCAGTATTTTCAGCTTGCCTTTCAGCTATGTATAACTGAAGAAAAAGAGCTTGCATCTACTCAGTGTCACTTTATATAACTGAATGTATGTTCTGCTGATAGTTTCTGCTTCACACTGGATTTCTGTTTTGGTTCTGAAAAGTTGTCATTCACTATTTTGTAGCAAATATTTTGGAACATGTTTTTAGGCTGTAGCATTCCTCTGCTTCAGTGAGTAAAGGAGGAATAGAATGTCCTTTTTATTGCATTAGTGAAGCAGAACATGCCTAGCAAATTGCACCTTATACAGTCAGGATGTTACTGGGCATGTTTTCCTTTTGTCTTGATTAACCGTAAATGCAAGTTTCATAATAACTTTTCCTTTCCCGCTCATTCTTGATAGCTTTTGCAAAGGGTCAGTGCTCTCTTTCTTGTCAGAAGCCACTGTTTGATGCCCGGAAACACAGAGGCTCAGAGATCTACATCATGGGTAAAGAACAACCTAACGACCCTGATAAAAGACTCTACGTTGTTCTGTGGATCGGGTATGACTTCCCTGTTAGAAGTTTTGACAGGAAAGTTACTTTGATGAAAGGAAAACAGGATTCCTTCAGCTACTCTCCTAGCCCCTGTTGTAACTCCACTGCTATAATTGTTGGAGAAATTTTGAAGAGTTTAATATGAATTTTAACCTGACAATCTGTGGAGTATCCGTTCCCTTTATATTATTCAGCTATATAAAAATTACAGTGAATCAGGTAGTAAGGAAATAGTAGGAATTTCCCTTGTAAAGAAAAGGCAGACCAATGCTAAGTTTCCTCTTCTTGTTTGTAAGTGAGTGAGAACTGGCTTCTTCAGCTTCCCATGCTGTTCAAACAATAAACCACCTATTTATATAGTTGTATACGCCTTAATATAAGCAATGACTAAGACGGGAGAACACTGATTGCAAGCTGACACCAACCACTGCTCTGTTCTCTTTCCAAACTACTCTAAAAACATGTTTCAGCTTTATCATCTGGTAATTACATTTCCTAATAAACACAGAGCATCTTTCCTTCAGGTCTGTTAAAAGGCCGAATAATAACCCCTGGCAATGTATTTACATAAAGGACAGCTGGAGCCGGTTGCCAGGGGAGCTGAGAATTGTCCAGACACACTTGGTGTTGAGCAGATATGGCTCAGGATAGCCAGGGCTGTTGAAAGATCCTCTGTCCATGTGGAAAGTACCACCGCAGGCTGCAACAAGAAGGAGACAGCAGAGGCTTGAGGAGGATGACATAACCCCCCCCCAAAAAAAAAACCCAACTAACAACAACAACAAAAAAAGAACAAAACCACCAAACCAAAAAAAGCCCAAACCCACTTTGACAGAACCAGAGCATTTGCTAATCAAGAAAGCATTTCTCCTTGTCTCCATGTTCTTTAGATTGTTGATATACTTGCTGAGACCTTAGCCAAGAAGAGAAAGTGTAATAGGAAATTTTGAAAAATGGGAAGGTCAGAGAGACAAAGAGGTACAGGATCTGTTCTTTTCCTTAAAACTCAGAGGCACAAGGTAGCAACACCTGGCATATGGACTTACATGATGATGATGCAGTATAGGTGGCATGGAAGCCCCTGGCGGCAAAGTTGTTGTTGGAGATGAAGTTCACCACCAAAGCATTACTAAAAGAAGTGATAGGATATGGTATAGTAGTGCCACAGTACCGACCTGAAAGAGAACAAGCCAGAGAGGAAAAAAAAAAAAAAAAAGTGTGCTCAGCATGCAGTTATTATTGCTAATTTAACATTTGGAGTTAATGCCTGACAGCAACCAGGAGTAACTTTTGTTGCTTACAATTGCGGTTGTCAATTCAATCTACATAAAAATTAAATACTCCATTTCATTTGTACAAAACCCAACTCTGGTCAGAATTTTTTTTAACAGAGGAAGGACCCCCTGCACTCCAGATACCCTAGTCACTGGCTAGTCTTTACTGAGCTCCTTCGTGTCCACTCTTAACCAGAAATTAAGGCCTAATTAAAAAAAAAAAAAATCCCATCAAATATATCTGACAGTAGTTTAAATTTCACTCAATTTGTTTCTGATTAAAACAAACAAACAAACAAGTGACAAATAACAAAGCAGTTATCCTGTAACAGACTGTAACATGGGGATTAGAAATATGAATCATGATCTAGCAGAAGGGCATCTAAGAGAAGAAAGAAAGCAGCTAGTATCCTGGTCCTCTTGCCAAGTGAAAGCCAAGGGCAGGAGACCAAAAAATGAAATCTGCTCTTAGTTACAAACCATTTAACTTGAGCGCAGCCCCACTCCTGACAAAGGAACATACACAAAAGTAGAGTAAGGGAGAGCATAATCAGGCACAGATACTCCAAATTTCCCAGAAAGGAATTTGAGGCAACCTTGGGGATATAAGTCAGGACCACCCTGTGGCCAGGGGTGCACTCATGGCTTCCTGGCAGAATAAGCATTGAATTTTGCTGCTCCAAGCTGCTCCTGCCACTTGGAGATGATGGCTATGAACAGACATGCCAGGAGAAAGCTGTAGAAAATTCAGGAACAAGCAGAAAATCAGGCTTCCCAGCCCTTGAGGAAAATCCATTTTCTGCTCCCAGGAATCTGCAGCTTTCTTCACCTGTGTTCACTGTGGACTGTGCTTATGAGTGTGTTATGTTATATCTCTGTACAGTTAACTGGAAATTCAGTTCAAACTGAATTTCTTGGTTCCCAATATTGTTCAGCTGAGGAGGAAGGAAATGGCATTTGGAGTCAACCCCAAACTGCAGGTTAATAGGAATATGGTCAGAGCATAGGAGGACTGTGCCATTCACACCGAAGACTTATCCTCCATCCCCAGTCTCCTCTGGCCAGAGTGGCCAAGGACCTTCCTTTATCAGAGAAAACCCATGAAGCATGAAGACATTCACAGACATCTTCCCCTGCTTACCTTGGGTGTAGTTCTATATATGAAATAAACAAGGGAAAGGTACAATACCTTGAAGAGGAGCTTCGTAGTTATTTCCATCCAAAATCTCCACAAAATTCATTGTACAGTTTTGACTGCTGTTTTCAATATCGAAGTCAGTAAATGAAAGTGTGATGTGGTTGACTGGTAATAACAAAGAGTAAAAACTTAAAAAGGAGTTTGGCATTTCACAGAGAAATAATTACATGTAAACAAATGTATCATCTTCTCTTTTCTCCCCTGAAGTCAAAGTACAACATCTGCAGTAGTTTGTTCCCTGATATGTGGATTGAGTTTGATGGAAGTGCATCAATCCTTATTGCAAAGGTCCTGGTAGAGCTCTTCTATTTCAGTACTTTCTAGTACATTCAACAGTAGAAGCATAAGATTTAACACATACACATAAAAATCTGTTTCCTAGTATCTGAACAGCTTCATTATATACTGAAAGCGTCAACAAATACAACAGAGAAAATCTACACACATTCAGAACCAAACTTATTTCTACACATCCATGACCTTCTGTCCCTTTGTGATCTATACCATAGATCTGGACAAAATGTAAATTGACGCTGCCCTGCTCCAGGCTTAGAAAGAGCTGGTTCTTTCATCGTTTTTGCATATACATCAACTGGACTGGTTAAACGATCATTAACTACCCTCAGCTATATTTGTACAGAATTGGATTTTCCACACCCTTGGACTGCAGGCTATGTCCTGAAAAAGAGGATTTCTGACTCAGGGTATTTTTGACTCTCATATTGCTCTTGCTCGTCTGATATGAACAAAGGTGAAGTCACAGTCCACAACTGGAAGAACAGAGGCTGTTCTCAACACCTGCCTGTGACAGTAGTTACTCATGGCCTTAGAGCTCCTATAGCTTGATCAGGTCAGAAAGAGTCTCACAATTTTAATGATAACTAAGTTGACAAAGCCTGAATTTGACACAAATATTTGCTTCTCACTAGGCTACAATTAGTTGTCTAGAATAAACCGAAATGACAGACATGGACGCAGGCACTGCATTCAGCAGGGTGCCACTGAATGGCATCCAGCTGCACAGCCTTGCGTCCTGTCTGCTCAATCAATTCCAGCTATCAATGCAGGTCCTCAGGATATAAAGCAAAAAGGAAAAACACAGTGGGAGGCAAGAACAGGAGACTTGTTGGCCTTCTCAGTAAAAGCAGAGCAGGATCTCTGCTGCGATTTGCCATTGGCTAAATCTATTGTATATGGTTATGTAATGTATGTGTGCTATGCTTGTATGGAATGCTGTGCGACTGGCATAATGAAGCCGCGTGTACCTATAACGTGAGGTACGTGGTGGTCCTGGTGGTAAGTGGAGGAAGTCACTACACACACAGCCTACTTCTAATACAGCGTTTTTCCGGTCTCTCATACTGACGTAACTCAGGAGACAACAGTTATGTATGAATTTTCAACCTGGATCCAGGAAAAGACTGTCTCTAAAAATAGCTGTTGTGTAGGTAAAGAATAGCCTTGAGAATTGCTTTCTTGTATAAGAATCTATACCAAAAAAGTATTGCTTATCTCCCAATTTTTGTTTTGGTGTTTTCTTTGGAAAATTGATTTTCATTTATAACTTAGCAAAATGAACTTACAAATGTGTTTGGAACATTCTATGATTTTAACAACAATGACTAAATATCAGATGCATAACTGAAGTTCAGTGGTTGCTATTAAAAATAATCATTTATTTATTTAAGTGATGTTACCAGGATACTATTACCCAATTGTTCAATATTTTTTAGGAACCCTATACACTGTAAAGGTAATGCTGAGTATTAAAGGTAATACAACTATCTTATGGAAAATATTTGGTGTTTTATGATCAATCATAAACCTGTGTACAATTGGACAGGGACATTTGAGAGTGTATCTGTTCACATAAGACCAGTTTATTTATATGTTTTTAATTTGTATTTGAAATTTAAATTCTTCTGTACTTTTACTCGTTATTTAATTTTTTTTAAAAAAAATGTTCACAGCAAAGATTTGATCTAACACAACTCTAGCTTGAAAAATGCAGACCAAAATAAGGTCAGCTAAATACATGTGCCTTAATTGTATATAAACTCTTAGATTTTTCTCAGGGATGAGTCCAACTTCACACAGTATTCAACACCTCATTTATAGTTGCAAACTTGGGTCACAGTAAATCATCTAAGGTGACAAATTGTAAACTGTCTTCCTCAATATGCACTAAATCTTTTACAGCGAAAACTGATTTAGGACAGATTAGGGGAGCCACACTCTCCAACTACCAGGATGCAGAACTTCCTAGAGAAATAAAGGAGGAATTTTGCATTGTTATTACAGAAAAGAAGATGAGGATGTTAGTCATCCTAGCTAATAAAAGATGTTTTTACTTACATGGTTCCTGAGCCTGAATAATCCAGCTGCAGTTCTGATTGTCTGGGTATCTGGCAGGATACAGAGGGGAGGAAATAGCTGCCCCAACCGAATCTGACTCTATGAAACTTCCGCATGCTTTAGAATGAAACACACATACACACACATATTTATATATACAAAACACATGTCTTAGATTCTGTAGTGAAAATGAATGCATGAAATGTACCACGTTACATCAACATGCAATGAGGATAAAATTCACAACAGTAATTTATCAGAAGAGATTTAAGAAGATTAAGAAGAGATGGGCTGGCTCCCAGCACCAGGTGTGCTTTCTTGACCTGGATCCACAGGCCATGCTGCACCTGGCTGACCACCTGTGGGAAGCCAGAGTGGCTTGGGAACAGATTTCATAACAGTTCATAAGAGCAATCTTGGGGTGAAAACAACTTGGTTTCAGGGTTTTGCAATCATACACCCATTTCTCTGATCATTTGGCTGTGTTGGCAACTAGGAGGGGAAAAAAACATAAAATCTCCAGAAGTTTCTAATGCCCACATGTGGCATCACATTGCATTGGCAGGATCCTCTTGTGAGCTGCATCAACAAAACTGCAGTTGTATGAAATGTTGCACATGTGCAAGCGCTTGGCTGACTGTGCAACTTTGGCTAACAGTGCTGAGTGCTGCCATGGCTCATTTCTAAGCATGCTGACTCATCATAAGCCCCCCAGATCTGAGTTTAACACATAGCTGCTTTAAACAGCAGGGTGAGGAGTTAGGTACCAAAGACTAAGATTCATTTATCATGCCATGCTACCTAAAACATCCAGCAGGAGATGGGACTTAAAGGATTTTCTCAGGAAGAGAGAAGCTGGGTTGCCTACATCCTAGGCAGGGAGCACTTGCTCACCGGGCATGTTTTGCACAGGACCTAATCCAGTAAACATGCTCTGAGAATGTTTAACTGATTAGGCTTTCATACCTGTTAGTCAGAAATGCCTAGCTAGGTATGTAACTAGTACCTCAAAAACTGGGGTTCCTGACATTTTTGCTGATGCAAATTCCTCCTTTATAATTTTTTCACAATATTTTCAGAGACAAAACATTTCTGAAGAAAGTACTAATTTATAGTGAAAAGAATCCTAGGAAGAAAATGAGAGAAAAGGATTTTCTCTACAAAAACTACACGGCTGTACCTTGGGAAGAAAAAAAGTTTCCAAAGTTATTGCAGGGAAAAAAAAAAGAAAATCACCAGTCATCAAATAGTACGTAATTTCACAAAAAATTCTGCCCAGTTGGTGTCATTTTTCATTAAAAAGGAAACGATGTAAAATACAAAAATTGGATGGCAGGGTTTGCAGGCTTGAATCCATAGACTTCATCAACAGCACCACATAGACTCTTTTTATAGCTTTTCAGATTCATGAACATGGATAGACACATAAAGTGTTATTTTGTCACTAGGTCTGTGGAAACTGCAAGCTGCACATTTTTCTCAGGACAGTTATGGGTAGCTACCTCTCTAGGGAGGAGGAATAGGAGGCAGCTGATGTGTGCTAGATGCCTTACTATAAAAAACATTCTTTTCCCCCAACCAAATAATCTAAAATAATCCTTAGATTTAAAATTCTTTATAACTTGGAAACAATCAGTCCTGTTAAAGATATGCATCAGTATGCTACATGTATAGAAACAACACCTTTCGTTATCAGCTGTGCTAGAAGATTATGTCTAATACAAACTGGTGATTAGAAAAATGTACATTAATGTAAATGACAAAATTACCTTCAGTAAAGCGAGCACTGAAGCCCCTGTGCTGGCTGATTGCATCAGATTGCAGTCGAATGTACATCAGATTCCTGGAGGATGTGATAGGAGGAGGACGCTGTGTTCCACAGAGTTTTCTAAGAAGCTGTGCTTCATTGCTAGGACCATCAAATACCTGTTATGAAAGATCAATTAAAGTATTTGGCTTCAATAGGAGTACTGAGAAGACTTTTTTTTTCATTCCCTCTCTCATGTTTCATACATTTTGATTGTGATACAGCCCTGGTATGGGCAGTGCAAACAAACTGTGCATTGCCTATCTTATGATTGTGATCATTTCCAAAAAAATGCATGTATTCAGGATGAAGATCCTGTAGCCTTTATAACAAAAATGCATCAAGTAACCATCATCCTCTGTATGTACCTGGTATAGAAGCAACTCTCCTTTAACAGTCCAGATACCCACACACATTTACTGCTTTCTGTTAATAGCTAACATGAGCTCCTGCCTAGCTTTTATTCAGTTTAGCCCTACATCTTGCCCCAGTAAAGACTTCTAAATCAGTTCTAACATGCAAATAGCGCAGCAGTGGGAGCTATGCCTGTATAAAAAGATACAGGATTACGATTTTTAGATATATGTACCCAATATCAAGGATCAGAGTCCATATATCTATCCTTTATAATAGCTTTAAGGTGTGGAATTGCACACATATACCTGAAGTGTAATTTAAGCAGAGGGTGAAGAAAAGTAAAAGAGAAAAGGAGAAAGAAAGTAAAGTTGGGGTTACAAAACTTCACTTTTTATTCTACCACAAATGCCTGCCTTCTCTTTTTTTTTTCTCCCTACAGCTGCCAAGTTTGTTTCCTTCCTCTCTGTTTCACCATCAGGAGGAGAAGGATAGTGAAGTTAAACTAATTAGTTTCTAGCTCGAGGGGAAAATGACCAGAGTCTCAGAGCCTCCCGCTAATCTTTCCTAGCACTCCAGCAGCCATGATTTGTTGCTACTGTGTTTGAAGCCATGGGTCAGTCTCAGAGTCAGTCTCAGAGCCCTTGTGCCTGGTTTCAGAAGTGATAGGCACTGGAGCCATCAGCACAGCTGCATGACCCACAGAGGAAAAGCCTTTGGGCTACTGGCCAGCAACAGCAGTTGAATTCAGTTCCTGTTTCAGTGTTAACGTCCTGCATTACCATAGACACCTCATCTAATATAACCTGTGACTCAGCTTCCTACAGCAAAATGGAGGAAAATGTGACTAGAAGGGCTGGAAGGTACTCAGGTGCTAGGATGTTAAAGGCTGTATAAAAGTCCACTTTGAGCAAAATAATGCCATTCAGTTAGAAGAAATGTATTTCCTGAGATTGTCTTCTTTTGCTTCAAAATGCCTCAAATTCCAGCAATTCTGTGCAAAGCAGCACAGACAAATTAAAAACTTCTAACTAGGCTGTGTAACACAATGCAATGTTTCTGTCTCCAGTATTCAAAAGCCTTTGAGCACATTAGTAAAAAAAATATATAAAAAACAGTAGCTGAGAGAAAGGTGACCTGTGTCAAATAAATCTTGGAGCTGAGAAACAAAGGACAAAACTCCTGCTTAATCCACTGGCATACCCTACATAGCCAATGCTGTATTCATGAATTAAACATTTGCCCTTGGGCCTGTAACACTAGCTAGCTGTGTGGGACCTTGCGACAGAGTATTAAGTGTACTGCAATGTCTGTAAAAATGAGTACCTGGTAAAGAGACCCAAAATACCCATCCATTCAACCTTCTTTTCGCTCTTGGCATCCTGCCACAGTCAGCCCTTTAATACGTAGTGTGCAGTGTTTATTCTTCCTCTGCACATACATTCTATATATAAGACAGAATGCCTGGACCTAAAACCCACAAACCATGGGATGTGCAAAAAAGTGATGACTAACAAAAAAACCCTCAGGAATTAAGGTACTGTCTTTCCCTAGACAGTAGTGAGAGGATTTTACCTGAACGCTAGAACTGAGAATAAGTATTCCATTGACAGAGTGTAGAGAGAGGGCCTGACTACAGTTCACATAAACTGCTGGTTTTGATGTATCTATGCCATTGCACAGCTGAGTGTATGGCCATTGACACATGGACTGTTGTGGACTCTAGTAGTTCAGCTTTCTCACTCAGTAAGATATTAAGGATGAGTAATATAAGAGATTAAGTAGGCATTTCATTCCAAGAGCTTCTTGGAATAAAGAAGTCTTTCTGTGGTAATACTGGGAGAAGAACATGAAGTCAGAGTAATGTTTTCTAAATCAAGTGTATTTGTGTTTCTGGGCAGCTTGCTTGAAGGATAGTACTGTCTCCTCTTTCAGAAACCCAGAAATTATTCCTAGCCTTTTTGACTTGCTAAAAATCTGATTCAAGCAACAGTTCACCGTAAGCATTAATGAGATACAGTAACAACTCTTAGGATTACGGCAACTACAAGTTAAGCAGGAACAGTAACACATTTTTTATGGCTGCATCATTCTCTCCCACCTACTATTCATTAGCTTAAACTATTTTATAGGGAGGATTTCAGTCTTGAATCTAGATCAGAAACCACGCTATTCACACCAGTTCAGGAAAGCGTCATGTCTCTCTGCAGCTTCTTAAAGTTATTTTGAAAACATCTGAGATATGCATATCTGTGGCTGCGTGAGTAAAGGAAAATGATGCATCCGCTTACTTAAAAGCCAAGTTTTCATTTGCACTGTGCAGAGCAGCAATTTGCTCTTCTCTTCCCTTTCCACAGTTAACATAACTGACTCGCTGCCTTCTTGTTCAAATGTGTCCCACATTTTGCAAAGGTATATGACAAAAAGAAGATAATTTTTGTCTTATGAGCCATAAAATCTCAACATATTCCCAGCTGTTCTCTCTTGGAAGATCCTATCCACCAGCACCTGGAATAAATAAAGTCGCACCTCCTCTCTAGTTCCCAGAGGCTTACATTTCCACATTCCTCTGTACTACTTGTTATACTGCAACAGGAAAGAAAAATAACACTTACTTAATGAAAGCCACTGAAAAGAACAAACTATTTCTCCCTCCACTCCTCAGTGCCTTGCAATACAAGCACTGCCTTCTGAGCCGCATCCTTGAGTTTCCGAATAGTTGAAACTCTTGCTGACTGGCACTGCTGGTGCAGCATCAGATACAATGCTGGTTAAAAATAAGTGCATTCACTATTTCTTTCCCTCTCTGTTCCTCCAAAGAAACAAATGTGTTTGTTTTAACACACATTCTCTAGATAGAACTGAGCTGGTACACAAAGAGAAATCAAAAATTTATTCCTTATGTATGGTGACAGTGACACTGAAAATTCTCAAAGATCTTATGCTTTCTACAGAATATAACTGAGTTATGTTTGAGATCAGAGAGAGTAAAGGCTATACATCCTCATTTAGCAGATGAAGAGATGTTCATCTGTTCTGAGAACAGATAAGGTACAGAGTTGAAGGCATAAAAAACGAAGAATCAGCTAAGTTTAGGCAGTTAAGTAAATGAAGAATGTGATTTTTGGTGCCCTGGACTGCTCTCTGAGCACTCCATCTATTGACTGCAGAGGGAGCTCAGAGCAGTTTCACCGTGGGTTACTGCTACCATTGCTGGTCATTTGGCTGAACCTAAATCTGTGCTCAGATTCACGTGTGAAATTATTGAGCAGAACTGAAAAATGCACTGGGCTTTTTGGAGTTGCAGCATAACCAAGAAGCAGCAGACGCGAGTATCTTCCCTCCCTCCATTTTTCTCACATAACAAGTGTGCAATGGAAAACATTACAGGAAAAAAAAAGGATATTTGCATGTATTCCCCATAGAAAGGGATTTACGGTAGAAATATTTTTTAAAAAAATTTCAGTCATAACACAGGGAAAAATGAGTAGATGTAGAAGGGGAAAGATGAAGAAAAAGGCCATTGGTACACTTAAGGGTGGAGGGAAGCCCCAGGAGAACTCACAGAGCAAAGAAATTCTATAAAGATAAGTAAAAATTAAAGAAATAAAAAAGGGTGGAACCACTGTGTCACTCATACATAGTAGTTGTTCCTATATTAGAGAGAGAAAAACAACCCGTCTGCTTCCTTAGCTACCCACATTTTCCATCTACACAGCTTTTGGAATGTAATTCCTAAACCATCCACAGTCAGACATCTACTTACATATTTTGAGGCACTCTGTCTCACGCTCTGTTCTCCTGTGTGAGGCATATAGCAAGGCTTGGAATGAGATGAACACAGATTCCATCCTGATATTGGTAACAAGCAGTTTTCTGTTTACTGGTGTACCAGGTAGAGAAAGAAACCCCATCCACTTCTTTCTTGCCCTGCTGATCCCTCTACATCAGGGGTCCTCAAACTTGTTAACCAGGAGGCCGGCATGCGGATTCAGTGGCAGGCAGTCATCTGCAGCTGTTTGGTTTCCCCAACCCCTGGGGGGGGGGGGGCAGGGTGGGTGTGTAAATATTTGGGGGGCTGGATTGGGGACCCTGGGGGGCCGGATCC
>JAVJGJ010000047.1:72899170-72942796 GCA_035590215.1 Microhierax caerulescens | reverse complement strand
GGGGGGTAGGGGGGTTCTGTAAATATTGGGGGGGCTGGATTGAGGACCCTGGGGGGCCGTATCCAGCCCGCAGGCCATAGTTTGAGGACCCCTGCTCTACATTACCACTGAAGACCTCTTCTCTACCTCATACAACAGACTCTCAGAGCCCTTC
Source organism: Microhierax caerulescens (assembly GCA_035590215.1). Classification (NCBI taxonomy): domain Eukaryota; kingdom Metazoa; phylum Chordata; class Aves; order Falconiformes; family Falconidae; genus Microhierax; species Microhierax caerulescens. The sequence continues at coordinate 72,942,642 of JAVJGJ010000047.1, read as the reverse complement.
GTTAACTCCTGGCTTCAGATCAGCATTCTCCCTCATCAATTTTCAAACTACCCTCCATTTGGTGGGCAACGATTGATGCCTGCATTAAATTCTAATCTCCCTCCTTGCTCACATTGCTGCTTCAGTTGTGCTTGCACAGCTGGGGCTCACAGGAAACTTCCTCCATCACCACCCCCAAAAATCAAAAAACCAGAAGCAAGCAACAGATACTCATATGGCAATAGAGGACAAGGGGTGTCAGTGCAAACTCCGCTTATGCAAAGAGCTCTGCCACAGTCATCTCCTCTGCTAGCTGAAGGACTGATGCCTTTCAATGACTAAAAAATCAGTGCCCATATCCAGCCTATAAAGGTAACGGGAGTTGTGCCTGTAGCTGCACAGAGCTCATGGAGTTGTGTACTCTGCAAAGGGTTTAGATAGATACATACATCCATTGGCATCGTTTAAAAGAGAAACTTGTACATCAGGTCTTTTCAGAATTTAGTCCTTAATTTGCAGATACTTTTTTTTTTTTTAATTTAAACCAGTACTGCCATCCCAGATGGCCTGAGTTTCTGTCAAGCAATTTGACTTTCCACTCCTGTGTGATATCACAGAAGGCTTAGAAGGTTTTCCTATAGATTTTCCTTTCAATGATCCTGCCGATGAATTTAAACCATTTAAATGAAAAGACATAACCATATTTCCCTATTTCAGAACCAGAAAAAAATGAACAGTCATTGTACAGATGCTTTGTGGACAAATGAAACCTTCAGTTCAGCTCAGCAAATGGGGACATATTTGCTTTTTCCTGGTTCAGTACAAAAAAGCTTTACGAGGCAATGCTATTAAAACTGACGCTGTTTTCAAAAGAGTCTCAGTTCCTGCCAAATTGAGTTTTCTGTGAATGACAGTTTATCAAGGAGAGGAAAGCTGGATTTTGGGCTACAGCCACTGTGCTTTATCCGACTGGTACTGATCACACATGCCTTTGTACTAAGCAAAGTGCAATCTGACATCGAAGGTCAGGATTTCATGCCCCTGCTCCCAAAAGGCCAAGTGGAGACGTGGAGAGTTCTTCATTGTCATGTCCTGATTGAGCAGCAACTTTCATTTCTGTGACATCAACAAAAGCTCACAAACCCACAGCAATGTGAAGCTTTTAAGAGATCAGCAGTTCTAATGAAGCAATTAAAGAGACAGCTGAGGAGCACCTGAATACACACAGTGCATCCATAAAGAAAACCAGCCAGCCACAATTCCCACTGGATGCAGACCCCCCTGTCTCCCGAGTTTGTAACAGAGCGTGGGCAATCTAGTAGATATGTGGGCATATCCTATGGCTTGGAGCAAGCTGTGGTAAACTGCACTGTATTTGGGAAAGGGTGTCATAACAACAGCCATCTATCTATGTATGAGGTTATTCCTGCGGTACTAACTGCAGCTCACACCACCAACAGGAAAAATGTGGTGCCAGGATGCAGCATGCACTGCTTTCAAGAAAAGATCCCTCCAGATATAAGTGGGAACATAGAAGAATGCAGAAATACATTTGTAAAGCCTGTTTCACTGGTGAAGCAAAGAGAACCAGATCATAACTACTTAGCTGTAAATTTAAGCTTTAGCTCATCAGTGAATAAATATGACTATGCAACTACCAGTCTGAAACCAACTGCAGCCTAGGTTGCATAGTAGGCTTCCTCTTTTGCAAGCATTGCACCAAACCCATTAAGGGAACTTTTGAAATTGCTATTGTTACTTACCAAAACATTGTCATGGTCACATGAATGGTGATTTTCAATGTCCAAATCTGTGAAATTCAATAGGACTCTGTGGCTGTAGTCAACTTGGATAACCCAAGAACAATCTACGTTGTTACTAGAAGGTTGAGGATAGTTTGGAGAATGGATTTCCCCACTGGTAGCTTGGAAAACACCCCCGCAGCCTGAAAGAGACATAATCAGTTTTAATCACAAGCTCTTTTATGCTTAGCGAGATTCCACCTATATTTTTAAACTAGGAACATCTCCATCTTTATATTTTCTACATTAAACTTTGGTAAAATGAGTGCTCCAGTTGTTGAAGTGTCCTGTCCATAACAAAAATCAATGGAAATTACTATCAGGAAAGTATAATGTTATCATTAATGGTGAATATGCAACAATAATGCTTGTGAGTAATGTTTCTTTCTAGCCACGGGCTGGTAGAAGATGTTGTAATGGCTGAAGTATTAGTGCTGCTATTCCTCTATCCTAGATATTGTAAAAGCCATCAAAAACACCGTTTGTATGAATGCCTCAGAGCTAGCATACTGAGAAAGCAATGACTATGCCTAGCTGATCATATGTGTGAGTAAACCATTTCTGAAAATACCAAGACAGCTAGGAGCTCCCCTTTCCCCACGAGCAGCACAACAATTGCAAGCCCCAAGTTTCTACTTCTCTACCCATGCAGCTGAGGGCACCCTCAGGTATTTCCAACCAGAACAGCTCCAGTACTCATGAATATCTAAATAGCTTGGAATGACAGATCCTGTGTGGGAAGTGCTAGGACTTTCAACAGGACTAATACAAACAAATGAACTTTTATATGTTGGAAAGGGATGGAGGAGGGTGAGAGAAAGACATTGGGACTGCTGTAGATGGAGGCAGCCTGCTGGAAGGATAAAAACTATACTGTTACTGTTTTCTGGTGAGTGGGTATTTTAGAGGCTAGAGGGGGTTTGGAGCACAACAGGCAAGATGCTGTAGAGGGATGAGAAAGCTTCAGGGGGCCTAAGTAGTAAAAATAAGATCTCAGAAGGGGATTAATTCAAAGGGCTATTGTAGACTTCTTTTAAAAAAAAAATAATCTTGCACCTTTCTCATAAAACTTGTGAGAATGGAGAAGTATAAACCTTGACAAACTAATGAATCTGAGTGCTTAATCAAGCAAAACTGCAAGAATTAAAACCCGTTTCTTCTCACTTTTCATTGCAATTATTTTCCGATAATTGGCCTTTTCATAAGAGCTCCCATGTAGAGACATGTGGTTGGGTCTTTAAAGCATGTCTCGTCTCTTCTTTTACTGATTACCAGTAAGGCTTTTAACAAATAATCACACGGGGGATGGATGAACCTTACAGAGTTCAAGTATTTACTAATCACTCCAAATATTTTTTGGAGTCAGCCGAGTTCTCCAAGTTAAGCCACGTTCTCAGATATTTTTCAATTTACAGTTTAAAACCAAAAGCATAATTCAGCTAAGAAGAACTCTATGTGGGTGAGTGGGTGGGAAGAACTGCTAGCATGCAAAAGCAGTTTTCTGATTACAGGAATGTCTTGATTAACTATATAGAGAAGAAACCCCAGCAAGGTAGACTGTTACAAAATACATACATAGGCCTAGATTTCAGCTAGTTAGCTAATTTATTCTCTGTGTGTCTTTCAGCATCTCTTAGTGTTACCGACTCCAGTAACACCCACATTCTCCTTCAGCTTTCAGCCCTATGCTGTTTGACTATTTAAATGTTTGCATGGCTGATCCTCGATTCTCAAACGTCCTGAATTTCTCATGGTATTAATCAGCATACTCACCATCTGGATTTTCTTGCCAGGAGGCATTAAACCCTTTCCCTGTCACTTCTCTATCTGTCTTGAAACGAACGGTGGCTGAATTGCCAGTAGTAGAGACTTGCAGTGGGTTCTGGGCTGATCTTGAAACACACAGCTGGACTAGTCTAGGAGAGAGGAAGTCAGGGCCACCATAGACCTAGAAATGGAAGAAACTGTCAAAGTTTTTCAAAGAAATTGTCTGCCACACAGAATACATGACAACTTTTTATCTAAGAGAAAAAAACCCTCTGCAAGTATTGAAAGTCCTATCACATTTTGAAATGTAAAGTAGCTAATACAGTTATTTTCTCTGCAGGTTTACTTGGCATCTGAACTACCTGGTGTAAGTATGAAATTCTAGCTGATTTCAAAACACCCTTGCATTAAATAAGAATTTTCTGCTTTGGGAACTTCACCACATTCTTCTTTTCCCATCCCTCCAGGGTTAGGAACTTGTTTCTGTTGGGATATAAAACCAGCTTTTTTTGTGTCCTTGTGCAAACAAACCATATTTCTTTGCAGGAATCTGTGCTGATATTTTGCACCCTTTATGTTTAAAGGCACAGCTAAGACTGTTTTTTTTTAAATTTGGGCTAGATTTCATTACTCTTTCTGATAAAACAAAACCACTGCAATTTTATCTACTTCAATGGCAGAATCAACATCCAAACTATGGGATTTTGGTCAAGTAAACTACATTTTAATAAAACTCTTCAGAAACAAGGAAGTGTACCATACATACTTGCACAGAAGACAGGTTCTGACTTTTAAGAGGGATTATTTCCTACTCAGAAGAGTGTGCCTCAGGCAGTTATAAACCAGAAGTTCTCTTAAACATTATCAGCAGTATTGTGTACTTTAGAATGCATTTTTAAACCAATTGAACTGGATTAGATGGCAGTGCTGAAGCCCTTTTAATCCTGTTCTTGTTTTCCAGAAGGGATGTAGGATTTCAGTTTGAGCCTCATTTATAACTGGTAGAACTGGCTCACTTTCCTCAGTCTTCACTCTTAAAGCTGAACACACAGGCTCAGTGCAATCTTCAAACTCAGACATGTGATTTTGGTGCCTAGTGCCTTCAATGACTGAATGTTCTTGGCTTCTTGCATCCTAATGAAATGCCACCTGATCCTCCCACCTTCCATTGGTATGTCCCTGGTAGGACAGCTGCTACAAAAGTCAGCTTGACAGTAACTTCAGCTGTGAAAACTGCTAAAGAGGTACACCAAATAAAGACTGTGCTATCGTCTTTATATGTCTAGCAATAGATACATTCTCATTGTATCAGCATATATTATGTATAAATCCTAAAGCTAAACTAGAGAATGGCAAGTTCTAACAAAACCAGGGAATAGGAAGATAAGACAACAAATCCCATCAGGATTTTCCCACCAGTAGCATGTCAAGTCTGCTCCAATGTTTTATTAGCCTTGTAAACACCACAAAGGTCAAAAAAAGCAATCCGTGAATCTCGGACAGTGGCAGTACTGTAAGAACCAGCCTGCTATCTGGCCCTTTTGCCTCTGATCACTTCTAGATAAGGGGCAACTCAATATTTTCATAAACTCTGCCTGATACTTTTTAATCTCAGAATAAGTTGGGGTTCTGTCCAAGCTAAGTATCTCAGCAAGTCTTACAAATAGCTGAGCTGATCGCACCACCTCTAGGGCTAAATGTAGTGCATTGCTATAGATCTATTGATCATGTGTTCACTAACTGCTCATGTGCCTGACACTGCTCTGCCATTGGAAGTATAAGGGAAAGATATTTTTTTTTACAGGAAAAAAAATTCAGTGATTCCAGGGTAATGTAATACCTCAGAAGCTGAAGCTTGCATCCCTAGAAGAAACAAGGAATTAGGGTTTTTATAAATGTCATAGTCTGTTAGATGTTCAGACCATATTTTGTTATAGTGGCTGATTACACAGGCTTAATAGCTTAAAGATTCTTATTTGCACTGAGACAGCACTTTCTTGTATTCTGCAGGGAGGCTGCATGACTTGAATGGGTAATGGTTCCTCAGTCCAATCGATCATCTCAAGGCATTCAAGAGAAGGCAGTATGGATGAATTCACAGCTCAGATTAACAATCTGTAATGAAGCAGTCACAGGCTGGGGTAGAAGCATGTTTGTTCGCTGGAAGCTCAATGTCTTCAGAAAAATCTTACTGCTTGTGGGGCCCAATGACAGCTGCACTTGTCAGAAGTCTGTTCAAAATGTGAATTGTAAAATGTGTTTGTGGTATACTCCCTGAGTCACAGCCACAGCATGAGATCTAGCAGAAACACATGCTCTTAATCACCTAAACCAGCCCAGAGAAGCTATGTGGCAGAGGAAACAGCAGGAGTTTCTAATATGCATCTAATAAGCGTCATGGATCAGCCTCTCCCACATCATCCCCGGTGCTCCCTGGGGCTATCAGCACACCGTGGGCAAAGGGACCAAACCCAGCTCTGATACAAGCCCTGCTGATTTCTGTAGTATTACCTCAGAAATTAACTTGGCCCAAGATGAACACTTACAGCTGACCTGTTGAAAGAGAATTACAGATGGGGAAGAAATATTGATGGAAATCTGAGGTTTGTGAGTCTCCTTTACACTGTTAACTGTTCAGCAATGCCCTTCTGCACAGTTTCAAAATAAAAAGCACAGTCAAAGGCAAGCTCTTTACAGTTAGGAGTGTATTTTCTTTTCTCTTTTATGCCAGTTCAATTAATCAGATGCTTTCATGAGGACTGGAACAAAAACAAGTCAGAGTGTTTCCATGACAAAAAAACAATAAAATGTTACTTTTGGCTACAAAGAGGAAAACCAATAGTTACCACATGAAAAAAGAAGAGGGAAAAAAGAATGGATGGAAAGAATGAATTCCAGGGTGTGGTTCACAAAGAGTCACAGGATGTCTGAGTTGCAAACAGATAAAAATAAAAATATTTAGTCTGACCAAAGTACCTGATCCAGAGATAAAATTATGTTGGATTGCATAGCGGGGATGCAGGACACTGCCATAAAGCCTGTGGTTTTAATCTGTTCTTATCATTTGCTTCTGCCCCGTTAGCTCCATTTATTGTTAACAGTCAGCATTCCAGAGTTATGAGCAACAGAAAGCTGGTTTTATGTGTTTGGTCACCCTCATGACACAGATTTTCTGGGAATAAAACTGATCCCTGTTCAGATATAATTGCCAGCAAAGAGAGAGACTGACTTTGACTGAGAATAAAGAATTATGGTAACACTTGAGGTTTCTTTATATTTAAATGAAAAGACCTGAGCATCTAATACAGAATTGAAAGTGCAATAGATTGACAGGTTTCCTTCCTTCTCAGCTCAGAGCTACATCTTGCTGTGGCAGAACATATTTATAGTTTACAAAAATCTGGTCCATGTTCAAGAGAAGAAGCCATAATTTAACATAATTTAAATTTTAACATTTAAAAATGGTCATTTTTCTCTATGTATGTATTTTCAATAGAAGCCATTTTAAAAATATCTTTAACTCTTTCATTGTGTCCAAAATAATGGCTTGTATTTTCATGAAACATTTCTATAAGATCAACCTAAAATTTGCTTCTGTATGTTTGTGAAAGGAATGGAATCTGATGGGGAAGAGAGAAAGACAGATCACAACAGTGTCATAAAAGAAACAATGAGACAGATTCAAGGAGAACGTGTCAAACACTTGAGCATGAGGAAGCCACGAGGAGAACTTGAGGATTCCACACACAGTATTTTTAAGTAACTATTATTGCACAGTCTTGATGAAACATATGGCAGTACTGGGATACTGACCTGGAAGGTACAGCTTGTTTAGGAGACACTGTCAAAGGGAAGGGAAGGGAAATAGGTGCTGCATTTTACAAGAACAAACATGCTTCAGAAAAATGTGCAAGAGAAATATTCAAGAAATTATGGTATAAAACTACAGTTAGCAGCAAAGCTGCTGCGATGGGAAAGATCTCTTAGAATTTTCCTACATTCCTCTGCCAGGTCAAAGGGGTGAAAGTTTCTAAGCAAAAGCTAAATGCATCCAGGTGAGCAATTTTTGTGTTTACTGGGGAATTTTTATTACAAGACAACAACTTATTTCAGAGAGTAGAGAGAGTTAATAAGACAGGGAGGGACAGCAGCATGCAGAGCTACTTTAGTACTGATTTTTACTTCCTATTAGAACTGGAAAGTTATTTGGCTTGAAGGAAAACAGGAAGCGGTAGAACTCACTATTCAAAGATAAGGAAAAAGTGAAATCAGGAGAGTAACTATGAGAAAAAGCAGACTTCAAATCCAAAGAATTTGTAGACAGCATACTCTTGGGAAGATAATGTTATAGTGAAAGAAGTTTGGAACCTTAGTGATTGCTGAAACACACTGTGTCAAAGGTATACCAGGAACCTCTTTTTTCCTAACACTTTCCAAACTTTTGTGTTTATGGTTTTCAGCCTGGACATACACACACAACTACAGGAAAGAAGACAACAAGATAAGAGTAGCTCCTGAAAATGGTCAACCATGTTCCTTTTTTTCCCCTCTAAATCTGACTCATCATTTGTTCTGTGTAGACTATATCAATCATGCTCTGAATGTGCAATTTTATAACAAAAGCAAGAAAATATATACGTGACAAGGTACATAAAGCTCCACCAAATACCTACAGTTTGGCAGGGGAAGCTGTTTGCTGCCACACAGAACCTTTGATCTTGCACTAAGACATGAAACAATTTTCCTCAGTAAGTTGATTTACGTTAGGTTGTCTGTCAGAAGATCAGAGACAGCTGTTGGGAACTGGATGAGCCAAGGTCAGGAGACAAGTAACTCAGAGGCATGCCAGTTCTGAGGGCAGGAAGGCAGGGAAGTTCAAACAGCAAGGTGGACATCTATGCTGATGAATGAGTAAGGCTGGAAAGAAGTAAAGCATAGCAACTAAGTTTGAAATGGTAAAGAAAGCAAGTCCAAAACCTAAGGTGATTACCTTGCACAGAGAGATAGAGCAGCAAACTATAGGATCCTCTGAAACAACTTCTTTATGCTATTTGTGTGCAGCAACACAACTCACAAACAATAGTTGTAGGGCAGCTCCCCCACTAGTCAAAAAAGCTGTCAAGCAAACGGTTGCCAGCCATCTGTACTCTTACTGGATCATGATGGCTCCTGTGTGACCATCTGCATTGTCCTTGCTCTACTCAAGAAATGGTCAACCATGGAAGATGTAGATTTTGTAGCTGTTTAATGGATTCCTCTGGGCAACGAAGGCATAACTGATGCGTTCAGGCAGATTAGCTTCAATCTAGTCACTTTAGGCACAAGCAACAATGAATCTGCAATACCACAGACTTTGTGAATACCCAAACTAGCCAACATAGGTCACCTACTCACAGGCACTGGTGTCAGCAATGCAACATACAGTCATACTTGCCAATGCTACTGATGGAAAATTCATGGAACAACTTCCTTACACCCAGATCCTACAGAAGTCCCAAAGTCAATAGGATACTCAAATACAGTGTCCATTTGGTCAAGACTTTCACTTCACTGATAAGCTAGGGAAGCCTGTTTCAGTGCCAGAAAGTTGGAGTTAAGTTATACATCTCTTCTACTCATACAAATGCCTAGCAATCATCTATCTGGCAACTGTATGTATATTCAGGACCTGCTTTGGGATGTGAGTTAAGTCTTCCAGGAATGTTGTGGATGAGTGTGCACTAAGGACCATAGGCTGGAGAAATCAAAGCTACAAAGGTGAGAATAGGCAGCAGTAAGTATGGGTAGGTATTGGACAGAAAGCTGTCTAGCTGTATGTCAGTCACACATCACATCACCCAGGAGAAGAGGAGAAGAAAGGCCCTAGCAGAGTGGTACAAGATCTCTTAACCATCAGGTTCATTACAAAAACGTTCAAATGTCACCTATGTATTAAATTGAAAGACCCAACAACTGTACCTCCATAAGTGATTCAAACATCTCTAATGAGAGCAATCCAGCAAGTCTATACTTCTAAAGAATTTCTTTCTGAAATTACTTCCTATACCTTCTTCCTGCACTGGAAATCTATTCAAATCTGTTAGCTGGGATTGTTCACCTGGCTGCTTCTCAACATGAGCACAAAGATGTAGTATATAGCAGGACCATCCAGTCTTACAAGTCCCTTAAAGATCAGTAAACCCTTAGAGAAGTACCTTTTCTCCTTGTTCCACCACCCTAAGCTGACTCGGACACTTCCTCTTCTTTTATTCTTTTTTTCTGAGTACAAAGGCTTTTCATAGTTTTCAGTGCTCAGGGTTATAAAACTTCCCACTTCCTTGAAAGGTCCCACACAAAGTCTCACCTTTGTTATCCCCCAGTGATCCGTTATTTTCCTATACATCAGGAAATTTTATCTTCACAGTGCAGTGCCCTATGCTTAGTTCTCTGTAAAAGGTAGACTTTTTAAGACTGAGTTTCTCAAAGCAGTTTTGTCTCTTGTTAGAAAGTGTACAGTGCCTAGCATCATTATTAATTAAGGTATACAGACTTTCCCAAAAATGGGAAATTGCAGTAAAATTGTTTGTTCTGTTCCTGCAGTTGTTGGGATTATCTGCTCCAGACAGAAAAGCACATAACTTGTGTATTTTTGAGTAGTAAATCTAATGCTCTTACCTCCAAAACATCATAGTTGCAGTTTGAGTGATATTCAATGTCGAGTTCCTGAATGGTGAGTTGAATGCTGCTACCAGGTGCTGTGTGAATGTACCAGATGCATTCCTTATTGCTTGGGTATCTGCTGGGGTAGCCAGGGCTGTGAAATGAACCAGAAGGGCCAGAGAGTTCTCCTCCACAACCTGATAACACAGCAAAGCAGCCGTCAGTGAGGGGCCCTGGAAAAGCTCACTGACACCTCTGCAATGAGGACAGGCATTAGCACCCATTTAATGAACAAATGTGAACACTGGGCTTAAGGGTCTGCTCTATCACAGGGAACAGAGGTCCAGCAGGGAAGAGAAACTCAAGAACAGCAGGCTGGCCCTGCTGGCCCTGCCCATGCAGTAAGCACTTCACCTCCTGGTTTGGCATGTTTCTCACTGTGCCTCAACATCTGCTTTGACAGAAACAGAATGTCTGAAGAAATAGACATACAGCAAAAGAAGTGACATCTTTTGTATTGGCCTCTAATTTTGATCAGTGCTAGAAAGCTGAATCAGAGCCATCCTCAGCTGTTAACTGACCTCAACTAATACACAAACCAAGTTATCACGGGGAGGGCTTCCTATTGTTGTAAAAATGCTGTTTCCCACTGCTTTAGAAATCATAAAATTAAAGACAATGCAATTTCCCTCAGCCCAGTGAGCATGATTACAAGCTGCCAAGTCACAGTGGATAAACTGGGTTTCTGACATTTGGTGGGTTTAACGTTCTTTTTTATTCAGTTGTAACTGCAATTGTAAGATATGCCATGTTTTAAAAGTTATGTATTTTCCTTTCTGATAAGAAATTGTCCTAACCTCACTCCCCAGCTCCTTGGGTGGTTAAGTTCTTGCATATTATGAGCTAGATTGGAAAAAAAAAGGCAAAACTGGATCAAATGCAGGCCCTAATTTGACAGCACAAAGCATCTGAACAACCAGGACTGCAGTTCTATCATTGCTTTACAGAGTTGTGGCAACTGCTGCACTCACCTATTTTTATTGTTCCCAGGAAGATGCTTTCCCTGACCCAGTCCCCCAGTGCAGGTGTCAGCAGGGTGGGAAGGCACAAGAGCCCTTCCCAGTGTCAGGACAGATTTAGATCAGCTACATTCAAGATGAAACCTCACCTTTAGAGAAGCCAGTAGGGCGGCTGTGTATCTGTCACACGCAGAACACAATGGAATTCTGTGTTTGGTCTGGTTTTACATGTGTGTTGCTCTGCCCTGCAGCAGCCTTTTTTTTTTCTTTCTACATTACAAGCCTCCAATTTCTTCATTTAGGCACTAGCTAATCTTTTGCTTACGCAGCTTTTATGGGGTCACTCAAGCATTGTAAGAAAAGCCCACGCTCCATCAATCTCTTTGGCTTTATTTCCAGAGGGAAGGCTCTGTCACATAGCAAAAAAGCCCCCAAAATACTTAATAAAACCATTTAACGAACCATGAGCTCTATATTCCCAGGGGCAAACACTGTGGTATGTCAGAAGTGACAAATAGCATCTGTTATCAGAACTTTAAGTTACAGGAGTTATTTTACAACACAAACCAAATAAACTACCCCTCTGACCTGCCCAACTAATCTACACAGATGTGTAAACCTCCCCTAATCTCTATTAAATCTATGCATAATTTGCAACTTGAAGAAGGTATCTTTGGCCATTGCACCGCTTAACACTTGTTTTTTCTTCAGGAAGCTATAGATCAAGATTAAATACAAATACTTTCCTCAACACCTTCTGTGACAAACTTGTGGTTGTTGAAGGGTGGCTGCTAAACCCCATAAGCATTTGCCATCATCTCTACCATGGGATTTTACAGCTCCTCATTGAAAACTTGAGTTTGGCTTTGCCACAGTTGGCTGTAGGACTTCAAGGACTGCAAAATCTATGAGAGGAAAGAGCAGCAGGTCTGAAAGGGAGCAAAGCAAGAAGAAGCTATTTTAAACTAAAAAAGAGCCATCTAAATACAGGTGTGAGGAAGACTCCAGCCATGCCAACAACGTAACATAGATCTCTGTCAGTCCATCACACAGGACTCACCAGAAAACCACCGTTCAAACACAAGAATTCCCACAACTGAACAACAGTTAGCTATAACCCAGGAAAGACTTTACATAGCTGAGGTTGACCTCACAGGTGAATTGGCACAGGCTTAGTTCTCCCTTTTTCCCCACCTTACTGCACAGGTTGCTCCATAACCCTGAGGTGGTTTGCCCTGCAGCCACAAAGCTACAATGTCAAGCTACCCGATGTCTCAGTCAAGGAATAAATGCAGCTTTTAAGTGTATTTGAAACCAATCCTGCCTTCAGTCCCCAGAGAAACAGATCCATGAATATGTCAGCAGAGAGACGGAGAGGAAGAAAGCTTCAGTGGAACCCACCAGCCCATTTTTTTCCCCAGTGCCATCAGAAGATGGCCTAATTTTCCTCAAAAGAAACCAGATCGTTGGTTTTATAGCTGGAGAAAAAAAAAAGGTGTCGGCAGGGGGGAGCCCTACAGCTGAATCTGCAGGGTGAGTTACTGTCTCTCCTCTCCCTCAGCAGCAGAAATGACACAGCGGCTGAGGACAGACTTCAGGAGGGAAAAGCCGCCTTGCCAGCTTGGGAAACAGAACGATTTCTCAACAGACAGACTTGATGGCTCGGCTCCTGAGGGGTGGGAACGGGGAGGCAGGGGAGTTTCAGCAGACGAGAACAAAGCCAATTGCCATTTATCTCAGCCTGAGGAAAGCTGGGAACATTTTAAACTAAACAGGCAGTTATGACTCAGCTTCTCCTACTAAGAGTTTCCTGATAGCCACAAAGACGTGTTTTTTTTTATTTAAACCCGAAGTGGCTCAGATGAGTGGAAAGCTTGTGTGATGGGCTTTGAGGCCCTGACCTTTCTTTCTATGCAACCCTTGCAGGTAGCATGCAGATTATTCATGCTCCCTCTCCAGGGTGGTTTATATTTTCTCTGAGCTGAATCGATATTCTCTGGATGAGGTGTGTGAGGCACATGAATAAGAACGTCAAACTGGTTTTCATGTGGCATTTCTTTTCTTCCAACTACAAATGTTCCCAGAAAAGGCTCTTTGTTAAGCGAAATAATTCTTCTTACATGCTCCAGTAAAATGGAGGTAAAGTTTAGATGGCTGTGATTAATTTCTTATAATGAATGTGCTGAACTCATGTTGAAATCATTTATTATTTCAAACAGATCAGAAATTGCTCTAAGTTTATGCCGAAGTATTCACTAATACCTGAAAAAAAGAATCCCTGATTTTTGCAAATATGTGAACTTCACACCTGAACTATTTTGACTGGCCTGCATACGCAAAGCAGAAGCCTCTATATCAGAGCAGAAACATAATCTCTGAATTCTCTGACCAGCTGGCAGAAAGTCTATATATTATGTTTCTGCTTTTATATGGATGAGGTAAGAATCAGTACTGTTGAGCTTTTTTAAAAAAATAGATAGATGCTAGATGGTTTTAACAAGATATTTACAGAAATACTTAAGAGATAAAAACAAATATTCCTGCCTTTAAACTCACTTGCTACATCTACATCTATGGAACACTAAAATGAGAAAAAATCAAATTATGGTAGAAAATCTTTTTGAAATGCTTACACATTTTGTATGTGAAAGACTTGCCAAGCCTTAGAATTTAAAAAAATGAAATAAAAATGTTCAGGGATAGTGTTTCAAAACAAGAAGCAAACTTCAATTCAGTGACTTTGCAGCTTACATTTTGGTTCCTGGAATATTATGGGTTCTTATGATTCACAAAACTTTTGTCTTGACTATTCTAAAAAGATTAATTTTGAATTTGATCCCTGACTTATTCAGTGTCTTCCCCATTTTCATTAGTCACAAAATTATTACAGAATTATCCCTTTCTTTGATTGGATCACAGGTACAAGCTACCAAGGAAAAGTTAACTACAAGTATTTCCCATATTATGTGTGTGTTACCTATGAAAACAGATCCCCTGCCTTAAGATGCTTATACTAGGCATTGCAATCAGTCTTGGCAGACTTAAAATAACCTGAGGAAATATCAAACAAATTACATTCATGTGCATGGTGTTCACACTGAAGATGCAGATGTAGATGCATATTTATTTTTATACCTATATGAATATATGTGGATTTATGTATGGATTTTGCATTTAAAACGAAAACTTCAGGAGAAATGCCAGTCCTGGTCTTTTCAAACATTCATTTGTATGTACTGTATCCATTTCCTGTTTTTTGAGCAAGCTAAGAAATACATTTTGATTTAACCTGGAATGTAATTTCCATACAAAAGTAGCCTGCCTACTTTATTAAGATATTGAAATAAGAAAAGTTAAAATTATGATGTAATCATAGCAGCTAATTAAACTTCCATCTCTGGCATCACCATTAAACGAATACAAACCTTCTCCCACTTGCAAACATCAGATTAGAGTTGGCTTCTATTAAAATAATGGAATTTATGCTGTTTATGGCAACAAAGGAAAAAAGATTTGGTCTTTAGGGGTAAATAAAATTGTGGAAGCAGAACCTATAAATTGCTGCATGACTTCAGCTCTCACTGAAATAGTAGTGAATAATGTGAGACCAGTCGGTTCCTATTGAAACATCTTTAAAAGTTTTTCTCAGCACAGAAATACATGGTCGTGCTGTTTGTGGACAGATTTACAGACAGCTGCACTGTGGAAAAGTTCTTGTAGCTGAACTGTATACAGCGTATGCTCAGTTTGTGCAGACCTTCTTGCAGTTATTTTGGAAACTTCAGCCCTGCAGTTAAACTGAGAAAAAAAAGGGACGGGAGATATTCTTCTAGTAGTATAAAGGTTCCGGAACTCCCTTGAAAAATGCTTAAAACAACTACCTAAGCTGCTGTTAGTTGCTAGGAAATCAGACAACAAATAGAAAGTTCGGGAAACACACATTTGGTGTCTTTGCTTTCCTCTGGCTAAAATCTAAGTAGTCACTGAAGATTGTGCAAGGGGTGATTTATAGATCTTTCCATATTACTGCCTGTTTGGTTAGCAGATGGTGTTCATTAACCAAAGAAGAATCCCTATTCTCATAAATAATTATAGCTGAATAGAGAAGTACTAATCTGTGGAAACCTCTATTATTTGTAAGGTTTTCAGATTTATTCATGGGTATGTTTTAGCCACATGCTAGAAAAATCCGTTCCATAAAGTTTAAAGTGAAATGGCACTGTTCCTGTGAAATCAAAGTTAGTGACATGAAAGGATTCAGCGTAGTTCCGTTTGTTGTGCTCATCATGAAATTTTTCACTAACCATTAACTGAGTATAGCTGCAAGTAGCGTGTAGTATGAACATCTGCCTGTACTACAGTAATACTTGCATGAAGTAAAACTTGGATTTGATTCTGAAAACTTTTGCTCTCTTGAGTAGGTTTAGTTTATAGAATAGTATCCAATGGAGCAAGCGAGATAATTTTTGTGATGTGGGTTTATGCAAGAGAGTAAAATTTCAAGTGAGAAACTGTGGTGTGCTTTTGCGTTCTTTTTTTTCTTCTCTGTGGTTTCTTCATCACCTCTATAGCTTTGATTATTATTGTTTTATCAGTCCCCTGAATTCTGGTATTTTCTTCAATGCGTTCCAATGTGAAATCAGTAAGATGGATAACAAACAAAGAGACTACTCTGGGACGCAAAGACATAAAGGCAAATTTAGCCATTTAAGCAGGAGCTGAATCCTCCAAGATACTGAACAGCCACAGCTCCAATATCAGCTGTTATGTTAATAGTGTTCAATGTTAAAAAAAAAAACAAACCCACACCATTTTCTAGCTCTCAGACACTGATCAGACTGTTCAGCAATAAGCTTTTAAGGAAAATTTTGGCCCTTA
The DNA here is from genome assembly GCA_035590215.1 of Microhierax caerulescens. Lineage (NCBI taxonomy): Eukaryota > Metazoa > Chordata > Aves > Falconiformes > Falconidae > Microhierax > Microhierax caerulescens. The sequence continues at coordinate 72,926,558 of JAVJGJ010000047.1, read as the reverse complement.
TTCTAATGTATTAGTTTGGGGGGTGGGAGGAGGTCCAGTTTGCTGAAGAAACAGAAATTAATTAATCCTTAGCTTTCATAGAGAACCACAATACAAAAAGGCAGCTCTGAACATGGTATCACTCACAACTCAAAAAACCTGCTCAGGACTTCGAACGGTCAGATCCCATGCATCCTTAGACTTAATGTGACAGAAAGACACTGAAAAGGAATGGTCATTTTTGAAAACTAAACAAATGGCGATTCGTCAAAGGCTGCACAAGAAATCAACCACAGAGCTATGATTCAGGCTTAGGAAATCTGGGCCTCAGCTCCCTCATTGACCTGCAATGCAACATTCTTTCCAGCAATCCTAACAGATGCCTGGCAAATGTCTGCAGTGAATGGTTTCGGCATCCTAATTTAATCATCTAATCTAATCTAATCTAATCTAATCTAATCTAATCTGTTTCTGTTACTCTTCCCTGAAGAACTAACAAAATATTTGCATTTTACCTGACACGTACTGAAAACACTAGTCTTTAGTTATTGTATGCCTTTTCATAATATTCATCCTCTGAAATACAGACCCAGGCTAATGAAAACTTCTCTTCACATGAGCCAAACAGCCTTCTCCACACCTGTCCACCAAACATTTCTTAGGGAAATCCAACAAAAAGAAGATGATGGTGAAGGAAAAGAGCAATACAATACTTCGGGGCTACATAATTATTTTCTCAATAATGTGCTGTGCTTCCTTTTTAAAGGGGAAATTAATATGTCATAGAAAACAGAATAGTGGGCATAAATTCTGCGTATTCTGAGAAAAACCAATTAAATTTACTGACAATCAAGCAGCCAAATGAGTAAGCTTCTAATGAAATGCAGATGTATATATAAAGCAGTCAGCTCCTACATGCACATCGCCTAATAAGGTAAGTGACAGGTCTAGGAAATATGTGTCTTCTCAGATAGTGACAGTTGTCACTGGTGTAATTTTGCACTGAGAGACCTTTGCCCTTTTGGCCTCCTGATTTTTTTTAAGGAAAGCAATTCAATTGGCATGCCATCTTTGCAATATCCAGACTGCTACCAAGAATTTGTTCTTTCTCAAAAGGCCAATATATGCCCCCAAATATATTTTCCTATATTAAGCTTCCTAATAAACAGTAGAAGTGGAATGAGCATCTTGCAGATTCAAGCTTTCCTCTGGTGAATAATCCCTCTTGAGGCCTTGGCTGGAGAAGAAAACATTAGTGATTTAGCCAAATCAATTCTAAATCCAGCTTCATCAATGAAAGCCCCTTACATGAACAGTGTTATTTCAGAACCACGACCACTTTTAATTTGAACTCTTTGCACTACAGCGTTCCATCCAAGTTAAAATTATATAGGACACTTTTAAGCATAAATAACAGCATTCTCCTAAGATCAGTTACTAATTGTGTCTTTGGGAAAGCCTAATGACTAGGTTTCCTTCAGTAACTCAGCAGCTGCAAAGCAGTGGCTCAGCAACTGGCAAGATCACATGCAAATGTTTCAAATCAAAACACTCAAAATTTGTGTCGTGTGGCAAGAGGGGTTCCTTACATCAGGTATCAATGAGGCTTTCCGTGATCGTCTCATAACTGAGCAAAGTTGCCAGAAAGAGTGAACTGTATCAGGCATATGGTGGCAGACATAAGTACTGCTCTCTTTTATCATCAAAGCACGTGAATGCATTTGATACCACATAGATGCTACGCAACTGCCAGTTAAGGAGCACATGGGCAGCCTGAGAAATAGCTCACAGCAGCCTGAACTCTAGAGCACTCATTTGTCACTTGAGTACAAGTAAAACTCTTCTCTCACCAGCACAGGTAGCTTTGTTATTTTCTTGTCAGGTGAGATTTACCAGGTCCAGGTTTAGACTCTCTTAGGGATTTGCCCACAGGAAAGAGGGGACCCGAATGCTTCACTCCAAAATATCCAGTTCAAAGGCTGCATCTTCTGATTGGTTCCCCTAGATGAGGAGCCTTTCTCCAGTGAGCTTTTTTTGTGCATTTGAAAGATTTTCAAAAGGGAGAAGTAAATATAGCACCCTGACTATAGGAACTTGTCTAATTTTATCCAGTCGAGGGCAATGGTATATGCCCAGACCATGTAGCCACCAAGAGTAAGAGGAATACCCGTATCTGTGCATGATACTAGTCAAGAAAAAAAGGAAGTGCCTGCAATGAACAAAACGATGACAAGTGTGGTCAGCTCTTGGAGGAACTTGCACTCATATTACAGGCTGTCAGAAGTCGCAGTTGTGATGTCAGAGCGAGCAAAGACATTCCCTAGGAGCCTGCCCTGTCTGAACCCACAGATCCTGCTCTGCTGCTTAGATACAGCCCATATTAGCAGCCTGGGCCCTGTGCAATGTTAGTCTGCAGCTTAGTGTCCAGGAATGAAAGAAGAGCAGTGCTGTCTGACAGAGAAGTAAATGTGTCAGTGTAGAAAAGGAGTGCAGGGGGTTGGAAAAAGGCTGGAGAGTCCATAAAATGTTTGGAGGGGGACGTGGAGCGAAAGCAAAGAGAGCTTACCATGCAGGCAAATTCTGGAAAGCTTTGAGAGCTTTAGAAAAGCAAGTTAACCCAGCACCATGGCTACTGTATGGAGCTGATGTCATCTGGCTGTGCACAAAAGCCTCCACTTTTTCTTCTTTTGTGCAGTTCCAGAATGACATCACCTCAAAGCACAAGAACCTACCTTTGTGCTGCCGCACTTTCCCTGCTGGCTCCTGCCACACATCTCACTCCTCCCGCATATGTCCCTCCTTTGCCCAGAAATGCTCCTTGACCTCTGCTGAATGCAAAACACCACTGTCTAGTCAACGAGAGCCCTTTGGGAGGCTGCAAACGCCAGCAGCGCAGAGGAGCTCCTATTCAAACAATGTATAGCATGCCATACACCTCAGCAACCCACAGTGGGGCCTCTGCAGCCGATTTCAGCTGCTTTACAATGCTGTGAAAGCTGAATGGTGTGAACTGATTAGACAGACAGGGCAACTGTGGTGATTTAATTATTTTCAAGGTTGGATCCTCTTTGATGGGATGTACAATGGCACACGACTTAATCTTGTTATAGTCCAATATTGCTGTTAAATAAGCGGAGTGAAAAAGTTGCATTTTTAGCCTCACTTATGAAGAAACTGCACACATAGTTCACAGTTGCACAGTCATTAACAGATTGGTTTGTAACTGGTGTGCATGCTTGCCTATTTTCTTTGTGATGCGCAAGAACAGGAGAAAAAACACCCAAAGTACATCCTGGCCAATGTTATTTCATGCAAAGGAGGGGGGTGGGAGGCAGCTGGAAGTGAATGTGCTACCCAAGAAAACAAGCACAACTAAATAAAACTAGAGAGAAGCCCACACAGAAACACAAATTTAGAGGAATGAGGCAAACCGAGGGCTGAGTGTTTCCCATTAGAAACCCCAAGTCATCCATGACTTCCCTGTAATGTATCTCCTCCTCAGTACAGCTGTTCTGCCAATGATGCTCATCTCTGTACCTAGTCCTGCAAATTAAAGCACATTTCACTAACAGCTCTCAGTTTCTGATCAGATGATCTTATACGGTATGTACGTGCAGAAACATCCACTGGGAAAGTGTTTGAGGAATTATGAGGAACTGCAATGCTTTTTAGAGCTGTAACAGGTTATTCCTTCTTAGCTGACATTGGGTGGCATAAGCTGGGACTCCATTACACATACAAGGAAGAACAAAACCTACCTACCCAGAGGATACCTGGCTAACTTACCATTAACATGCCACAGCATCTGGAACCCACTTCTGGTGTTCAATCCATCAGAATAAAACTCCACATGCAGGCTGGTCCCTGTAGTACTCCCTGCCAGTGGAAAAGACTGTCCACAGAAAGTGCCTATCAGGTTGGATTGTACATCAGGCCCATCATAGAGCTGAAATGAAACAAAAAATATCCCAGTGAGTACAAGGCAGCTTCCCAATTCTTAATGTTTTGTACGGGATGTCGAAGGAAAAACAGTGAGACTTCTCACACTGGCCACCTTTGCACAGCAATATGAGCTCTGGGGAGCATGGAAAGATTTGGATGAAATTATGATCAAATATAACTGCAATATCATCACAGAATCATAGAATGGTTTGGGTTGAAAGGGACCTTAAAGCTAGTTCCAACACCTGTGCCATGGGCAGGGACACCTTCCACTAGACTAGAATATCTCCTTAAACCTGGCTGCACACTGTGTACAGTAGGAAGGTTTTGCTGTTTCTGTTTTGGTGTGTATTGAGGTTTGCTGGGGAAGAAGATATAGGGCAAATGGCAATGAACTAAAACAGAAAGAAAAAAGGGATGTCATGGGTCTGATGTGGCTGTTCATCTAATATGCTCAGTGCCTCTAAACCCCTCAGCGACAATTCTGGTTACATCTTCACTTCTTTAAGACTACACTCAGGTGATTTCAGGACTGACTGGCTTGTGACAGAGAAAACCAAGGAGTCAGCATCACCAGGGCCTCCCAGAACAGTCCAGAAAAACTGAAAACCAAAAGCAAATTAATTCCTCAAAAACCACAAGGCAAACTTCATATGTGTTTATTTATTGTTTCATAATCTTATGCTAGCGTCCTGCTTTGGAGAAGAAGTAGACTGAGCTATGCTTTCTGAACTTTTGTACTTAGAAACACTTTATGTTTGATCTCCTAGTCATATTCTACATGACTGTACCTTGACAGTCATTGTGTTGGGAGACGTAGCCAACCTGAAAAATCTTTCTGTTCCCCAACACAGGTGAGAAATCCTCTATCTCTCTCTTAAAACAACACCACTCTAAAAAAGCCCAACCCAAAACGAACAAATAAATGCTAAGGAAATACTCCTGTATTTAAAACCTGGCATCTGCAGTTTGTCATATATGCACATCTAAATGAAAACACTTAATACATGTTTTGATGGGGTAATAATGGATACTTAGTGTTTGTAGGCCTCTTTACATTAGTTTTCTCCAAACAGGTTTAATTGTTCTTCCAAATTATGCTGTCGTGACTTTTTTCATATCCAGTAAACACACTGAATATGCATCTATGTTCCTCACCAAATATCCCAACACCCAATCTCATTTTTCAGGGGTAAGGAGTACAATTTTTGCAAAGCTGGTAAAAATGAGACATTTTAGCTAAATTACCTTTGACTTATAATATCAGACTGACAGTGTTGTCAAGTTAGGAGTTGCTTTATTATTTTTGTAACTATGGTTCTTAAAGTTTAGAAAAACAGCAACCCTTGTGCTTTTTTATCACTTTACCACAGTTCATCTCATCTTCAGTCTCACGGAGCACATCAGCCTAACAACCCAGCAAACTACTGGCACAGAAACCATGTCTGACCATTCTCATTGTGAATTTCTGGCATGCTTGCTTTCAAAATTTCAGCAAAACCTTTTCTCTGTTCTAAAGCCATCACCGTAAAGTTCTTTCTGTGCAAAGAATCAAATCTGTGATCTCTAGAAAAACAGCCAAGGTTTATTTATCTTTCCTCTCCATTCTAATCTCTTTTCCAAATACCTCTGATTCCACTAGGATTTCTCCTACACTCAACACCCATAGTATGGAAGTATGATATTACAGTAAATATTTATTAACCATGCTAGCTACTAATTTCTGCACACGTTTTCTAGCAGACTCACATATGGGGATGAGTAATTAAACCCTCAAGTTTTCTGTCCAAGATGTTGGTCTTGCAGGACCTTTGGAAATCTTGTTGTTGATTTAAGATGGAGTTGGGGCCAAGAAATCTACTCAAATGGTTTCAAATCCTCAAGAAGACAGTCTAGTTTGAATGCCATTTTTAAATAAAAAATAAATTGGATGTAGTTCAGCCAGAAGTTAAGGGCAAATTGCATGAATAATTCTATGGTAATATTCCATGGCCTATTTTGCATGTGTTGACCATGAATCTTTTTGGTTTTCAATCCTCTAAGACATTGAAAGGCTCAGAGAATGGGAAGTGTATTGGAACTTGAGACCTATCACTTCATTTGGTATAATTTCTCTAGGAGAAATCAAGAAAGTTTCTGATTGCAGACCTATTGCTGGTAGTTCTTGCAAAGCCTTAATCAAATGTGTTTGATAATATGATATGAAACTGTCATAAGGATTAAATGTTAAGAAGTTGAACATCTGTCTGTTTTCTTTCCAAGAATAAAGCTTGAAGGACCGCCTGACAGACAGATGAGCTGTCCCATGCCCAGCATTACAGTTATGACCTTCCTCCAAGCCAGGCTAAAAGCTTTACGCATTTTTTTACGGCTTAAGTTCAGCAAAATGAAATGAAGTCAGATCCAATTAGATTTTTTAACAGCACTACTTCCTTTGAAAGCTTTGTGGTATATACTGCTCATATTTCTGTGGCTTCAAGCCACGGAAATCTTACACCAGAAAAGTATGAATGGTGAAGAATGAATCAACATGGAGATCATGAATCTGTGCTCTGAATAGAAGCAACAACTATATTAAAATACATTCAACCATCAGCTGTTACCTTTAGTGATTACATACAAAAAAACATTCTAAAGAACTGTGGACACATCATACCCAGAAACTTTCAAATCCAAACAAAAAACGCCAACCTTCATGAGTCTCTTGCAACACTGATTCTTCAAGGGAGTGTTATTTTTATCTAAGACAGCAAATGTCACATTTCTATGTAGTTTCCCCTGAAAACAGTCCTTCAGCTTTTCAAAACACAAAGAGCAGTTCCTATGGCAACCCCTTCGTGCCGTGCTGCCCTGTGGGTCTGGGTTCAGAGCAGTTTCACAGGAAATTCGAGTGCCAGGCCAGCTGTAATTCATTGAGAGAGGCAGAACCGCGACCGCTAGAATTACAGTGGGGTTTTTTGAGCTTTCATTTCTAAATGAAGGGAACAGCTGTGAGTTTTCACAGGGCATTTTGAACTTCTCAATCCACATTTTGCTCTCACAAAAATATGGGCAAGTGAAACTGAAGCTGCACACAGATCTCATGAACCACAATTTCTCTTCTGATCTCCGAGATAGTGTTTCTTGTCTAAGGGGCTGCCTTGTCAGCTGTGCTACCCTAAACTGCTGCAAATCGAGAGAAGGTTCTTCCCCAGGCTATATGAGGCATGGTATTCCCTTGAACTGCAAGACAATTGAATTTCAGGGCAGTTTATTAGCCACTATGGTACCATACTGAGTCAGGAACTGGGGATTGGGCTCCCTCCCAGCTCCTTATTGGGAAGAAAGCGATTACTCCCTTTTCTGTGCAGTTATTTGTTTTGTAATGTATTTATTTGTTCAGACCTTTTAGCCCCCATCAGAAAATCCAAGGGCTTCATAATGATTTTGGCAGATGATCCAACAGGCAAAATATGCAAACAGCTGCAGCACATGTTCAGATCCTTAGCCTCCCCTCTTGAACCAAAGCAATTGCCTAGCAGCACCCAGAGCACTCCATTTCATCAGCTTGCACCCCAGCACTGGGTCCAGGAGGGGATGCAGTACGTTCAGACAAATTATTAGGCATGAGTTACGAGAAACTACTTATCAGGCTGACACAAACATAAAAAGGGGAGGTACTAGCTCTCTAAGGGATGAAGCAAGCTGTGGGACTGCCCTGCAGCAAAGTGGGAGCTGAATCGTCTGCTGAACGTTGGAGTCAGGCTGGGACAGCAGGGCCATCCAAGGCTGCAGGAAGGGTTTGGCTTGAGTAGCTCTCCCAGAGGAGACACCCTGGTCACCAGTATTACATTTTGGCTTTTCTGACTCTTCAGCCTGGCAATAAGTTGCTGACACCAGTAACAATGATCTGGAGGCCACAGCTGTTCAACTCTCTTTGGAGGAGCAAAGCAAAGCAGCATGACCTGTGTCACAGAGAAGCTCATTGCTAGAACTGGAGCAAGGGCTCAAGGACTGAGCTGACTGGAAAATGGAGTTTCTGCTGTGTAGAAGGAAATGAAGATCTCGAACAAATGGGAGGAAAGAAACACTGAACGTGTCCCATTTGGGCATACTCAAAGCAGGGACATTTTTCTAGGTGACTGCCTTGTCAATATTATTCCTTCTTGCACAGCAAGACTGGCAGGAGCCTTCCAGACAGGTAGTGGGACTCTATCTGTTCAGTTTCCCTGGCAGAAAACTGATATTATTTTTTTTTAGGGCAAAATTTCAGTTTTCTCGTGGAGAACTTTTATTTCTGTGCAAAGGCATAGTTTTTTTCATCAGAAAAATGATTACAAAGGAAAACCCCCAGCCCAATGTGCTCTGGAAAAAAGCTGCTTACATACATTAGTCAGGCATAACACATTGTGTTGACCCAGAGGTGATGGAGAGTCTTTAAAGACAAACTTTCATATGAGGGGGAAATCCATCCTATGAATACTGATGGTTCTCATTTTATTGTACTATAAATAATTCTATTATCAGCATCATTAATTCTTTATATAATCATTCAATAATTCTCTCAATTTGAATCTTTAACCAAATTGTTTTCAGTCTGAAAGCCTTTTCACAGGGACCAGCAGCAACAGCCCTGGGCTGTATTTGCAGAACTGAGAAAAGGATGTTGTGCCTTGAATTAGACCAGAATAGCTGCAAGTCTCCCACTTATTGCTGGAGCCTCTAGGACATCCTCGAATTGCTATTCTGACACACACAAGTATCCCTTTCACACGCACAAGTATGCTATTTTGATACACACAAGTATCCAAAATAAAATGGGATTGTTCTGACTGATCTAAACACTAGAGGCAGTGATTACAGGTATCTGAGCAGCTCTTCCTGAATGGGTCGGGTTTTGGAAAAGAAATTTTGATGGCATAGCAACAAATATGTTACCAGAAAACAAAATGAAGCAAAACACAGACAATATAATCACCACTCAAGTAACAGGAGGCACTTTAAAGTGCAATCACCATTAATTGTTAAAGCAAGAATCAACACAAATAAAAAGAATCCATCTCCAAGCAATGCATTTCTTTCTAGAAGAACTAGAGTGCAAACTTAAGAATCTGCAGGTCTGTCAGACAGAGAAAAAACCCAAACAAACTACAGCTCCAAGATGTGGCACATTGTGCTAGCTCAGCATCACAGCAACACATCACATAGTTTTCACGGAAACACTGGCAACTTAAGACTTCGAGCATCTTACTGTGGAGCCTTGTTACTTCTACGCAAACAGGAGAGAAAAAGAAGGCCACGTTTGTGCTTGCATGACAAGAAGCATTTGCAACTGCCACTAGAAAAAAGCCCTCCTTAAGACCTTATTCTAAATAATGTTTAAATACCATTATTTAAATATGTTTATGCCCTAGATGACCTTTAATGAAACTCCTTGCTCTGACCACTGAAGGCAAATACCTTGTCTCCACACAACGACGCACTTTCACCAATTAAACATTTTATTCCATAGTACAATGGAGTTTGACATCGTGCATCACAAGACATACAGGCACACTGTAGTCTTGCTGGGATTTATCTAACATATGGAAATGTATAGATGTCTACTTTTTTAATAGTAGGAGTTGTATCTGAGTCTGTGTTTTGTCACGTAACCTGAGCCTGAAATACTCAGAGCCCTTCAAAACTTTCAAGCAAAGTTAAATTCCACATTGGACTGCAGAGGTATTTTTTTAAAAGGATTTTTCGTCTCTTACATTGCCACTTACTATCTTCTCAAAGAAAACAAGATTTTCTAACTACGAGCAAAACTGCTCATTCCTGCCTTTCTAGGAAAGGTTTCTTTCTGCAAATGATATAAAACAATTCTCTTCAGCAAGTCTCTGGTTTTATTGTAAGAATGTAAGAAATGCTGGGTGTGTCTTTGGGTTAAATTTTAAAATTGTTTTAGATATAGAAATAGGAAACAACTGCTGTTTAAGAAAGGAACACCTAGGAAACACCCGCCTAGTTGGTCAGCCCCAACACCTGCACTCAAAACCTTATTTCTTCAGCATAATATTTTAAAGTCCCAAGCCTGTATTAGGAGAGCACTTCCACCTAATCGGCATAGCTGTCTGAACGGGGAAGCTCTCGGCCACCTGCAAGGGGCAGTCCTGGAGTCTGACCCGCTCACGCTGGCCAGAGCAGGCTGAGCTGAAAGCGAGGCAGTCCAGTGCCGCAATGCAGCTGGGAAGCTCTGCCTTTCTGCTAAGTGCTGGGGTGCTTTGACCTCAAATCATGGCTCCGCTGCCTGAGGCAAACGCAGGCTGCCCCAGTGTCCTGTTCCTGACCCTGTGCCTCCCCCTGAGGCACAGGCAGAGGTTTGCTGTCATGGCCAGCATCCAAATGGGTGCCTGAAGTGTCTCTCCTGCCTTTGCTGACCAAGGGGCTGCTTGGGGATCCACGTCCTCGTGGCAGTGGGGTCACACGTGCCTGGTCACTAGGCTGTGGCTATTTTGGTAGAGTGCCTGCTTTCCTCAGCACTTCAAAAACTGAGGCGGTTCCTCTGCAGTGAGAATCCACTCATAGTGGAGGGAGCAGGACTGCTTTTGAGCTTGGAACAGTAATATTTCCAAAGTTATTCTTCAGTAGAAAGATGATCACTGTGGGAAAAGCTCTTTACAAAGGGATGGGGCTGTGCCTAGGGACCACAGCAACTGGGGGGATGAAGAAGGTGCGCCTGCTCTGAAATCCTCAGGGGGGTCTGAGTAGCTTGCAGCACTGCTGACTCCTGTGCAGGGCTGAGTGCTGTTCCTCACGTGCTTTGCCAGCCCAGATGAACTGAACTGCCAGTGCAAGCAACATCACACGGACACCATCAGAGGCCAGAGAGGGAAGGATCCTCTCTGGGAATCCCCCCCATTTCAGAAAATGTAGATCATGCAACCTATGGCAACTGAGGAGAGCTACAGCTTGAGCCCAGCAAATGAAGAGGGGAGAAAAGGAAATACTCCTGCCTCTTGGGCTTTCAGGAAAGCAAACCTGCCTGCTCATGTGAACAACGGGAAGAGGAAAGATAAGATCTTCCTCAGAGTCCTGTGTGGTTTCCCCTGGGCCATCTTGGGGCTTCCCTTTGATGAGGGGAAGCTTTGAGCAATTCAGATGGGGTTTCCCCAGCCACCATGTAATTTCGTACTGTGATGCCTGTGCCGAGTGGGATAAGCCACTTCATTGCACAGACAGTCTCACAGGCACTGGCCAGGCTTTCCAGCAAAATTTAGAATACAGAGGAAGAACAGAGGAGAGACGAATCCAGCTGCAGCCAGATGAGTCCCAAATGCCCTTTCCCCAACAAGAGGCATGCACACTACCATCATATGGTAGTGTTTCACAGTCACTTCATTGTACAGTACTTTTTCCTGAAGGTACAGAAAAAGTCACATTGCTCTGAGCTGGCAGGGTGTGGAAAATGCTGTATCCATGAAGGTCTGACTCATTTTGTGTGTCCAAGAGCAGAAGAGTCTGTGCTGGCTTCACTCGTGCTTCTTGTCATCTGAGGTTTCTGTAGGCACCATGCGACCCTTTCATCACTGACAAATTTAGCTGTCTTGAGAGGTAGGGGATTTTCCGTGCATTTGTAAGTCTGCTTCTAAGTAAACTTTCAAACAGCAAAGCCAAAGTGTACTTTGATTGTGGCTGTGCAGGCAACTGGGAAAACAAAAATCTGATCCCTGAGCCAGTCTTGTCTAGGGTGGGCAGCTTTTTGGCCTGATGCTCTCCTGAGTATCCAGATCTCTCACTGAAAATCAGTGCAAGGGCTAAGATTTCCCTGTGTACCAATGGTGAGGGCCTGCCACAAAAAAACAAGGAGAATTGTTGCTTTTATCCTTACAGTCTTACACTGGAGTTCTTGTGGAGGCCCATGAACCCCTGAAGGAATTCAGGGATGGGCTGGCATGCTGCCAGTTTGCATGGTGGTATGTTGATGGATACCACTGCAGTCTGGCCAGTAGGCTGTAATTTGATGCCTGTGTGCAGAACCCAGATGGGTATAGTCAATATATCATCTGCTTCCCCAGGGTGATGTACTGTGGGTGACATTTTGTAAATCAATGCATGGCCATAAGCAAAGCCATTCTCTGCGGCTGGAGAATTCCTGCAGCACTTAAAAAAGACATACTCATAAATAAACTGTAATAATGTTCATCTCCTAATATGGCTTAAGCATATTTATTAATCACAAGTACAAAAGGGAGTAAAACTAGAAACAGGGTAAGTGGTTTGTTTTCTTCTATGATAAGCTAATAAAAAGAAGACGATGACCAGCTGAGTGCAAGTGACAATTATCTAATGCCATATTTCCAGATGGAGAAAAAGGATATTATAGCACATCTCTGGAATGCTGCTGTGGTTTAAAAAAAAGATACTTTTTGTTTTAAAAAAGGACATATCCTGTTATCACCAGAAGAAAATGAAACAGTTCTCAGGAGCAAATGCCATATTAATTACTGTAATCATTTGATAATATTCCACATATAAAGGTAAAATGGTATTTTGACCACTCTGAGCCTAATTGCTGAAAGAGTCTGGACTTCTTAAGTACACCAGCAGTAAGCAAGCAAGGAAGTGCTTTATTCCAAAGAACTCTATCCTGCCTTGCAGCAGAAGACTTCTGCTGTTACCAGGCAGTTGTTTGCCCCCATAAGATGTTCTTTTGCACTAACCCAGTAATTCCAGTCTTGCCACTAGATCAACAATCTGCACAGACCAAAGGGGTGAGACCCAGACAGAGAGCTCTGAAACTTCTTTTGCTACATGACACAATCTTACTATCTGCTTATCAGGCTGGTGGCATCTTGCAAAAGGTTCGGCAAGGTCTCCCCTGTACTTATTAAAAGCAGATGATAAACTGGACTTCAAGGGATGGTTTTAAGTTCTGACCAGAAGAATATAGAGGGAGATCATTACTGAAGAACAGAAAGATTAGTGGTTTTCAAATGGTATTTTTCTTGGATAAGAAAGGAGTAAATTTCAGTCCTACTGCAAGACTCTCATCTTAAGGGCAACATGACGTTTTCCTTATTTATAAAATTGCTTTGCCTCTGTGGAGGTTATGTTCTGTCATACTAAATAAGAAGGTAATTCATCATTAAAGACAGGGAGTTAAATAAATGCTTGTTCAGCTAATAACCTGGTGAATGTAGAGGAAGGAATGACATTTCTATGTCATTGTCTGCAATATCTCATTGGCTACAGCCTGATGACTCCTCTAGAAAGACTGTTAGGTTATTAAGCCAAGCCACAGCATACAATATAATTTAAAGACCATCCAATCTAATTAGTTAGTGAAGCATCACTAGGAAACAGTCCGCTATGTGGTGTGCCTTGTATCATATTGTTGCTACTTCTGTATGTCTTTTTCAGAAGCAATTCATCTCATATTCTTAAAACTTCTCTGTAAACTCCTTCCAAAATGTCATGCATCCTGGGAGCATTACTAGCAATGAGCCAACATCCTCTGACAGGCCATGAAACACCACACACTGCTCATTTGTTGAGAAAGTGCTCATACGAGATTCATGCCAGAGTCTGACATTATAAAAAACTGCAGTTTTGCCTCCCTCCCACACTGCCTCTTCTCAATTCCTGGCTCCTATGCACAGGGGCAGAAAACTGCCACTAAGTCAGAGGAACGGGGCTTTTTCCTTCCTACTTGACAGAGGTATAAATAGTCACACATGCTGAAGCGGTGGAGATGCAGGTCCTGCCTAGGCCAGACTGAGTCAGAGTCACTCAAGGCTCCCTGAGGAGAGGGAATGCTGCTTACCATGAGTAACACCAGCCACCTGCTGCAAACAGCAGTCTGGCTCACAAAAAGCTTCCATGACCAAAGGAGAAAAGGAAATAGGTAATGCAATACATGGCTGACTTCTTGTACAGCTGTGACTGCATTTCAGTCAGGGACAGCCATGAACTTACTTGTACTCTTTGGACATCTGACTATCTTTTTCCTTGTCTTGTACTTGGAACAGTTACTTGCTCTAAGTGATGATATTATCTTTGGTAACTGACAACCACTAGGAATACCTGTGTGTAGAAACTTTTGGTTTTGTCATTATTCTACATACTTCATTTCTGACTCATATGTAGACTAAGCCAGGGAGCAAATAATGAATTAATATATTCTATTAGATTGAATTAGGCATGAGGCAAAATGGTTTTATATACCACATGTGGGTTTGGGTCAGAACTGTAAATCATATTTAAGCATGAATCTGAAGAACAGGCCCTTTTCCAGTATGGATACTGGGACCAAAACCACAGTGTCCAGTGGGCCAGATCCAGAAGTACTCAGGAAAGCGGCTTGCCCAGTCTAGCTGTTCTCACCCTACCAAGCACCATGATTTTCTCCTTCAGAATTCAGAAAGGTTTAAAAAAAAAATCACAGCTCTAGTTTGAGACATTCGCCATGTCATAAAAATATGTCCACATGCATTAAATCTCTTTCTCTCACTGACTTTTAAAAGCAGCTTTGATTTGTTTTATTCTTTTTTTTTTTCTTTTCTGTAGCTGCCATTTCTGGATTGCGCTCTGCTCAGGCAGGTCAGGTTTCTACCATAACACCTCTGCAACATTTAATCTTATCCTTCTCCATCGCTTATCACTTTCCCATATTCCCTGTACCACCACAACTGTGATCATCACCTAGTCCAACCTAACTGCCAACTGTTGTTCTTCCCATCCCCAGCCTCCCAGCAAATAGCAGTAAATATTGTCACCAAGCCTGCCATCTGCTAGCTGCCATGGAGCAGGAGGTTGACAGGGGTGACACAGAGCTAAGAAGACAAGAAGGCTGTTGCTGCCTGCTGCAAGGAGTTGAGGTGGAAGAGCTGCCTCCAAACCCATAAAGGAGATGGGAAAAAGGGCACCTAGAAGTTCCTGGAGTAAAAGAGCACCTGATCAGCACCAGTGGCCACTATAGTTTGTGAGTGCAACTACATGGAAACTGTCTGAGCAGCAGCTTCCCATTTCCTCAAAAAAAATGGTAAAGGGCAAAAAAAATGGTCCACACACCACCCACCTGGACTAAAGTGAACAGGATTATATCTCTATTTTTGCAGTGTTATACTCCATTGGGCACCAGAACTTTCCCCTTTTAGGCCTCTTTGCAATAAAAGAATCTCAAAACTACATGTGGCAGAAAAGTAATTTACCCTAGCTGAAAAACTATGAGTCAGGATTTTTTTTTATTAACCTTTTTTTCCAATTCGCAGTGGTGTCAAACTCCACATAGGTTTCAGACAGAAAAATCCCAAATATCTCCAGTCTGCTTAAAAAGTGAACTGCACACTTGTTACAGATGATTCCCCTTTTCCCCTACACCACAGAGCACTCACAGCTTTGCCAACATGCTCCCCTGTCGCAAGATGTAGGCTGGCAGCAAGCACTATTCAGTTCCCTGGCTGGTTCAACTTTGTTCTTTTTTTTACACTATGGCACATATTTGTGCATCATGCAACAACCAAATGAGAACATCTTTTCCAAGTGGTATTTCTTAATGGCGTTTGGAGGAATATTTGTAAGTCACGTCTCATGAATTGCAAATTAAAGCCTCCTTTCCACACTTCCATGACTCTCTTTTTCCTTTGCATTTTCCTCCTTATACCTCTTTCAGTCTGCATTTTATTTGATTGGAAGCACTGAAAAATTGTTAAAATTGTTAAAACGAAGAGCACAAGTATTTTTCTGCACCCTTTCTCCTCACTCCCTCTGATACATTTTATTTCTGTTCTTTTAAGTGCCTTGGATCAGGTCCTTGCCTCTGGCACTATTTCTCCAGCCTTGACTTATGTCTAGAATAGAGTCTTCTGGCACATCTCTTGCTCCTCACTGCCTGGCTACTGTGTGCAGAGCTCCTGTTTTTCATGGATCAAGGGCTTAGGCATCTTCGGTCTAACACTGGCCTCTCTACTTGGCTCCAATTTCTCCTTTCCAGCCTCCTCACAAAAATGAACCAGGGTTTAATATTTAGTTCTCAATACGGTGCTCCCTTGTGTATCTTCACATACATATTTTTTCTTTCCATTTCTGGCCACAAAGAGAAGAAAGTTGGCGGAACACCACTTTTTCCAGTTTATTACAAAGTTTGAGCTGTGAAAGCTGCCATAGTAAGGAGGTAGAGGGAGCAAGGGAGGACATCTAAAGGGAACAGAGTAGCCCATCACCAGGCCTGGTGCTGGATCTTCTGCAAGACCCAGCATAAGTAAATATCCCCAGAAATGTGGGCATTATGCCTTAGCCCTGTCCTTAGCTGTAAGTAGTCTTCTCTAACACTTCTCTAAATTTTAATTCCTCATTTTCAAAATCCAGGTAGAGCACAGGGGCTACATGCTGGCACCCTGTACAAGGGTGAGATCTGAAGGATGAAATTGTAGGATTATAATCTTCAGTATCACAGTGATATGACTACACTCTACTTCCCACAGTATGACATACAACACAGAAAATATCTTTTCAGTTGTCCTAGAAATAGAATTTTTTAGGAAATCAAAATAAAAGAGTATTTGACTTTAGATTAACTCAACAGCTTTACTGGGCTAAAAATTTTTCATTTTGTTTGTGGGTAAATTCAATTTCCTTCAGTCCCTTTAAAGAAGCAGATTAATTATGAAAAGGAAAATATAAACAGGAAACACAGCAACCCTCCCTTTAAAAATGTAGAAATAACATATTTTAGAGTTTTTTTAATATTATCCACTCCTCCTCAGATAAAAACAAAGAGGAAAATAACTGGGCTTATGGTCTTTTTGCGATCAATTTACTATTCTCAAGATTTCTTCTTCTTTACATAAAGCTGGAATCATGACATCTCACTTCACCCATAAAAGCCAGTGAGTACATCTAATCTAAGGTGGTAGCTAGACTCTGTAGCAAATCTAGGCACCTGCAAAGTGATTCATCCTCCCTAGTACAGACACCTGCCTTAACGCAGGATGAAGTGCTCTCCGGCAATGTTTCACTCTTTATTAATCGCAGAGGAAATAGGGACAAATCATTCAGACTTAAACACCTGAGTTTTAATGGCTAAATTTAGATAGGATAAATTTCCCCTTGGTCTTCTGCATCCTTACTGTATATCTTGATTGGTGATGACCTGATTTTTCTTGTTTCTAGAATTTGGGTACATACCTTCAAGAAGTCACAGTCACAGTCAGATCCACCTTCTAAATGAAAGTCTGTGAAGCTATAGTTGAGTGTGTTTCCTGTTGTAGTTTGGATAGTCCATTGGCAGTGCTCGTTTAATGGGTAATTATTTGGATAATTTAAACTTTCCAATATGCCATGGCTGCGATTAACGGTCAGTACTTCATGGCAAACTGAAAAAGAAGTGATAAATTATATCTGTGCAGTGCTTACTAACCCAGGATCTCAAAAAATTACTAACTGAAGATACTGATAGCATTACAAGGTGAGAAATATTTTTATACACAGATTAGAGAAGATAACTCATACAGAAAGAAGATTGTGACCTATTGAAAAACATATTGCATCTATTGAAAACAAAATCCAGACTTTCCAAACTTGAATACTTCAGCTCTATTTTGTCCTTCTCTTCTGACACTTACAGACTCATCAGTATATGTAGTATATATATATATATTTTTTTTTTTTTTTGGCAGTTTTCTTTACTTCTAAATACATGAATACATGGCTGTTCCTGAAACGTGTCTTCTCTCTCTCTTTTTTTTTTAAATTATTATTTAATATTTATTAACTAATAATAGAAATTTGCTTTGTCACTTGAAACAATTTGGGGAGGGTGCTCAACGAAGACTAATGGATTAAAGCAGTTTATTTCAGCAAACTGGAAAAACATTATAATCCCTAGCTAAAACAACAAATGGAATGTACACTACTTGTACTGGGGTTTTTTGGCTGCAGGAACTGGAATTGATCATGACATTCTTTAAAAAGGAGCCATGATTTTTCTCATGAGTCATCCAATAGCTTCCTAGCATAAGAAGAGGACACTCACCTGGAATAATGAGAGCTTTCCTTCAAGGGCAGAGGAAACAAAAAATAAATCAAACTAGGTGAAATTACAATCATGGTATTAGCTCAGTGAATCTCATTTTCCTGTATGCAAATTTGAATCCAAGTCAGAAAATATCAATGTGAGCAATCCCTCACACAGCATACAACATGTATTGGGAGCAGACCAATGTAATGCACAGAGAATATGGGGGTGGGGGGTTGAGCAGGGAGCAGGACAGGATATTTGCTTTGTACAGCAAATCTGCAGGTTTTGAACAGCAGATATAGCTGAGATTCACTTGCAAAACTCTTTTATTGTCTGTCACTAGGGATGATACACCTACCTCCTGCAAACCTTTTTTTATTCTTTCCAAATTATTTACAGAGCAGCAAAATCTGTGTTTTTAGGACTTCAAAATGCTCAGGATACCCCTGAAGGTCAGGGTCAGGTGGTATGGAGCTTGTCTGCAAAGCTACACTGAAGCATACAACTATTTGAAAGGACAGAATGAAAAGCACAAAATGGATCTTGAAAAATGCAAGATGGATAAAAGCTGCAACCCCCTGCCATCAGGATTTTATTAGAAACGTATCAGACACAAAGGTGCCTTTGAATGTTCACTTGATACCATGTTTTCCTCTGCAACATTTTCCAATTCATCACCACATTTCATCCATGTACATGTAAATGCATCTGGCATCTAGATGTCCTATTTTAGAACACTACTTCCTACATAATTGTAGCTTCTGGGCAAGCCATTGAAAGCTTCCTCTAATACATCTTCAGGAATTAAAAATGAATGTGAAATGTAGATCACATTATCTGATAGCTCAGGTTCAGCATCTGAGTGCTTTGAAAGTGCTCTTTCTGTTTAATTAATCAAAGAGCGGGAACCCTTTTCTAATGTATCTTCTTAAGTTTGCCACCCGAAAAAGATGTGGCAGATTAATCTGTGACATCTTTAAGGAATGAAGGAACCAAAGCTCCTTCACTGTTCTAATTGTTGTATGGGCCATGTGTGGATGAACAGCTTTGGTTTTGTAATCCATTTACTATTCTCCAAACCTAGGACAACTTAATGTCTATAAACCTACAACAATCCCTACGACTTCAGCATGGCTTATTTAGTGTACGCAAAGATGCTTGCAAATCATTTTGTATGTGGTGAAAGTCCATATTTTCCAATGTGCATTTAGCCATACGTGCTACAATGTATAAGCAGAAAAGTAAAACACCAGGATGATATTCAAGGTTATGACTGCAAACAAAACAATTTGTCAAATGTTAATATTCTGATATTTTTGGGGTAGAACTATTTTATTAAAAAAAAAAAAAGGTTTGCAAGAAAAATGTGAGTATTACCAAAAGATACAAAAAAAATGAAACTTTTTTCATTTGAGGCTAAATGATCCTAAGCACCCACAATGATCCAGGATGGCTGCCTCAGAAGCAGCTAGAAGAGCAGAGAAGCTTGTTCTACCTGCCTTCTTGAAAAGTCAGGAGACTGAGCGAGCAGAAGAGAAAGAGCAGTCCAATCTACCCTGTTACAGATGTTCAGCACTTGTTATTCTGAGTAAATCTGGAGTGGCAAATGCCACTGGCACAGTTAACAGAAGTAGAGCCACCTCACCAGCTTTCTTCTAGGGAGTAGATAATCTCCAACACAGGTAGATGGGCAGATAATTTTAGCGCTCTGTTTTGTGACTGTAGTACACTAGAGAATCTGAGTCAATAATATGCTTTATACATTGTTCTCTGCTCATGAATAAGTAAGATCATGGGCTGCAAGAAGCAGTTTCAGGAACAGGCCAAACTGTAGAAATATGTTCTCAACTTCTTTTACTTACTTACCCTGTTTGTATTTGGCTAAAAACCCTCCACCTTGCAGACTTCTATCTGTCCTTAGTTTTATATACACACTGTCTCCACTGGAACGGATGAGTTGTGGTATCTGATTCCCACAAAATTTACCTAGCTGTTTAGCATTACTGCTGTTGCCATCATATACCTTAAAAAGGAAAAAAAAATAATTAATAAAGCTGACAGCATTGCAAATCCAAGTAATTTCCCCCTGAACAAATGTCTGCTTAGGGAATTGTTACTGGGCATACAAGAGGTTAAATACTATTTCTGCTCAGAGGAAGCCTGACAGGCATTTCAGAAACAAGCAAATTGGTGGAAAAAGTCAGTAACCGAATACTGGTGGGTTTCAAGGGGCTTACTCACCAGGAGGGGAAAACTGCACTTCATTTAAACTCTGTTAGAAATATGCAAATAACTTAAGCAACAGTTCAAATTAAAAAAATTGGGATTAACAATAGGGTTATTAACACTGTTATGCTTTTTTCCTTATAATTTTCGAAAAGAGCATATTAAGGCCTTGGTCCAAAACACAGCAAATTTAAAACATATAGACAGCTTCTTGTTTCAGTGGCCTTTCTATCTAGACATAAATGCTTTTCTTACCAGCAGCTACACAAATACTGCTGCTGTACCTCTCACTGCTCTGTGATACCAAGGTAGCATATGAGCATGGAGCTGCCCTGTTCTGGGTCTGTTCACTTACGAATATTTGCAGACCAGGGCAGCCCTATGTTTTCCCTTGCCTGGATACTCATCACACCCAGCTGCCTCCTGTGGAGCAAAGTACTTACTGCAAGGTAATCAAAGTTGCACCTTGAGTGATACTCTAGATGGAACTGTTCAAACTGGATTTCAAATGGGGTTCCTCGGCTTCCTCTGAGCAACCAATAGCACTCTGAATTGTGGTAATATGGCATAGGGTAGTTGGGAGACATGAAGATACCAGAAGCTGCCACCAAAGTCCCACCACAACCTGAAAACAGCAAAGAAACCAAACCAACATTTAACACCTAGAAGAACAGAAAATTAGACATGATGTATGAGATTCCCACTACTGACCTCATTCACATACCCTGAACGTCTTCATTGATGCCCTAAAAATCTGCATTTAGCCAACAGTGTTGTAAGCAAAAGAGTCCATGGCAACTAGAAATATTAACTATCTAATTTGAAGACTGCTCCTGATAGATAGTTAATCTTAAAATAGAAACCTCCCATTAAATTCTTGGTTACTGCTTTCCTAAGCATATGAGAAAGTTGCTGCTACATTATATCTAGGGAATAATATATCCTCCCTGTGGAGAAACAGAAAGCCCAAGAATCAAGAAAGTTGTATATTTGATCTTAACACCACAAATACATGTTGCTATACAATTAGCAGACATATTTTAGAAGATAGGAAGCAGAAAAGATGTGGGGGGAAGAGTGAGAAATTAAATGCAAATGAAAGATTAAAAATGAGATGTTTAAAATGGTTTTATACTTGATATGGTCATTTTACCTGCTGATGTACCATCCCAGTCTGCTGAAAATCCCCTTCTTGTGAGAAATTTGTCACTTACAAATTTTATCCACAGCTTGTTACCATGAGAGATTATAACAGGAGGCAGGTCTGTACCACAGTATCTTCCAAGAGGAGGAGAAGTTTCATAGCCTCCATCTCTGGAATGATAGAGAAGAAAAACCTTGGGCAAAGAGAGAAACCATGAGAACTGTTAAAAAAAATTACAAATCTTGAGATTCTTTAGGGCCTGGAAAAGACCAGTCCTGGCTCTTCATCTTCTACAGCAATACAGCTACCATTGACTGGAGGAGTCCTGATACTTGCAGTAAGTCCTACCACAAGCACCTGCTTGATGAGTATGTCCACTCTCTCATCTCAGCAGCCTGTCCAGAGTCTACCAATAAAACGACATACTCAAGAAGTGTCTCAAGTAGACTCGACGCTGCAGAGGCAGGATTTTCTCTGTATTCTACAAGGTGGTAATCATTGGTGTAACCAAAGGTAACCTCATTTGAAGAAATAACAGTTTGCTCACTTCTCATTGTTTAGCCTGGCACAAAACTAGATGAGCTGACCTATAACACCACCACCACCCCCCGCCCCCATGTTTATTTGCCACCACACAAATGGCGGCAACCCATTTCTCAGAATGATATGATGCAAGTTTTGAAATATTTTCTTAGCCTTCAGATAGCTCTCAAATAACCTCCCTGTTCTCCGTATGCCTTAGTATAGTTTCTAGGAGGATCCGTTCCATGATCTTCCTAGGCACAGAGGTATGGCTGACAGGTTGGTAGTTCCCAGGGTCCTCCTTTCTACCCTTTTTAAAAATGGGTGTAATATTTCCCTTTTCCTAGTCACCAGGGACTTTGCTTGACTGCCATGACTTTTCAAATATAATGGAGAATATGTCACAAAACAGGCAACAAAACTCTTTGTTTCTGCACTAAGGAAAACAATCAGAATGCAGTGCATGGGAACACAGTCCACATATTCCACTTGCTCTGAGAACTGCAATTTACCAAGTGGGAAAGCTGACAATGGTGCAGGATGGGAGGAGGAAAAGGTAGTCTTTAAAGTTCTCTGTTAAGTCCTTTTCCCACGTTGACAGAACAGGTGTATAGTTAAAACTACAGGTTCTGAACATGCCTAAGTGGATTTGAACAAATTCCATGGTGATGAGTAATAAGGACAAGAGAAATAATTAGGCTTGCCTGATTTCTACATAATCGCGTGAACAGACATTATTCCCTTCCAAGCTGAAGTTGGTGAAGCGCAGCACAATCTGTCTGTTAATTCCCACTGTGATGGTGTATATGCACTCTGTCTGGCTAGGGTAGTTATTAGGATAGTTTGGAGATGTTAGCACACCAGTTTCAGTACTGTAGTTGTATGAGCACACTTTAAAAAGAAAAGAAACAAGTATAAATTAATTTAATATGTATGCTAAATTAACAGGAAATTTCTATTCCCAACAGACAGAGGAGCAAAAACCCCTGTGTTCCTTTGCATTATAATTCTTCCTGGTCATATCTTACTGCTGAATGTCATCACTATAAACTAAAACCAGAATCCAGCTTTTCCATGGGATTTCTTACATTTTAGTTGATTTGTTCAGCTTTTACCAGAACATTGTGTCTGTAATAAATAGGCAATTTAAGAGTAGTTCCAGCTGCCTAAGTTGGCTTTGACCCAAAATCCAGGTAAGAAGAGAAAGGAAACTAAAAGGGATGGCTTGATCAACACAAAAGATATGATTCTTGAATTTCTCAAAAGCAGTCTCTAGCTATGAGGAGATGCTATACTGTTCTCAGGCACTCCCCACAATCAATACTGGGAGATGGGGCTTTTACATCTCAATTTCTTTGCCCATTTTCTGGCGCATAAGTGACAATCAGCTGGAAAACAGTATAATCCTTAATTGTGAGGACAAAACAGTTCTACTTAAGGTCTCATACTAAAATCAGCTACATGAAGTCTTCTGTAAACACTGTGGAAGCATCTTGGTATTATGAGCTGGAAAGAGGAAAATAGCGCGGACAAACGCTGAGCCAGAACCTGAACAATAATTAAAAAGCAGCTCTTTCAAAAGCACAGACACAAAGACTAGGAATAAAAATATCTGCTATACAGTGGTACATGAGACATTTTAGAGAGAACAATTGTCTATTAGTTGGTCAGAGTCTGAGTAAAGTTTGTGATCTGGCTGCAAAAGGGCAAGATCAAATGTGATCCACATCAGGTGTTTTCAGCTGAAACAGGGAATCTTGATGCTACTGCACAAGGTAATAGTGACACGTCACCTGGAAAAATGTGGATAACCATGGTCACTGATGTTCTGGAAATCAAATGAGAATAAGTAAGACAGAGGTTGTGGAGACAGCAGGCAAGAGACACTAGAAGAATAACTTGTTTAGTTTAGCAAGTGCAGGAGCACAAAAAAAAAGTTAAAAATCAAGCAGCTTAAAGAAAAGAAAATTAGAAAATCCTCTCAATGTCAGTACAAGCTCTGAAGTTAAAAAATGTCCCTGAATAGATAAACAGAAATCAAGAGAAAGTTTCTATCAGGAACTGAGTTTCCAGGGCAATCATCCAACCAACATAACTGATGCAGAAAGGGGAAAAAAAAGGGGGAAAAAGTTCACTGTTTTTTAAGATACAGTTTGATTAATCTAATTGAGAAGGAGATCACACTAAGTAGCTCTTGACAAAAAAAAAAAAAAAAAAAAAAAAAGAAGGGGAAGGGGCCACAAAATTTTGGCCTGGACTTGATGATCCTGAAGACTCATTCGGTCCTCCCTTCCCCTGTTTCAGGTCCTACATGTTGCAAGTATAAGAAAGAAAACATTTAAGAAATCTACTTTCATATCAAATAGGCAGGATTAGACTAATTATAAAGCACAACTGAATCAGCAAGCAAAATATTACAATTAACTTTATATTCATTTACACTGGTTGTCACAGCTGCAGTGTAGTAATACTTGTGCTTAACACTTCAATACACATAGTAATTTAGGATGGTGTTACAGTTCAGGTCCTCCACATCTAAGGCTGGTCATTTCCATGTCTGTTCTCTACCCATTGTAACTACTAAAATGCTTTTGCTTTTAATGGAGTCTTTTTAAATGGCATTTTTGTTTCATTCTAGGTCACCTGGAAGTCTTCTGTTGACAATGTTTTCTGTAGGATAAACATGCCCAAAGCTAGCTACCAGGCTCATGTTCCTAATTCATCACAAGAAGAACAAAGAAACATGACACACAAACCGGCCAATAATTTTCTGCCATTGGGTTGTATTTTGGTATTGACAAGTCAAAAAGCTTTCATGCACTGGTTTACCTAAAATCATGATCTATTGAAGTCTTCCTCTAGAATTTTAGTCTCATTTGTGTTCCATCACAATGCATGCTCTAATATACACATATAACAATCAGGTTAGTCCTGGTCACCTTACAAACCCTGTACTTCTTTATAAACCCTTGTAATATCCTTGCTGCTGCCAGGTCCTGTGGGGTTTCATGATATGTAGGCCTTATCATCAATCCACACATCCTTAAGTTATACAATTTCTTGAGAACCCTGCCTGCAGGATTAAAAACCTGACAGAAACATGACCCAAGTTTTTCTTAACAGCTCATTACACAGAAAGCAATAAAAAATTAAAATGCAAATGTGTGTTTATTTATTAGGTTACTTATTTTTAACTAATTATTTCCTCCTGATTTTGGAAGCATATGTGCCTGACTCATGCACACTTAGTGGTTAGAGCTGTTGCAATACTGCCATTCCTTATTCACTCAGAAGCTGAGACCATGAATACTGGCTTTCATCCTGGAGAATATTAAAATTGATGCACTAGAGAGGGCCCTTAGGGTAAAATTAGCAACGTGGAAGTCAAATATTATTATCAGCCCTTTTAAGAACAATTTCCACAGAATTGTCCAGGTTCCTTCCCTCACCAAAGTTTGCTTTCTTGAGAGTAATCCATACAGAAACTCATACCCCAAGCGCGCTGTTTTAAACTGAATGCTGTATAGTGCTCTACACTTCACATTCTTCACAAGCTAAGGGGGATAAAGACAGAAGGTGGGCCAGTGACTGCCTTAGAAATGTCAGACTACTGGCCACAGGGAAATAAATCCAAGTGTAGACGGAGCATAAGCTTCTGTAAGGATTAGGAAAAGCATAAATGAACCCGTGTTTTTTCACCACCAACTCTCTTCTGGTAACTGAATTCATTTGCTGTGCTCTGCTTTCAGCAGGAGAGCTGGCACTCCCTTTGCACTCACCTCACTAACACTGCATTTGGGGGGGTGCTTGGGCAGTAAAAGTTCCTTCAGTGAAAACTGTTAGCAAAGTTAGCAGGGAAAAAGTGCTTTGGCTCCTTTGCCAAAGTTCAGAATGCAGACTAATGCCATAAGGTGATTATTATATGCCTGGAAAAAAAACAGGAATTTAGTTTAGTTTGAAGACATTTATCGCAGCTCATGAAAAACTGGAGGAGGAGGCAATTGTCAAGGTCAATCGCACATCTTGCTTTACTAGTGTGTGAGGTTCTGAAAGCTATTCAATCTGCTTTCTGATTTTGGTACTGAATGTGTTTGTTCTTCTGAAAAACCTGCCATAAATGGCAGTAACCCACTGTAATAGACAACAGTGGAGAAAAATGCCAGCTTTTGTACTGCTCACTCACGGAATCATGCATACTGCAGAAAACTATATCCATGTTTTTCCCCATAAAGAGATACTCATCAGTTGCCACAATTCTAATTAATCAAAAATAAAACTATAGTGTTGTATGGAAAATGGGAGTTTTCTTTTGGTCTCACTCTGCCAAAGCAAAACTGGGATCCCTAACAATTAGATCTTTATGTAACACTACTCATGTTTGGGAAAAAAAGGAAGAAACTATCACATGAAGTATATGCCTCTCCACAGGCAATGGAAAAGCACATCTGCATTTCAGGGCCTTCTGTTACTGCTGCTGGCAGATGCTAACAGGCTTCATTTTTACCAAGGCACACAAAGGTCCTTTGTAGCATTTCAGACCCTAACTCCTTAGAAACACCGGGTACAGCTGTTCGAAAAGAATCTCCAACTCTCTTCTGCTGATTCACACATAAACACACATACACTAGTGTCATATACACATATATAGAGTAAGCAGACTAATACCTGATCAAACATAACCAAGTTATAGTGGCCTAACAAGTTGCCAGTTGATTAAGCATTTTTCCTGAGGCTCAGGATGAGCTGAGCAGTTGACCAAGAAGCATGCAAGACTTCAGCTTTTTCTTTTCTGTCTTAGCTCAGCCTTGTTCAATTGTGCCCTGTATCTCTGCACACACATATTTGTCAGACATTACTTTCCATTCTTGTCTTTGCTTGTTCAGCTGAAAAGACGGACAATGCCCTCCTCACAACTACTGGGTTTAGCCAGCAAGATAGGAAGTGAGATCTCGACTTGTACTCAGCTATCAGTAAAGAAGAAACACAAATCCATACATCACTTTCAGGTGCACTTTTAAGTCCATGGGTTCAGAAATGTTTCTCTTTCTTTCCTCATCCTTCTCAAAATCTCAATTCTCCAGTCAAGTCATTGCCAGCTAACATATAGAACACAATGAAGCTATTTAAAACTGAGTCACACCTCTTGATAAATAGTATCATTCACAACTCAGGATGATAAAAAGGAAAAATCTTGTCTTTCACCAAAGCTAGAAAATGCCCAGGAATAAAAATTCTATCACAAAGGCATTCCACTAAAAACCTTGTAAGGCTAACTTTTCTCAGCAGAAAGGATGAAATTAAGCCTCTTTAATAAAACAAACAAATAAGAAAAAAAAAAAAGGAAAAAAAAAAAAAAAAGGAAAAAATCCTCCCCCCCGCAATTCAAAGTAAACCAAAGAAAATCCTGCTTACTTTTGAAGAAGTCAAGGACAATAAAATACATACACTAACGCTAGTGATATTCCTATTGGAAAATTGTGACTTGGATCTTTCAAGACCCTGAGCAACACTCCAGGAATGCCTGAGCCCTTTCAAAGACTTTTTCAAAAATTTTGAAATTGTGGTGTGGTCAGCCATGATGGGCAAAATAAGCC
>JAVJGJ010000047.1:72862231-72892406 GCA_035590215.1 Microhierax caerulescens | reverse complement strand
CATAAATTCCCCAAACCTTGTAATTAGCTAAAGATAAAAATAATACAAATCTCTTCAAGCTCTTCATAATAACATTGAAATTGACATACTATCATTACTCAGTATTTCATTTTCCCTGGTGTCTTAAATATCAGTGATCTATTTAAACAAGTTGTTACTAAACAAGCATAAACTTCCCCTAATGAGACTGTAACACTAGAATCATGTTTTCACAGGCAAAAGGAAAATGGTTACTGGAATTCATTTTGGGCTCTATGCCTAGTTTCTTACACTTTCACATTATTTTTTCTCAGATACTTCTTTGACCATTTCTACTTTATGCACTATTTAAGACTGCCCAGAAATGTTTAGTATTCTTAATAAATTATTACTTTGTTGCCTCCAAATCTTTACTAATATTCTTTAAACACCGTGCAGAAAAAAACGTACACACAGCACCTAAGTCTTTCCAAGTATCTGAAGAGGCAAAATATACTAAACTGTAAGGAAAAGAAATATAATTCATTATCTATACAAAAAGCCAGCAGTGTTAAACTTCAGTATGAATAGCAAGCAAATAGAACAGAGAAATCAAATGGTGAGCTGAGAACGAGTAAGTTCATTCTCGCTCGGTATGTAACAAGTATTTGCTAGATTTTCTATTTATTTTAGAAATGTGTGACAACTGCTAAAGCAGAACTGCACAGTCATCTAAGCACTGGATCTTTTCAGTTTTCTGTTGAGATGTCTCTTTAGAAAATAAAATAAGCTTATCTATGATTAAGCTTACGACATATGATAGCGTTATCACAGATCAATGTTTTTACAGCCTTTAATGCACAGGTTCCTGACGATTCTTATACTCCTTCTACAAGGGTCAGCAAAAGATGAGATGATAAAGCCTGTAGGTAGGAGCCTTATATTCACTGCATGGAAGAAGGCACCTCCACTGAAAAATTTTGAGTTCATGTATCAAAACATATTCAAACCCACTGCATTAAATGCTATTTTAGTAACTTCACATGTTCTAGAAGAAACAGTTTTTTTTTCACAAGTATAGGGAATCCCTAGATCAACTCAGGTAAAAACAAGTTTATGTCAGTAAGACATTCTGTAAGGCAATGGGCAAGCTTCCAAACTGACTGCATAAATGACACCACCAAATATGATATCCTTTTCCTCAGTGGAGCTTCTCAAAATTGAGGGAGTGCAACCACATCATCTCACTCAGATAATGAAATGTATTTCAGGTGCGCAGAACAAGTGAGCTACAAAACCAAAAACCTGATTCTGGAAATTTCCTTCCATTTCCAGAGCTGTCTTCTAGATTGCACTCATTTACCTTTCAGCTCCTTTTGCAATCCATTTCATTGCCATGAAAACGTGTAAGCTGAAGTTGCAAAGTGCAGTACTGATGTAGGCTGCAAAGCACTTATGATTAGGAGACTGCTTGGAAAAGGAAGCAAAGTGATTGATCATCAAGTGAGGTCAAGCAGGTAAAACCCAACAGAGCTCAATAAATCAGTCTATTAATGATAAACTGACAGGATAAGAAGCAGTCACTCAATTTAGCTGCACTGGTATTACAGGGTTAGCAGGGGCAAAATACACAAATATGTATTTACAACTCTGAAATCTGTTCTTTCAAAGTATCTCCTTCAGAAACCGCTCCGATTAGCAAATAGATTTCAGTCTTCACAATCACACTGAATTAAAGTTCACTGTTAACATGTAGCAGGCTGTATTGCTATATCAGTTTTAGATGCAGCTAGGTAACTTTCAAAACATGTTTTACACATTATGGAATTGAAAACCAATTCTTAATAGTAATATTTTGCCAAATATTATTATGTGAGGCAAAACAAACAGACTATTCACGGAGTTAGCAGAAAGAAATTCCAATTTATACATACAATTTATCTCCTTTGTTTCAATCATGGTAGATAGCAACACATCTTCCTATTACCACATTTCTCCCAAGAACAAGACCGTATAGCTACTAGTTCTTGACCTGGCTGATAAATCTACACAATAACCACCATGTAAATACATAACTATGGTTCCTAACACTGTCAAAAACATATCTGCTCTTTGCAGTTCAGTAGCAGGCACAGCCTAACATTAGTCTAGTACTTTTTGCCATTATAATACTACAAGAGACCAGGTAAAGATAGAAGCCAACCTCATCCTTCTCTAGAGCCTAGTCCAGACCTCTTTTAGGAGAATCCATTTCCATTTCTCTTTTATGGCTGGAACAGCCCAAGCAATCCAAATGTTCTTGGAAAGTAAGACAGGTTGAAGTAGGTCAACCCAAGCTTTTTCCTGGTTTAACAGTCCAGAGCAGTGTGCAAATCAAGACTGAAGAAGAAATACACAAGGAGTCAGCATAAGATAAAGTATGGCACAAAATAACAATACCAAGTTCTTTTTCTTTTTAAGGAGGACTATGGTAGATGAGAATAGCTGCAGTATCTCTCTCTACAGCAGCTCTGTTCCCTACGGTCTTTAGTTTCTCTTGCATTACCAAGCCTAGATGCAATACAACATGACTGCTCCTATGTCATCTTACAGGGAAAAAACAAAAAAAAAAAACCAAACAAAAAACCAACCCCAAACCCCTAGTCTTTTTCAGGATTGGTGGCTTTGATAACCTACTGCTTTGGTGCACAGGAACTATGATTAATCTACAAAATCCTTCAGTTTTGTGACACACCAGCTCCACAATGGATGCTTACCCAAGTATCATCTTGCCTTGTCCCCCCTCAGACTGTTTTTTCACTAGATACCAATATAATATTATCTGTAAGGAAAAATAACAAACAGAACACGTGCTTCTTTAGAAAGCTTTCTGTTTTGCCATGATCTTCTCTATTGTTTCAGAGATATTAAACTTTGACTTGATAATTAAAAAAAAAAAAAGACATTCGGTCCAGCTCTATGAGACTGTGTACAGCTGTAGTGCTCTAGATGGCCATATGCAGTGGTTTCATCCCAACATACACTTTTAGTACTACTACCAAGTTTTGTGAAGAAATTTTCAGAAGAGGCCCATTTAGTTTTTCCTCCAGTTCTTACGCCACAGGAACTAAACATGGAGCTTTTCCATTTTTTTGTCTTTTATATGTAGGTCTTCAGTAAGGAACAATAATCTTATCCTGAATAATATCAAGTGAGAAAGAAACACGCAAGTTAGTGTCAGGGTTGTGATAATCTCGAAGCATTTTTATTCAGCTGCACTTAAACAAATCATTCCAGACAATTACAGCTGGTTTCCAGAATCCTACAAGTATTTAGAGAGGAAATGACAACCATGAAAATAAGGATGACGGTGTCTTCTGAAAAACTGTACACACAATACTGAATTCTGTAGTTTCACTAGCTAAGAAAAAAAAAAAAAAACAACAGAATTTCAGATCATATACACAATAAAGAAAAAAATATATAAAAGATCCAACATTAAGAACGGATCACTGATATTTACAAATGAATACATTTACATGTAGAACTTGGTCTCTGCACTTAATTTAAAAAGTTTTGACATTTATATTTTTTTTTATACTGTACCAAGGAGATGGTTTTAAGATAAAATAGTCTTACCCGTTTTCATTGTGATGTATGTAAATGCTGCTCTTTCCCATTTTGCAAAAAAGATATTTAAGTAAAGCAATTAAGTGCCGGAAGCTTCCATTTAAATAACACACCTCTACAGTGCAAATCCACCATAAAAGTAAGGTATTACAAATATATCAGAACTGTTCTGCACTATGTCTGGAAAGATATCTTGGTACACTATGCCTTTTGTTCAGTTGCCATCAGCTTTCTCTTGAAAGATGGAAGTATTTTCTGTCACCAGTCTGTATTCATCAGATTCGGGTTCTAAATTATCCAAGTAGAATGGTGATCAATTTTGCCACTACATGTACATTGAGGCTGTTTCCCAGAAGACGGTAGCATTGTTTTATTGTTACTTTGTCAGGAAAGCCTACAACAAAAACATAGTACAATGTCATTAGTCTGGGTTTGTTCCTAGCTTTCAGGTTTACTCCTTTTTTCAGTGAATAGTTCTTGAATGCAGTTATCACAGACTGCAGCAGGGTTCACCACCCCACTAAAATTCACAAAGTTACAAAACCAGTTCCCAACCAGTTCATTGGATTTGGATCTGTTCTTCCATTTGCAGTACTGCCATCTCTAAGGTTTAAGAAGTCTCAAAACATTGCTCTGTTGTGTAACTAATGCTAACTTACTTCCTCTTCATATAGCTCAAAACATCCACCAGTCTCAGGGATGGGCAGCAGCACATGAAACATGGCACAAGTGCTACGCTAGAGAACATCTACAGAAGAACACGGCCACAGCAGAAAGAAAATATGATGATCCTGCAGATGGACTAAACTGCGTTTCTCAATAAGCTTTATATTGTATCTCCAAACTGAGCCCCTCTAACCAGTTGAAGAAAATCACATCAGTCTCACAGTGCAATATACCACCAGTACATATTAAGCTATGAGCAAAGCTTACTCAGTGAGTGATCAAGCAGCTGAATGATTTTCCATGTAATTCAATGCTGACCCTGTCAAATGCACTCAGAAAGACAGACAGCACCAGAAACGTCCTTCACGTGGTAAGTGCATGGACTGGCAGAAAGAAGGGAGGCCCAGAAAAAATTAAACTGAGCCTATGAAAGGGCTGTCTCGTGTATTGAGCTCACAAAGGTAACCAAGCACACAGTCAAAGGTGACCAAGCTTCTGAGAACAAAGAAGTTGCCAGCAGCCAGCTGGTCTGCTCTATAACTGTCCTTGCTTGCACTCTTCATTTACTCCAGCTGTAAGCTAAAGTGCATTTGCTTCAACCCAAGTGAAAGATGAACAGTGATGGTGATTCAACTGTTAGGGTCACTTGCCAAGCTGTTGAAACTTGATCACATTTGATTATCTGATCATTCCCTAAGAAGCAACACCTAACTTCAACTCTGAGGTCATCACCACTCAGATTAGCTTTGTTACATAAACACTGTGTGTGCAAGTAGTGATATATATGCTCTGAAATTTTCACAGCACTTCAGAAAAAAACCCTCTTCCAGGGAGAGCTCAGGAGAGAACATGGTTGGACAGTTGCTGAGCCAAGGGTGGAAAGCTGAGGAGGTGGTGTCTGGGAGGAGTTGTTCCATCCTTCTCTGCCAATTACTAATGCCTCACATGTGGACTGCTTTGGTAAACACATCTTCTGCCAGCTCCATCCACTCTGCCCAGCTTTCTGGCACTCAGATTTGGGCACCCATTCTTCTCTCTTTGGAACAATCACTTGCTCTCCACAAACACTTCTTCAGATGGAGTTTTCATATTACATCACTGAATAAGGTACAGAATCTATACATTTTAAAAGAGTATATAAAATAAATATGTATTTATGCATATACACACATGCACTAAGGATCCAAGAAGCTTATCTGAACCCTGAAAAATTCAGGTTTTCCTTCTATCTCTTGGCAACTGAAGGCCTGAATTAATTTTCAGGGCTTA
Organism: Microhierax caerulescens; assembly: GCA_035590215.1. NCBI lineage: Eukaryota > Metazoa > Chordata > Aves > Falconiformes > Falconidae > Microhierax > Microhierax caerulescens. Next base: position 72,886,904 of record JAVJGJ010000047.1, on the reverse strand, counting down.
CTGTTTCCTTTATTCCAAGTGCCATCCATCTGTCTGGTATCTTGCACCTTCTAACTTCTTGGCTCAAGAGTAGCCTACATCAGAAGGACAGCTTTAAAAACTCATAGTACACTGGCACTTGCTGCACAGCTCTCACTGTTACCGTTTAGGTCATACATGCTACCTGATGATGTTGTGGTCTTGGCAACACACACTACCACATTATGCTGGCATTTCTCTAGGCTGCCATTTGTTTCCTAATAGCTTACATACATCACTAACAGGCAAAATGGAAAAGGCATCCTGACATCATCCTCATGAAAGCAGGTCGCAGGTGCAAGAGCCCTCTGATGACTTTTAATGATATTGCTGTGGGACCCACAGTAGTTACTAAGACAAATGACTGCAGTATTTCATTGACCTGTAGTGCAATTACTATTTATACATTTAGATGTTAAAAGCACAAATAAATCTGTTAAGAGCAATGATTTCCACTCTGGATCTCAGACACTGGAAAAGACCATCAATCTGTTAAAATACAGACCCATTTAGACACAATCATGTTTCCTCTGATAATATTGTTGCTGCAGCTAGTAACAGCGTTACAAAGCTTCCTAACATTCTTTTCACTTCATTTTCAGCTTACAGTTTTTCTCATTCTTTAACTTCTTGGGCAAACAAAATATTTGCTGTGGATACATCTCCAATCTTTCTGTTGTTGAAAATTTCAGCCCAAATGTCGGTGTTGCTACAGAAATTACAGCATATTTCTCTCTGAAAATACCACACTTCCATGTTAAACTTCAAGTCATTACTGTGAAGAAATGCTGCCAGTGATACACCCTTTGCTGTAGCCATAAATATAGCAACTTTAAAAAAAATCCCATAGATTCAAAATGCTCAGAAGAAAGAGATTATAGTAACTAAACTCACCAAAGATTTCAATCAGCTTAGAGCTGAGCAACGCTTTGCCTTAGTACAAGGGGGGGGGGGAAGTCAGACATGACTCAGTGCACTGGGAAAAGCTTGCCCTGCCTGTGAATCAGGAGTATATGCGAACGGAAGTCATTGATGAGAGAGGCTTGTTTTGTGTTGTGAAAGTTGGAAAAGTAGTATAGCAAGGCAGGGAACTCGAAGAACTGCAAAGGAGGTCCCATGATTAAGGCAGAAGAGTACTGCCCTCCGAGCGGTGGAATCTGTCCCTGTCCTTCCCTCACAGTTCCCCAGTGACAAAAGACAAGTTCACTAAATGAGCACTTGATGGTGATGATCTGGATGCTCCTCAAATTCAAAGCCTGACTTGACTTGAGAGTTCAGTTCAGGCTTGCAGGACTGTTGAACCTTACAGCTGTCCCTGAAGATGAGCTCCGAACAGAGAAAACAGGGCATCGTTCCAAGCACTCCGAAATAGCAAAGGTTAGGTTTCACAAACTGATCATCCCTAATAGAGACTTCCAAAAAAACTTCTCAGTTGTCTTGATGCTCCCTCTGTAAAACATAAGCAATATTAGCCCTACTACACCTCTCAGTGATGTTGTAATGCCTGATTTCACAGGGAGGGGGAGGGGGAAAGGCGCAGCAGGGAGAGAGAATGGGCAATTCTGTGCTCAGAAGAAATCTTAAACAGCGTGATAAACCTATACAAGCCCAATCTACCCCTGTCAGTTCAAGTTTCTTTGCATTAGCCTACATCAATACAGAACAGAGTTGTGCTAAGAAAAAGGCTGCCAGCAAAAAGAACAAATTCATTAAAGAGGAGAGGCTATGAAAAAATCCTGCATTTGGCATGTAGCTTAACAGAGCACACTCCTGCAAATACTCTTAAACAAGTAAGCTTAGTGCTGGCAACACCAATGCTTGACTTTGCAAACTTTTTACTATGTTCTTTGAATGTAATAATTTTGAATATAACATTAAGTAATAAACGATGAAACCTAAAACTTCAAAACAAATAAATATATAAGAACTATTAAAAATACAGAAACTATTATATATATATAAATCAACTATGAGTACTCAGAACTCTAAGTCACTGAGGAAGTCAAACAAAAATATAACAAATAACTCAAAGTCAGTCCATGGTGTCTTAATCTGTGGATACCTGTGTTGCTGAGACAATAAAATGATCTATTGTGACAGCAGCAGGCCAAGCTCCTTAGCAGGTACTAACAGCTACACTTTCCTGCCTGCCCTTCTTTACAAGGGAACTCTAGTGAATTTATTTTAGGCTTCATTCTGATTGACCTGTGTCCAGTGCACCGAGTCTGGTTCCCTGACTCCCTCTTCTTCACAAAAACAGACAATTAAGTAACTGACCAAGAGCTAAGACTGCCTTTTCTAGAAAACAGAGATGACAAAAGGTCATTAACTGAAGAGTCTGATTACTCCTGAACAACGAAGTATCTGTAACTTCTGAAATTCCCTTTCTGTCAGCAGCTGCAAATATGTGGAAGGGAGAAAGCAAGCAGCTCAAACACTGAGAACCACTAACAGACCTCCTAAACTGGCAGCATATATTGACTTACTACAGTTGTGAGTAAAGTTGGCTGCTGCGTGAACAGTTTAAACAAATGTACTCCTTCATTGCCATTCAGTAATAAAACATTCTCATGCCAAAACTTTTTTTTTTTTTAGTTTATGAAGATAAACCTAACCACAGAAGGTATATTTGCTCTTACAAAATATAAAAAACTAGTGGAAATTCAGAGAAGTTCACAGTTAGCCAAATAAACAGAATCAATAAGAATTGGTTCAGTTTTGGTCCAGGAAAAAAAAAAAACACAACAATACTGCAACATTAAAAGCATGGATTGGTCCCCAGTAAAAAAAAAAACCAAAAAAAAACCCCAACCAAACAACAACAACAAAAAAAACCCTCCAAACACACTGGCATTTCTGAAGAATTATGTAGAAATGGGTACTTTCCAGTACATACCGAATTCCAGGGGGAATCCATGAAGATTTGCTATTTCTCTTGGTGTAAAGTACCTCAGTTTTAGTGTTGACAATTTCATAAGCTTCTCCTCTTCTGGTAACTCCTTGATATGTTTAAACACTGACTCGAGCTATGAAGAATATCCAGAACAACAGGTATCACCAATACAGGCCAAATATGTAAAATTTAAATCACATCTTAACAAACTGTTTCTTTTAATTATCACAGTGACAAAGACAATAGTACATTTTCCTTGAAAATATAATCAGTGGTGTATTTTTGCAGCCAACAACTCAACACATGGACATGCAAGAAAGAAATCAGTGTTGCCATGAGGGCATTCATCATTTCTCCCTCCAGTTACAAGCTATACCACTAGGTAATGAAGCAATCAAAGGACTATAATCATTTGTTTATGACAGGATAGTGACAATGTAAGTCAATAGCAGACCATCCACGTAAATTAAGCTGTATGGATACAGCTGTTTGAATAGTCACTTTGAGATTATCCTGAATTCCAAAGCTGCATTCTTCTTATGCTTAGAAATGCTATACAATTTTAGTGAACAGCACAGAAGTGCAGGAGGAGAGAGATGCTTGTGTACAAAACAGGCCTTGTGAAAAAGTATCTGATTCACTGGCACGTTATTAGCTTCCCCAATGCCTAAATACCACTTTGTGGTGAATTCAGTATCAACAGTAGAACTTCACAAAACACTGTGTCTTCCCAGATAAGTAATACTATTGAAATTGAAACTTGCTAAACATATGACAATATTTAGTGGACCTTCTGTGTATAAAAAACAGCCGTAGATTCATGACACTGTACTCTAGTCTATCCATAGAATTCATAATTTTTAATGTTTTCATATAACCCTGTGAAACCTCTGTATGACAGGACAGATAACAGAATAATAGCAACTCATATTCTACACACAGAGCCACACATACAATTTGATCTAAATAAATTGTTGTTTAGGAACACAAAGTAAATCAACTGGAAACACAGTTGGCATAAAATGTCGTTTTAAAAGCTTGTTACAATATTCAGATCAAAAAAAGCAGAAGACAGGAAAAAACAAGATTTAAAACAAGTCTCATATCAGTTTTAAAACAAGTCATTCTCATATGTTAGTCTCCACATTCTTACCTGTACATCTACTGCTGTCTGGAGAACTGAGCCTGTCCCTTCTACATAGTGTCCATACCTTAACAACAACAACAACAGTAACAATCTTAAATTAATTTTTTCATCAAACCTCATAGTACTGACAACTGCAAAATTGCAGGGAGGTTACTATCCACACCAACAGCCTTATATAAGGCAACTAGGCTACTACACAAGCCCGAGGAATTCAAGCATAGCATCATCAGAAAGGGCCACCTACACTGCACAAACCAATTAAGGCAAAATGTGTCAAAGGCCAAATGGTCCTAAGAGTTCAAATTGTCTCTCCATTAGGAACAAAGTTGTTCAGTCAGATTTAACTTTTGGTTGCTTGTGAATTTTCCAGAGGGAAGGGATGGGGGATGACCAGGCATCTATGCAGAGCACTCCAACAGAACACCAGAAAGAAAAAAATTAAATCCAACTAAACAGTAAGCAAACTTACATTCTAAAACCATATGATAGCTTTCCTGGATGCTTTGTGGTTGACTGCTTAGCAACATGTTTACTCTGCAGTCTCTTCCAGGTTACCATTTAAATGTAATTACAGGCTTTCAGAAACATGCTCCCATGGTCTAACTATGCTAGTGTTTGAACATCCTGAACACAAAGAGACGGAGTCAAGCGAACAGAAAACTTTTGCACTGTGGAAGAACTTCAGAAGATGGCTCACATTAGACAGATACGGTCTGCAATCATTAACAGGTGCTATTCTCTAGTTTTATCTGCACATCTGTAAAGACAATTATAGAAGTCTTTTGCTCTACTTTGGCCCATTTTAGAGCAAGGCATGGGAACAATTTTCGTTTCAAGCCTTTCTAATTCCACAATAAATGACAGAATACTCCCCCTTCAGCACAGACACAATGACCCAGCATGTTTCAATCTTGAGCATTTCTTCTTCACTTGGAAAAGCTTATGAGTAGTTCTGCCAATATCAGTGACAGCAACACTTGTTTTAGAATAAAATGCTTGTAAATCTTCCTTAGGATCAGAACAAAAGGCCCTAAACACTGATGCAAATTAAAAACACATGGAATTGAACCATGTTGTAAATATACCACCCTTAATTGGTTAGTTGCATTCAGAAAATTCCTAATAACAAGTTTAACAATGTAACACACATAGCATTGAGGAATCCTGATCTTATATAGCATCTGATTATATTTCAGATTAATATATCTGAGCCAAAATAAAGATAAATTTCAAAGTGGTATTTTAAAGTAAAGAATCTTGGCACTAAATACAGAACTCCCCCCCCCAAAAAAAATCTAGTTAGTGTAAAAGTGGTTTGGGAGCCAGGGGTGGTGGTGGTGATTTTTTAACACAAATGTGGGCAGATGGCCAACATTAACTGAATTGTTATCAATTATTATTGCAGCTGCTGACTACAGAAAAATTAATATTCATACCTTAGACTCAGAACGTAATTAAAAATGGGAATTTTCACCACAGTAAAAAATGATGCATTGATTTTCTGACATTTCATTACCAGTTATAATGAAAGAAGTTGGTTTACTAAATTACAGTGTTCAATTTTCATCTGACTCAAGACTTCCCCCCCATCCTTATTTCTGTAGGCTTTCAAAAAAATCTTTTTTATTTCATACACATAACATTATTTCTGGGTATAACATGTCCTATATTATGACTAAAAAAAAGATAATTTCGGAAATGCTAGAGAGTGTTCCTGTAACTAATATAACTAATATTAAAGTATTTTAGAAGGTATTGCTTCTCTTGTCAATCGCATATCAACAATTTACAAGTCAGTCCAAAATTATTAAATCTGAAGAAGTAGTTTTCATTTTCTCTGTCCTTTAAAACAGGCAACTTCAATCACCACAAACATATTCCTAAAAGAAACCATGGTTTTGTAGTCCCAAGGAACTCTGCAATCATTTTCCAATTGGCAAGAGTCCGAGGTCAGAAGAGAACGCAGGATCATCTGCTTGATATCTCACACATCACAGGCCATTACATTTTGCCCTATACTCCACCAAAGCCTTTCAGAAGACATACTGGTATGACAAAGGTAGAAAGGCAAAAACCACTGAGGAAATATCAGTGTTTGAAGTCTCTAAATTAGCAAGGAGAAGGCATATCAGATTATCCTCATCACACAAACCGTGCTGAAAATACCTGAAAACCAATCAGACCTGAGGAAAAATTTTTCTCCAAGTCTCAAAGCTGATAGTCAGTATGACTTATAAGAAAGACACCAGACAGGAATCTCAGTAGAGGGACCGTCTGTATCAGAGTGCTGTGCTGCTCTATCCAGGGTCCTCTTTACTAGATCTCATGCTTCAGAGAAACCTAAAAACAGAACTCCTAAAACACATACAGCAGAAACTTGTTCTTTACCTCATAAAGCAACTTGGATGAAGCCTGAGATGTAATTATAACCCTTCTCTTAATGGAGAGCTGTAACTTATATGACAACATTGAGAACGATGTTAGAAGCCTTCCTTCCCAAAGGCTCTTAAAAAAGGGAACAAAGACAGCAAATCAGATTCCTACATTTTGAGCCAAGAAGAACTGACACAACTATCTGGCCTGTCTCCTTCCACATCAGCAGAATGGCAACAGTAACACTCCGTGTCAGATTTCCCACCACTATATATAAAGACTTCATATCAACTACTTGGGAGCCTCCTTCAGTGTGATTTTGATAAAAAAAACCACAAACTACCATGACGTATTCTAGTGAAACCACAAGTGGCCAATTTATTTTTGATGACACTTAAGCCATCCATGAGCTACATAAGAGATCATTCTGGCCCAAGGTTTTCATTTGACTGTTCTCATTAAGAAACAGATCCCACAAGATGCTGACTCCCCCACAGTTCAAAACAGTGAGGGCAGAAAAGGCTTATGTCAGTAAGAACTGGGGACAGAGCTTTCCTGTTGCACAAATTTTGAACTTCTGAAATTCTTTCTCTTCTCAGCTTTTTTGTTGTCAAATAGTTAAAAGTCACAAATTCTGCAGGAACTCTGTCAATCTGGCAGTCTGATTTCTACTAATTAAAAAAAAATATAATTAGCTTTAACTCATCAACTAAGCCATTTTACTGAAACATTCTGAGAATTCTAAAAAAAAAACCCAAACAATCTAATTTGAAAAATTCACCAATATTAACATTTCCCACAAACTCTCAGGCTCCAACTGGCATTTTCCAATACAAATGCACTCAGTGGAAAAGCTCCTGACCAATTGTCTGCAGGGTTTCAGAACACTCACCAACCTCCGGCAGTCAAACTTAAAATTGCAAGGCACATGCATCAGAAAACTACTAGACAGAAAAGGACTGATGTTCTACCCCATCACATATGATTTGCAATGCAGCAAACTAACTGGTTTTATGGCATATGGCTGATACACAGCTATTCTGACCTACACAGCTGAAAAATCCAATAAATCAATAAAATGTACAGTGAAGACAGTTTTAATGAGGAATGGATCTGTCATGCATGACACTTTGTAACTTCATTGAGCAATATAAAGAAATTCATTAATGAATCAGTACTACAGAGGTCTACTGGAACCATATTTCCGCAGGGGTAATTAAGCTTCTGTGAAGGTCAACAACAAATGGCACTGTCTTTTGTGAATGCCTTTCTGGAGTGGGCACATGATGTTCTGCCAGACAGATTCTCATGCTGGCATTCCACTGGACCAGGAAGCACACTATATAAGGAGGTTTTTTTCAGAGGCCTGAGCTGTTTTTATGAATCTTCCCTCTTTATTTTTACATGAAATAAGCAAAAATACACTTAAAATTTCCAGACATGATTCACCAAGACAGCGTCTTTGCAACTTACCCTTTTGTGAAGCATGTGGATCTCCGGCAAGTGGGTTTAACAATGTCTAACAAGAAAGCATAGCGCAGTAAGGACTTTGGTGGTAAGAAATATGGGCTCATTTCTTCGTTTTCTTCTTCCAAGAAATCTTTTAGCATTCGAATAGAAGAATCATTGTCCTGATCACGTTTCCTTTCCATTTCTTCTGCTGTTTCAAGTTTAAAAAGAAAGGTCCCTTTTGGTAAACTCTTCTTGCCGCTGCAATCAGGACCAATGTTTGGATCCAGATTCTTCTCTTCAGAAGACAAGGAAGAACTAACTTTACCCACTTTGTCAGTGACTTTGTCCTTGCGTAAGTCTTCTAGATCTTGATGTGGGAATCTTGTCAGTATCTAAGAAGAAATTGTAAGGAAAAAAATTAAAGAACTGCATTGGATAAGCAACCTGACAGCTGACTCTGCAGTGAGTAAAATTCCTTCAAGAGATGCTCAGAATAAAGCAAGTAGGCATCTGATGTTATTTTCATGAAGGTTTCAAAAAATACTGGCATCAAGATTTGCTGACCCACCAGCAATGATGTCAGGAACAACCACAAATAATTGCCTTTGTAAAAATGCCTTCCCAAGGGCATGAAAAAGGAGCAGAATGAATTGTTTTCTAGCCCACTATCAGCTACTGTTCCCCAACTGTATAAAGCCATCTAAACTACTGACATGCATCTCAGCCCTTAGAAAACTCAGCATCCAGGCTGAAAGAGAGACAGAACTTAACCTTTCTGTTGGTATCACTTATCCCCCTCTCCATCCATCAATACACACCACTAAACTGAAAATTTAAACCTAAACCTTCATGAAACAAAGCAAATTCAAGTAACACTAACAGACTCACCTGACCAGGAGCTTGAAAGGAAAATGGTTCTTGGTGAAGCCTTGCAATTAGAAAATATCGCAGCCTAGAATTAGGAATGCCAAGCTGTAAGCAAAACACACAAGCCTTTAGCCTCACATGTCATAAAGAGAGAAAAAATGGTCTGTTAGCATCATACAGTAATCTGCCATTACATAAAATAACAGAACTAAGACACCAATATATTTTGTGACTTCGGAGATATCAGTCTTAATTGGTAATACCTAAATACTTCTAACTTCCATATTTTCAAGGAAACAAGTGGGCAATTATTCTTTGAACCTCGTGGCTTTGACTTTCTCTGTAAACGAACAGGAATGTAAAAGAACCTTTATATGAGGTAAGAAGAAAAATTACATGCATCACAATTTCTTGGGACAGGTACCACTTGTTTTCTACAGAAATGCAAAACAATGTCTCCTTGACTTTTTGAACAAGGCATTACAAGATATCTAACCGAAACAAATGCACCACAACTGGTTTTCACGCTACTCTCTATCAGCTTCTCTCAGAAGTATATACAGTATTTCACTGATTCCACTCAGTCTTGCACAACCTGAAATCTCTCACAACCCTTTTTTTTTTTTCAGTTGCCAGGGAAACATGCAAACAAAGCCCCTCCTCCCACAAATAACACAGACACATTTTCTGTGTTGGAAAATTCACAGGCATCAGCACTTCTGAAGCAAGGAGGCTCCTGCAGGGAAAACCACCTTCCTCATTACAGTGTAAATTCATGCCTTCTTAAAAAATATCAAGTAGTAGCAAAGCAACAGGGGACTAGGGTCTGAACAGCTGTATGATTATGCCAGTATACTGATGAAAAATCAGAAGTCATGACACATGGCTTTCTCATTCAAGAGTATCTTCAGTCCTGGGTATGACTCTTTTCTAATAAAATCAATCATTTTCAAATGTTCTTGGGCTCAGTGCAGTTTGAACAGTTAAATAATATTAGAGCGATTTCAGTACTCACACAGGTTGGAGACAAGAGAAATTCTTGACATTTAAAACCACATGTTGCCAGTGTTCGCAGAAGTTCATTTCTGGCAGTGAAAAGAATCAAAAAGCAATTACTCCCTTCATACAACCTTTAGGCCCTTTTTTTATCCTAAATAAAAGCACATTAAGTGCAATACTTTAGGTATCAAGACATTCAGCACATTCAATGAGAAAGAACTGGACAGGGAATTACAAATATGAAGTCATCAATATCTGAACTTGAGGAGACAACAAACAAGGTTCAGTGTTACTATAACCAAAAATTACTATTACACATTCACAGGTATCTCATACCTGCTTCAGAACACCCCTTCAAAGAATATCCCATCTCTAAGGAAAGTATTTAAAGTGTGTCAACAATGAAAATAATCAGAGGGCAAGACATTCTCTTTATTGTGAATTATAAAACAGGAGATTAAAACCACTACAAATAGCTCACTACTTTGTTCACATGCATGGCATCAGCTAAGTCTAACAAAAGGGCTAACTCAACAGATGACAAAAATTGGTGGCTTTGATAATAACAGTGAGGTAGGACTGTACTTTATAAAGAAGGAAAAAATCATTGAAATGGCAATCTTCTTAAAAAGAGTTGTCTTTTCTTTCCTATTCCATGCAGGCTACACTGGGCTTGAACTATGCAAAAAGCAGGAGCTGTGACCTGTACCTGGGATGTGGCACTGCATCCCAAGTGTCATAAGAGAAATCAAGCGTTCTGACTGGGGTGTTTCTGAACTACAGCTTGTTTCGACACTGGCCAGCAAGGTATAGCCTAGGGAATTGCAGGGTCCACAGCTGCAGCCTGCACCAACAACACAGTGTTCAAGTGACTGCTGCATGCTTAACCAGTGAGAGCTAACTGCCAGCTGCCTCCCATATTCATTAAGAACCACGATGTACAGTGTGGCTACTCTCTCAGTACTTTAAGGAATGCTGTGGGAAGATCCTACTCTATGCCAGCAAGAAATGAGAAGGAAGACTGCAACTCCAACTCCTGCTTTGCCCACAAGAGAGGAGAATGCTCCTGCTATTGTTAGGTAACCTTATTGATGACTTTCCTCTTCCACATTTCAAAGATTTTATACAGTCTTCATACTGTATCTCTGGACCATTTGATGGCAACTCTGAATCAGTGATAATCTGTTTTCAACAAAGGTACTAAAGAAAGCCTCCTATACTGTATCAGGAACTTAACACAAGATACCATGAGCTCCTGTCACAGATAAAACCCCAAAATCTACTGTTATTTTTCCCTGAAAATTAATATTAATATTTTGTAAAGGACACAGGATCATCACATAAAATAAATGGAGTCAACCTGTTACTTGCTTAGAGAAATAAATAGTTATTTAGCAAGTTCCTTTCACAACCTAAGATTTTCAATCCTAAATCAAAACAGTATTTTTAACCCACAGCTGCTAGCTATCCTATCTGATCCTATTTTGTTAACCTGAATTCTAGGAAATAAAAATCTTGCCTTCCCCTTCCAAAGAAAATGTCCTTTATTAAAAAAATAAACCTGCATAAATTAGACTTTACCTTGCAGAAGAGGATTCAAATCCTTTAACATTTTCTAAAAGTAGGTATTTTGGAAGCTTCTGCAGTCTACAAGGAAAAAAAAATTAAACAAATCAGAGTAACAAGATGTAAACTACATTATCCACAGATTTGCTTAGCTACAAGAAAGATCGAAGTATTTCCAAATCATGCTAGCTGTTAAAGTTTAGCATCCTTAAAAACAATATACCTCAAATTTCAAGGCAGCCTAGATCAAATCATTCCCAGCTAAATTAAAAATGTGGATTGCTAGTAATCATAAAAAACAACAAAACCCACTTATGTTCAGATGGACTGCTGCACTCTCCCGTAACCCATGCACATACTTCTGAAAATGCTTATCATATTCATTTCCTAAAGCATAACATTATTATTCAACAGATTGAGTTTGTAATAGCAAAAATAATTGTCAAGGAAAAAAAGATCACTTTATAGCTATGGAATAGAAAACTTCTGTTTTAAAGTGCCTAAACCAAAAATCAATGTCAAAATGTTACATCAGCTGTAGTGGTAACACATCAGAACCAGTATTCATCTAATTACTTTAAGAAATATGACATGTTTCAAGCTCAAATTGCAGATATTCTCAACTTTTACTTTTCCATTTTGATTGGGGGCGGGGGGGGAGGGTGTGTGTGGTACAGCGGGGGCGTGCCACAGGGAGCTGAGGTTTAGCAAGATCAGTGCAGAGGTCTGGAAATAAGCTCATTCCAAAACTAACATGTTAAATCTCTGGAGAAAGGAACATGTCCAAACTGTACCAGGGACCAGTCTAAAACTTTAGAAGAATAGATGATTCAGATTCAAGTCTCTGGAAACATTCCCTGGCACTGATTAATTCTCTAGTGAAGTTCATGTAGACATAGTATGTCTGTTACACACTGGGATCTCAGAACAGAATATAGAAACAGGATACTAATGCCACCAGACAACAGTTCCACACTTACTTTAAGTCAGTAAGTGACTTTGGACTTCCACTAGTAGCATTAGTTTTAGCATGTTCTTAACTATTATCAACTAAAGACATTCACGTGAAGTAGTAAAGAACTAAAGGGTTTCACAAAAACCTGGAAAATGTACAAGGTACTACATCAAATTTAAAGATACTAAAACTAACAGTGAAAAAAATAGTACCACACAAAAAAAAAAAAAAAAAAAAAAAGAAGCACCAGCCAAATCCCCTGCAGAGGAATGGAGAATATATCTGTTGGTGTGCCTACCCACACTCAACATCAACATCATCACCTACTATGAAACTTTTTTAAAAAATATTTTTAAAGTAATGAATCCAAAGCATAGCTTGAAATCACCTGCACATCACCTGCAGGATCAACAGATCACAAGTAATCACCACACAAAGAGTATGTTAAGTACTTGGCAGGTATTAACATTACAAATGGCCTGTAAAAGTAGCATTCTGACCTCTTAGCATTAGATTTCCCTGGGTTATTGCTTAGACATGATAAACAGACAGTATCTGGACCACTTGATTCAAACTTTGCTGGCTGTGTGTTCCAGTGTTTTCCCAGGTCTTTCCAGATCTTGGAATTGTCCTTTCCATCTAATACCTGTATTCTCAGACTATCTTTGAGCCTCATTTCAGCAATATTTCATTATAAAAGGCTGAACATAAGGTAGGAATAGCCAAGGGATGAGAAATTTATAGTTTCCATAAACTGAATGCATGCTGTACCAAATTAGAACACAAATTCCCATATTAAGAATTTCCCTTTTTTGGGCTGAAATACTCCACACTCAATGTCTGGCAAATATGTCATATCCAAAAAATACACAAACACTATCTCAGTAAAACATAAATCTATTGGAACTGAGAAACTCTACAGAAGCCACCATCTTCAACATTTTACAGACTACTTACAGCAATTACTGCCTCATGAAACAACCTGCCCAAGGGAGATAAGGGACATCACGAGGGTCTCATGGGGTGCTGAGATAAAAGTGCCACAGCCAAGCCCAGCTCCTTTGCATAGTCATGACGAAAAGCATATGTCCTGTAGTGTCTAAAGCTTTGGTTTTGAGAAGGAAAAGCTTCTGCCCTTTATCCAGCTAAATCCACAGCAACCAGGAAGCAACATTTCCATATTAATGCACAAGTGTCACAAAAGCTACCAGCCTCTTAACTGTGTTTCAGTTTAACCGAAAGGAATACTTAAATCAGGATTCCCTTAAGGATACAGAAGGTACTATTATTCTGACAAATTACTGACTTACACACCATCTGCTGTTTTTAATTTACCATTTTGAAAGGTCAGTCTGGAGGACTGAGTTACATTCCTCATTCTGGAAAAGACATCCTTTGCAATTTCCAAAAATCCATATTATCTCTCTATTTTTGTTTCTCTGCTATAAGCGGAAAAGTAATAATAATCTCTCTTTTAATTGTCTAACTTAACTAGGCTACAGAATCTGTATTGTGTTCTGTGCTCTCTGCCACAGATTTCTTGGGTGATCCCAGCCAAGCCACTCAACCCTTCTGTGTCTGTGTTCTCTAACTGCTGATGACAAGGGCAAAAAGCTAGTCCTATTTAATATTGCTGGCTGCTGAAAAGTTCTTTCTGGAAGAAGGATGAAGACCCTTTTCTCCCAGCATTAACAGCAGTTTGAAAGAAAGGTTGTTGGTGGTATCAGTTTCCTTCTGTGTAGAAAACATTTGTGAGAGAGGGCACAAGAAAGCAAGCAAGCTCCAACCCCCCCCCCCATCCTCCTGAAATTCTGAGAACAAGATTAACAAATCAAGAAATATATAGAAAACAGCTGTCCCAGTCTCCAGCAGAAGCAGGACTGCCAGGAATGGTTAAGTCTGGTAGACTGTAACTGATGCAAATTCTCAGGCTCATGCCAACTGTGCCCAATGGACATCTCAATCCAGAACCAGAAACTTCTGCTGGATAATCATCTTGGGCAACCGATTGCCCCACTTTCCCCAGAAGGGTTCCTACAGTGCTGTGCACCTCTTCCCAAAAAAGACCACAAGCATTACTTGGAGCTGATTTTTAATGCTCTCAATAAGAAAAATTTAGGTCAGAAAAAAACACTGTTTCAAAATTTAAGGCATAAACAATACAAATAATTATGGTTATTTTATTAAGGACTGAGGTTTGACCAGGCAAAAATGACAGATCAATATTAAAACAAGGGCACTGTTCAGACAGTGTAGTGCTATTTGAATTCTTAAGTATTACTACTCAAAACAAGACCCTGTACTACAAATCAAAAGCACACACTTTGCGCTGAGATATCTAGAAGCAGCATGAAAAAGACAGAATAGACACTTCAAGAAAGAACAGAAAGGGGGATGGAAGAAGTATCGTATTGCCCATTCAATAATATATTTAAACTTTCCAATGTTGCCTACTCAAAAGTTGACAAAATGTTGAATCAAAGCTTTTTTTAATCTGGTATTTCAAACAACTTTCATGTTTCCATGATGCCCATTAGAAAACTATTATATTATCTACTCCTGTCTCTATATAAAGTCAGTGCAGATTTGATGCTGAACTGAAAATAAGTAACTCAGTGTTTTTCCATTTCTAATATAGCCAGAGTTCAAACAGACACCTAATAAGAAGAAAACCAAACAAAGTATATACAGTAACTACGAGATGATAATGGCATTAGTAAAATACAAGTATTTGTAAGTTATGTCGTATCATGTGAAAACAAGTAATACAACACAATACTTGGAAGTATCCCTGTAAAACATTATAGATGACTTTTCTCGCTGAAATATAAGACATACTTAGTTAACAAAGCCTTAGTAACAAAGGCTTAAGAACTGATGCAGAAGTTCATTTATACCTTGGGAGAGTATCAAGGATATAGAGAAAGCTTTTTGTCCGTGGATCAGATACATCACCTTGCAGACCAATTCTATTAAAAGAATAAAGAAACACCTGTGTATTACTTGGAGCAGACTGACATTTGACTTCCATTTTCCTACAGAATGCTGACAGTTTTTGCTTTGAGTTTCAAAAAGGGATTCTACAAAAGCATTGTGTACAAATACGAGAACCTGCTTGCAGAAGCAGCATCCTAAGAAATGCTTTAAGGAATGAAAGTCTACCCCTGGAATCCATCAGCTAATAGTGAGGTTAAAATTGAAGCATTTAGTAATAAAATCCACTCCCCAGTCTGCAAAGCGTTCAGCATTCTGGTCTTGTCCAGCAAACCCCTTGAACGTACTTGGCTCTGAAAGGACAAAAAAATCCCCACTGGGTTCCTGGGAATACCCCACTATTTTACATTGAATATATTACATTTATATGAATTAAAGCCTAAGCGTGCACCACTTTGCAGGATTGAGCCCCATGTAAGTAACTTTGTAACCAATTTTGTAACATTAAACTGGACAGCTCATGTAGGTAATAAAGATAATATAACTGTTCCTGACCTGTGTTCCCCTAATCTGTATTTGTATTAGCTCTTAAAAAAGAATGAAGCCTTGGAAGAAGAGCTTAAGCACGTCTCCAAATTAGTCATATGCAGATTTTTCTTTACATCATTTTACAAAAAAATTTTAAAAATTTTGAAATAATAATCTCTATATACATCATAGGTTTGCACAAATACATCTTTATAGGTCAACACCACTTTAGAAGGATTTCTTTTTAATCTTAGAGCATTCAATGGGATACACTGTCTTACACAAGCAGTTTCATCACCATCAACAGACTTTTTCACGAAGCTACTCAATAGTTAAGATTCAAATTGCTGCATTCCTTCCACTTCAGTAAACATCAGGATGAACAAAGCTACATTTTTGCTTAGAAAGATAAGACAGATGAACCATAGAGTTACTCTTGAAAAACATTTCTCCTTTAAAAGTACATACTGTGGTAACTGCACTTTTCTCCAAAGCATGCTGTACCTACCTGGTAAATGGCTGACAGGGAGGACTCATCAAAATCATATCAAAAGATAATCTGTCAAATTCTTTCAGTGTTATGCCCTGAATAAGGAAAGAGAAGAATGTTAAGTGTCATAAACTGTATGAAACTCTCAAGTCATCTTTCAAATCAAACTACCTCTCTTACTTCCACTACATGCTTCACCTAGCAAAACACTACCTAATCTCCCATTTGACCTAATAAATTTAATTTTTTCTACCTTGGCAAACTGTACAATGCAAATATGCATTAATTGCTTTGAATATAAACCAAAACCACTAATGATGTTAGCATCTATACATAATCTTGAGGGGTTTATGTACTCATTCTTTCAGAATAGGTGTATAGTGGTTCTTTCAACAGATCATATCAAAACACTATTTATTTCTCCCCATACCTCCTCAAATACATTATTCAAATAGGGAGCCTCTGTACATCAAAAACAAAATTCACATGTTCAAAACAAATGAAAAAATATTACATCTTCTCAAAAAACAAAATATCTAAACAGAAAAGTAGCTCAGGTGTTAACATGATAATTTCTATAGGTTGAGACTGTGGGGTATAATTCTTCGGAGCTCACTACCAACGCATCCTGTACAGTTTACTTCATTCTAGTTTTTGCCTAGTAAAAATCCCTCACAGATATTGTATGGCTGAAAGCTCTACTCTGCAAAAAATATTCTGTTCAGAGAAGAAAAAATTAGATCTTTTACATGAATTAATTACACAGGTGGAAATTCCCCTAGACTAAATTTTAGCCATGAAGGACAGCAGATTAAGAGGCCAAGAGGAGAGAAGGATAACGATCAAGTAACTGTAAGCCAGACAAAGAAATCATTGCCTTACATATTTTGAGGGATATATAGGAAATGTAACATAACTTTCCACAGAAACTAGACAAAAGCTGCTATTTTTTCCCAATAAATTTAAAGAAGGTCTTACTGACTGTAATCTGCTCTTATCTACTATAAGGAGACATATGCAAGCATTCTTATCCTTTTCCCATATAAAATTGTACACTATCATTCAGTCTGTTATTATTGAGTGGTGAATAACCATTTAACCTTTAGCCACCTATTAAAGTTGGTGTCTTAAAACAAATTCATTATTTTTTACTGTCATGTTGTAAAGTTGTAAAAGAAGGTATACAGTAATTTCTAACTAAATCCAAGCAAAAAACCATGCCTAGTCTGCCCCTCTATTACTAAAACAGAATCTGATTTTAGCTAGTTCTTCAAATAATTCAGAAAAGGGATCGAATTTCTAAAACATTTGATCTATTGAGCCCACAAAAAACCCACAAGACTGTCCCAAGTAATATGTCTTCCTGTGTTTTACTGAGCTCAACTATAACTACAAAACAAAGACATGCCTCCAAGTAATTTGATTAAATTAAAAAAAAATATTTTCATGTATTGTGAAAGAATCTATATTTGTCATTCCTTTACTGTTGGTAAGCATTCCTGTTGACATCACATAACTTTTCTTCATGCAGCAGTCAAGACTTTCAGGAAAAGACTGCAGTGTATCTCTCTAACTTCAACAAGCAACCACAGCACAAGAAATCAAAGTTATTGTAAAACTGCTATATTAGTAACAATGTAATTAGATTTTTTGTTTCTCTTGTTACTAACAAGGATAGTGAAGACAACTTATTTCTAGAAAAGCCAGACTAGTGTAAAAAAGACATTCGTTACTCACCTCAATTGTCTTCGCCCATAATGGCGTGCCAGGAAAGTTGTGCTTATAAACTTCATTGGCAAGAGTGTTCACATCAACAGCAGCAACAACTTCTGCAGATATGCAGCTTTCTAAAGTTAAAAAAAAGAATTTGAAAACTGTAGCTTCTCTTTATTGCTCTTGGAAAAAATGCATTTGCTCAGCTGCATTACAGCTATGCTCAAAAATAAAAGGGAAATTACATGAACTCTGCTGTGTTACCTTTAAAACTTTATAAGAAAAATAAACCATGTTTCTAATCATATGGCAAGTACTTCCCTTCCTCATATAAATCCCAAGCCAAAAGCTAACCATGCACTTATTAATTTGTAGGTACAGTCACACAAACTCCAAAGAGGGTGCATCTTTACAACGTTCCCACCTGCACTCAGCTGGTCTCTGAGTTGGTCTCCACCACAGGAATGCAGCCTGAATCAATCTGCGGAGCCCCCCTGCCACTGTCTGCGCCTCTCCAGCCACTGACAACTTACAGGAACTTAACATGTTATTTTGGAATATACTACTTCTCACTGTGAAAAAACAGCACCAATAAATATGTTTGAGGTACATCTACTCTCATAATAAAACTTTAAGAAGTTGCCTGCAAAACACTGGTGCTTATATTCCAGTAAAACCTTGGGCCTTGAATCCAACTGCTGCCCCCTTTGAGTTCAAGGTCCCCAAAATATCAAATGCTTTGAAGGACAAAATTTGGCAACTCCTCTTCTCTCGATATCAAAGGAAGTACTTCTGGACACTTCCATGTGTCATTGAAAAGGAGAGAGCACAGTGTAACAAATCTACTGACAGCTAAAATCCTGAAAGAAAAATACACGAAAAAGAATGTAAATAAGCAATGGTTGATTTATAGAGTAACCAAATAGTAAGCTCTATAGAAGCTAAAAACATAAAAAACCCAGTGTTTAATCCACTGCTCATCATGTTACACTATTTATTATTACTAACCACAATACCTTCCCTCAGGCTTTCTATCCAGGAAGATAAGCTGCGGTCACTGTTACAGCTGCAGGCAGAAAACAGTGACCATACTTCCTGATATACAAAACCAGTTTCAACCACCAGGAAATTTACATCATAGTCACCATTACAAAGCCTCAGATGAAACATGGGCAACCACTTTTTTTTTTAAAACCAAAAGAAATAAGGCAAGTAGCTACATGCCTTTGACTAGTCTGACAACATGCTCAAGTATCACTAACAAATGGCCTTACGAGACACCTTATGAATTACTTCTAGTCAGCTAATTATTTACAGTTTGAGAGGATGAAACCCCAACTCTGAAGTCCCCAGTGGATTTTATTTTGAGTGATGCAGTTATCATCCATCTACTATTTTTCAGGTTTTCAAGGCCAACTTATTCAAAACTAAGATGCATGAGAAATCTGGGTATTGGACAGATTGCAGCAGTCATTTTAACAAATATCAACCTGGTTCTCCTGCATTTACTTGGTGCAATAGAGGACAATAAGGAGTTTCACACGAAAAACACAGACAGTCACCCATTAAAGGTCAACGTACAAATTATTTGCAGTTACTGTCTTGACATTTTGACCATAAATTGTAACTAAGTGTTAAATACAGGTGTACCCACGAGGACAACAGAATGACTACACCTGGATTACAAAACAGGTATGTTAACACTGACATCTAGCGTGAAAAGAACATTGTGGTAGCAGGTTGACCGTCTTGATTAACAAGCATATTCAAGAATCAACACTTCCATCTTCTTAAAAGAAAGCTGCAACACCTAAGTAATGGGAACAAATTTCAAGTACTGTTTAAAAGACTGCTTTTCCCACTTATTCTTTCAGTTCTTAAAACATGTTGAACTGACAAGCTGATCCTTACTATGTGTTCCAGGCACTCCAGAAAAGGGGGGTGGGGGGGTGTTTAACAAAAACCAGGAACCTCAAATCATTATCTAAATGAACATATAGTTTTAAAATGACAACTGACAGGGAGCACGCCTTCTCTCACAACTCATGATTCATGTGTTCATCCTTTTTGCTAACATCAATCCAATCTCTCCCTGCACACAAGTAAAAAAAGAAGTACTGATGATCTCTAGCAAGGGACTTCACAGGCCCAAATGGCTGGAAATAGTGAAAGAGAGTACATAGCTAATAGTAATTTATTGAATCCCCTTGCAATACAATGCTCTGTCTAAACCAGAGATGTTAACCTGCATGGAAAAGGGGCAGGAACTTTTCCTGAACTATTCCACCTGACATCCTCTCTTCTCATTTTAAAGGCCCGATAATTTTTTCAAAGCTTCTCCTCCTTTTCACTCAAAAGCTGTGGCTCACTTGGGAGTTCCTGTTAGAGAACAGACTCCCTCTAAAAGCTGATTAAGCATATTTGTGTGGAAATACCCTGGAAACGCATGAAGGAGCTTGAGCAGACAAGCAGATCTCACACATCCAACCTAACAAAGAAAAGCTTGTGTAAATTTCAAACAATGACAAAATGAAACATTCAAAAATAAATTCTCCTGAAATTTAAGTAACTTTGATGTCAAACGGTGATATTCCATTTTGCTACATAAATATAAATTTATGACTTGAAAATGATGTAGGAATGTAACATAAAAAAAGACTGAAAGCAGAATCTAAAAAAACAGAACCAAGACAGTGTTTAACTATCCCCACTGACAAAAGGCACAAAAGCAACTCAGGAATATGAAAATGCCCCTGAATTGCTGACTTAGTGAGATGTTGAATCAACTCCCCACAATATATAGCAGAGCTTCAATACAGAGACAGACACAGCTCTGGAAACTTTTTCTTCCCCAAACAAGCACATCCAATCTTCAAAACACCGCCATCTGAGAGACCAACTATGCAGAAAATTTAATTTTACACAGACTAAGGAAAAAATAATACATATTTTTAGAGTTAAAATAAGTAGCTGCTAGAATACTTGATTTGCAATATTCCTCAACACCATGGTTTTTGAACGGAGACTTCGCATTTCTGAACAAGATGTTGTAGCTCAAAAGGAAGCCACAGACATGATGGGGAAGTTATGAGGGAGGTGCTACGGCTTATTTTTAGGCAGACTAGATGGTAATACTCTCTCTTGGCTGAACTCAAATTTGTAACACCCTATGAGGAAAGTACTGATTTTGCACTTCAGGCTTAATACCTCTAGGATCCAAATAACAGAAACTGATTGTTACTTAAATTGCCTAAGGAGCAATCAAACTTTGGGTCCCAATTCTCTATTTTGTTGTACAGACAATACTTATGAGCCATTTCAGCTATATAGTAGTCAATTGAGTGAAAGGGACACTGCCCTAATGATTGGAAGGTGTGGCACTTGAAACAAAGGAAGACAGGATGCCTGCATTAGCTTCTCTTTTGGAAAAAACAAACCCAAAGGGAGTAATCTTCAAACACACAAATAACATTTCTGACATTACAATATCTGTCCTTTTCAGAATCGATTCTTTTGTCATGTGTTTCTAGCAGACCTTAAAATTAACATAGATCTGTTTATATTCACTACTGTACTTTTGTAATACAATTATCAATGTCAGCAAAGCACATGAAATACATGGTGTTACACCAAGGGCAGAGCCTGGCAGAACTCAGCATACTGGAAAATCAGAGCCAGAATAATTATCTATTCTAACAGGTATATGGAAACAGATGGAAAAGGGAAGATTAGTCACATGTTTTGTCAGTCCTGTTTCCTTTTAAAACAGAGAGCAAAGATTTCATTTCTAAGTTGTCAGCTCTTGGCTGAATGATTATGCTGAACTGCCCGTGGCTACAGTCAACATGACTATCAGTAAACTTGATATTTGCTTCCTGCCAAGGATACTTGGGGACTTTTTCCACGGAACAGAATTTATTCATGTTCAGCCATATGTAAATTCACATTACAGCACAATTGGCACCATCCTGTGCTACAAAGGGCTATATTTTAGAAAATCATTACATCTAAATGAGTTCAGGTGTAAAAACTTGCTCTAACCAGCAATATTTTTGTTTTGCAATGTGCTGAATCCTAAAGCTGCTTGCCAGTTTTGTCTCCTTTGTCTCTCCTCGCGAGACAGCTATGCTCAGTGTCATTATGCACAGCCGTTTATTATGCTGTGTAATTCAGAGATAATAAAATAAAATTAATAAATAGAGATAACAGAGTAAGAGACTCAAATTCTTACTCCGTAAAACTGAAATATAACAATTGCAGAGGAAAAATATCACTAACTTTATCATTGCAAAATTACGGTATTTTAAAAGATGTCCTTTCATGTTCTATGCACAGGGACTTTCTTCAGTGACCTGGCAATTACAAGCACTTGTGGCAGAGACCTGGAACCCATTTTTCATGGGAAAACTGCCTAAATTAATAAACCAGTTAAGTTTGTTTTGGTTGGGAATGAAGAAGAGCAGGCTGTTTGATGGAAAGCTGCTGAGGAAATGAGTTTGTAGTCACAGATTTTCTAAAAATAAGACACTTTTTCACTGCAGAAACTCAGCACATATATAAAGAATATGTTCACACACACATATATTATAAAGTATCATAGGTTTAGACACATACGATCTAAACATTGACCTTTAAATCTCAGTTTGGAGCACAGGGTGGGAAGAAGGAGGAAATGCACTCCCATCTCTTGGGTGCCTCAGTTTTTCAAGAGTATATGATCAGACTCAATGACTTCTAACCTTAATCAAGCTCAACTTTCTAAATTACATCCTTTAACAGCATGTCTTTGCTGTTAAAATACTATTACAAAGCATTCAGAATTTAAAACTAGAAATTCTACATATACTGAATTATCTACAGCTAAAGTATTGACAAGAGCTAGACAATCCCCAAGATTTTTCATTTTCAGTTTTGGACTGAAATTGAAATTCAGGAACAGCCTTCTTTTCACTGTCAAAAAAGAACTTGATTCAACTATGTAACTATGTACTGTTAATAGAGATATACTGTAAGAGTATAAACTTCCATGATCTTATTATAATTCAATTGTTTCTTACTGCAGGCAAGGACAATTTCAAAACCAATTGCACACTACTTGGCGCCAAATGCATTCTACTCTAATGGCAGCTGCCAAAACAATGAACATCCTCATCCTGCAAGCTCAAGTATACGCTGTCCTAAGTTTATGAAAGATCACAGCCAAAAAGGACTTCAAGGTAGAAAACGCAGTATCAGATTTCCTGGAAAATGCCTATTTGCCAACTGAAAACACTGACCATTTCACAGAAAAGTAGAAAGTTGGACCAGCTCTGCTAGATATAACCGGCCACAAAACTGGCTACATAACATGTCCAGGAAACAACACTGAGCCAGAACTGGCCAGAGCTGCAGAGCCCTTTTTGTAGAACAAACAGCTTTCCTGGGGTGCTGCCACTGAAGTACTACTCCATGCTCCCTCTCTTTCCTACATGTTCCTATTATTTTTCTTGGCCATATAGAATCACTAGAAACCACACCAAGAAAATAAAGGTATTATTCAAAATATTTGTCTCTCATGTATCTCGTTTATAGAGGGCTTGCTTTCAAGCTTCATATTTATATGGGAAAAAATCCTCTTCTAGTATTTCCATACTTGATCTAAACAGAAGATGCCAAACAATCTGCCATTTGCTAAATGATACCAAAAAAATTGTATTGGAGATGCTTTCAAGTAGTACAGTTTCACATACACATATAGGCCTAAAACACATTTTACTAAAACACCTATTACTAAAGTACTTACAGAGAAATGTTCACTTTTTTCTCTTCGATTTCCACATAAAACCAAACACTTAAGTCCACCCTGACTTTACTTTGTTCCTTTATAAACTGCAAGAAAACTGAACACAGATGTCTAAGAGACTTAAAAAGATAAATCAGCAGAAAGGATCAAAATGCCTGACTGTATCAGTATTCCTGAATGTAATACAATTCATTAAAACCAGTTTTAGACAATGACCTGTCATTAAATACTTAAGTCATTGCAAATGGTATAGAACCCTTTTTATTCAAATTGCCTGATTGCCTGAAGAGAACAGAAATTACAACATGCACTGACACTGATGCAGTTCTGTTTAGCAAGTTCAGAACTTCAGTAAATTCA
The DNA here is from genome assembly GCA_035590215.1 of Microhierax caerulescens. Taxonomy (NCBI): domain Eukaryota; kingdom Metazoa; phylum Chordata; class Aves; order Falconiformes; family Falconidae; genus Microhierax; species Microhierax caerulescens. The sequence continues at coordinate 72,862,827 of JAVJGJ010000047.1, read as the reverse complement.
GTAAGCTTGGAAATAAATTTACCCTTTCAGGAAATAATACAAAGGGTTTGGTTAATTCATAGAATCATTTAGGTTGGAAAAGACATTTGAGATCATCAAGTTCAACTGTTAATCCAGGACTGCCAAGTCCATCACTAAACCATCTCCCTAAGTACCATATCTACACATTTTTCAAACACCTCCAACACCTCCCTGGGCAGCCTGTTCCAATACTTGACCACCCTTTCAGTCAAAACGTTTTTCCTAATACCCAATCTAAACCTCCCCTGGTGCAACTTGAGGCCATCTCCTCTTGTCCTGTTGCTTGTTATCTGGAAGGAGAGACCAACACCCACCCGCCTACAGCCTACTCTCAGGTAGTTGCAGAGAGCAGTAAGATGCTCCCTGAGTCTCCTTTTCCCCCAGACTAAACACCCCCAGTTCCCTCAGCCGCTCCTCATGAGACATGGGCTCCAGACCCTTCACCAGCTTCATTGCCCTTCTCTGGACACACTACAGCACCTCAATGTCCCCTCTGAAGTGAGGGGCCCAAAACTGAGCACAGTATTTGAGGTGCAGCCTCACCAGTGCTGAGTACAGGGGGACAGTCACTTCCC
>JAVJGJ010000047.1:72847164-72858962 GCA_035590215.1 Microhierax caerulescens | reverse complement strand
ATACCTAGCCAGGGCAGAAGGAGAGAACGGGGGTGCAGGGCAGCAAAGGGGGCTTATTGCTGCGGGTGGGGGGTGGGTGCTGGCCTGCTGTCCAGATGGGCAGCTGATGTGAATGGCCCTCGGCAGTTTGACAGCCCAGCTGTTCCGTGATTTCAGCGTGCAGTGATGTTCTTGAGAAGTCATTTCAAAGCCTGCACCGCTGGTGGAACAGGAAGGAAGGAAATAACTGATGAAACTGTGCTAATTTGCTCCAACACTATGAAATTGTCATTGCTAAATTGGAAAGGAAGAGGCAACTCAAAGACATTGCTGTCTGTGAAAGGTAATTTGTTTTTAAAACAAGTGTTAGACAGATGTGTTTATACACACACAAACATACATGTAACAACCAGAGTAAATACCTTGCACGCTATTATGTGTTACCCACCACATACAAGTAGATACTCACCTATGTCTTCGCATGCAGATTTAGATTGTGAAGTGAAGATGAAACATTAAAAAAAAAACAACAACAAAAAAACTAACAGCAAACCACACCACCACCCCTCAAAAAAAACCAACCCTGGAACATGTTTCTCTTACAATTTGAGTTAATCATATTTTTGCGGAGCCTCTTAAGAAACCTGTCAAAAAGAAAGTGGATTTCAGCAATATTTAATTTTCCTTAGAAGCCGCCTCATACAGCCTGTCATAGTAGCTGCTACCTCTTGCCTTTCAGTGGAGGAAGAATTTTTAGCTGAAACTGGAGGGCAAAAAAGACAAATCTGCCTTTCAACATAAGGTTCAGGATGATGAAGGTGGCTACAAAAAGCAAGGTTGTTATCAGCTAAGAAGATACATCTCAGTAGGACCCCTTCAAAATACAGATGCAAAGTGAGGGTAAAGAAAAAGGCAGCTTTTAGACTACTGAAATTAGTAAAACTGATGAATGTTTGAGCTCCTTGTATTACTATTTCAGCAACCTATACGTCACAGCAATGCTAGATACTGTGATGTGTGGGAGCTGTAGGGAGCCAGGAGCAGTTCATTTATTTGGAGCTGCCCAGTACCTGGAGCAATTAAAGCTACAGAGGAGCAATATTTTCATGTATCAGATAGGGAGACATAGCTGAGCCCTGATTTTCCCTCTCCTTTCCCTGACTCCAAAGTATTCTTGCCATTCATACATGGGAAAGGTGAAGTCCAACGGAGAAAGCAGCAGAGGAGTCTTTGCTATACTAGTGGCAGTAGAACATTCCCTGCTCAGGGGAAATCCTCCACTCACCTCCTCCACTGGTACAGTAAAGAGAATCTGTGACCAACACGCCTCTGCTCTGGCAACAAAGAAATCAGTAAACTAGGTTAGAATTTTATTGGCTTCTTCTTGCAAAGAATGGGAAACACCAAAATTTCCTAGTGCTCATTTTTAAACAACTGCCAGTAGTCAGTTTTATAATTCCATGTAACTGTCTACCCCAACCTGCTTCTCATTATTAATTGACAGCTGTGAAAAGGACCAAAATGAAAACAGGGAATCTGTAAACAGTTACTTTTAGTGCTCTTCCCTTTATAAAAGTAAAGTCAGCATAACAATAAACATACTTTTTGGATCAGGCCTTACACAGTAGTATTTAAGGTATGCTGCTTATTTCAGAGACAGGTAATGGCCGAGAAATGCCAAGATCCATGGCCACTCATATCTTTATGCTTACAGAAAAGCTGAATGATTGCTGAGAGAGGATAAGCCCTGTGAAAGCGATTGTCCATACTTCACTCAGAAAATCTTGCTAAGACATGCTGCCACTGCCATGGGGCAAGCTAAACAGTTGCTCACTCTTTGTCTTGTGACTCCAAAGCAGCCACATGACTGAAAAATTTCCCAACTGGATCTCTCTGACTTACTGAAATGTGGGTGTTGTGACAGCTCCTTCTTTCTCTGCACCACGCATATAGGATGGATTGGATTCCTGTAAATGTCAATGAACAGTTCATTTGATTAACAAAGGAGACTAGTAACAGAGTTGAAGTCCAGTGTCCACCTCTGGACTCTTAACATTTTTTTAGGACATATGAGCTGTTTCAGTTATGGCTTAACAACATAGCTTGCTTTAAGTAACAACTGTTAGGCTTTTCTAAAAAAAGATGTTATTTATTCTAAATAAGTACAACTACATGACTATGAAAACGCATTGATGAGGCAGCTATTTTCTTCACTCTATTTACAGTAAAACATTTTAAGCAAACTGATCATTTAATGACATCTTTAAAGCTGTTGACATAAGTATGTGATAGCATTTTCATTGAGACAGTTTCTGAAAACTCCTACCTCCTAGCAACTAGCAGCATTTCCTCAATGTAGAAGTTTCTAAAGTTTGCCCACATCTCTGATGAGTGGTATGATACAGGTAATCATGCTAGATCTGAAACTGTTGCCTTGGTAACCGATACACATATCCAGTGAAACAGCTACATGTGGTAAGAGGAACACGCAAACAAAACCCCTGCAGTATTTTCTCTTCTTAAAATGCTTTAGAATTGTTAAAAATGTTACAATTATCAATGCTCCCAGACAACATCGCAGAAACATGCAAAAACCACTGCCATAAGATTCTGCAGTGTACTTGGCAACTGAAAGGTAAAATTACAAACTATGACTCTTGTCCTCAAAGTAAGAAGAAAATATTTTCACTGTTGTGTTTCTATAATTCACACCAGTAACAAATGCACACAAAATATTTTAAAGGCTTCTGCAGTCACACGTAACTCTTCTCACTGCCCTCCCATCTGCAGCAGAGCAGACTAACATATCAGCAAAGCCTCTGCCTGCACCTGGCTGTGCGCAGGAGGCTGCCAGTCTGCAGTGCATGTCACAGGGTTTTACTGATGCCACAATACCACAGCCATATAAATTGCTTGAAGTTTCCTTTGAATGTAACCCCTCAACATAAGGCTAGGTAATGGAAGCTAGTAGATCTGTAGCTGTGAAGTGTTTGTGATTCTTTCCTCTATATTAAAAAAATTGAGAAAGAGCAAGAAAGATCTCTGATACACCAGATATTTAAAAGTGCATTCACAGTTATCAGCCAAAACTTCAATACAGGCAAATACTGATGTTGACAGCTGAACAACAATGCTTCTTGCACCCAAATGTCCAGTATAACCTACTAAATACCTAAGTGAGGATCAGGAAGAGTATACAGACATCTCAGCTGTCTAGAATGGAAGCTCATGTTCTGGGTCAGAAATCACTGTGGCTAGGAAAGAATGTGAGGCATTTCATACCCTTGCAATGCAATCACCAAACTGAAAAAATTCACTGAGAGTGTCTAGCATAAATTATTGTTTCCATAACCATTGGCCCAGTAGGTTACTAATGAAACTGAAAACCTTTTGCAGTTTATCAGAATCGATCTGGAATGTTTCAGGAGGGAATTTATCAGACGATTTCTGCTGAAGTGATGCTCGATAAAGGTAGCTGTCAGCCACAGATGTGGCATTTCTGGGAAGCCTGCTGGGCCGTGCCAGTGTGGCTGATGAAGCCTACAATTTTCATTTATAATGCCACGCATCTGCAAGACTAGAAATGAAACCCACATCAGACCAGATTTGTTAGCCTCTCCCAATGCGTTTCTAAGAACTCAGTACAGGGGAAATTTATGTAGCTGAAGTTATTTGGAACAGTCATCAGACACAAACATTTTTAACCTTTCTCTTTTCAAATTTATTAATCTCCATTTCAGGATTTTATTTTCAGGTTCTGGAGCTATGCATAGACTCTGTAGGAATAGGGAATAAGGAATAAAAAGACATTGCTTCTCTAATCTTTACTTTTCTGGTTTAAATAAATTTAAATCTAAATAAATCTGGCCCATTTGTTATGTTTGACTTGCAGTGGTCATGCTGGCTGGATGAGACACATATATTTACATAATGTTACTGACTTTCTTGTTGTACTTACACATTCCAGTGCTTGACCAAAAAAATAAAGGATAAAAAAGGCTAGTAACAAAAAAAAACCCAACAAAAACACCAAAGCAAAGCAACAACAACAAAAAAAACCCAACAGAAAACAAAAAAACAAACAAACCAAAAAATACTTATAAAACCTTTACTGGACTGAACAAAACAGACTCTGAGCTCTATAAGTCCAGCTGCAGTCAGCTGAAAGATTGCTGCTGCAACAAATGTGTTTTCAATCAGACCCTTGGAGGGTCACAGGAAACGGGTGACAGCAGGCACGGAGCCAGGCCTTGTTAAAGGGGGGATCAGTTCAAGCCGCTTCAGCAGGATGAGGTAATGGCGTGGGAGATCCCAGCTCGCAGGGGCAGGATAAAATGGTGCGGTGCCTGCTGCTTTCTTGGGGGGAGGGGGGGATGAGGGAAAGAAAAGAATGAGAGTGCAGATGGTGAGCCTGGATGTGTCTCTTACCTTTTTCCTTAAGGCAGGAATTTTCACCCCCAGCTTCTCTATATGATTTACACAGTCTATGGTGTACAGGCTGAGAAAGACTTGTTTTGAAAAAAGCTGAATTTTGGTGTTGGTTATAACTTTTGCTCACTAGGTTGTCTAGTATCACCTAAAGCTTTTGTACACCACAGACTTGTCTTTTTAAAGTGTACAGTGTCTGCCGAAACCTTGTTTTTTCATTCAGTCCCATGTGATGAGTTTAATCTTTAACTAAGACTGTAGTTGGCACAGGAAATGAGATCTCTTATGCTGGTCACCATGGTGGTAGGATTTCAGTAGTAGGGTGTTTCCTCCAGAGAAAGAAAATCTTTAATGCAGCCGCAGCAGAGTTGTAACTGTGGACTTGCTGAGCTGTCTTGAAATGAGGTAAACCACAACTGCACACAGTAAGTACCGTAAAATCTGCCAAAGCAGCTGAGCACTTGGTGCCTAGGCAGCACAGAGGTCCACCCTGGCTATATTGCTGGCACTTTGCAAATGAGTTTAAAGGTAACTTAAAGCTATTTGATACCAGTTAGGAACTGTAATTACAGAAGTGATTGCACTGTAGATATTCTCTTTCTCACTTCGGATATGTCTACAAATGTCTGTCAAGCATACCAAAACACTAAACTTAGCAGCTGGGACGTAGCTCTTTTCTACCAGAAAGTCTCTTGGAAAATAGCCTATAGAAAAGCACAGATTTGAAGAAGTCATGAGATCTTGTAAGGATAAACTGAAATGCAGAATAAATTGAAAAGTTGTTCTGCAAAAAATCCCAGCTCAAATAGGAAAGTGTCACTTTTGGCTGCTAGGTCTTCTGGGGTCTCTTCCCTCAATTAAGTATTGCCTCAACTAAGAACAAAAAACTTTGGGTTTTCCTGAAGTTGAAACAAAACTTTTTTTAGAAAAAATGGCTATGAATTTAAAATGTTATTTTTGCTGAGACAGTCTGGAGAAAGAAGCCCCAATGAGCCAAACCTAAATGGGTCAAGAAAGCCTAAAATATTTTTTTCTGAAGAAGAGAAATCTTGCACAAGAGATATGCCAGTATGGACTGGCAGTGTCAATATTCAGCTGTAGGGAGTTGGGCTGATTTAAGACTCCAGCAAACATGTTTCACATAATTCATAAGAGAAACACAATGGGAAATTGTTGGAATTATCTGTCAGGAATGCTGCAATGTCAGATTAAGTCCCTGAGGATGATTTAATTGCAGTTACAGTGCCAAGTCAGATGTAGCACTCATCTCCTATGGTATAGGGCACAGTTGTTTCAAAACTAAAATAATTGAACTCAAGTAATTAATTAACCTATACTGTGCATAATTCTCATTACTAGTCCAGACATCATGTATATTGTAGTACAATAGTATTATGTCCTTCATCTGCAGGATGTGGCTCAACTTGATACCACAGAAGTTGATTATTTTCAGAATACAACTGTAGGACAGCAGCATTGCCATATTCAGGGTAAACCACGCTTCTGTCTGTGAAAGAATAGACATCTGACCTGCATGTTTTTTCATTCTGGTGTGTTTCAGACTTGCACTGTAGGCTTGGTAACTCCCATGTCATGAAGTTTATGGGAAATGCCCAATCCCTGTCAAATAAACAGCCACAAACACTGGCAAAAGTCTAAGAGTCAGCAAAGCATCTACAAAGCCCCTTAAATAGCTGCTAGGTCCTTCCTCCTGTCATCCTGCAAAAGCTCTTTCCCATCCAATGGCTATATGTAAGACCAAATTCTTAGGGAAAATTTCAGGTAGATGGTGAATTTGTCTTTGTAATGGGAAGCAGGGCATCTTTCCACCTGAAAAAATATGGATGCCTCTACTCTTCCAGGTATTTGCTCTCTTCCTTCTCCAGCCGTATGCACCATCTGCTGTACACATATTTAATACACTTTCCACTCCATTCCTTGTAGCCCACAATATTTTATGCATACTATTAGCTCAAATTTGGATCATCTTCCCTCCTTAATCCCAACTGGACAAAGTACATTTATGCTTGAAAAATAGGCATAGAGCTGGCATGTAAAAATAGCTCATCTTCTTAGAAACTCAGTCTTCTCACCTTTGGGGTGTGTGTGCCACTGCCTCTTCCTTTGTAAGGAGCCAACTAACCCCAGAATGACTAACACAATGTACGCTCAGTTTATGAGTCTCATTGGAACCAAGAATTTGGCACAAGAACTTGGACTGAGGAATCCACTAAAAAACTTGGCCCTCAAGGAGCTGGTAGTTCTGCTTGTCCTGAGCATCTCAAAGGAAGAAGGGAACAATTGCTGCATGCAATTAACGATTCCATTGCTGTGCCCTGCCTCTTCCTCAGAACGAACATCATCATTTCCTGGTATATCATGGCAAGGAAACATTGTGCTATTTATGCTTTGTGTAAGTAATGGAACTGGGGAAGAGAGAAGAATGAAATCACTCCTCAGATTTAATTGTTTTTTGGCTAGAGGAGCTCTTTAAGCAGTTTGCTTTGAAAAAAGCTTGGCCAAAAAGAAGTAGTAAATGTCTAACTGACAGGGTTCATTAATGGCATACTAGAATCACTTCTTTTAGCTTTTTCCAAAAGAGAGAATGGATGGATCTTTGAAAAGGTTTACAATCCCAAAATTTAAAACAGCGATCCCAGACAAATTAATATTATGGCTTCCCATTGTAATGTGACAAATGAATGTTCAACCATGCTGTTGGCTTCTGCCTGTGCCAACAGCTTACTGCAGGAACAGCAACTGAGCACTGAGCATGGTCAAAATAGTGAAGTCAGCAATGTGGCAAAGGACAGAAAGAAGCCCCACACATTACACAACATTTTACATAGATCCTACTGAAAGCTTAAGCTGACTATAAATTAAAGTCCTTTATCTGATATTTTAGTTAAATGGTCCTTATAACGTGGCTATCATGATGCTTGAACATTGGTCTTTGGCAAAATACAAATTCTCTGAAACAAGGACAGTGGAGAGCTAAAATTTCAGAATATCTATTTTTGGGCACCCAAATCAAGACTAAGTGACTTTATGTATTGCGGAAATTAGTTCTGCTTAAAGATCTTCAGGCTGAGCATCAGGCCTCAAACCATGCTAAACTTCATGTCAGTTTGTAAAACCTTGTCCTTTATGTCCCTCCCAGTCATTGCTAAACATATTGCTGACATTCAGCAGTCAGTGCTATTGGTATTAAGTGAAGTGAGAGAGATGGCGTGTACAGTTTGTCATCCTGGTTTTTGTTTTTAAGGTATGGATTAAATAAATTGCTATACCTATAATAGAGCTGAAAAACTTCTCTTTCTCTTTCCTGTGTTGCAAGAACTGTGCATCGTGTTTGAGACACCCATGGGACTTGGGGCAAAGGCCTGTACTGGCTTTGGAAATGAGTACCTGATTTGGTACAGAAACATCCTATTTTGATACAGAAAATGTCCTATTTTGGAAATTAGAAACCATAGTAGAGGGGAACTTTATGCACGACAATAATAATTTTTGGAAACGTAAGTCATGCAACTGGGCGGCATGAGTCACGCTCAAAACACTTCCCTAGTGATGAAACCCCTGCCAGTTTATATAGTTCATTTTACATTAACATATAATATTAATGAGAGACTTGGTTAGTTTTGAGCATAGAGCCTAGTCATTTCCTTGAAAAAATCAGCAGCTAGTCACAGCAGTTTGATATGCATCGCAACACTAGCAATGATAGTAGGCAACATCATTTTAAAAATAAATTTCATAGAAGAATTTGCCAGTTTCTTTCTTAAGAGTGTAATTAGTCATGAAGTTACTCACAAGTGGAGACTTCAGTACATGGACATTGATGTTGTGCAGCCTCGTGGTATTCAAAAACCCAAATCAGCTTCTCCCAGGCAGCGTGCAGGGAGACATATTCTCTGGGTTCAGGAAAATCAGCTCTTCCCTGGATGCACTGGCCTTTCTTGGAAACTGGGGGACACTTTAGCCTCATTACACTTAACTCCCACCTAAAGGGAGGGACTGGCCCCAGCTGAAGATTTACAGCCAGAATCTGCTTTTTGGAAACAAACCTGTTTTCAAAACCATAGTAATCTTAGCCATTAGTAATCACAGCTGAAAGGAGGAAGTGTTCTTTTGGACTAACAGCACTCACTCAAGCGACAGACCACAGCTCTTGCTGTGGCTGAGCATTACGGAGAGTCCCTATTCAGTTGTCTGTAGGACATTAAGAGTCTTTAATATCTTCATGTTAAAGCGGGTCCCTTTTGCCTGGAGTTTGTTCAATATTCATGGAGCAGGGGAAGTGTGAAGGAATGTCTTTATGGTCCCATGCGTGCCAGGGCTTAAGGTTGCTGTATGGTAGTGACAACAAAAGTGATGGCATTTGCATAGCAGGATGTTTTCCCTGGGTATTTAATATTTATGGGTCATTTTAGACCTCCTGGAAACAGAAACTTTACTAAAACTGCATGAATCTGATTAATAAAAGCATTCACATCTGTTTAGTCAAGGTCTACAATAACTGGAAAGCACATTCAATATTTGGACTAAATTTCTCTCATTTCTTACTGCTTAAATGAAACAGCAAATTAAAAAAAAAAAAAAAGGGGAAATGCCAGTGTTCTCAGTGATGTTTTCAGACCAACAGATATTTTTGCAAAAAGATCAGAGAAATTCTTACTATTATGAAGACTTTTTTAGTGTAACAAATTTCCAGTTTAAAGCTATTCAGGCATCTGTACCCTCTCCCAAAGAACACAGATTTTCTCTTTATGAAAGTTACGCAACAATCCAATATTTTTTTGCTACACTTCTAGGGCTTGATTCTGTATTTCATTCTTGGCAGTGAATCAATACATCAATTATCTGGAAAAAAGCCAAAAAAATGCCAAAATAAATTTTGCAGTGTGGACTGAAAGGCTATTGATAAAAATACCTATTTGGTTCTTTACAAGTGCCATTGGTTTACGTCTGATCTACCTTTGTAGAGGTGACATTCCAAACTGACCAGGCAGCTGCCTGACTGCATGCTGGAATTGCAAATGAAGGCATGACAATAAACAACACAGATGACAGCTAATACTTTATGAATAATCCCCAACGTGGTGTTTAGTGATGCTATTAGCTGTCTGTTCTTCATGTAAGGAGTGGTCAAGATCCTGACCAACCATAGTCTCTGAGAGTCCCTTAGCACTTTCCTTAAAATTAGACTGATTACTGTGGTTTCATTTCCATTCAGAGAAGTACGCTCTCCGTGATTTTTATGGCTACACTGAGGTGGAGTCTTTCCTAAGAAGTACTGTGGAAATCTTTTTGCATTTCAATAGACCAGTTTGGTCAGACCTTTGGGGTTTGGGATGCAAATGTGCTTTAAATTTATTACAGCCTTGCAAAAAACTGAAGAGCTTCCTCCATTTATGAATTTGCGTGTGTGCCAACCAGCAAAAGGCACTTAAAGGTTTATTGTAGTCCCGACAACTGACAGTATCTGAACGTTTCTAGGAAAATTTCATAGTGAGAAACAGCAATGAGGCAGGTGGCCAAGAATACATATGGCAGTGGTGACATAAACATATGGAAATAACACTTGAAACATGGGGGGCGGTCATATTTATTTACTAAAACAAACACCTCCTTGGATTTTAGGGGCAAAGCAGTGTCTGAACAAAGGATGACTGTTGCATGCGCATGCCTGTAAAGGTTTTGTGGACTGTAAGTAAGCTGTGCTCTGTTAGGAAAAACAGATTGGGCACAATGCACCTTCAAGAAACCAGCAATCTGCTAAATCATCTTTAATCTGTGAGGCTGTTGGTTATGGGCCGGTCTACTTTTTTTGCCTGCTCATAGAAGTAGTGTGTACCTTTGTGCTAGGGCTCACAAAGGCTTACAGCTCAAACTTGATGGCTTAAATAAAGAGCCCTCAGAGGGCTGGACAGCACAACAGCATCCAGGCTGGGCTGCGGGTACCCTTGGCCTTCAAGAATGCCATGTGACCTCTGCCTCTTATTCAGTAGGTGAATGAAATGAGCTGTGGCCCAGGACTTACGCTGCAAGCACTTCAGTGGCTCAACCCTGTCAGTTTCATGTGCTTGCCTAAGCTTCGGTGAATGGAGGTAATTAAAACATCGAGAACCTACATTTACATACACAAACTGCACTCCTGGAGTTCTGGTTGTCATCAGAAGAAACCAAAGCACATTTTCCTTAGAAAAAATAATAAATCCTTAATGAATTATATGGGCTTCAATTCTGCCTTGTAATGTACGATACCTGAAATACAATAGCTGATTTTACTGGGAATTGGGGTGTGAAGAGTACCTTTCCCTCTGCCTACTGTCTGTGTTCACATTTATCAGGATTTCCACTGAAGATATTTACTTCTGCAGGACTGCAAGTTAGGAATTAAAAATCACTGGTAGTTTTGCATCCCATAAATGCTGAAATAGTACAATAGATGCTACCTCTATGTTGTGTCTGCCACTTCCCGTAGCAAAGAAGAAAAAGATGTCCCTTACCTGAAGTGTCAATGGAGGGTTAGAGAATACGAGTTGCACTTTGGCCACTCAAATTTAAAATTATCTAAATGACAGGGATTCTGTCATCTCCCATTAACGCCTTCTGCATTCATACTGAAAACAATCTGCTGCTACTCAAAGTTTTTCTGCATTACCTTTTACGCCACTGCTGTTGCCTTGTACCATCTACATCATTCTTCTCTACTGCTGATAGCCCCGTTTTCATAATAAAATTGCTCTTGAAACATTGGGATTTTTGTCTGGCCTTTGATACTACATACATAGGATATTTGCGGGTCACATCTAACAAATAATTATCATTTTGCCATTTAGATGCTTTCTTGAGACTCTGCTCACGTGCCTACTGAAATTGATAGCAAAAGTCTGCTGGGTGCAACAGCTCAGAAACAAACCTTTGTTAGAATCAAGCCTGCCACTATCCCGGTTACCAGAAGGATCACATCCACGAGCGAGATCCCCATCGCAGCTTTTTCAGTAATACGCCATCCCCGCTGGAACAATAGTTACCGCTGGGACCACTGTGCTAAGGGCAGAATTAAGCCTTACTAGCCTAACTGCTCCCCCAGCTATAGGGAGAACGCACGTAGCCGGTCAGTGCTGTGCCTTCAGCACCGGCGCAGGAGCCGAGGTGGCCCTCACGGGAGGCGGCGGGAGAGGACACGGATGTGTATCTCCCGCCCGGGTATTCGGGCGTTTCGCAGCCCCGTGCGCACGGCGCGGGTCACCCTTCCCGGCCTCGCTCTCCTTCGTCCCGCGGCGTAACACTGACCCCGCCGCCGCGCTCCCGGACGGGGCAGCCGAGGCGCGGAGCGCTCGGCCCCGCTGCCGCTGCCGTCACCCCCGCCGCGCCGCCTCCTG
>JAVJGJ010000047.1:72831687-72846833 GCA_035590215.1 Microhierax caerulescens | reverse complement strand
GCGGCGGCGCCCCATAAGAAGGGGCCCGGGCCGGGGCCGCCGCCCTTCTTCGCCCGCCGCGCTCTGAGCCGCCCCGCTCCGCTCCCGGATTACAAAGCCCGCGCCGCCGCCATGAGCATCAGCACCAAGAACTCCTCGTACCGCCGCATGTTCGGCGGGGGCAGCCGCCCCAGCACCGGCACCCGCTATATCACCTCCAGCACCCGCTACTCGCTGGGCAGCGCCCTGCGGCCCAGCACCGCCCGCTACGTGTCCGCCTCGCCCGGCGGCATGTATGCCACCAAGGCGACGTCGGTGCGGCTGCGGAGCAGCATGCCGCCCGTGCGGCTGCACGACTCCGTGGACTTCTCCCTGGCCGACGCCATCAACACGGAGTTCAAGGCGAACCGCACCAACGAGAAGGTGGAGCTGCAGGAGCTCAACGACCGCTTCGCCAACTACATCGACAAGGTGCGCTTCCTGGAGCAGCAGAACAAGATCCTGCTGGCCGAGCTGGAGCAGCTCAAGGGCAAGGGCACGTCCCGCCTGGGCGACCTCTACGAGGAGGAGATGCGGGAGCTGCGCCGGCAAGTGGACCAGCTCACCAACGACAAGGCACGCGTGGAGGTGGAGCGGGACAACCTCGCCGACGACATCATGCGGCTGCGGGAGAAGTGAGTGCGAGGGCAGGGCGGGGGCGGGCTGCCGGCGACCCCTCCCAAGCGCCCCGGGCCGGGCTGGGGGCGACGGGTGGCTCGGGGAATCCCCCCCCGCTGCCGCCTCACCACGGTCTCGCCCCTTCCAGGTTGCAGGAGGAGATGCTTCAGAGGGAGGAGGCCGAGAACACCCTGCAGTCCTTCAGACAGGTTTGGGGGGGCTGCAGGGAGGGGGGCTGAGGGTGGTGGTGCCCGGGACGGCGGGCGGGACTGCGGGAGTTTGCCTTTCTCGCACAAAGGAATTCCATCGGCTTTCACGAGAACCCACCGCCCCCTTGTTTTCTTGAGGGGGGGGGGATGCTGCGGCCCGGGGGGCGGGGAGGGGAACCATTGTCTCGTTTCATCCAAGTCTCGCCGTTTTACAAAAAGCGCCCCGACGTGGAATCGCTTCCCGATCCAATAAAAGCGAAAGGGGGGCCATCTGCTCGCTTGGCCGAAGGGTATTAATGGTTTCTATGGGATTCACCGTGGAATGCAGATACAGGCATTATGGCAAGTGTGGTGGCAGCAGATTGAAATAATAGATCCCTTTGTGTCGGAAGGGAGGGCGCAGTGGGCTGCATTCTTACCACATGTGTAATGTGCGAGCCTACTTCCAGCAAAAAGTGGCTACCATGTGTACGGCCCAGGTTTTTTATACGAAACAGAGCTCCTTCTTTAATGAATCGCTTCGGTCAGCACATTATGGGACACGACTTTCAAATTTAGAATTTTCCGTATGGGTGGTGCCCGCTGACAAGGCGGTTTGCTCCTTGGAGCGAGGTCACATCTGTCAAGCCTGCCTCTGGGGGTCTGTTACCGGCACAGCACGCAATGATCTGTAAACCGAGATGATACGGTAGGAAGCAAGTTGCCTTGGAGTTTTAGCCTCTGTAGGATGTTACAATGTTACTCGGATAAAGGAAAACCTTGTGGCAGACAGTGTTCAGAAAGTGTTAAGCTCAGGTTTTCACTTGTGCAAAATCAGCTTTCAACTTGGATTAAGCCTTGTTTGCATTAGGAGATAATTTAGGAATGCGCCTTCTCAAAACAAGGTCTCTTCCCTAAACTGCTGGTGCGGAAAGGCATTGCTAGCATTCCTCCTGGCTAGATGTGACTCCCCGTATCTCCAGACAAGGGGGCACAGGCTGACTTCAGCCCAGAGCTCTTCACAGGCCTTAGTAGATGTCACCATTCAGGAAATTGTCACTTGATTGTCAGTGTTTCCCTGGGCAAGGCTTTTGACTACAATATATTTACAGTCTGAAGGAGCGCAAGTGTCTTCATGAGATAATGTGTGGAAACAGATACACTCACTCCCATTTGGAGTCTGGGAATTCAGTCTCCCCTAGTGGGGACAGAAGTTTGAAACAGAACAGTTTGAGATATGCTGCCTTAACTTCAGCTTCTGCTTTTTGAGTGCTAAGCCAATTTAACATTGTGTTAAGTTCCATGCAGAAGCGGTTAACTTAAGTTTTAGAGAATCTAGTCTGAATCACTGCTGAATTTAGTTGAAGTATCCTTTGACTAAGGCTGGCTTTTAAATGATCTTTTGTACTTAATTGGTATACTTCAAGGCAGGTATACCTCTATTTCAAACCAATTAAGCTTTGTGAAGGCTCTAGGCTTTTAAGTGAACTTGGCGTTCTGCATAACGCACACTCATTATCCAGCTCTTCCCAGCCCTGTGGAAAGGGGTCGTTCAGGATCTCAGTCTCTAGCAGATCTATGTGTGCATTACAGTCAGAACTGGATGCGTGTAACCTCCTAAGGTGTAGCTTATGCGTAAGAATTTCAAATCATTTTCAGTGGAAATGCTACACTAAATCCACTCATGCCAGAACTGGTATGTGCTAGCGTGTCTGATTTGAACAACAGTAATATCTAATTTTTTCCTCTCTGTGAAAGAGTACGCTTAATGTGCAGGTTTCCAAGACTAAATCTGTTTCAGTGTGAGTGTTGTTCTTCTGCAAGTAAAATTAGGTTCATGGAACACTGAAGTTGAAACATCCTGTTGTGCTTTCCGTTGTAACAAAAAAAAAGCACAGATTTTTATTAAACTGTTACATTCTTGCACTGGGAAGTTTCATGTGTGGATTTGAAATGCTTCAGCAGATACTTCACTGTTGTGACATAGTATCAAATTTACTTCTTACTTAGAGTGGTTGTATACTTCACATATTTGTTCACTTTCTTTAAAAATACTGAACTTAAACTTTCTATTTCCAACTCATATGTACTAAATTTTAATTCTTTTCCTGAAGAAAGGTGTGGATTTACTCATATGCTGAGGGGCGTACTACATAAAATAAACCTGAAGGTTCAGTGAGTTCTTTCCTGTGGGACAAAACAAGCACCACAATTAGTGAGAAAGTTGTTATTGCAGCTTTGCCAGCTACTCTGGCAGCAAGGAGTAGGTCCTGAACCCATGCCAAGACTTAACAGGTCTGCTCCTGGCTAACATGAGGTTTGTCTGAAGTAAACATGGATGCCCAACCCTGCAAACTACGTGACTGGCATTGAAGTATCCCCTGGGATAAAACCAATGCGTAGTCCAGTTGCTTGTGTGGATGCTGTATAGTTTGTTTGCTCAGGTTACAGGTAACTTATGCATTTGTGTAGTTCTCCATACATCTAGGAAATACAGATACACTGATTCTTCACTCCCTAACTTAATGATAACGTGTAGTAAAATACATAATGTATATACTAATGTGTCTTCAATTTAAGATGCTCCTAAAAATCCTGTAGCTGTTAATTTGTCCTGAAATATGTCTTCAGGGTGCAGTTCTGTAAAATCAGTTGGAAACTCTCTGGATGTCTAATTGTGTAACCACATTGGGTCATAGCCATGTAATTTCCTACCAGAATGATCTTCAGGTTTGTTTTCTGGGGGGGAGGAAAGTAAATGAATTAAGGATTTTTTTCCCCTGAATTGGAAAACAGAGCCCATGTGAACTGTGTGGGTGTAAAAGTGAAATTGATAGGGAAGTTATGGAGTGTTCCGCTGGATAAAGATGACAAAAGAATTCTGCTGGAGCAAGAACCTTACCCCAGAGTAGGAGTGATCAAAGGAATGGCTTTCTAGGAGTCTAAAGAAAACACTTCTTACTTCAAAGGTGCCATAATAGTGAGAACTGCTGATTAGGAATGCTTACACTCTGGGCAATCCAAAATAGCTTTAGAGTAAGCTGTGAAAACCCGATACACTAATACTGTGTGAACATGAGCACGCAGCTGCGCATGTAACTAGTATGAAAAGAACAATCATCCCTTTGCAAACTCTTGCACATTTAAAACATAAGAAGTTACCAATCAATGTTGAGTCTTAAGTCAGGTTTTTGAGCTAATTCAAGCTGCTTTCACGTAACATTCATGGCATATCTTCTGTTATGCCTTAAATGAATTTTTGCTGTTGATTAAGACTATCTCTGTCCAGCAAAAGGTGGAGTCTTTGCCAGCTTCTGTGAGGGTGTAGGCAATGACGACTAACTCTATTTGTGTTTATGCTCATACTTTCTTTTTCTCAAGGGAGATCTGCTGAACCATTTGGAGAAGTAAATGCTTGCAGTTACTATACATACCTCACTAGCTGTGCAAGTATGCTTTCAGGCTCTGGTCTGTGGACCCAAAGGGCTCTGTGGTTGATCACCAAGGAGACTGTAAGAAATAAACAAGAAATGAAGCCCACTGATAGGCACGTAGGCACATGGGTTGCACTTTTAAGTGCCACTGGAAAAAATGAAAGTTTGCAAATTCCAAGACTAACACTTTTTCAGTGTTGTCAAGCTAAAAGAGCTTATTGCTGGCTTCTGACTCATGTACCTGCTTCATCTTCAAGCAGGATTTACACCCACCATGACTGGTATGCTCTTGATCAGGGGTCCTCAAACTACAGCCTGCAGGCTGGATATGGCCCCCGGTATTTACAGAACCCCCCCGCTGGGGGTTGAGGGGGGAAACCAAGCAGCCGCAGATGACTGCCTGCCACTTCATCCATGCGCCGGCCCCCTGGTTAACAAGTGTGAGGACCCCTGCTCTTGATCATACTCAGCAATATTCTGGCAAGGTTGAAGTAATCTACATATGCTGTATAGTTCCCAAAATCACAATAAAGGTGCATATAGTGGTCTCTGAGGCTAGGGTAGGAGTTGGCAAAGAGAGGGGTTTTGCAGCTCTTGATTTTTGTATTGTCTTGCCAAAAAGCTCAGACATAGCGTCAGTCTGTAGGCTACTGAACTTGCCGTTAAAGACTTACCTCCCTCAGTTTTGTAAGATTGCTCATCATTCTTCTCTCTGGTCAGGATGTTGACAATGCCTCCCTGGCACGTCTCGATCTTGAGCGCAAAGTCGAGTCCCTGCAAGAGGAGATTGTCTTCTTGAAGAAGCTTCACGATGAGGTAAGCTGAATAATGGGGTCTGTGATTAGATACCGACAGTCTAGTAAGCAAGCTCTTCACCGTTCTGGCTGAGTCCCCACCTGCATATGTTCTGTATGTTGTCACGTAATAACGTTGAGCGTCTGCTTCTAAGGAAATCCGAGAACTGCAGGCCCAGCTCCAGGAACAGCACATCCAAATTGACATGGATGTTTCTAAGCCTGATCTTACTGCTGCGCTGCGTGACGTTCGTCAACAGTATGAAAGCGTTGCTGCTAAGAATCTTCAGGAAGCTGAAGAGTGGTACAAGTCCAAAGTAAGTAAAATCTCTTCAGGTGCGTCAGGCACTTGAACTAACCGTACATAACAGGTTTGCTGTAGTGCCCTGCGTTCCCTCTGTCTCTCTACTGGGCATGACCAGAGCCATGGCACAGGGTTGCCTTTGAACTCCTAGTCTGGGAGGATTACAGCTGAAAATGTTATTTTGTGCCATAAGTACAGCAGCAAAGTAGTGGGTTCATAGTTGGAGTCTTTCCTGTGCTAACATCTTGGAAGGAGAAGTTATATGGAATACTGGAGAAAGGAGTGAATGAATGGGCAAAAAAATGATGAAAAGATGAAAAACATGGAGAGTAGGAATGGGTGGGGAGATAAGTATGAAAGATTTAACTATGAATTCCATTTTAACAATTAGAAAGACATTTGAAGAGTCATGTTAGTATTTAAATGTTTCAGGTGTTAATAATGGCTTTAGTTGCCCTCAAATGCTGTGTCAAGAAAAAAACAAAACTTGTTACGCCATTTCTGTTAAATCATTAGACTAACGAAACCTGGGGTTTCTACAGTTTGCAGATCTCTCTGAAGCTGCTAATAGGAACAACGATGCCCTGCGCCAGGCCAAACAAGAAGCTAATGAATACCGCAGACAGATTCAGTCTCTCACCTGCGAAGTTGATGCCCTTAAGGGAAGCGTAAGTAGAAGACAGCAGCTGTTGGGACATCCTTCCCTGTGCAGCTTTGAACGCTGCGCTGCAGTTTAATGGTTGATACAGATGTGAGTGCAGCAGATCTGCTGTGCAATACAGCAGCGTATTATACTTCTTGAAAAGGATGCTATGGGCACGATTTGTCTGCACACACTACGGTGGGCTGCTTAGATTGACATACTGAACTAGTCTTGCTTAAGGTATAAACAATGAGTGCATTCTCTTGCTGTGATACTGTTTTATGTAACACTTTCTAAAAGGGTTTGCGGCTTGTCTGTCAGGTACAGCTGAAGTTGTTAAAAAAAAGTTGGAGCAACAGTGGAAATAAGGCGCAAATTTTGCTGTTGCTAGAATCTGACTGCCTTGAAGGCTGGCTTGAAATGGATTTTATTGTGTAGTATACCTGCAGATCCCCTCACTGAGAAGTGCCTGTGTGCTGACTGCTAGTGCATGTCTTGGGCTTACTATAAGGGGTTGCTTTGCCCCCTGGTAGAACAAATACATGGCACACCTCTGACCAAGTAGCAGAATAACCCACCTTGACTTTGCAAGGGGAAGATAGAGAGATGACTATTTTGGGATGTGTCTGGGTGTTTTCAAAGGATGCTAACTGTAACTCCCCTTTTAAAAATCTTTAAGGGTCTTGAGGGGTGGGGAAGAGTGACTGAACTGCAGCAATGCCTGACTTCATTATTCCCTCCTAGAATGAATCCCTGGAGCGCCAAATGCGTGAAATGGAGGAGAATTTTGCTGTTGAAGCTGCTAACTACCAAGACACTATTGGCCGTCTGCAGGATGAGATTCAGAACATGAAGGAAGAAATGGCTCGCCACCTCCGCGAGTACCAGGACCTGCTGAATGTCAAGATGGCTCTTGATATTGAGATTGCCACCTACAGAAAACTGCTGGAGGGTGAAGAGAGCAGGTAAAAATCTCATGCCGACACTTTTACTAAACAGCAATCACTCAAAGACACTGTATAACCCTGTCTGACTCTATCCATTTCTTTTTTTTCCTTCAGGATTAACATGCCTATTCCAACCTTTGCTTCTTTGAACCTGAGAGGTAAGCCATTTCTGCTTCGTCTGTTTAGACAGCTGTTCCATCACTAGCAAAAGGGTCCTGGATAGACAGTTCCTTTTATTCTAGTGTTTGAACTTCTATAAATGTAGTTGCGTGTGAATGTTTTTCTTAAGTATAACTACGATATACGATAACAACTACTTAACCTTGGATGGGGAGAGAGCTACTTTGTTCCTGGGTGTGGATATTTTTAAAATCAGTACGTAGTGAGTGATTGGTTTAGATGCCTGCTGAAGGTGCTTTAAGGGGAACAGGAAATAAGGGGAACAGGAAATAAAAAGATTCACTTACGATTCAGAGCAGGAGTCGTCTTCATATACTAAATTTGGATTCTGAAAGTAGGTCTAAAGTCTG
The DNA here is from genome assembly GCA_035590215.1 of Microhierax caerulescens. Lineage (NCBI taxonomy): Eukaryota > Metazoa > Chordata > Aves > Falconiformes > Falconidae > Microhierax > Microhierax caerulescens. The sequence goes on along the minus strand of JAVJGJ010000047.1, from coordinate 72,839,357 downwards.
TTACACTTCGTTTCTTTGAGGAAACACTTCATCTAGACTGTTGTCAATAATACATTTTCTTCTGCAGAAACCAACATTGAGTCTCAGCCAATGGTTGACACCCACTCAAAGAGGACACTTCTAATTAAGACTGTCGAAACTAGAGATGGACAGGTTGGTGGTAACTTTGATTTTATTTCTATCACAGCTGGTTACCTTAAAATACTCTCAAGTTTGTCTGCTGGGTAGTGCAGCCTGTATATGGCAGTAAGGATCAAGTAGAACAGCACCTGGCAGTCCAAGCAGCGTGGCTGAGCATACAGATGTAGCAAATGGGCTTCTGTAGAAATAATCACAAAATTCACCTGATAGTAAATCCTGAAGTGGCTGACAGTTACCTGTGAGTATTTAAGTTCAGCTGAGTTAGCAAGTTCTCAAAAGATTTCTCACACCACCTGAGGAAAACGTGGCAGTAAACAGAGGTACTTTTTTGGGACAAGGTACTGTTTTTGGACTAAGTCAATAAAGGCTTAAATGGTTTCTGCCTGCTATTTACCAACTAGAGCTTCATATAAGTGAGAGTTGGTACTCCTTTGTTCTCATTTCTGTGGTACTGGATGTTCCGAACAATCTTCCTATGAAAACTTAACGCAAGGGTCTCTGTTTTTCAACAGGTTATTAATGAAACTTCCCAGCATCATGATGACTTGGAGTAAAGCTGAAGTGGAGATGCATACTTACTAATGCAGGAGAAATTCTTACCAGCAAGAGTTAAAAAGTCCATGTCTTAAAGGAAGAAACAGCTTTCAAGTGCCTTTCTGCAGTTTTTCCATGAGCGCAAGATTATTATGCTAGGGAATAGGTCTTAGATCTTGCAAACTGACTCTCCCTGAAGGATTAGAGTTTACAATGGAGTCTAGTTTACAAATAGCAATATCTTGTGCTGCAATACTGTTTTTAAGTATCTGAATTCAATAAAACTGCTTTTTCCAGCACAGTATGAGCAACCTGTCGCTACTTCAATAAATCTTTGGAAAATGGCTCTTGATGTGTTCTAATTTGTTAACTTCATGACTTTCTGGAAAGCCATAACACTGTAATGCTGGAATTACTATACGGTTGACATCTCTAGTACTGGTCGTGTGGAATGCTGTTTTTTCAGTTTAATTAGATAAAACTTACTCATTTACTGCTTAGGTTTTGGAACCAACTAAAATGGACTATAACTGGCAGATGCATAATGTATTATGATATTTCTTATCTCTTGAATAAAATGATACTTCAAGCTAATAAAAATTAATCTTGCTTCCATATACTAGTTAACCGGGTTACAAAGAGCTAAGAACGCCCAAAATACCTTAATACTCAGCTCTGTAAGTTGAGTAGCTGTGAAATAGCTCATGTAAGCCCTTATCTGTGACAGCACCTTTGCAAAGTTAACAGCTGACTTGATGCATCGACTTCATTTTCCAGGAAAGACTAGTTTCCAAAGGCTTGTCTGTATTACGGAAGCAAAACGAAGGCTTCAGATGGACTGGGGCTTAGGAGATATTTAAAGGGACTGCATAAAAGGAATAACTTGGCTTTCTGGTGACTTGATTCCAGTATTTAAACCCCTTTAAAAAAGGCGAGCCACCATGCTCGCTGCATGCAGAATGGGGGAGAGAAGACTCCCATCTGGCCTGTCATGGTCTTCTGGGAGGTGGAAGTGAAAGGTTGAAGTCCTCTGTGAATGCTTAAAAGAGAAAAAACTTATGCAGAGGAAGATACTTCTCAAATCAAAACATGGTCAAAACCTCTGAACAGCTTTTACTCTTCAGAAGTATCTACCCTGTTCTGTGTTGCTCCTGGAAAGCCTGCTTCCTGTAAGCCCTTACTAAGGTAAAAGTTTTGTGGAATGAGTAAAAAAGCAAACTGGAGCTGTTTGGTGAGTGTGAATCCCATTGTGCTCCTTCAAGGTAATGGGAGTAGTTCCATGTTGCACAGACATTCTCACAAGCACTTTGGAACTAACCTATCTGTAAGGAAAACTTTTTCTCACAAATAACGTCATCCCCATCTGCCAGGGATGAAAAACAAAATTTTTTTCATCCTTATCAGTGGGTCCCTTTGCTGCAGTGCATGGCTAGCACAGGCACTGGGGTGAGAGGGCAGTAGGTTTCCACGTCTCACTCCAGTTGCCCACAGCACCCGGTTAGATCTGTGGCGGGGTGGGGGGTGATGCCTGGGCTGTGCCGGAGCCCCTGCAGCTCAGACACAGCTATCCTGCAGCCTGCGGGTAGGGGCCTCAATGTCATCACAGCTCGCATCTTCGAGCCCCCAGGGAGAAGCACTGAAGCTGTTCTTCACAGCAGAAAAACACCTGCTGTTTTAAACAAGGCATGCCGATGCTGTTCCTCCCCTGCTTTTCTCTCTTAAGCATTCACAGAGGGCTTCAGCCTCTCGCTCCCCGCTCCCGCCAGGCCAGAGGGCAGCTCCCCCATCACGCTGCCCGCGGGCTGCTGTTCGGTGAAGCAGGCAGAGCCGTGAGGCTGGGGCACGGGCCTGTCCAGCCTGGTGCTTTAGGCACTCACGTGAGAGAAACGTCCTGCAGCTTGGTCCTGTGCCTCTTCTGGTGACCCTTCCTTGGCGAAGGGCCAGGCGTGACTGAGCAGAGCGCCTGGGCCCAGGCCTCGGCCCCTGCTCGCTGCGAAGCGGGACAGGTTCCGCCTGCTCTGTGGCATGGGGGTAGGGTAGGCTCATTAAAAAGTGCAAGAACGAGCCCAGCCTCCTTCATGCTGCAGAGGTTATAGGCACCAGGCTTTCTACTACCTATCAACATCCAGAACGACAAAAAAAAGCGCAAACGAGCTTGCGTGGGAGATGCTTTCTGTGATAATGCAGCTCTGGGCACGTGCAATAGCTGATTTCCAATGCTCAGTCGGCAGGGGTGGCTACAGCCTTTCAGGATTCAGAGTGGCTTAAGGTGCTGATGTCACCCTGCCTGTTGCAGGCTGCTGAAGTCGTTTTTCTGGATCTGGGCACTGAAAAGGTTAGGCCAATGCTCAGTGTCGTTTCTTGCAGCTGAAGCAGTGTGGGGGCTCTGGGTGGTGGCATCCAGCAGCGCTTGGGAAGGGAGAGCCACCTCCTCCGGGGGACGGTGGGGACCGGCAGCGGCTGTGGGCAGAGACCCGCAGCACGAAACACAGGCTGGCAGCTGGAGGTTACCTGAGCTCCAACACTCTCAGATGTTGCTTCTCCCTCTGCTGCCAGCTGCTTTGCTCCCTGCTTTCTGTCGCCTTTGTTTGCTTTACCCAGTAGATGAAAGAAGTGACTGTATCAAACACCGACAGCGCAGCAGAACAGTTATTTCGGGCTCTTCTGTGTTTGGGGTTACTCAGAGCACAGAGAAGCATGTGGTAGAGGTTTCAATCCTGGGAATAAATAGAAAAATAAATAGAAATAAATAAAAATAAACTAGTTGCCAAGGGGATAGGAAGTTTGCAGGAAACCTCTAAAGCCTGTGCTCTGTGCAACTGCGAGAGTGCCCTCACGGTGGAAGGGAGAGCGAACGGTGACTGTGTAAACTTCTCCGTGTTTGATGCAGGTGCACCAGCCTTATGCTTGTACATAATCGCTGAAAGCTGCTTAGTGCTGAGCCAGCAGCTGACCTCAGAACTGTATTTTACATCCCAGTAACTACCGGCAGCAGCTGTACTGAGAGGGGCAGCCCCCACCAGCAGCTGGGCACTTCTCCCACCCTGCAACGAATACTGTGAAGCTGCTCCTGTGAGTTTACACAGTGACCACCTCCAGATGTGTGAGCAGTACTCACAGTAAATAATACTAATCCTCCGGATAACTGAGTCCTCATATTTACTTCATGTAGCCAGAATCTTGCTTTCCTTTCCTTTCTTTTTTTTTTTTTTTTTTTTTTTTTTTTTATAATCCTGCAAAATACAGAAACTGTTAGCAGAGAATCCATATTCCAAGCCCCTAGGAACATGTAGCTAATGCATTTCTTCTGCCATCCAGTTTGTCTGCTTTAGTATGCAGCAAATATACTTTTCCCTCCCTCTGCCCTCTGCTCTCTTTCTTCCCTCCCTCCTCTCTCTCTTTCTCTTTTTCTTTCTTTCTTTCTTTTTCTTTCTTTCCTTCTTTTTTCCTTCTTTCTTCTTCCTTTTTTTCTTTTTTCTTTTCTTTCTTTTTCTTTCTTTATTCTTTTCTTTTTTCCTTTCTCTTCTCTTCTTCCTCCTCCTCTTCTTCTTCTTCTTCTTCTCCTTCTTCTTCTTCTTCCTCGTTTTTTTATCTTTCTGACTTTCTAGTATTTCAGTGTTGAGCATACCTTTTTTGGCTCATAAAGACTGCTCACAGTTCTGGCCCGACCAAAGACTCTTGCCTTCTCTCTTCCCCTCCCTGTGGCAGCTCTTTTCGGCTGTTATATCTGTAAATGATTCTGGTGCTTTCACTACTGACATACTGTGCTTGGTGTTAACATCTGTATTTTTTTAAATGCACAGAGGAAATAGCTGCAGGGCTGCTCTGAGATCCCAAAAGCTTGGTTTACATGAGGTTTAAAGAACTCAGGGCACTTTGGATGAGTCCTGATGGCAGTATGGTGGAAAACTGTTCATCAGCGGTGGTGGTAGGGTGGTGGCATCACTGTGCCTCAGGCTGCAGGGTGCTACCCCATGGCACCAAGCTGCCCCACAGACAACCAGGCACCTGGGTGCCTCGTGCAAAGCCAAAAAAGCACCCGAGGAACCGAGACCTTCAGAAAAGTGTTTGCGGGAAACCACTCATCCCAGCCTGGTGTGGAACCTCCCAAATGGGGCCTGAGACAAATGTCACCATGCCAGGCAGGGTGCCCAGTGCTGCCGATGATTAGAGCAGGGTTCATGCTCGGAGTCCTATTTGCAGCTGCAAAATTCCACATATAAGTGGATTACTGGGGACTTTGGGACTGCTCTGTTCTCCCATTAGTCAATTAAAACTTATCCTGTAGACTTTCAATCACCTTGAGATACCCACAGAGCGTGGAGGAACTTGTGGCTGCCATCCCTGTCACAGGGCTCTTGGTGGCAGTCACCAAGGACCCTTGCTGTGTGGTGATAGTGTTCTGCTGGGACACACCTGGTGCTGGGAGGCTCCTGCTCCTGGCCAGGGCTGGCTTGTGCCACTGGTGGAAGGGGAGGTGCTTGGAGGAAATAAATTCCCACATTTGGAGAGGATGAACAGCTGAGTGGCTGGATAGAGAAACTCACTGGTGCCCTAATGGCAGGTAGATAGTGGAGATTTTAATTGCAAATCCATCCACAGGGGAAGGGAAGCCTGGATATTACTGAAAATTTTGAAGTCATTTGCATACAATAAACTGCTCTAAGAGATGTTTGCTTGAGTGAAGTCATGCATGCAGCATCAGGAAGTGCCAAAAATAAAATTACATCCTCAATCTTCATTTGGTCCCGTTATGCTCATGCATAATGCTACAGGTTTTAGCTGCAAGTGCATGGACCTTGTCTCATTCAGTGCACATACCTGACAGCACTTCAGGAATCACCACCACTGAGCTGCTGGAGCATTTTCAGATTGCCTGGGTGTGTGTTCCTTCAGTTTATTTATCTGCTTTAAAGAGTCTTGACGTTATAATTTCCCCTAGGGTACCCTCTGGTGTTCTTCACAGCCCCCCTGCGAGAGGTGGGGTGTTACCAGCCCTGTCATGGTGGGGCCATGCAGCACAGCCATCCAACTCGGAGGTGGAAGCTAACCTCCACGGTCCGCGGTCCGGTGAGGGCAGTTAGCGCTTTTAAGGCACTTACTGATATTAGGTCCAAGGTACTTTCCCAGTCTAGGTCTCAGATAAAGTTCCCTCAAAATGAAGCTCAGAATTTCAGGGCTACTAACTCAAAACAAGGTTCAGGTGAAATTCCCAGCCTCAGCCAAGGAAGCTACATCTCAAGCAGGAAAATAATCCAGTTCTTCAACATGACGTAGAGCTACCTTAACTGTAGGACCCTTCTCTCTCTACAACATACTGCATCCTTCATTCCACGGTTCCCTCCTTCTGCAACAAGGGCAGCAAAGCTCTTGCTAACAGGCGCCTCGCAGCCCCATCCAAGGTCATTTCTCACTGGCCCGAGCTAAAAGCTGCTTATGGGCTTCAGCCTGCAGCAACCAAACTCCTGGCTTCAGAAAAGGGCAAGTCTGCAGCAGACAGATCTCTACACCGTAGTCACAGTGTCCATACAAACTGCTCAGCCTGGCATTTTCGGCCTTTTCCTTTCCAGAGCCGTATCGCAGCTGTCGCCCCGTGGTGGGTTACACGAACTGCCAGGGGAAGGTAGCTGCACGGAGCGGTGGTCCCCTCCGGTGGTCCTCGACTGCGGTGTGCCCTGCAGGATAGGATGGCTGCCAAGGGAAGAGATGCAGCTTTCTCCAGGAATGGCTCTGCAGTTAGTCTTTGCTACTGGCTGTGATTCTGAAGTTCAGGAGGGTGTCTCCAGCTCGGCAGACAGCAAATAAAAATTGGAGCAACACAGGGTGACATAATGGGAACTGCTGTTTTGTGATCAGTTACCTTCAAAGTAAGTATAAATATCCCATCTGCTTTTTTGATTGCTGCTCAGTACTGGGCTGATGTGTTCAGAGACTTATCCACAGTGACTCAAAGATCTATTTTCTAAGGACTAATAGCTATGAGTTATTTTTTCCCCCTACTTTGCCGTCATCGACATGAAATTTTCATCCGCTCTTTGATTGTCCAGTTATCTAGGACTGTGAGATCTTCTGCAACTTGGAGCTCAGCATTAATATTGATTGCCCTTCATAATTTTGTATTAACTGAACACTTCTGTCAACCTACTAGTCCATGCTTTGCTAGGTCACTGAGGAATATACTGAACAGTGGAGTCCAGTGTGCAAATGCTTGTGGGATCCCAATGACAGCTTCCTTCCACAGTGAAGGCTCTCCATTGTTTCCTACTTTCTAGCTTAAAATGGGGAGAACCTGCCTGTTGTATTTATTAGGAATCTGCAGTGATCATTTTGCAAAAGCTTTTGACAAAATCTTCCATCTGCATCACCCTTACTGGCCACCGACTATTCCTCGGACACGGGACGCATTGCAATTAGCAAATCAGTGGTTTCACGCTGAGTCACTCCAGAGCTATTTGACGGTCGCTATTCTGCTTTCTTCTTACCTGTCGATGTATTGATTTATTTCAAAACCTTTTCAGTTTGAGATTGTTCTTCATCTGTCACAGGGGACTCCTTCACCTTGTTCTTAATGAGTTGAATCCATTGAAGTTTTTTTTCCTGTGGTCTTACCATTGCTGAGTAACCCTTCTAACTCTTGGTTGCCTCTCTTGAGCCTGCACTGAATTTCTGCAGACATCATGGTTTGGGTGTGTTTGAAAGTGTTTTTTATTAGCAACTTTCTTCTTGAACTGGTATTTGATCCATCTCACTGGAGAGCTGTTGTTCATTTGCCAGATTTCCCTGGTTTTCCCATTTGGACATGACTTCTGTCAAGTTCTACTAGTTCCCTTCACTGTCCTTTTTAACTGGGATGAGTTTTTTGTAAGGGTTCTTTTCCGTTTTCTTTTCCTTTTCCTTTTTTTCTTTTCCTTTTTTTCCTTTTCCTTTCCTTTTCCTTTTCCTTTTCCTTTTCCTTTTCCTTTTCCTTTTCCTTTTCCTTTTCCTTTTCCTTTTCC